>CM038120.1:1998591-3198591 GCA_001642375.2 Mentha longifolia | reverse complement strand
GTTCCAGTTCCGGAATGTTCTCGGCCCGGAACAAGCAACAATTCTTGTAGCAGCAGCAGTGATGCCACAACTGTCACTGATTAGAACTTTAGCTTTGGTCTTAAATTAGCAACTATTCCATGGCTGGAGATTTATGGAGTTTTATTTTTGCAGTAGCAAGTTATTGTGAGGGGATATTAGCCTGTGAAGTGATGAATTAGATCAGAGTAAGATTTAGTTATATGCATTTGGCACCAAGAGAAAACTTATGCCTAACTCGGTTGTTTTTGTTACTATGTAAGTAGAAAGGTAACATATTTTCTTTAAATAAAACTGAATCCATACTTACAACATCCTATTACTCCGATTCTACGAATACGAAGATGAACGAACGCAATATGCTACTTCGGGCTGATGCCCATGGGGTCAGCATTCTTCACTATCCAAGGATGTGATAAGATCTTCTCCAGGGAAAGTCTTTTTGCTGAATCCTTGACAAGAAGCTGCACAAAAAAAGGTAGTGGGATCAAGAATCAAATAAAAGAAATATAGAGAAATTTGGAAATTTTCGAAAATCACCTTGGTAATGAGATCCTGTGCTTCTGTTGAAACATTCGGGGTGGACGGGAAGCTCAAATCGACCTTCATAATCCTACAGGGCGATACATAGATCGTTGCTAAGTTGTGAATGAAATCTACCGAGGATATAAAAACCAGTACCTTTTAAATGTATCCCTTTGGCTATCCGCCTCAAATGGCGGGACACCATATAAGAACTCGTAGCAGAGAACTCCCAGTGTCCAGTTATCTACAGAATAGTCATGCGCCTTGTTCTCTACCATTTCTGGTGCTAAATAGTCCAGAGTTCCACACATAGTTTTTCTTTTGCTACTGGACTGTACAGACCAACCAAAGTCTGCTATCTTCAGGCGACCCTACAAGAGATACCGAATTTGGTATGATTTCAAACACATAATTTAATTTGTCTTGGGACTTTTTCTTAGGCTCATGCCCCAAGTTGTTTAATTTCTTAAGAAAATATCATGTAATTCCACAAGTTCATCATCACATGGAATAGAGAGGAGGGAGCTGTTTAAATAACTCAAATTTCTGCTTGGATGGAACAATTAATGAAAAGTTGTCACAGACAAGAAGCTGGGATATCATGATTTTCTTGAACGTTATTAGGTTACATCTGATCCTCTTATACTAAATAGGACTCCAGAGCATGACTCAAAGTACCTAAAACCTAATATTTGATTTTTTCCATTTTTTTGCATAACACTAGTGAGAAAGCTTCAGTAGCAGCACGAACAAATGACTACATCAGCGTACTCATTTTCACAATAACCAATCAATTCTGTTGAAAACCATAAGATTATAACGATCAATTTCATTAAGAACTAAGCAAGGTAAAGTTTGGAATGGGAATGAAGTGGGAAAATAACAAGCAAATTAAAATTACAGTAAAGAGAAACTAACACAATCTTGAGGAATTAGCTTGGTACATGGCAGTTCATGCATCCACGACTTATCATCTCATCACAAAATACAGTAATGGTCAGACTGTGAAAAGCAAGCCATACCTCATGATCAAGCAATATATTTTCCGGCTTGATGTCTCTGTGGATGACATGCTTTTCATGACAATAAGCTAGAGCCTGCGTGAGACTCCCTATATACTAATTCAACAGAAACAAAACATCAGAAAAAGAAGAAAAAATAGATTAGCCAATAAAGCTTCAAAAAAACAAAAGAACATGAACATCCTAACATGTTCCAAGCATCGAGGTGAACAGAAACGCAGAAAATGGAGGAGTAGATTTTACAGTTGCAGCCTGTTTCTAATTCAACAGAACCAAAACAACAAGAAAAAAAAAAAAGGAGAAAAAGAAAAACAGAGCCCAACAAAGATTCAATAACCAAAAGAACATAAACATCCTAACACGTTCCAAGCAGTGAGTTACTCTGAAGCGTAAATGAGGTGCACAGAAAATTAAAAAAAAATATAGAGAAATAGATTTACAGTTGCAGCCTGTTTCTCGGAGAGGTGCCCCAGTTTGCGGAGCTCCCTGTAGAGCTCACCGCCATGAGCGTATTCGAGAATCAAGAAAATCCGCTCACTGTCGTCAAACCAACCGTAAAGCCTCAGCACGTTGGGGTGGCGGAGGGCGGTCTGGATCTCCATTTCTCTCCGAAGCTGGTGGTGCAATCTGTACTTCTCGATTTGCTCTTTGAAAACCACCTTCAACGCCACTATGTACTCACTCTACCCAAAAACAAAATACAGAAGCTAAATCCTCACGCACGATACTGCGATAGCCACGATTTAGGGAGAAAATGGGATAGGAAATTTTACCTTCACTTCACGAGCGAGATAAACCCTGCCGAATTTACCTTTGCCGAGGGGTTTACCGATTTCGAAATCGTCGAGCGACCATTGCCTTTTGGAGGTTTGTTTTGGGGGTTTGGGCGGTTGGCGGGCCATCGGAAAAGGGAAATCGGAGAAATTAAATTGGGGATTTGGGAATGGGAGGGAAGTGGAACCAGTTAATATTTGAATTTGAATTCGCAACGTATGAATTTCAACCCAAACCGGATCCGAGTACAGATCCGGATCGGATCCAAACCGGACCTGGGCAGTTCAAGCTTCAAAATGGTCAGCACAATAGCTATAAAATACTACTCTCTCCGTCTACGGCACGGGTCGCATCCGATTACAGATTCGGATCCAGGTCCAGATTTCAAGCTTCAAAATGGTCAGCGCATTAGCTATAAAATATTCTCTCAGTTCACGATAAATGTGCATTTCTATTTCAATACGAGTTTTAATAAAAAGTTGGTAGGTGTTGTTGTGAATGAAAAAACACTTTCTCCGTCCGTGGTAAGTGTGTATTTTCTTTATTTCGGTATGTGTTTTAATAAACAATTGATAGATCGGTACGAGTTTAATAAACATCTTTATTTCGGTACAAAAATGAACTTCGTTTTGGAACTAATTTATTGAACATAATGTGTGTCAAAAGTAGCTAAGCGCTTAACTGTAATTATGTCATCAATTTAATGACATTTTTTGCTCTTGAAACAGTAAAATAAAGTTAAATTTTGAACAATTAAATTCTGTATATACTTGAACCAAACTGTTATATAGTCCCTCCATCCACGATCTGTTAGCCAAAAATAATTTATAAATAATTTTAGAGCTTTGTGATTATAAATTTTAAATTGTACTAGTATTTTTGGAGTTTAATTTTTTTTACATGATAATACAACACTCGTAGTACCTTATAAAAAAGAGTAAACTCCAAAAATACAATTTAAAATATATCATCACATACTTTCAAAAAAAGTCAAAAAATCAACTTAACCAACAAATCATAGAGGGAGAGAGTTGATAACAACTGGAGAGCCTTCCAACTCTACTATTATAGTGTTTTACAAACGATCATTATTCAAGACTTTTTCCTTTACAACTGATGAACAAGAAATAGTAAAAAATAAGCATATTATATAAAATTTTATACAACACGATTATCGAAAAATAAATATAAAAAAAAAAAAACGCATGCAGAAGATAGTAGACACTTGCTGTAAATTACTTACAAGCCATGTACATATAAATTACACGGATTAATAAACATTCATCAACATTTTTTACGTGTAACCAATCATATTGCTAAAATCATAGTTTCCAAGTAATGGAAAAACTTGGATATAAATCAAAACGCGTTATGCAAGCACAGAATTAAACTAGTTGGAGCCGAACTCTCGATTCCATTTCTCGAGTTCATCCCACTTGCTTCTCTGTAAGCTAGGTCTAATAACAGTCATTGCCTTCTGAAAATCTCCATATCTTAATTTCCTAACCTGCACAATACAGAATATAAAGTTTTTAGGATGCTCGGTCGAATTCCAACTGTAAACTAAACTTCTGAGATAGGCGAGAGCTCGAATGCTTCCAAATGTGAGATGTTGGAGAAAAGAACACGAAGTTTTATAGCCGGAATTGTATAGCAAATTAGGATAATAACAGCAAATTGGTTATTGTTCTGGATTTTTGGTGACTCAAATAGATAGAGGATTGGCAAATAAGATAGTACTAGAAGATTATATAACAAGTGGCCAACCTGATCTGCCTGGACTTTAAGAATGTCTGCACCTAGCTCCCTGATTGGCATCATCGCAGCTTCCTCACACAAAGCCTGTAGATCACTTCCAGAATACCCTACAAAAGAAACATTACAACGGTTTTAATGTATTTATATCGTGTTCTCAAACAATATCCATACTTCACTACAAAATTCTCGAGTACTCAGAAGGAACTAGAGATAACACATAAAATTTAGATGGCTGTTGTTTCTCATGATTTGATGGAATAACATCCGAGAGAACATTTTGTCCATTTGATGTAATTCTGATTGTATTTTCGACCTTATTAATAATAACTTTGCTTCATGTAAAATTCTGGAAGATCTGTCTACTTAAGAGTACCCTGTAAATTTCGTAGGCTCCTTTCTTTTTCCCCCCAATGATTCGCAAACTCTGTTATTTGCGAAAAGATCCATCATCTAGACATCTATTCTGGTTGAAGAGACCCTAGAGTATTTATCTGTATAGAAGTTGACATCAGTCGGCGAGTTTCTTGTCTTACAATTATGTAGCTTTGTTCAATTTTCCCTCTAACCTGCTTCAAGAATGATTTTTCTTTATTCAATTTAAATAAAAGTACATAATTGACTGTATCCTCAGGAGTCAGGACAAAACATAAATATAGCTGTTACTTTTTTGTCTTACCATCAGTTTCGGCCACAATTCTCTCTACATCTCTATCTGTTTAGCAAGAATAATAAACCGTGTTAGTAAGCAGTATATTTATCCAACCATGATGAGATATATTCATGCTTTTACCTGGCAAAGAAAATGCACGACCCTTGAGCTTATGCTTCAGAAGAACTCTCCTAGCATTTGCATCTGGCAAAGGTATGTAGATTCTTTTTACCTGTGCGAAAATTCAAATACAAAAAACGGAAAAGATGAATGATGTCACAATAAGCTTGCATGATGGTGGCAATTACATTACACAGCACACTCTCCAGAAATCTAAGATGAATGATGTCACAACAAGCTTGCATGATGGTTGCATTAAACAGCACACTCTCCAGAAATTTTTCCTTTCCAGCATCAAATTTACCAGTGGCCAAATATTACCAGAAAATAACATCCTTGAGCAAAAGTGACTTATCTAAGAACTTCCAAGTTTATTCACAGATCCGAAGGCATATACAGTTTGATCTTCCTAGAAATACAATGGATCCCATATGAAGTTAACCTATTCTCTATCAACAATACACTTGGCCAACCCAATTTGTTTCAATAGAATGTAAATTGCTTCTGAAACATCTACATATAAAAGCCCGCTTCGATGAAAAAGAAATAAAGGTACTGGTCCTAGAGTATTTTTCCAGGAAATATATCCAAAATCATAAAAGAAATAATTATAAAGGAAATTCCAGAATTCAGTTAATAAAATGCAATAAGGAGTAGTTTGAGGAACTCTTGCTAACCAGTCTTCTAAGAACTGCATCATCCAACTCTTGAGGTTTATTGGTTGCGCCTGCAATAGCATAAAGAGTACGTGAGAAATGAAAGACATAACAAAATAAATTGTTTTATAGACCAAATAGTGTGTTCCCATTGAGAGGATGAAGGTTTTACAGTTGCTCAGACATGAAGGTTAGGAATAAGATATATAAACCAAAGAACAGAGACCAACAATTACAATGACAGTCAGGTCTCTTATAAGTATCTGTAACAAAATTGAAACCCAGAAGATCGATAAACAGATAAAGCATTTGGATGGTTAAACTTACCAATGACAGTAACTAAATCACCAGAATTAGACGCTACCCCATCAAACTGAACTAGAAACTCCGACTTCAACCTTCTACTTGATTCATTCTCATCCTTCGTTCTTGTTGACATAATACTATCAATCTGTATCCAGAAAATTAAAATATATTACACAGGAAGCAACTTAGCAGCTACTAGATCAACTTGTGGAAAGCAACCACAGGTATGACACAAGACAATAGATAACTGCTAATTGCAAATATCAACAATGGGAGTAGGATATGACACTCTATTCTTGGGCTAATTGCAAATATCAACAATGGGAGTAGGATATGACACTCTATTCTTGGGTGCAATCGTTTTCATAATTTATAAAAGCCAAAGTGATGGATGGGAAGTTTGTATCTAGAACCCAGCAAATAGACATCAGGATGGTCAGTACCTCATCAATGAAAATAACTGATGGCTGCCTGGAAATGGCAACCTGAAAAAGTGTGCGAACAAGCTTTTCGCCTTCTCCCACCTACCATGCAAACACAATACATGAGGACTTTAGATATGTTGTGTACACAAAGCAAGGGCTTAGATCCGCCTAACATAACATGTAAGGAAGGAGAAAGAGAGACAAGACACACCCACTTTGATGTCAGCGAAGAAGCAGAAACATTAAAAAAAGTAGCTTCGGATTCCGAAGCAACTGCTTTAGCAAGCAGGGTTTTCCCAGTGCCAGGTGGTCCAAAGAGCAGTAAACCTGCAAAATTATTTAGTCCCTAAAGCTTTGTCAAGAAAAGTGGTTCACGCAACTAATTGTTTTATAGTTCATTCCCTAATATTACCTTTTGCTGGTTTTCGAAGTCCAGTAAAAAGGTCTCTTCTTTTTGTTGGTAAGATAACCATTTCTGTCAATGCCTGTTTTGCCATCTCAAGACCAGCTACAGAGGCAAAGTTGCACTGAGACACTGAATAGGGCAAAAGAAAAAGAAAGACGTGTCTAATGAAAAAATAATAGCCACTAACCAATGTCTTCCCATTTAACTGAAGGACTCCGGTCAACAATCACAGAGTTTATCATCTCTACCAGTTTAGCATCATGACCACCAGCAGATACCTGAGCAGGTTTTTGCAATGTTGCAGCATTGTTATTTTGACTCCTCAGAGCAGGACCAGTTCTGCTTTGGCCAGAAGACATTTGTCCAGCCACTTTTCTTGGATGTGAAGCTGTAGATGGAACTGTCGTAGTTTGCAACTTTGGTGATGTGCTCTGACAAAATGGATAAAAGGGAAAAAATAGGTAAAAGTGGTGCTTGACTCCGCATAATTTGTCAGACATTTTAAACGAAAAGGTGAAGAAATATCACTTCTTCCCTCCCAATTCAAGGCATACATATCATCGCAGCTGGTTCTCCAATTTCAAGCTTTAAGCACTAATCAGTACAAAATACTTCTGTAAAACCACCGTAATAGGTGACACTATCAGGGGCTCAATTATAATTGTCTCAAGGGAAGCACATATTATAAAATCTAGGAATCAAAATCCAGAGACTACAACTTACATGTCAGTTAGAGAGGTCCCTACCTTGATTTCTGATGATCCACCTGAGATAGGCGAGAAGGCAAAGGGGAGCACATCAGAATCTTTGGGCCATCAACGGTGCTTGTTTCAGAATGTTAAAAAGAAATGCAAACGATAGAGAGTAATAACAACCTGTTCTTCGACTTAAAGTTTGCAGTCTGTCTGCTACTTGGACCTGCCATTTTGATATCTTTTGTCGATAAGATTTCACCTTCTCCATTTCACTGTGGGAAATTTTGACAAAAATGAAAACGGAGATACACCGAGAACTATGTTAGTGGTATATACCAAGATATTGGTGAATCAGCAAGTACGACTGACAATTCATCCAATCCAATGCATAGTCCAGAACATTATCTTCTTACAAATATCATCCGAATAGAGAATTTATAGAAGATAAGAATGATGCAAGCAATTTATGCAAGAAAGAAAACTCTCCAATTCAAATAATCATGCATAGAAATCTCAATGAGTAATTTTGGATTTCGAGCTGGCAATACCAATTGAACATGTAGTGTAATATCAATATGCATAACCACACAAACACACACGCGATCACAATCCACGATCAAATTTATATATTGCCACCATTGATACCTCGAGGTGATGTACGAAGGCACCGGAGTGGAAATTGCTTCACTCAGTATCCTCTGCGCATTCTGGTAATTAAAAATGGCGTCATCAGGCAAACCCCACTCCTCGGCGCGAACGGCCTTAGCGATCTCCTCTTTGGCCAAATCAAAGTAACTTTTCAGCTTATACGCCGTCCGCTCGTTCCCCGTCGAAACACCGCCCTCACCGTCCATCGCTCCGCCGCCGGAGGAGCTAGGGTTCTTATCAGTCTGTAACGAATCGGAGAAGATCGAACTAAAATTCTCGATGATATCTTTCAGAAAGCTCATTTGATGACATTCATCCGCAATATTTGCCGATTTAACAGATCCTCAGCTGATAATCGGAAGAAATTGCAGAATATTTTAGCAATTTAGAGAATTTTTTTTCGCAGTCAGTTCCTTGAGAATCACTGCACCGTAGTAGGAAAACTCAACGCAACTCGCACAATTGACTTCCTGCAATTCTACAATCCAATTAACAGATTTTTTTATTTTTTTATTTTTTTTAATTTTATTATTATTATTATTATTATTTTAATGTTTTTTCGTTTTCCGCTAAACGAATATAAATATTTATAGTTTTTTAAGTATATATCAATGCAGAATGCTAATGATTTTATATACTGTAATAACTCTCCATGTAATAATTATTTTCCGTTAAACATATCTTAATAAAATAAAATTATTTCCTTTTAAGAATAAAATATATATTTATTCTACATGTGATAATAATTTGAGGCAATTTTTTAAATGTACATAAAAGTTAACAAATGTCAAATAATAGTCAAAAAGATAAAAAATACAAATTATGTCATTTTGGACCAAAATACCCTTAATGAGTTGACTTTGACTGATTTTTATTTTTTTCTTTCTTTTTTCTGAAGTTTTTTTACGATTTTTTACGTTTTTTTTATTTTTATTTTTTGAAATTTTACTTTTTTTTTTATTTCTGGCATTTTTAGAAATGGGATTAATGGGACTATTGACACAAAATAGTCCCATTAGACCTAACTGCAACTCCTCAATCCAGTACATATAATAGGACTAATGAGACTATTGACACCAAATAGTACCATTAGACCCAACTGCAACTCCTCAATCTAATATACTCCTCAATCCAGTACATAATAGAACTAATGAAACTATTGACACCAAATAATCCCATTAGGCCCAACTGCAACTCTTCAATCTAGTACATATAATAGGACTAATGAGACTATTGACACCAAATAGTTCCATTTGGCCAAATTGGAACTCTAAATCATAAAATCAACATTCAAAGTATTATTTTCATTTCAAACAAAATACATAATTCTAAACAAGAGAAATACCATAAACCAACTATAGCAACCAAATCAGATGTGAAACCCTAAATCAGAAATGAGAGTATGAGACTATCGGCACCGAATGGTCCCATAGTCCCAACTGCAAAATCAAAGATCTAACACAACTCGAGAAGAAATCCAAAAATCTTATTGTCTAGATGAAAAAAAACATAGATCCAAAGAAAAAAAATGAAAAAAATTAGCACAAATCGAGAAAAAAATCCAAAAATCTAATTGAAGCTTGAGGGAACTCGCTGGAGATCCGCGGTGGAGGTCGCCGGAGATCCACAAGAGGTAGAAGGAGAAGGCACGGGCAGAGCCTTCTTTGCTCTGCCCTTTGCTCTTTGCTCTCCAATGCTTGATTTCGTGCGACGGCGAAGGAGAAGGATCTACGGTGGCGGCGGCTCCGGATCTGGACGACTACAACACGACGACGGCACCAGATCTGGAGGAAGAAGATCACGACGGTGGAGCAAGGCGGCTGGAGGCATGGCGGCAGCAGCAGGAGGAGGCGGGGGGAGAGAGAGAGAGGGTTTTGAAAATTGAGAAATGAAATGAGTAACAGTAGTTTTCAATTTCAAAATTGAAATTTTAGGTGGGTAGGGGTATTTTGGTCCGAAAAGGTAAAAATTTGATGTTATTGGATATTATTTGTACTTTTTAAGTAATTGGACATAATTTGACATTCACGGACTAATATGGACATACCTATGTATATTCACTAATAATTTCTATTTATCAGATTTAAAAAAATACTACCAGGCACATAATTGGGATGATTAGCAACAAACAATAATAATTATTTTTTATAGTATTCCCTAATTAAAACTGTCCACTAAAATAATCATCCTTTTCTTCCACACTGCAAGTAACATCACCTTCCCATAATTGTGAAAGCAGCCTTAAAATAAAGTCTTCATAATTTATCATCCAATAAGAGTAGAGGCTGTTGAGCCACCAAAAACAGTCTCCACTTGTTGAATCAGAACAAATTAAATAGTCTAAGGTTGTTACTACCATTTGTCTCTGGCTCTTGATTCAATGCTCATCAAGATTCAAACCTCTATCTTCTTCTCCTCTGTTCTTCAATTTGTTTACAACATATTCTTCACCTCATTTCTTTTTTAATACTATAAAAACATTAAAAAAGAATATGCAAAAAGCTTGGCTATATGAAGAACATGGCCCTAAAGAAGTTCTCAAGTTAAGAGAGATTCCCATCCCATCTCCAAAGCCTAAGGAACTGTTGATCAAAGTCCGGGCTTCGGCTCTCAATCCTATCGATTTCAAGTTGCGCCAGAATCCATTAGGCCCTCTCGATCTTCCGGTAACAAACACACAAAGTATGATCATTCTTAGCTAACTAGTGGCTTTGATCATGCTGCATTGATATTGCAGGCTGTCCCGGGGTGCGACATGGCAGGAGTCGTGGTTCAGAAGGGAGACGAAGCTCTCGGTTTTGAAGTTGGCGATGAGGTTTATGGCAACATTCAAGATTTTAGGACAAATGGGAAGCTGAGGCAGCTTGGAACCTTAGCTCAGTTCATCACAGTTGAGGAAGGCCTAGTTGCTTTGAAGCCGAAGAACTTGTCCTTTGAGGAAGCTGCAAGCTTGCCTGTCGCTGTCCAAACTGCGCTCGAGGGCTTCAAAACTGCAGGATTCGAAGAAGGGAAGTCGGTTTTCGTTGTGGGAGGAGCCGGAGGCGTAGGAACTCTAGCTGTGCAGCTAGCTAAGGAGTTGTACAAGGCTAGTTTAGTCACTGCAACTACTAGTACTAAGAAAGTCGAGTTCGTGAAGGAATTGGGAGCCGATAAAGTTGTGGACTACACTACTAGAACTTATGAAGAAGTCGAGGAAAAATATGATCTTGTCTTTGACACAATTGGTAAGATTCTTTTGATTTTATTTAGACATTTCAATGAGTTTGGAGTTTGATCAAGATTTTTGCAGGCGACTCGAGGAATTCTTGTGTGGTGGCCAAGGAAGGAGCTCCTGTTGTAGATATAACATGGCCTCCATCGAATCAAAAGGCTCGATTTTCGAGCTTGAGAGTATGTGGTGAAGATTTGGAGAAGCTTAGGCCTTATTTGGAGAGTGGGAAACTGAAGGCAGTAGTTGATCCTGTAGGCGTGTTCCATTTCAGTGATGTTGTTCGTGCTTTCGGATACATAGAAACGGGACGAGCTTGGGGGAAAGTCGTCGTCTCCTCCTTCTCTTCGCCTTCGTATTTTGCATCTGCAGCTTGAAATAAGAGTGATGATGGATACAAGGGAAGAGTAATTTCTGTATTCTGTGTGAATGTAGACTTTGTAATATAATACAGTTTCTCTTGGAAATTATGGCAGTATAAATGATTTTTTTTCTTTCTTTATATATATATATATATATTTTTGGTACTGATTAGTTTTCTTGGGAATTCTTTTAGATGAGTGTGACAGTAACTTAAGCAGAAATTTATGTTTTTATATGATTTAAGAGTTTCCTTGTGCTGCTGAACTAGGCAACTTGTTTTCTAGAGTTAAATTGATCAAAAGAAATACTTAGCAAATCTTTTCAAACTAAATAAAATATGACTTGTTTTGTGCTGATCCATTCTGAGTAATTGAGAATATGACATGGTTTGCAATAATAAAAATAATAATAATAAAAAAATTGTGATAGCATCACTAAATTGACAAGATTCCATCAAGGAATCATCGCCCCACAAGTTTATATTTAATCAAATAACTGATAATATGAAATATTTTCTAGTAAAATGAAAATGACAAAATGATACAGTAAAACTTATTTATAAAAATACTCTATACAAGAATAACCTACGTATAGTTTTAAAAAATCATGATTCCGACTCAGGACCAGTTACATTTAAGAATAACCTTTACATCGTAATAAAACATACTCCTTCAATAGGAATAAATTACAATATATATAAAAAATATATATAATATAATTACACAAAATTTAAGATGACCTAAAATACTTATCTATAATTGTTTGTGATAACATTTTAATTTTATGAGTTGTTTTATATCCTTCAATTTGTGTGTACGTAATAACTTATCTACATACACCCTCTTGTTTTAACAAAGTGAAATGCATAATTTTGTCAAAATTTATATTTATTTGGTATAATAATATGCTAAATGTATCTATAAGATATAATATTTAATTGAATACCTTTTTTTATAAAAAAAAATTATTAAAAAAACTTATTTTCTATGTAAAATTCTACATAGGAATAACTTCCTTATAGTAATAATTTCTTCTTATCCCGATAATATGACTGTATAGAGGTTTTAATGTATTCAACTAAATAAATAAATAACAGAATAAATAAAGAAAAATGTCACCTTGCTTAACGCAACGTGGTTTCTAGTGCTAATTCTTGATTTAAATAAAAATCTTCCCTCATGGTTTGTCTCTTCCTTTTTGTAATTGTCTAGGGTTCATTTTCATGGATGCATACTGATGTTTTGTCTCATTTTCCTTCATCTCTTTAAAACTACTTTTCTTGCATAAGATTTTTACAGAAAAAAAAAAAAGATGATGAATTTCTTTAGTGCTATCTTTTACTTTGTAGCAGCATCAGTTTTGCTCATTCTTGCACTATTTTCATCTCTTTTGCTCAAAATCTTCATCGGAAAATCGATCAAGGATCGAGACTACCCTCCGGTGAATGGAACTGTTTTCCACCAGCTGTTGTACTTGAGCAAGCTGTATGATTACCAGACGGAGAAGGCGAAGGAGCAGAGGATATGGAGGCTTCTAGCCCCGGATCGAAGTGAGATTTACACGACTGATCCGAAGAACGTAGAGTACATTCTCAAGTCCAACTTCAGTAACTACTGCAAAGGTGAGTATAATCAAGATATCATGAGGGATTTGTTTGGTCAAGGCTTTTTCGTGGTGGATGGCGAAAAATGGCGCCAGCAGAAGAAGCTAGCTAGCTCCGAGTTCTCTACTCGAGTCCTCAGAGATTTCAGTTGCTCTGTTTTCAGAGAGAAATCAGTGAAATTGGTCAAGACAGTTCATGAATTCTCCAAGCACAACCTCAGTTTTGATGTGCAGGTACTAATCTTTCACTAACCTCCCTCTCTCTCTCTCTCTCTCGATATGATTGACTGGATTAAGAACATTTGCAGGCTGTGTTGATGAGATGCACACTTGATTCAATGTTTAGTGTTGGATTTGGAGTTGATTTGAATTGCCTAGAGGAGTCAACTGCAGAAGGGAGTGAGTTCATTAAGGCATTCGATGATTCGAACGAGTTGGTTTATTGGCGTTATGTCGATCCTATATGGAAGATAAAGAGATATCTTAACATATGTGGAGAAGCGAAGCTGAAGAAGAACATCAAATTCATCCATAATTTTGTGGATAGATTGATCACAACCAAGAGAGAACAAATGGAGAAGGAACAAAATGAGGTAAAGAGTCCTAATTAACTTCATATTATTTGATTCCACATATATAAGAACTATAACTGATTCAGTTTTGATGAACTTGAAGAATGTTAAGAGGGACTTGCTTTCGAGGTTTCTGGTGGAGAGCCGGAAGGATCCGGAGACGATGAACAATCAGTACTTGAGAGATATCATCCTCAGCTTCATGGTTGCTGGGAAAGACACCACAGCTAACACTCTTTCTTGGTTTATTTACATCCTTTGCAAGAATCCAATGATCCAAGAAAATGTTTTTCAAGAAGTGAGAGAAATCTGTTCAAGAAATGAATCTGCCACTGTCACTGAATTTGTTGAAAGAATCACAGATGAAGCACTTGAAGGAATGCATTACCTTCATGCAACCATTACTGAGACCTTGAGGCTATATCCTGCAGTTCCAATTGTAAAGAAACACAAAACTTTTTCTTAATGTGCAAAATCATTTAGATATACATAAGTGGAAATATTACTCATAATGTTGTTGTTGCTCACCTCTTTAGGATGGTAGGTGTGCTGAGACTGACGATACTCTACCAGATGGCTACAGAGTGAAAAGAGGGGACGACGTGTACTACATGGCTTATGCAATGGGGCGAATGAAGTACTTATGGGGGGACGACGCGGATGAGTTTAAGCCGGAGAGATGGCTGAGTAATGGGGTGTTTCAACCTGAGTCGCCATTCAAATTTGTGGCATTCCATGTAAGTGAGCTTGTGTACATGACTGAATAGATATGAGGTTTCTTGATTATCCCAATTGCTGAAACTTGTGGTTGCTCGATTCTCAGGCGGGCCCTCGGACTTGTTTGGGGAAAGATTTCGCTTATCGACAGATGAAGATCGTATCGGCAGCTCTGCTCGGCTTCTTCAGGTTCAGGTTGAGTGATGAGAGTAAGAATGTTACATATAGAACTATGCTAACACTTCATATCAGTGGAAGCCTAGAAGTTTATGCAGAACCAAGAACAGACATGTTTGAGATCTAAGATGTTAGAGAATGTGTTTTAGAGAGAGAAAATCTCAGAGTTTATAACGTGTTGAACGAATTTGGATCACATTAATATTTGATATGTGAGAGAAAATAGAGAACAGAAAGAAGAGACGAAGAATCCCTCAGAAATTTACATTGCCCTAATAGTAAATTACAATATTCTCATTTGGGTATACATATTCAGTGGCAAGAGCAGCCTCGACAAAACACACAATTTTTACATAACACTCATAATACTGAAAAAGAATATGAATAATAAAAATACAGGACTCTCTTTGTACACAATAATATCGGCTAAAAGGGCAGAGATGTACATTATAAGGAAATCCATATCAGACCTTTTTCATTCGGTAAACATCGAACAACTTCTTCGCGTGGAATCGAGGTCCTCATGTTTCAATCAGCCATCTGACGCATAACACATCAAAGAGTTGCAAACTCATAGACATTGATGGTGTACGAACTCTTCTGGGAGGTGATATCGATCATCTTAGAAGTTCTCTACTTCATGAGGGGAGATAATCCTTCACCTTCCCAACCCAGTTTGAGCATCTGATCCACAACTTTCAAGCTCAACTGCACGGAAAAAGGCACGAGTTAGGAAACCGAGCTATGGACAGTGATATATCATTGGAGAATAATAATCCAGAGTTGTCAAAGAATGAAAAACAAAAAAAAAAGTGCAACTTACCGAAGGATCTGTGAAAATTATCAACTGTTTATCTGCTGTCGAAACCAACAGATTTGTATTGTCCTGGTTCAAAGCGATGCAGATAATATCTTGTCCTTCAGCAAGATTTAATGTATGGTACATCTGCAGGTAAAAGATTAACAGGAATTAGAAGGGTTCTTATTCAAATGGCACAAGATCAACCTATTCATTTTTATTGTGGTCATACCTTCAAAGTGTAGAGATCAAAGAAGCAAATAGAAGGTAGAGCTAACTCTCTTCTATTTCCCTCGATTGGTTCGTGATCTGCATTTAACTGCTGATTGTACTCGGAGCCTCCATCATTTTCCAAAGGAGGGTTTAGTCCAACCAAAGCACTACGACCATCAGTAGAGACCTCAATGCAACTAACCCTTGAAGACATCGGAAGCTGTTTCTTAGCAATCAGAACTCCGTTAAGAGTATAAGTGCTGATATTACACAGAGACTTGTTCCAAGTTATTATGATTCCATCAGATGATAGGCACAAAGAATGAGCTTCGATGCCAGTAAGCCTTCTAAGCAGCCGACCTTGCCTTATAGAATGAATCAAGATATCCGAAGAATTGGAGCAAGAAGCAACAATCCCAAGGTCTGAACTGACAGCACAACATGCGATTTCCCCTAAATGCCCTCGAAGGACATGGATCGGGCCCTCGATTCGGTGCCTTGTAGATTTGTCTACTGAGTTGCTCTTTCTTGCAGCGTTGCTTGGGGATCTTGGTGTGCTGGGATTACCCGAAAGCTCTGCTGAGCTGCCAGAGCGTGAAACTGATGAACGATGTATTTTCCACAGCAGAGCTGTTGCATCTCGAGATCCAGAGACAAGATAGCTGCTATCGTGAGACATAGACAGGCATGTTACTGGGGCATAATGTCCTCTAGCTATTTCTAATGCCCTTGCACCATCAGCTGAAATCAGCCTAATGCTGTTATCCACATGCCCTCCTAAAACAGAGAATTAAGCCCTCAATACAAGTTTATGGAAAAGCCACACAGTCAATGCTAAATGATGAGCTAGAAGCTAAAATTATATTGGGACGTAAGAAGTGCTATGGAGATAGGATATGTCATAAATTTACAATACTGAACGAAGATAGAATCATAATAAGTATAATGGTTTTTCATTTAGGAATAAGCCTCTCCCTCTCTACATTTCTAAGTTGGTAAACACTTTATAGAGATTTATAACTGAATATACCGGAACAAATAGATCTTGGAAATAGCTGTAGGAGAGACATAATTTTATTATTCAAGTATAATTGGAAGGAAGCATTTATACCAAATCACAATCAGAACGCATGCTCACCAGTGATAATTTCTCTGTCACAAGTAATCGAAACTATCCTTGTACTTTGGATTCCAGAACTTGGAAATGCTAGAGCCTGAGGAAAATTCCACTCTTCTGACTCAGAGGGTGTTGGGGATTTGAACATACGCATAAAAGTTCCAGCAGCAGCACCTGTACCAGGCTTTCCATGCTGAAAAAGGAAAGGTGTTCCCTGGCCATCAGGTGTGTTTGGTTGCCACTTATGTTGTGCTATATGTGCCGCTGGAGCACTGGTATCAACAATTATGAGAGAATCGGAAGATGCGTGAATGGCAGCAGCAGGCAGATTGCAGCGTTCAGGAAAAGGAACTGCATAAGGCTTAACAACTGATGGATTCCTGAAAATGGTCTACAAACGCGAGATATAATCAAATACGTAGGAATTGCCTCTTCTAGCACAAGTACAAGCAACAATTCCTACATAAAACCCAGTAATGGACAGCAAGCAAGCTCAGCTATACTGCAACCCATGCAAAAAATCTTGCTGATATGAGGAAGATGTAGCCAGAAACTAAACAGGTCGCACATCAACAAATAGCTGAACTCATTTGGCAATAAATGCAACCCAGTTGGGGAAAGGAAAAGAAGGCTCTAATTTGTAACTAGTACACTACTCTAATGCAAGAGACTAATTTAAACAGAAAGCAGTAGAAAACATTTTTCGAAAAAATGCACCCGAAGCAGGTAAGAGAGTACCTGCATCTGAAGGACGTCTGTTAGCGGCATCCGTTTCATGTGAGGCACTGTGAGAAGTTGGGAAGGGGTTTGGCCAAAGTAAGCAATCTGATCTTGAGTAGCACGTTGTTGTACCTTTTACATATATTTAAACATTTCAGTAATTGCAGATCAAAGTACGGGAGTATTCTTGAGAAAAGATGATTGGGAACTAAACTGCCAAGGAAACTTACAGGGTCCGATATCTTATCAATATCTACAGTTCCTTCATATGTTATATAAAAGAAAACGTTATTTGCTTGTATAGCTTCTTTTCCACGTTGCTTGCACCTGAACATGTGAAAGTTACGGGAGTGGCATTAAAAATCTATCATCAATAAACATGTGTGTATGTGTGACACACAAACGCACCCGGCAGGATACTTAAAAAGTTAAAAACAAAAAGCGAGCTACAAGTGTAAGAATGCAAAAGTACCCAAATATGAGATCAATCCATTCATGCAAATGTTCTGAGACATGCTCACTCTCAAGTGCCATTCGATGCTTATGGACAAAATCAACTGGATTTTCAGCCCAAGGGGGAAGCCGAACTGGGCCTATAATGTGAACAAATAGTATGTAAGGCTATGCAGAAAATATTTGTCGTACTTTGTGTTTCAAAGCTAAATTCTAAAGGAGGCAGGAAACTGAAATGCATACCAAGCTTTTCACCAAGTTGTGTTGTACCAAAGTCAATTGAATTTTCATTGGTTAAAACCTCTGGAAGGTAAAATAGCTCCGGGACCTAACATACAGGAACAAAAGGAATGGTGATTTCATATCAGTAGAACAACTACATATCCTAAAATTTTGGTAAGCCACCACACCCAACAAACAAATAATTAACAAGCATATGAAAGAAAAGCAGGAAATTACTCTTAAACTCATGTCAAAAGGAAAAACAGTAGCAACAAGGATAATAAGCTAGAGTGAGAATTGATATATTTACCAACTCCTTTACGTCACTCATGTCCTCAAGAACTCCACTCCATGTTGCAGCAATGTCTGAGAACATTCTGTCAGCATGATCGAACTTGCCACCTTGAAGTTGAACCGAAAGGGTTGTGAAAGGTTCTATTCTAGTGAGGTAGTACAACACCTGCCATATGAGACGGAAAGAAAAAGGAATCAAAGTCTGCTAAAGGGAAAGTGATATGTAATTGAAGGAAAGAACTTAAATTGCTCAGATGCTATCTAATTAGTTTGAAGCTCTGAATCATGTTGTTTGTTCCGTGAGCTAGAAGAGTGTAAATATTTGTATAACACAAAAGATGAGTAATAAGAGAACCCACTGTTCCAGCTGTCGAATAATGTGAGCCATAATGGAATCTGGGAATGATTGGATCCTCAAAGCTGGAGTATCTCTCTTGGAATTTATGTAGTCTCTCAGAATTCAGGGCACCAATTGGCTGCAATGCAAAATTTATGTAAACTGAAGCATATAAATGTGTAAAATTACAGTGAAAAAGGAACATGTAAACTACCTTTGAGAGGTCTCGGTAAGAAGAAGGATTTGAAAGATCTAAGTTCTGTGAGCTGTAATCAGAAAGAATCCACGGGAATACAGGATACTGCACATAAAAATGCAAATAAGCACTAACACATCATCTAGTCTAACATGAGTTGAGTTCAAATCTCACCTGTGTAATATCGTTATAGCTACGTCCAGCCAATGTATTAAGCTGCATCAAATATTCAAAGTTGCTGATCTGCATGAATCATTGATTGGTTTATTGTCAGAAACTTATCAGTTCAAGCTAAATAAAATGATATTTGCTCTTCAGGTTGATTTTCAAAAGTACCTCCCACCTAGCCCATCGTTCCATAAGCTGAGTTCTCTTTAAAAGCTGTTCAGGTCTCTTGAAAATAGGAAATAATAATACTTTTAGAAGACTGCATAATAAGATCAATTTAAAAACACTGTAAACACCATGATCCAATGATGCAAGTATCACAAGATCAATACCTGAGTAGCTAGGTAGATATTGTTCAAGTGAGGAGGACGGGCTTGAACAATTGCCCGATACGCATTTCTTCGCCCCTCAGTGCTCTGCAGGAAAAATGAGAGATTGGGGGTAGGACATATTAATTACCAAAAAAAGGTCAAATGCAATGTTATGCTTATGGAATTAATGATTACTTGGAGAAGCATACCCCGAAATCAAAAAAGTAATTCGACCTGTCAACCATGAACAGCTCAAGTGCACTTCTTCTCAACAGATACCTATAGGAGCAGCCAATAGTTCATAATCCAAAAGAGATGTCCGTCACACCATTCCGGTATCAGTGAAACCAGATCAGAGACATGAACACAAAGAAGTAATAAAGTTGACATTAGGACAATAGATTCAAGAACATACTGCCTTATAATCTCATGCTTAAAGAGGGACATGAAGCCTTCAAGAGCAATAAATTGAAATATTGAAGTGTCCCTTTTCTTATAATAATGAACAGATGCTGTGGCTATTACATACTATTAAGGTCTTTGCAGTTCTATTATATACAGTTCGCATATAATGACTAGAGAAAGAAACATTAGACAAGTAACCTTACAAGAATAGATAAGAGGTTCCTAGGAGCTGCGTAAAACTATAAGCTATCAAGATAAATCATGAGAAAAATTTTAATACTTGAAAAGGAAGCAAAAGATATAATGAGAACTTTAAAAGAGAGAAAAAATCATACTACAAAAGAAAAACCAGAGAACAAAAGAACCGAAAAAATTGAACATGCCAGGACATTTAGTGGCAGAGAAAAATAGGCAGTTGGAACACCCATAAAAAGTAATACAACAAACAAGAAGAATAGATAGAAGCATTAAGGACACATGAATGAAGAAGTATCTAATATAACCTTCTGCTGTATACTTGGTGAAGTGATGATATCAACCAGCTTCGATCCTTTTCTTGAACATCACTATTACCTTTGCCATCCACATCTCTCATGGCACTATTATCCGACCGATCAATAATAAAATTGATTCTTCTAGTCGTTATCTGACAAAAGACATAATTTAACAAATTTGAAAATATAATATTAACTAGTAACACAGGTAAGTTTATCTTCAGCATGAGCATCATGTGGAACAGAGCATTAATAAAGTCCCCAGTATGAGAATGCTCCTATTTGATATAGTTGTGCCACCTAATGCAGCCAACAGCAAACTATAGTTAGTTCGTTTTCTTATTTTTTGTCTCCAAGACCCACATTTACTTCTTAACCTCTAGTGCCTATTTTTTGTGTCCCCTGATACCATTTTAATGGTCACCATCATCAATGTGGAAAATTTCCTTCGAAGCACTGGCAGAAAAAAAATCAGTTCTGTGCCTTTTGGCACCCAAAAGTAAGACCGCATTATCGCATCAGGAAAATGGGCTAGAACATAGGAGACAGATAATGACAATTGATTAATGTATGCCAGACTTACTTGAAAAGTTCCTTTTAGGACCTTTAATGGACGGACCATTGATGATGGAAGCTCAAGAACGATCCTTTCATTATGCTCAAAAGGAACATAGCCAGGGGCAACCAATGTTGGAATAGGTTCCGAGTCTAAGCCATCAGAAACTTGTGGATCCAAACTCTCCCCTGACTTCAGAGAATGCTCACCGCGTCCAGATGATATTCTCTGAATATCACATGATGATTCACCATTAGAGCTAACATCATCATTTTCATCCTCCTCACGTCCCACATCAGATGAAATGGCTTCTGCAGCTACGATAGAGGCATTAGAAGGACTTGCAGCTTTATGTTTTTCCTGCTTCTGCTCCATACTGTCTTCATAATCTGCAGCAGCACCATGGTGATCTGAGCCTTGGTAGTTCCTTCGCAAAATTCTTCTCATTCTTGAAGAAGTTTCCATGAAATCTAGCTTCCAGAAAACCTTAAACCATCAAAGTTCACAATATCAGACTATTGAGTCACAAACCTTCACATAAATCTGAAAAGCCCAGATTGCAAACATACACGCTTAGGTTTGCATAAATCATCACTAAATGGACCAAAGAGACATCTCATCTCTATCAAGCAGTGGATAAGCTTGCGCCATTCACGTATTCCAGTGGATAATATGTGCTGAGATATTATATCAGCTTGCGATCTTCTATCAACCTAAAATCATCCATTGAAAGTTCAGGTAATTGTGGATTTTGGTATCAGAGATAGTTGGAACCTTCAAAACAAGAATGCAATACCTCAGATCGCTGCATATTTCTAGCCAAAGCTAAACTTCCAACGAGAACTGCAATATACTTATAGGAAAGAGCATTCAAGTCCTTCCCATAAACAGATTTTGAATCGACTGACTGTAAGCATTCCATCCAGGCAGTTCCCATGGCTTCAGACACATTCCATCTCTTTACTCGTTCAGAATCACTTTTACTCCGACGCTGCGCTGATGTAGCCATTGCCACAGCACTGAGACCTCTTCCTGATCCAATTTTTGAATTACGCTCAAGGTCTCTGGCAGCAGCCAATGCGGCTGCTTTTGCAGAGGCCCTGTCCTTTGGAATGGCCTGAGATTTGCTAAGTGCCTCCAGAGGTTGCTGGAAACTTGAAAAGGTATGAAGTTTAGTCGTTTTCCGCTCAAGCAATGAGGAGTCACGCCGAATATGTGTGACAGCTGGAGGAGCAGCGGTTTCTCCACCAGCAGCACCGGCAGCAATCATTGATAATGCCATGGCAGCGGGAGGTGACGCAAAAGAAGAAGCCCAGCTAGGAGACAACATAGCAAGAGCAGCCTACAGGTATCAGTTAAAAATGTCTCAGTTATGTTATGGTCTGAAGTATTAGTTAGAATGAGAGCAGATAATAAAATTGAGGATTGACAGGGTAATCTCGCCCTATCATGCTGAGCAAGTCTTTTCTTTTATACAGTATAAAAATTGATCTGTGAATTATATGAAGGAATTGTGGGCAACTCTAATTTACGCAATGGTTACAGGCCCAAGAAGAAAAATTGAGCTAACATATATTTTCTGAAAACATTTGATGATGAAGGGCATAGTGAATCTGTGGTTACACATGATGATGCATCAATTACTTCTTGCAGCTTCATTTCAAGCATGGGTGTTAAATTAATAGATAAACACAGGAGGCTAGTTGAGATGTTCCATAATCACGCCCACGCCAAATGCAATCCCACACATAATCGTAACATTCTTAACAAAATTGAAGAATGCTTTTCCATAGTTGACCCAAGTTGAGCTCAGGCAGATGTTCACATGTGACTAGTTTAACATATAAGCAATGGTGATCCACTCTATTTCATATTGTAAGAGGCATATATCAGGCCTCCTATTTTGTGAGACTGAAAAGGAGAATTCCAAACTTCAGGCAAACAGTAATGTTTCAAGGAACCACCTCAATAGGTAAAGCATCCGCTGCCAGGGCACGATCCTCAAGAACAAGGGGATTAACACCATCTGCAGTAGAAAGTTCATGAATTCCTGCCAAAAGAGGCCGCCACCTTCTTAATACAGCAACAAAAGGAGGTAGGATAGCCTCCAAATATTGTTTACGTAAAGGAGTTCGGTCTTTTCCAATTGCATGCCACACCTGCACATATGAGAAAGTACTAGGGTAACAGCATATAACTAGAATAACCACAAATTCATGCTGATTATGGACACATAATGAAGAAGCTGCAGAAAAGAACAGCTTTCGCCGAAGGGTAAGACTATCCCCAACAATATACAAACTGACCTCTGAAAATAGGACACAAGATGTAACGAGGACTCGCTGCCTCTTCATCTCGGATATTGGCATGTTCAAGATTGGAGACAACACGCTGCAAAATAAAAGCTAGTCGCGTTACTTGAAGTGTGCAACATAGAAATTTAACAGCAACCAACGAAGCATGGCTTTTCCTTGTCAGGCTGAAAATCTCACACTCGACAGATTTTAAATCAAGATACAGAGGGAATTTCATAATTAAGGGTACGTAAAGCTGCTATTCAACAAAAATTGCTTTCTTTCAAGCCCCTAGGGAAGAGCATAGGTTGATCGGTAGACTAGTACCACCATGTGATTTAGTGCTATCAAGTTGAGCCTTTTGTGTTATAATATGAAAACAAGTTTGACAATAATCTGATTAGTATAACAATTGCAAACAGAAATAACAACACACTTTTGCAGTTTAACAAATTTTAAGCCACTGCCGGGATAAACTCCCTGCGCAAGAATGATAAATTCATGCCGATTAAACAGATGTGTACCTCCAAAGCAATGCCGACCGCGGTTTCCTACTTGGCATTCTGGTGTTTGTCTCCAATGACACAGCGCTGGTAGTTTTTCGAGGGATGCCCTCCATTGACCTGTCATCATTACTAACATGCCTCATTAGCATGTGATCTTCACCATCATCGTCTTCTCTTAATGAAGCAAGCACCATTCGAAGCATACAAAAGAAGGGCTGGTCACTATCCAACAACTGGTAAAGAGCTGACATGCCTCCCATTCCAGTACCAGATCCTCCACCTATACCCAGACCACCACCAAGTCCAGATTCATCTAAAAGCAAAGATTGAAGCATTGCAACTGACTTCTTTATTAGTGGAAGTTCAATCCAGTTTCCATTAGCATCCTTCTCCAATGCCAATTTCCAAGACTCCCAACCACTGCCACCTCCACCAAATTCAGATGTTGTTGGAGGGAGCCCAACACCATACCACAACCGACTTCTGTATTTCCATCCTTCTGCCAAGTCTAGGACACAGCTCCCGTATGACACAAAAGCATAGGAAACTGAATCATAAGGTTCTGCTGCCACTGCAGCAGTCAGTCGTTCCATTACAGCTGGTGAAATTTGCCCATTACCATCAGCCATTGGACCAAGAGCCTGCCAAGATAAAGCAATTTAGTTTTTACTAGTTGTGAGAATCAAATTTATCTTTGAATGCACAAAGATAAAAGTAGGGATTCCAAGACTGAGTGCCAGGCTTTTTGCAAAGGCACATAGGACATAATGACAACAAGTAAGAACGTGTCTGATGGGACCCACCAGACAGTTGCAATTCTTGGCAAGGAGCCTTCTCAATTTTGACATGCAGCGGTTGACAAGAAAATGATGTTTGGAATCATGCTAAGTAAAACTAAGTAAATACGAGGAGAAGCTACAAAAATTACATCAGATGCAACTATCACATTATTGATGCAAGTTAAAGATGCTCATGTTGTCATAAAATCTAGCAAAATATATACATTGAGAGAGGATCGTCCAGAATCAGCAGTTGATGAATTTCGAGATGCCACAGTATCTGAAGTTTCTCCACGCGTCGCACTTGAAGAGCGGCCGCCCACGTTCAATACACTAGAAAGTGGAGACACGGATGTGGACAAAGATGAAGTGCTGTAAAGTTTACTTTGCAACCGTAAATGGTCCTCAACAAGCATTAAGATCACAATTGCATTCTCAACCAAAGCAACAGAAAGCTGAGCAGCATTCTCTGCTTCAATCTTTGCATCCTTAGGTCCCAATCCTCCTGCTGCCACACCAGCAGCCGCTGCAGCAATTACTTGAGTCTGAAGCACAGAAAAGCAAAAATGGTGACATTGTTGAAAGAATAGTAATAATCATTCGAACATTTACCAACATCTCAAGACCAAATTAACTTCATACTTTCCCGGTTAGGCCAAAATATGGAAATCTTTTTGGATTGTATAAGGATGCACCTCATTAAGTAAGTGAAAAGTGTACGCACAAATAAATAGAGTCCTCAAGTTTGAACATGTATCGGTAAAAGTTCAAAGGGAATGTTTGAGACTTGCATAAGATATAGGGGCCAAAGTTATTGCCATAACTGGGCAGGAGGATGATACATGCTACTATGAGAAAAATATTGTAATGATATGAGAACATAACATAGAGATAAAGGGTTTTTACAAATAAATACAGAGTCAACAGCAAATGAAAAAAAAAAAAAAAAAGGAACCCTATATGGACAACCGAAAATGGGAATTTCTGTAGCAAACATATAAGATTACCTGATTTTGTAATTCTCTAGCAGCAAAGTCCAGCAAGCTACCCAGAAGCCTTCTTTTGAAGATGGGCAATGATTCTTCCCGTCTGTGTAAACACAGTATCAGCCTCTTGAAATTCTAGAACAGTAAGCTCAATTCTAAACGGACACAAAATCCCCAGACTGAAAATTTTGGTTTTAGGCCGTTACCTACTTGATCCTCAGACCCAAATTTTTGAAGAGCTTAACTGACAAATTTAACCTTATTTTATATTGTAAATAAGGGAACAAAACTAAACAATAGTAATATGGATATAAAAATTCATGGTGAACTCACTTCTTTATAAACCAAAATGGTAAGAAATGTAATTTCACAGGAAATACCTGATCCGTAGATCTCCAGTGCTAGAACCACCCACCATACACAGCCATTCTGCACAATGAATTGTAGCTTCAATATCCTGTCAAGTAATGACCAGATACACGAATGAAACTCAGGAATTTATGAGAAGAAACAATAAGATTAGCTTAAATAAGAACAAAAAAGGATAAAATGTTGCAGACAGTGAATGACATGAGATTTCATGTCAGCACCAAAATCATTTCAGATCGTACAAATGCTGCTCGGAACTAAATAGATACTGGCCCATAGAAAAGTGATATTTTATTTCCAAAGCCATAGAATTTGTGACATCATCTTCAAGGTAGATCCCCCCAGCAAAAAAAGCACAACAACAAAAAAGAAAATAGAAAGTTTGGGAAAATGAAATATAGTGTTTGATGATAAAATGTTACTTGGTTACAATACCATTAACCATGGTCGTATCATCAACATAATTTTCCTCAATACAGTGAAAATATTTAGATCATCTGTCAAGTGCTTCGTAAGTAGAATGTCATGTTTCCAAAGTCCAAACATTATTCTCATAGTGTTCATCAGTCAAGTTATTGCCTTCCATATAACTTGATAATTAAGGTGGTCCGTCAACCTGGTGCTTAACTACTGATATTTTTTCTCAACTTATTTGCTCAGAAGAATATAAAAGGGTGTGAATGGAAGACAACAAAAAGGAACATTAACCTTCCATCCATCCTTCTGGCGCATTGAATGTTCTAATATTATTATCAAGAAATTATGTATGAAGTCTTCTACATCTTTCAAGCTGGACAGATTCACATTTTTACTTCCACCTCTCTGCATGACCAGCATAAAGTGTGAGAAACGGCACCACACAAAGGTCAATATGCAAATATCAGTGTCAGCCATTATGTTGGTATGAAATGCTACCTCATGATTAGATATGAGAATCTCCAAGATCCACTCAGGCCATTCATCCATGCTTGTTAGACTGATTCTATTTTCTGGATGACCGCAAGCCAAGATCAAAAGATCCTGATACAAAATAGGAAGTATGAGATTTCGCAGGGAAAAGACATCAGCAGCAAAACTTTACCAATCATTTGAAACTTCTATTTGAAATTAGGATTATGGTAGAATTTAGTAAAACTAGAGAGAGATCAGAACAAGATTTGAGGCATGCCATATGTACAATATACTAAACTCGTATTAAGCCCAACACGTTAGAATAAGACAAGGTAATAACAGATAATATGCTCAGAACAAGCCTGCAACATATTGATATCCAGTATTAGCATTAACCACTTGGGGAAGTTTACCAAAGAATGCTCCTCGACCATTATATATACTTTGGATATCAAAGATATCTTAGAAGTGGACGCATGTTTCTCTTGCAAAACTAATATGTCCTCCAGGAGTTCTCTCCAAAAACTCTTAAATAGCATAAAATACGAACAAACACAATAATATAGTATAAAAAGAATATTATATAAAAAGTTTCAAACCAATTAAGGCTGCTATAATATGAAATAAGAGTAGTCAATCCTGGTGGTAGAATATCACAACTCAGCACCTGAAGTGCTCGACTTTGCAACGTTGTTGACGCATATGGAAGAGAACGAAGAAGAACCAACAAGATCTGCAAGTGCTCAAAGCGGTGGCCTGAATCATGGAAGTTTAGACCATCCTCTGTCGAAGACACATTTATCTGGAAAGCAAATATTATAATGGACAGTCAACTTAAAACTGACAACAAACTTTCTCAAATACAGGCCATAATACAGCTCATTTTATGTAACTCCTTGCATATGATGTACTTTCCATCATTTATTATTCAAGCATAGTATTACGAACCAGAAAAGCATACATGCTGGACTTTCTGATCCAAGCAATAGAGAGGAGCTCTTGATAAATTTGAAACAAACAATCAAACTCGTGATGAGGATAAATATGTTATGCGAGGACTCTGTTGCTTAAGATTGTTGTGATTCCTTCTGATGTATGATCATGGTAAAAGAAGGGGGAAAGGGAACCTTAAAACCAATTTTCCTTATGTGCCAAGATGAATTTGTTTTTCGCAACAGGCATGGGAAAGCCTATTAGTTCCATTTACACATAAACTATCAATCAGCATTTTGCACCAACCATTTCCACATAATTCATCATCCTAGCACTCAGTTACTAATCATAAATTGGATTTTCTCACAGAAGCCCATAAAACAAACTAATGGGAAAAGAACAGGGCCTCATAAGGCCTTATGACATTCCAAATGACAAAGCAACATCGAGCATAAGTTTCTTAATATATAAACATGAAGCAAAAAGATAAAGACATACTGAAGCAGCCAACAAAGCCTTGTACGCATTGCAAGTCATGAGCCGGCTAGGAGCAGCTTGGAAAGCCTTTTGTAGACCAAAAAGAAGAAGAGAAACCTTGTCATCAAACATGGTACCTCCTGCCTCAAGCAAACCAATAAGGTTGCTTGTGACATCCAAAGGAGCAGGTGAATCAAATTTCAAATGTCCAGATATCACCAAAGCACCCAAGAGGTTAATAATTCGTACGATTATACCGTCACTTTTGTCAGCGTTATACACATTATTCCGTGCATTTTCAGCACTGATTAAGTAACTTATACCACCCAAGTTTCTAGGTAATGGATTTCCTGATATGGATGATATCCTCTCAGTGTTAGATACTGTTGGACCATCAAAATTCTCGAGTTCAGAAGCATTTTCCTGGAAACTCAAATCTTTTCTCTCCAAAGATCTCCTATCACCATGAGAAATATCTTCATCTTTTTTGACTGATGATAAATCCTTATCATGTTCAGTGGACTGTGGAACATCAGGGTCTCCAGCTTTTGTTTCACGCTGCAACAGAACAAGAAGTGTTTCCATGCCACCACATGATATAAATGCCTCAGCAAAGCATTGAGCCCGGGATGAGTTTGGTTGAACCACCAGCCTGTAAATCAAATGCAGCACCCTGGAAACCTGAAAGGAGAGATTGATGCCATTGATTCCAGAAGATTTGTCAGATATGCTTAAAGAACATCAAAATGAGATGGATAACTATCAAATAACTGGGAATGACGACAGGTTAGTTTAATTATACAAAAAGATGCCAAAATGTACATTGTAAAGTGTAGCAAACAATTATAAACATTCAAAATCAGTACACTTGAGTAGAAAACTTTTCTTTTTATCATATAATTTTAAATAAAATGGAAGCCATGTGTATCACATGACCGCATAAATTGAGCCACTACTTAAAGAAATGAATATGAACAGCATTCAGCTCGACTTTTCGCTAAGCTTATTAGCAGCTTTATGGGATAGGCAATCCCCTGATGTAAAAGTGATAAATCTTCTACTTGAATAATAGTCCACCATCAACCCTCATAGATTTGTCTCTATATAATGGTGCTGACTACCAAACAGAAACATTGGAAACAACATTTCTCTGCATAAAATCTAGGCATTACATTACCAACACTTTGTGGGTTAAATAAAAAGAATCATCTGGTGGTATCTATACACCTTATTTTCAAACTTAAAAATTCTTAATTTCTGTAAGACTGATCCAAGCTTAATTTCATACCCACATACTATCTCATACAACCTAGCTCGAAAAAAGTTATAAACTTGACATGAAGTCTGAAATGCAACCAAACATGCCTGAAGGTTCCAGTAACCTGAGAGGGCAGACGAGGTCAGCACAAGTAAGCTACTATCCACGTGTATTTATTACAAGCCTGTACATTTTAATATGCAATTTTTCAACTGCATCTTTATTTGTTAATACTCATGAGTCATGACTACGTGCAAGTTAGGAATATTACCTATATGAAAGAAACTAAAAGGAAACTAAAAGAAAATGACTGTAAGAGGTTTCAACTACCTTTTAATTTAAGACAATAGGCATATAAATACATAAGTGGGCATGCACCTGATTTGATTGGGGACAGTCAACCATGAAACCCAACAAACAACGGATATCGTCAGCAGCCAAGGATGGTGGAGCTGCCAAAACCAATAGCTCAATAACCACTAAAAGTTCATCTACTAAGGCATTCACTTCGCCAACAAGACGGGCATCCTCATTCGTAGAAAATGTATTAACAGAGTCAGTTTCACGGACAGTCCAATAGCATCGTCTGCAACCATCTAGGAGCATCTGGATAGCATTAGCATCTCTCATTACCGACGACTCAGTGAAAACCATATCAGCGAGTGATGACAAGAGCTTTTTCTGCAGTCCATAACTGCATAATCTCCAAATTTTCAGATCAAGTAGCAGTGTACTAAAGAGCTTCACTTTAAGTGCATGATTGAAATTCTGCGATTGGCATAAGGAGACAATAGCAGCTACAAGTTCCTCATCACCATCACGCTTTGCACATTTAAGTGAAGATAATGTTTGGAGGAGATAATTTAAAATTCGTGATAATATTTCAGGGCCTCTTCGTCGGCAAAACTCTTCATTGTTTCCAGGGTGCCTAATAGCCAAAGATATAATTCTGAAAACAGGAGCTGCAAGCGCAGTTGTGGCCAAGGATAACAAAAGGTCACTTTTCCGTGGCTGCAGGCTATGCTCGTGCACACTCCCAACTACCAAAGGCAGCAAGAAGATGGGGCCTCCATGAGCTAAGGCCCACAAGGCTTCTGTTGGCCGCATTCTTGTAGCAACATGCACTTGACCAAGAACCTCCGCCGGCCTTCGGAGGGTGCCTGGAATTCAGAAGAATGTTATTTCAAGTAGTTCAAGCCATGCAAAAACGAGAAACAAGACAATAATGTAGAGAAATTGGATTCATTAAGTTGATTTTGAGAGTAAATAAGTAGATCAAGTTCATATACGCTAGCATAAGAGTAGGCTACACCAAGGATGCTACAATTAAGCAGGAGTTGACATGTATGGGAAAACATTTACGGCATCTAGGCAAGTAATTTTGACACGAAACATGAAAAATGGTGTAATGTAACGGACAGGTTTGTGCTGGAAAATAACTTTGAGATTTTCTTCAAGCTGCCCCCCAATCACTTTCAGGTGTCCCACACCCAAAGCACGAAACCAATCCACACCAAAACAAATAAGAACAAGAAGTCAAAAACCACCATATGACATCACGCTAAGTACAAAACAATAATTAAGCACCATCAGCCAGCTCTAGCCAGGGCCGGTCAGAGTGCGAGGCAAGAGAGGCAATCGCCTCAGGCCCCCAAAAAATTGAAGGCCTCTCATCATCAATGTATTCAATTTTGTACATATATTTAATTAATGTGTGTCAATTAAATAATTTTCTCTAGCGGCTAAGATTATTGTGGTGGTAAAATTTAAGATTATTGGCTGTAGCAAAGCCCATAAATGTTTAGGCCTCTATTTCTTTTTCATATAAATTTTTTTTCCTTCTTACTCTACATTAGATTAGGCCTACTTTTTTTTTTTTTTTTTTTCAATTAATTGCTTTAGGCCTGTTTTTCTTCTTCTTTTATCTATTTCTTTTTCCCAGAATTAGGCCTATTTATTTTATACTACACTAATCTAAGTTTTTTTTTTTAATAATTCACACCAAGATTAAATCTGCTTTTTTTTTTTCTTCTTCTTATCATTTTTAAATTTTCATCTTACACCACATTCCTTTGAGATTGTGCAACTTTTTTTTTTCCAATATATACTAACACTAAAATTAGGCATACTTCCTTTTACACAACATTTAACTTTAAAAAAACATAAAGTACTACATACACTAAGATTAGGACCTCATTTAGTTTCAAAATAAAATAAAATTAGGGCCTCATTTTTTCTTTCTTTGTTGTATACAAAATTTAATAAAATTAGTAATTTTTTATTTTGACAATAAATATTAAATACAGTAAACATTTTATTTTTTCCTGCTTTCCGCCTCAGGCCTCATTTTATCTTGGACCGGCCCTGGCTCTAGCACAACTAAACACAGTGCCAAAAACAAAATAGTTTCATAGAGCAATCTTGATACCTGCAGCACCAAAAGGAGAAGCATCTTGACAGTATCGGCCACTGAGCAAATTAGGATGGTATAGAAGATGAAGGCATCCAGAAATTTCCGCATCAAGAAGTTCACTGTCCTGTGCCATATTATGGACATGGTTATTTGGTGCCAGCCATGGGGATCCAGCAGCAATTCCAAATGAAGGGAGTGCATCCCCTCCTCTACGAGCCAATCGTGCCATCCTTTCTGGCCCAATTGGTTCCTTAAAAATATATACAGGCCCCATCTCAGCAAACAAAGGGCATTGACGGCGGCGGCGTTGTAATCCAGCCATAGTTGGAGGAGGATTTGTGCCAATGCAGCAAAATGCAAGAGGCTTCGAAATTCTGGGCAAATCAAAAGGACGACTTTCATACAAGGAACCATCAATGTACAGTCTCAGCTCACTTTCGGACTTTCCAAGGAGACCCTGTTTGACATTATGTTCAAGGCCAATAAAATACCAGCACTGCGGCTTGAAAGCATGAGTAAAGTGCAAAGAAGCTTTCCTTCCCTTCCCACTTCCACACTCAACAACCAGAAATTGAGCATGAAAATATGCTTCCATCCCTTGATTGTCAGCAGATAGGAAACTGAACAGACGAGGCATGTGTGCTGTACCTTCACCAGCTAGTGCACTAGCAGCTGCAGCAGCTGACATGGGGGATGACTTCCCTGATGTGGCAGCAGCAGCCATTGCAATTGCAGCTGCAGTAGTTGCAGTACTTATATTGTCAGCAAACGACTCAATGTAGATCCAAGTTGCAAATGCATATCCATTGGCGAAAGGCCACCGGCTTTCACCTGGGCCCAGCAGACCAGAACTCTCACCATCAAACTCAAAAGTAATAGCTGGACCCTTGACCTCCTTTTCAGCCATTGCTTTCTCCAGCGAGTGCATCAAACGAGATGCCCAGACAGTCCTGAGAATTCTGTTAATTACTTGAAGCCAATAGTGAAGATCGCGTGGACTAAGTGAATGCCCGGCTAAGTACTGAATACAGTAGCAGAGAGGAGTTCCATCCCATTTCATTTTCTCAGTCGAATAGATATCCTGAACAAACATCCTCTCAGCCGACCGAAGTAGTACCGCCAGCAAACCAGCCACGGAGCACATTGCTCTGTTCCTAGTGCAAGCACGTAAGATAGCTAGCAATCCTCTTGCCATCTTAGTCCTAGGAGACATGAAACCATCAAAATCTCCAATATCAGGAAGCCAGGGAATAAGCTCACCAGCCACAATTGCAGCCCTAGAGTTCAGCATCACACTAGGTGGATTATCATCCGCATTCTCTTCAAAAGACTCAACTCCTCCCATGGTGGCAAGAAGCGAATCTACTACTAAGTAAGCCATAGCGACTGCATCATCTCCTCCAAACCTCTCAACACCATTAACAACATTCTTCAGCTTCTCCAAACTTTCTGGCTTCCCCATTATCGCTGAATCTACTAAATGCAAAAGCTCTGGAGACCCAGTAGGCGCAACCTGTTTGGACTTTGGTTTTTGAGGTGAATCACCAGAGTATTCAAAATCTCCATAGGACTGCAAAGCATCAAGACTAGCTGAAGACAAGGACTCATTGATGTCGTAATTAGAGTCATTATCAGCATCGAAGCTTGGGCGGAGACCATAATCAAGTCTGACATCCGGCGGAGAATCAATACCAGACAACGGGACATTTGGGAAGGAAAACTCAAATGTTTCCTCACTCCCAATTGATAAATGTCTGGCATCATCAGGACCAAAAGACTGATTTGTTTCGATACCACCTTTTTCCTTATCTTTCAGCGGAACATGCTCAAAAAGATCATCATCTAAAATAGGAGAAGCTGGACTAACTCCTTCTAAATCTGTACCACCACCCACATTATCTGCATGACTGACATCTGTTTCCATATCTGCAGTTTTAGATATTCCTATATTATCATCTAGACTGGCACCTTCCTTCTTTGATTCATGATCCTGACCAGAAATTTCAGCATGATTTTTTGTTTCCTCTTCTTCCATTTTCTAACAATTCTTTCTATTTTCGTTTACTGTTGTAGATTCCCCATATGAAATGCTGTAATTGACCTGAAAACATAATTGGAAGGAGTCGATCATATAGCACTAAAAAGCACACTGAAGTTTAAACTCCACAACAAGCTGGAGATATATTTATAGAGAAAGAGAGAGAGCAATGGAGAACGAAACTAAAACCTGAACATATGCACTTTTCTCTAACAAACTCAGAATCAGCTCAATTTAGGTTTTGTACCTTTTTCTAACACGAGAATTCAGTTTAATCATTTTGAAATCTAACAAAAACTCGTACATCATCGAGCAGAATAAACGTCGGAGCTAATGCAAACTTAATATTCAACAATTAGTCAACTAAAAAAAATGCAGCCTACGTCAATTGAAGACTCAAACAATATTCTCCTCCCCCACCACCCGCACACGAATCCAACAACGAGCACAAGTCACAAGTGAAGTTAAAGACACTCAATCAACAGATCCCAGCAACGCATTTTGAATTCCACAACTAGGAAACGGGATGCAGATCGAGCTTCGGCATCCGAGGATCACGAATTCATGCAAAACTCACGAGCGATGCGAATTCCTGAAGATTACCGCGAATGCAGAGTGTTAATTATTGTTCCTTACCTTGTTGATGAAAGATTCGCGACAGAATCCGGCGATTAGATTGAATCAACCTTCATAAATGTGGGAGAAAGTGCGGTGATCGGATGAAGAAAATGAATTAGAAGAGAGAGGAATCCGAAGCGAACGGAGCGCGAGGGAACAATAGTCCGAACCACCCAAAATATAAACTTCTGCTGCAAAAAATTATGAACTGTGATTTCTCCAGAACGAGGAAACCCAATTAGGAAAGGCTATTTGGGCCTGGGCTGACGATTTTCATTTTCGTTAGTAACGACGTCGTTTCCGTGGATTCCCTATATATATATATATATATATAAATAAAATAAAAATAAAAAAAGATTGTTCTATAAAACTATTTAAAGTTGGCAAAAACTCCTATGCGGCTAAACGCATGCTGCGGCCCATTAACGAAGTTGAAGTTGGACGCGGAAGGAAGGACAGTGGCGCTGATCTCCAAACAACTCACGCACGCCTCTTTCTAATTCCCTTTATTTCATTTCATTTCATTTTCTTTTTCTTTATTTCTTTTTTTTTTTTAAATTCTTTTCTTTATTCTTGTCAATTTTTATTATCTGACTTTTTCAACGCATATTTACACGACATCTTACCAATAAGCAAAGCATATTCACGCCCTTGAAACGATAAAATAATTAATTTTATCGTATTTTCCCGTAAAAATATCAATATATATGAATAAATGTGACAATCTATACGACCAAAAGTGTCAATTTTTGTGATTCCCAAAATCGTCAATTTTTATTATTCTACTTTTCCAACGTTTATTTATACGACACCTCTCGCTAGTTGAAACGATAAAATAATTGTATTATTTATTATATTTCTCGTAAAAGTGTCAATCTATATGAATAAAAATGACAATCTATACGAACAAAATTGTTAATCTCTTTGATTCCCGCAATTGTTAATTATTATTATTTTTTACTTTTCCTACGTCTATTTATGTGACACATTAGGGGTGAGGAAATAATATTCTCGCCTTGAAATGATAAAATAATTATTTTTAATCAAATGAGCAAAAAAAAATTATCTTATTTTTCGTAAAAGTGCAAACTATATAAATAAAAGTGTCAATATGTATGAACAAAAGTGTCAATATTTGGAATTCTCGAAATCATTAATTTTTTATTATCATAATTTAACGTTTATTTATGAGACATCTTACGAGTGAACAAACTACATTGCCGCCCTTGAAACGATAAAATAATTATTTTTATCGTATTTTTCGTAAAAGTGTCAATCTATATAAATGAAAGTGTCAATGTGTGAACAAAAGTGTCAATCTTTGGAATTTTCAAAATCGTCAATTTTTTATTATCGTGATTTTCCAACGGTTATTTATGAGTATGGATGTCAATTTAGCCCGAAACCCGCGGGTTGGCCCGAGTAACCCGAGCCAAAAGCGGGTTAGGGTCAAATATTTCTAACCCGAAAAAAATTTCTACCCGAATGGCCCGAACCGAATAACCCGAAACCCGATAGGGCTAGCCCGGAAACTTGGCGGGTTGGCCCGATAACCCGAAAGTTTTCATTAATTAAGTGTTGATTTTTATTAGCTTGTTTCAAATATTAAAATTTATGTCTTGATTCAAATACTTGTGAAAAATATTACAATTTTCTATGCTAAGTTGTATTCATCATAATATTTTCTCTATTTTGTATTTCACCACATAATAAAAAATAATTAATATAATCATTAAATGAAAAATATCTTCACATTTCATTGAGCTACTTATTATATTATGCAAGATGGAGTAACATAATACGAAATAAAGTGACTTCGATGGTATAACATGATTTATTTATTTTTATAAAATTATGGTTATAAAAAAAATCGTCAACTTCTTGGCCCGACGGGCTAGCCCGAGCCCCGAAGTTTAGGGTTAGGGTTGAAAATTTCTAGCCCGAAAAAAACTCAACCTGATTCAACCCGAACCGAATAACCCGAAACCCGACAGGGCTGACCCGAACCCGCTCGGGTTGGCCCGATTGACATCTCTATTTATGAGACATCTTACGAGTGAGCAAACTACATTCCCGCCCTTGAAACGATAAAATAATTATTTTTATCATGTTTTTTATAAAAGTGTCAATGTGCATGAATAAAAGTGTCAATCTATACGAACGAAAGTGTCAATCTTTTGAATTCCCAAATTCATCAATTTTTAAGCTTTAATATTTTTTCTAATGTCTATTTATGCGACACCTTACGAGTGAACAAAGTATATTCCCCCACTTGAAGCTTTGAAATAATAAAATAATTTATTTTTATCGTATTTTTTGTAAAAGTGTCAATGTGCGTGAATAAAAGTGTCAATCTTTTGAATTCTCAAATTCATCAATTGTTTTGAACTTCAATATTTTTTCCAATGTCTATTTCTGCGACACCTAACGAGTGAACAAAATATATTTCCACACTTAAATAAAAGTGTCAATCTATACGAACGAAAATGTCAATCTTTTGAATTCTCAAATTCATTAATTTTTAAACTTATCAACAAATAAAATATTGAATTATTATTGTTATTATTTATTAATGTATTTTAGAGACACAAAGATGTCAATTATGAGGCCGACTTGTGAATCAACCCAATTTTATTTTGGACCACGATTTTTACTGGGCCTAGTATGTAAATACTAACCAAGAAAAAAAAATACTCTTGCATTGTTTTTTTAGCGCCAAAGCCCAAAAAGAATGCCTAAGAAAAAATAGAAAAAGAAAAGAAAAGGAATTACTCGAATTTCCACCTTTTTGAGCTCGTTTCTGGCCCTTGATCCTTAACTACTTGAATGTTTTTCCAATTTCCTACAAAAATAGATTGAAAACCGAGAGAAAACGATAGAAATATAAAGTATGCTATAAGTTTAAAAACCCTAGCATTTCCAACATTTGAACACATAAATCGAGACTCAAACACATGCAAAACACACTCGACATGCACATAAAATACGTGTTAATCACTGCCATCCAAAGAAGCATATCGTCCACTGCTTGCGCTAATGGCCCACCTTTTCCCCAACCTCACCATAAGGTGAGGCTCACCCAAGTGTGCCACTTTAAAGTAGTAATTCGGTATGGATCGGGTATTTGTCCCGAACTTTTCAGGTACTCGAACTCAAAAATTCTAAAATTTTGTAAGACGCTTCCCCTCCAACCAAGGGGTCGGAGTTCAAGCAGTGGCGGATGCAGGATTTCAAGTAAGGGGTGTCAAAGTTATAATTAAAAATTGCAGAAGTCGATGCAACTGGTAGTATTAATGCTAAAGTTATAAGTATACCAATGAATATAGCCAAATTTTCAAGTTTCAACTATTTTTTTTTATAGATACCCAAGCCCTCTTATATCAAAAGTATCATACTTGAATGCTCAATGCCTTGAAAATCATTTGGATATAATTCAACTAGTCGAACAAAACACATAGATAATAACATGAGAATTTTATTAAAACAATAACTTTAATATCTTTATATATATTCAAAATATATTTATATAATAATAATAATAATAATAATAATAATAATAATAATAATAATAATAATAATAATAATAATAATAATAATAAGGATTAAATAGGTAGTTCAAAATATAATTCAAGGGGTGTCAATTGACACCCCTTGACCCAATGTACATCCACCCTTGGGTTCGAATCATATTAAGGGGGGAAATGGGGAACTATTATTAATTCTCTTAAAAAAAATATTATATTATGAAGATATTATGTTACAATTGCATAATTGATAAAACATCAAATGAAGAAAAGTTTGACCAAGCACTTCAAAGTTTCCAAAATTAGGGTGTGAATGTAGCCGAACGTATCAATATTGATAACAATCAGGGGGGGGGGGGGGGTGCTTGAATTTCTTTAATTAGATTGTGACATTTATGTTCTCGAATCATGTTGGGTTCTAGAAGACTAGAATGTGTTTGTTTCGGAGTTATTCAGATCATTTATCACATTTTCGTATTACATATACTAAAATATTTTTATAGTCAATACTAATTAAAGAATTCTTTTAACAAAAATACTAATTTTGAAAATATTCATAACACGTGATGTGCATCTGACGGTGGAATTGAAAATGCAATACGAAAAAAAATGTAATTGAGTTAGGAGACACAAAAATAAAAATGTGTTTTGGGCTAAAATGCTACTATTTCATGTGAAAAAAAAGGGGTAGGACTATACTTTCATTTTTTTTTTTCCTTAGATGTCTAGACCGACTATAAATTAGTAGAGAGTATTAATTGTATATTTGTTGAAAACACAATCTACTTTATTAGTAATTCATAAAAACAACAAAAAGACTATCTACCAAATGTAGCAATCACGTAGTATACTTAGGGTGTGTTTGGTAGCTATGATATCATGAGATAGAAAGGTTTATCTCAAGTAATCATGCGTTTGGTACTGCAGATATGCTTATCATGGAAGCCCGCTTTTTAGAGGAGGCCCCGGGCTACAAACACTGTAGCCTTCTGTAAATCATATCGGACCCTATCCCTCTGATAGCATATCACACATGAACAGTTTCTTCTTTGTTTCTCTCACTCACCCATTTTACCCTTCTCCATTATCCTGCTCAAGTCCACCCATTTTTACACTCCGCACACCAACTTCCATTTTCCTTCTCCATTGCGTGGTGAAAAGCCCCATTCCGACCATGCCCAGAAGAATTCTCTCCACGCTAGCTTGCACCTCCATCTCGAGGTTGCGGGGATTGCCGTCCCTGAGCAGGTCCGCCGCACTGTGCCTTGCGCCGGAGCTGTGGAATTTGGAGCCGCCGAATCGATTTTTCCGATGACGTGAAGGAGACTTAAGCCGTGGTAGGGATCGATTCCGCTGATCTTGTTCGCTTTTTTTTTTTTGTTTGATTTGTTTTTGTTCGATTCTTTTTTTGTTCATTTTTTTTGTGAAATGGAATTGCTGATTCACCATGGCTCACTCCGCCGCCTTTGATAATTCCTAGGCCTCCATTTCAGCTTCTTGTTGTACCAATTCCATAAAGTTGTTAAAAATTGATTTACTGAGATGGATGAATTGAATTTATAAAATATTTGGGTTTGGGGTATTTCACAAATTCAGGCGCCTAATGGTTTCAGTTGCAGATTCTTCATTATTGTTGTTAGAGAGAAGGGCACTTATTCCATTTCCCCTCCTCCCCCCTCCTCCCCACCCCTCTCTCACCCTGCCTGCCGCCTTCCCTCCGCTGAGGTAAACGCGACGGGAAGTGTTGTTTTATTCTTTGCCGGAGGATGCCCGTCAAGGAAATATTGCCCGCTGCTTCAATTTTGTGTACCATAGAGTTGGTAGTTTTTTCATTTCTAGAGGGTTAATTTTGTAATTTTCATTTTTTTATCATGTTTTAATCATTCATACCAGACAAGCAACATATACCCACTATCAAGACTCAATCTTGATGTTATCTCCCTCTTCAAGATAACTCATGTTAATTCTACCTTATCTCACTTTATCATGTCTACCTTACCAAACAAACACGGCTGTGCATTCACATCAATAATTGAAAATCATATAAGTAAAGCAAAGTATTATTCAACTAAAAAAAAATGAAAAGTCATACGTTAATTAGTACACTAACAAATAAATACAATAAAAGGTATATCTAATCAAATTAATCTCATACTTTTTTGTTTTGAAAGGAAATGAATACTTGAGATGTCGACTTCACATTCTTCCGTGCAGTCTTTGACTACAAGCTCCTTGACAATAGTTACCAAAAATGGACCCAATATCAAGAAAAAATTTACATCTCGACAATATTATAAAATAAATTGTCACTATATTAATCCCACTTGGTTCAATTTCCACAAAAGAAGAGCTTCCAAAAAAAATTATTATCCTCATGGATTTTATCACATCTTCTCTCGTTGTAGCATCCATTGCATGGATATGCTTGTGGGAATATTATGTATATTGATTCATAATATGATACAAGTACAAAGGTATGTATATATACAAGGATAGGTGGGTCGAGGCCCAATACACACGTAACCCTAGCGATCTATGATCCAATACGCCCCCGCAAGATGGAGGATCCCAACGGGAGACCCAGCTTGGAACGAAAAGCCGAGAATAAGGCCGTCCCCAGAGGTTTAGTGAGAATGTCAGCAATTTGATCCTTAGCACTAATATGGGAGACGGTGAAGAGTCCTTGTTGAACTAACTCTCGGACAAAGTAGTAGTCAAGAGCAAGATGCTTCATACGGGAGTGGAAAACCGGATTTTTGCAGACAAAGGTAGCACTAGAATTGTCACAGTAAAGCTTAATTGGCGACGTGGTAGGGAACCCAAGCTCGCGAAGGAGATGACAAATCCAAGTGGCTTCGGCAGAAGCAATAGCGATGGCGCGATACTCAGCTTCGGTTGACGAGCGCGAGACCGCACGTTGCTTTGAAGATTTCCACGAGATAAGATTGCGACCAAGATAGATACAAAAACCTGTGGTAGATCGGCCATCATCGAGAGAGCCGCCCCAGTCCGCGTCGGAAAAGACCGAGAGAGAAGTAGTGGTACCTTTGTGGAGAAGAAGACCATGATCAAGAGTTCCCTTGAGATATCGAAGAATGCGTTTCAATGCTTCCCAGTGCGAGGAGCGAGGAGCAGAGAGAAATTGTGACAATTTATTAACTGCAAATGAGATGTCCGGACGAGTTAATGATAAGTACTGTAACAAACCAAGAACTTGTCGGAACAAAGAGGGCTCAGGTAAAGAGTCGCCATCTGTTGCACGAAGGCGCAGTGAAGCTGCCATCGGTGTAGAAGCCGGTTTAGCACCATCCATGTGAACTCTTGCCAAAATATCAAGAATGTAACTTCGCTGTGAGAGAAAAAGACCAGATTTGGTGAAGATAGCCTCCATGCCCAGAAAATGATGAAGACAACCCATATCTTTGAGTGAGAACTTGGCCGACAGCTTATGAATGAAGTCGGCAATTAGGACATCATTATTTCCGGTGACCAAGATATCATCAACGTAGACAAGAAAATACATGACATGGCACCCTTTGTAATAATAAAATAACGAAGAATCCGCAAGAGATCGGCGAAAACCAAAGTGTAGCAGAAAGGATGAAAGAGCAATGTACCAAGCTCGTGGTGCCTGTTTTAACCCGTATAGTGCCTTTTTCAACTTGCAGAGATACTGAGGATGTTCAGAATTGACAAAACCTTTCGGTTGCTCCATATAAACACGCTCATTAAGTTGTCCATTGAGAAAGGCATTATGAACATCCAGCTGCTTAATGGACCAACCTGCTGATAAAGCAATAGATAAAATGAGACGAATAGTGACGGGTTTAATAACAGGACTAAAGGTTTCCGAGTAATCACGGCCGGGCTGCTGTAAAAAGCCACGAACAACCAGGCGGGCTTTATAGCGTGCAACAGAGCCATCAAGGTGGCGCTTGACACGAAAGACCCATTTGCAAGGAATGGTTGGTTGACCGGTGTTAGGAACTAAGTCCCATGTATGATTTCGAATAAGAGCTTGGTATTCTTCATCCATAGCGGCTTTCCAACGAGGATCCCGAAGAGCAATGGCAACAGACCTGGGTTCAATGGTATCGGGAATAGGATGATGGGTAGTTAAATTGACAAAACTCGAGTTAAAATACCTGGGATTAGGTCTCCGTTGACGTGGAGCATCGCGGACAGGAGGCGGAGCTGACTCAGGGGCAGGAGAGGTGGTTGGTGAAACTGGGTGAGGAACGACGGGAGGTTGCTCGGGAAGATTTACTGGAGTATGTGCCGGTAAAGGCAAGGGTGGGGTGGAGGCGAGAGGAGATTGCCAAAGAAACTGGTGGGAAGGAAGAAATGTGGGTGGTGGCGTAGCAGCGGCTTGCGGCGAAGAGGTCGGAGGACGAGTGCGGAATGGGTACTCATGTTCAACAAACCTAACGTGTCTAGAGTGATAGAGACGGTTGGACTCGACATCGAGACACTTATAGGCTGATCGGTCGATAGAATATCCAACAAAAACACATGCAGTGGATCGAGGTTCGAGCTTTGTGTGGCGATAGGGACGAAGCCAAGGGTAGCATAAGCAGCCGAAAGGCTTGAGTTTGGAGTAATTTGGTGATTTGTGGTACAGGAACTCGTATGGGGATTTGTGATGGAGTACAGGAGTCGGCAGACGGTTTATGAGGTAAGCTGCAGTTTGAAAAGCGTAAGGCCAGTAAGTAGTAGGAATAGAGGCGTGATGAAGCAAGGACAAACCTGTTTCGACGATATGACGGTGACGTCGTTCAGACGTACCGTTGTGTTCGGGTGTGTGTGGTGGAGTGGTGAAATGGGAGATACCTAGTGCATTGAAAATGGGAATGAGTTTAACAAACTCACCGCCATTATCAGAATAGATGGATTTGACTTTCAGACTAAAGAAGTTTTCAACGAGCCTGAGAAACTGAGGAAAAATATGAAAGACATCGGATTTGTTCTTGAGAGGATAAAACCAGATATACTTGGAAAAATGATCAACAAAGATAACATAGTAAGCATATCCATCCAGAGAAACAGTAGAGGTACTCCAAACATCAGTATATATTAACTCAAGAGGACGATGACTTGTCATAGAATTAATATGAAAAGGGAGTTTATGACTTTTATTAACTAAACATGAATCGCAGTGAAAATGCGATGGAAACTTAAAAGATGAGTCACAGAGTTTAACTAAAGGTTTCAAGATACGAGAGGAGGGATGTCCCAGAAGATGATGCCAATCAAATACAGTAAGATGAATAGAGGGTGATGACTTTGCAACTTTCACAGGTAGCTGGTAGAGGTTATTTTCGCTCCGCCCCCGCAGTAGGATGCTCCCCGTGAACAGATCCTTCACAAGAAAATAAGAGGGAAAAAATTCAACTGAGACATTATTGGTGGTACATAATTGTGAAATAGAAACCAAATTACAAGTTAGATGAGGGGTGCATAAAACGTTGGATAATTTCAAGGGACGAGAGGGTGTGGAAAGACTTGTATGACCAATATGGGAGATGGGAACGGTGTTACCATTGCCTAAGTGAATCTCGTCGGGACCGCCATAGTCGGAGAATGAATGAAAACCGGCAGGACTAGCGGCGGTGTGATGCGTGGCGCCGGAGTCGAAGACCCAATGGGACGCCGGAGATGAAGAGGAGGCCACGGTGCTGTGTACGTGCGGTGGCTGCGACATAGGCTGAACCTGGATGTTTTGCTCGCGGAGGAACCGAGCTAATTTGCGACAGACGGGCGCTGTGTGGCCAACATGATGGCAGTAGTCGCAAGAAACCGCAGCGGACTGAGGGCCGGAAGGTGAGTGTCGGCCATCGAAGCGACCACCGCGGCCACGATAGCCACCGCGGCCATGCTGACGGGGAGTGGTGGTGGTGTGCTGACTGTCACCATGCTGGAAAGGCTGCTGAGAAGTGGTACGCGTATGATTCACGGTTGGAATGAGATGAGGCTGCTCCGGGGTGACAGAGACGAGGCGCTCGATGTCTTGAAGGATGTCGGACAGTTCGGCGAGAGAGACTGAGGTTTCACGAACACGCAGGGCGGAGTAGACAGAACAATACTCGTCGCCGAGCTGTGTGATGATAGATGCGACGAGATCGTTGTCGCTGACGGGACTGCCGGCAAGAGCGAGAGCATCGGAGATGTCGCTCATGTCTTTGAGATAGTCAATGATGGAGCGTGCGCCTTTGGGGTTGTGAGCAAGCTTGGCTTTGAGAAAGAGGACGCGACCGGGCGTCGTGCTGGCGTAGGCGTTGGAGAGACGCAGCCAGATATCTCGGGCGGAGGCGGCGGATGCGACCGTGGGCTGAATTTGGTCGCTGCAACTGCCGAGAAGAGCAGCAACGAGAATCTGATCCTGTCTATGCCAAATGGAATAGAGATCGTTTGGCTGTGTGTTTTTGTCGTCGAGGAAACGCGCCGGAGGAGAGAGAGTTCCGTCGATGTAGCCGAACAGATCAAGCCCGATGAGAGCGGCTTGCACTTGTCTGCTCCAAACCGCAAAATTTGTAGTGGTAAGTTTGATAGGGAAGTGAGTCGGAGCATTGAGAGAGACGACGGCTGTATCTTTTGTGATGGCAGACATGGTGGAGAGTATGAGGAGGGAGACGGCGGTGAGTGTTACAGAGAAAGAGTGTAGCAGCAGGGAGGGAGATGAGCGTCGGCTGGAAAAAAAAAAAACCTAGGGTTTTTGTATTTTTAGAAAGAAGAAGAGAATATGGCTCTTGATACCATGTGGGAATATTATGTATATTGATTCATAATATGATACAAGTACAGAGGTATGTATATATACAAGGATAGGTGGGTCGAGGCCCAATACACACGTAACCCTAGCGATCTATGATCCAATAATGCTTTCTAATTTTAAGAGCCCGAAACCCATCCAAGCTCCCTCCGGGCCCGTACGGACCCCCGATAATCGGCAACATCCTCCACCTCGGGCCCAAACCTCACCAATCCCTCGCGAAATTGGCCTGAAAGTACGGGCCCGTTATGAAACTGAAGCTGGGGAGCATCACTACAATAGTGATCTCCTCACCTGAAACCGCGCGAATCGTGCTTCAGAAGCACGATTCGGCCTTCTCGAACCGGCCGGCCCCGAGCTCGATCAAGTCCGTCAGGCACGACGAATTCTCCGTCGCGTGGCTGCCGGTCGACAAGCAGTGGCGGAAGCTGCGGAAGATATGCAAGGAGCATATGTTCTCGGCCCCGAGGCTCGACGCGAGCCAGGGCCTGAGGACAGAGAAGCTGCAGAAGCTTAGTGACTACGTCAGGGGGTGCTGCGAGACGGGCCGGGCCATGGACGTCGGGGAGGCCGCGTTCACGACGTCGTTGAACCTGATGTCGGCGACGCTTTTCTCGACGGAGTTCGCGCAGTTCGATTCGGGCTCGTCGCAGGAGATGAAGGACGTGGTGTGGGGGGTGATGAAGTGCGTCGGGAGCCCTAATTTCGCAGATTATTTTCCCGCGCTGAGATTTTTGGATCCGCAGGGGATTTTGAAGGAGACGAGATTTTATTTCGGGAAGCTGTTTGCGATATTTGACGAGATATTGGACGAGAGATTGAAATTATCGAGGGGTGAGAAACAAGATTTGGTGGAAGCTCTAATTGATTTGAATCAAAGAGATGAAGATGAACTCACGAGAAACGACATAAACCATCTTCTTCTTGTAAGTTTTCTTTTTCTTCGATATAACTAATTTTGTGTCCCACAAAGTTTGAAAATTGCGGTTTTGGTGCAAATAATCTCGGTTTCTATCTATATTTTTCAAGTGTATGGACTTTAATTATTGGCTAATTAATTAACTAATTACAATGATCAGGATTTGTTTGTAGCGGGGACCGACACGACATCAGGAACAGTGGAATGGGCGATGACAGAACTAATGCGCCACCCTACAAAAATGTCAAAACTAAGAAACGAACTCAGGAATTTCATCGAAGAAAATAAGCAGATCGAAGAATCGGACATCGCACGGCTGCCTTACCTGCAAGCAGTGGTGAAGGAAACATTCCGGCTTCACCCTGCCGCACCTTTCCTTGTACCTCACAAAGCTAGTTTCGACGTAGAAATTAACGGCTACATTGTGCCTAAAAACGCGCAAGTTCTTATTAATGTGTGGGCTAGTGGTAGAGATCCTAGTGTCTGGGCCAATGCAGACGAGTTCGCTCCCGAGAGATTCTTGAATGAAAACGACGGCGTAGATTTCAAGGGCCGAGATTTCGAGCTGATCCCGTTCGGAGCGGGAAGGAGAATTTGCCCCGGATTGCCATTGGCGAACCGGATGGTTCACCAAATGTTGGCGACACTTGTAGGGAATTTCGAGTGGGAACTTGAAGGGATTAAAGGAGAAGAAATGGACATGGACGAGAAATTTGGACTTACTCTACAAAAGGCCATACCTCTTAGAGCAATTCCAACGAAATAGTGAGTCACAATTGCATCACGACCACAGGTAGTAGTATATATATATCGGTTGATATAACTTTGAATGTCCAATTAATACTATTAAATTAATGCCAATATGAGCTAGGGTATGATTAAATGCTAGCTCGTATATTTGTATACCTATTATTGTTGTTATAATAGTGTGTATTCTAATATATTTTGGCATATATACATACAGTACATGTTAGGGTTTCCAAGCACGACCACTGAGTCTACATTAGTATGATATTGTCCGTTTTGGGCCAAATTAACCTTCACGGTTTTGTTCTTGAACTTCTTCTCAAAAGGCCTCATACTATCCACCTTATATTTTCGATGCAGGACATGTTTATACCCAATAGTACATATTTATAATTCATATTTATTTTCCATATGTTTTGATTGCTCTTAATTTTAGACGTTTACGAGAACTAGATATGTTCTTCAGTATAGTATACGCCAAAATATTAGTTTACAAAAGCGTGGTTATTTTTTTATTTTTTATTTTTAAAAAGAAGAAGTAAAGCATAGAATATTCAAATCCAATGCATTTTTTTTGTCGCAGCTTCAACGTTTCTTTCTTCACGTCGTAAGAAAAGATTTTAAAATAGAGACATGTAGATTTTGTTAGAGTAAATTAATTAATGATGTCGCAATAGAGACAAGAGAGTCTATAATTAATTCAGCAAGAGATAATTGACTACTGTTTATGAATTGGTCATTCATTACAACCACTGAAAAATTAAATAAGCTCTGAAAATTTATGAATAGAATTGTGTTGGTCGCAAAACTTATATGTACCTACTCCTATTCTCTCGATTTTCGCGAATAATTTATTTATATTTTCATTCATTGAACAAAAATAATTAAACTAGACGCATTTTAATGGGCTCGACTCAACTACGAGCTAATAGAAATCGCAATACCCGTTTAGACAATTATTGATTAACAACTAAATAGAAATATCATAAATATAATACATGCATACGTCGTAATTAATGATTTGTTTTCATCCCTTAATTAAATTATTATTATAATAATAATTGTAGTAGTTTTCTACTTCGTGCCGTCCTATGAATTATTCAATCCATGTCACAATCTCCTTCACACAATAAATTAAATAAAAATTGTTAGAATTTAGAGAGAGAGACGGAGACTTTTTAGATTTTATTTTCGGGTCACAGTCCTCACAGTGTCGCACTAAACCTTATAAAAAAAGGTAGTAAGAAATAGAATTCGACTCATAAATTCTAAAAAAGAAGGAAAGAGAAAATTTACCTTAAACATAAAATTCCACTAAGGAAGAAGATGGACTTGAATCTCCTCATGGATTTTATAACATCTTCTCTTGTTGTAACATCCATTGCGTGGATATGCATTCTAATTCTAAGGGACCGAAAACCATCGAAGCTCCCACCGGGCCCATACGGGCCCCCGATAATCGGCAATATCCTCCACCTCGGGCCCAAACCCCACCAATCCCTGGCGAAACTGGCCCGAAAGTATGGGCCCGTGATGAAGCTGAAGCTGGGGAGCATCACTACAGTAGTGATCTCCTCGCCCGAGACTGCACGGATCGTGCTTCAGAAGCACGATTCATCCTTTTCGAACCGGTATCTTCTGAGCTCGATCAAAACCGTCAGGCATGACGAATTCTCCGTGGCGTGGCTGCCGGTCGACAAGCAGTGGCGAAACCTGAGGAAGATATGCAGAGAGAAGATGTTTTCAGCTTCAAGGCTCGACGTTGGCCAGGGTTTGAGGAGAGAGAAGCTGCAGAAGCTGCGTGACTACGTCAGGGGGTGCTGTGGAACGGGCCGGGCCGTGGACGTGGGTGAGGCCGCGTTCAACACGTCGTTGAACCTGATCTCGTCTACCCTCTTCTCGACGGAATTCGCCGCGCTCGGTTCGGATTCGTCGCAGGAGATGAAGGAAGTGGTGTGGGGAGTGATGAAATCCGTCGGAAGCCCTAATTTCGCGGATTATTTTCCGTTGCTGAAATCTGCTGATCCACAGGGGATTTTGAAGGAGACGAGATATTATTTTGGGAAGTTGTTTGCGATATTTGACGAGATATTGGACGAGAGATTGAAATTATCGAGGGGTGAGAAGCAAGATTTGGTGGAAGCACTCATTGATCTGAACCAAAGAGCCGAACTTAGTAGAGACGACATAAATCATCTCCTTTTGGTAATTAATAGTCATATTTAATTCAATTGATAATTTCAGTTTATTACCTAACGTGTTAAGTTTCTTAATTTATATATATATATATATATATTTTAAATAACCAGGATCTATTTGTAGCTGGAACCGACACGACCTCAGGAACAGTGGAATGGGCAATGGCAGAATTGATACACAGTCCTACAAAAATGTCGAAACTCAGAGAAGAAATCAAGAGTTTCGTCGAAGAAAACGGACAATTCGAAGAATCGGACATCCCTCGACTGCCGTACTTGCAAGCGGTGGTTAAAGAGACATTCCGCCTCCATCCCGCCGCGCCTCTCTTACTACCCCGCAAAGCTATCTCCGACGTGGAAATAAATGGTTTCGTCGTGCCCGAAAATGCGCAGATTCTTGTTAATGTGTGGGCCAGTGGTAGAGACCCTAGTGTTTGGGCCAAGGCTGACGAATTTGTGCCCGAGAGATTCTTGAATGAAAATGATGACGTAGATTTTAGGGGCCGAGATTTTGAGCTGATCCCGTTTGGGGCGGGACGGAGAATTTGCCCGGGATTGCCTTTGGCGTACAGGATGGTGCACCAAATGTTGGTGACATTTGTGGGGAGTTTTGAGTGGAAACTTGAAGGGATCAAACCGGAAGAAATGGACATGAATGATAAATTTGGACTTACTTTGCAAAAGGCCTTGTCTCTCAAAGCAATTCCAATTGAAATTTGAGTTATACCACATTATGACATTTGAAATTGGAACCAACGCTATATTTAGGGTTTGTTGTGTGACTTTATAATCTATGTACATTTAAGAATGAATGAAGGTTCAACTAGATTGAGATCGAGCCGAGCTTGAACCTGCCACCATTCATCTCCGCCCGACTCGTGTATTGAGTTGAGTATATAAGAAATTAGCTTGTAAATAGTTGGATACTGATCGGAAATGGAGTTAACAAGCATGTACGTAATAAACTGGGGGAGTGGCTAAGCTTATAAGCTATGTTGCACGGGTGCGGGGGCGATACGATATGAGTGCGGGGATGCGTATTTTCAAAAAATTATAGGGTGCGATTCGGCTAGGATACGCACTTCTATTTATTTTTATTTTTATATTTATTATATAATACCTATATTATACATAAAATTTATATAAATTATAAACTAAATATATATATTAAATAGTGAAACAGTGCAACTAAATGTATAACGTACGTCTTCTGCTTCTATTTTCATTTTTCTTTTAATAAATAAAGTTTAAGATCTGCAAAAAAATCACTTAAAAACTTAAGTTATAGCAAAAATAACCCAATTAACTCCGGATCCGCGAATCCTCTTTATCGGATTCGTGTATCCGTTATTATTTATATTAAATTAAATAAAGATACGCCACGTGGCGAATCAGATGCGAATCCGCCAAGAATCGCTCCCGAATGCGATATGGGTGCGAATCCGATACTGCAATGTGTTATTTTTTAAAGAATCCGTGCATCAGAGCTTATAAGCTCTTAAATAGACGGTAATTAAGGTCCCAAATTTTGAGCCCAAATATAACACAAATACTCCTATATGTTTAAATTCACCTTAAATAATTGAGTGAGGTTTATTGGCGAGTTGCCGAGTTGGTAGCTAAACTAGGAAACCATCCATGTCGTCTTTGGACCGAGGCTCCTTTCTGCCCATTTTTTTTTATTTAATTTATTTAGTTAATGTTTGAATTCATTTATTTCGTCAATTATTGAATTATTTTTGTTTTTTCTTATAACTTATAATGAGGGCCTAATTTTTATTTAGTTGATTTTTATAATTTACTAAAATTTTAGATTTTTATTACTCCATACTTTTTTTTAACCAATAGAATAAAGGCCTAATTTCAAAATTGCACAGGCCCTAATTTTATAAGCTATCAAAAAGCTTATAAGCTCAAAAGAATAAGCTACAAGAATTTATAAGCTCCTTTAAACTTATTTTTACATTTTATAAGCTCTTTAAACATCTTATAAAATGTTAGTACTTAATTATAAGCTCTTTAAAATAATCTTAGTCAAACACCCCTAAAACAATCAAGTTAGACAACTATTTAAAAATTACTAAATTAGTCAAATAATATCTAAAATTTAGGCTGCATGCATGCTTATATCAAGCCAACTCACAGCTTTATTACAAAGAATAATATTGCATGAATTTTTGGTACGGTACAGGTATGAATTTTTTGATGCCACGGTATATCAATCAATACCGGAAAAATTCGGAGTATACCGAGATACCGAGTGTTTGGTATGTACCGATTTTTGGTAATCGAAAATTTACATATTTTATTAAAATAATTATATTCTAAACTTTATTTTATATATTTGAGTAAATTTTAAATTTAATACGATCTTAATAAATCTTGAATATTACTTAACTAATTCGAGATGTTGATTATATATATATACACGTTAAAGAGTAGTAGTATAATATAAGTAGGGAGTATGTTGTATTTAGCTAAAATCTCTAATGTACATTTAACACGTGATGCAACATTATATAAGAAAAATATTCTAGATGTTTTGTTTTTTTTGACTTTTTTTGTGAACAAAGTTTATTATATACTATCTTCATCCCTTTATATTAGTCTTATTTGTTATTTTTATCCGTCCCATTTATTAGTCATATTTTCTTATATGACAAAAAATACTTGGCTACAATTAACATTCTCTCCTTAGAATTGATTATAGCCACATATTCCCTTATTCCTTGGTTCCCGCGCCCAATTCATATGGGACTAATATGGTGGAATGAATGTAGTATCAATTAATATTATAATTGTATTCTACAGTAAAATTTCTATATAAATTAATAACAACGGGACAATAAAAATTTATTAATTTAGAGAGTTATCAATAATTTGTTGATTTAAAGAGTTTCTTTTCCGATTTCAATATTTATATATATATATATATATATATATTAAAGTCAATTTAGACATGATGACTTTTATTAAGTTTTATTATCGTTGTTGATACATGTAGAATTGTTTGTTTTTCTGTTTGTTGTCGTGTTGGAGTTGATGTGGACAATATTTATTTGTTGTTTGTTCGTGTTGGATTTTATATGTTAGCTGCTATTATAATGTTTTTATATAGTCAATATTGTATGAAAAAAATTAAATATAATTATTTTTGTCATATACTAATACTCAGTGTTTTCGGTATATCGAAATACCAAAAATCGATACGGTATATCTAAAAATTGGTACAATATTGGTATGAATCTTGCTCTATACTGAATTTTCGGTAATACTAAAAATTGATATGCCGAAACGTTTGGTACGGCATCGGTATGAAAAATCGCATACCGAAAATTTTCGATATGATATTGGTACGGCAAATTTTTTTGGGTATACCGTATCGTACTGATCCATGCCTACGTGTAGGGATGAAAACGGATCGGATACGGACGGATATTGCTTATACCGTATCCTAAACTATATTTTTTTCTCGGATTTAGAGTCGGATACGAAAAATCCGGATTCGGATACGAATTCGGAATATTCGGAATACGGACACGGACGGATATCGGACGAATCCGGGCTGGATTCGAATAAATGTAATCGGAATAGTAATATATTTTTTTGTATTTATTATTACTATATATTTCAGTATATATATTTTTATTTCTCATATTAGTTTTTAGTTTACAATTTCAAGTAGTCTTAATTATTTAAAAAATTAATCTTTTTATATTTTTTTTTATTTTTGATTAATCATTTTCATATTTAATTGAAATTATATTTTATAAATTTCTAGTTTTTACTTGTCATTTTTGTAAGTCATGCATTTTATAATTATATTTTATTTTTCCAACAATTGTAAATATGAATTTATTTTTCCAACAATAAAAGTTATGAATTCCTACAGCCCCCTCCCTCCCTCTCTCTCTCTCTCTCTCTAACATTCTTTTTCTTCCCAAGTTTACCGCCTCCCTCACCCTCCCCCAGAGACTAGACTACCGGTGCCGACCACCACTCGAAAGTCCGCATACGCGAACTCGAAGAAGAATGGGGACGAGGTCACGAAGCGAAAGCGAAGGAGAAGGGAGATGAATGGGGAACCCACGTGCGGCGGCGGTAGGGTTGTAAACGAACCGAATTGAATTGAATATTACACTATTCGAATCAAATTTGTTAATTTTTTTTGCGAATTCGAATTCGAATATTATGCGAATTTGAAATCCGATTTGTATTTGAATTTTTTGAATAATTTAACGAATCCGAATCGAATATCGAATCACTTAGATTCTGTATATCCGTTTAAAAAATGACTTGAAATTATTCGATTGGATAATAGCTTAAATTAATAGGTTGAGTTTGGAACTATGGAGTATACAAACATTTAAGAACTAAACTCCTAAATAGACTTATAGAAATTACTAAGAAAATTACTCATTCCGTCTCACTTCGTTAGTTACATAGATCAAAATTAAGAAAAGAAAAGAAAAGATGTTGGAGTGATTCCCGGTTAATCTGTTAAGTTAATTGAATTTTCATGTATTGTCATTTTATTTGATTTCATTTTAATATGATTAATAAAAAAATTAATGTCTAGACTTGAGCTATGTGCTTTTAAAGAAATCAGTTTTTAATTGGAGTTGATAAATTATCATATACTACTATAATATATATATATATATATATCTATCTAAACGAATGTTTACGAATATCGAATCGAATATCATAATTTGTATTTGATAAGTAATCGAATCATAAAAATTATTTGATTTCGAATTCGAATCGTAAAATATCGAATACGAATACGTCTAATAGAATACGAATTTCGAATCGAATCAAAATTATTTGATTTGTTTACAAGCCTAGGCGGCGGTGAACCCAGGTGGAGCGGCGCGGCGTCGGGGAGATTGGTAGCAGAACCAGCAACTTTCCCTTGCTTTCCCTTGCGCCAATTGTTGATTTTGACCCCCAAAATCATTTCCACCATCATCACTCCCATCAACCAAACTCAACTCAATGCTCAAATTATGATTAGTAATGGTGCTGCTAATCCCAGTAACAACGATATTGTTATTGCTATTAAATCTATTGTTATTGTTAAGAAGAGAGAAGATGACGGCGCCGACGCCGGAGACGGCAGTGTAGCGGCGGCGGCGGGGTGGGGTGGGGGGAGCTGTAGAGAGATGAGAGAAAAGGTGGGGTGGGGTGGGGTGGGGTGGGAGATGAATTAAATTAGTTATTAGTTAATGGGCTAATTGAACAAAATAAGGCCCAAATAGTGTATATACCAATATTAACAAAAGTACTATCAATAATATATATAAAAAATAAATATATTAAAAAAATTCGGATATCCGGATTTGTTATCCGGATAATATCCGATAAAATATGGTAAAATTCGGATACAGACGGATATTATGTAATCCGAATCCGATTCCGGATCCGAATTCAACTATCCGTATCCGGCCAGATACTAATTTTTTATTCCGAATTCGATACCGACCGCAATTGGACTAGAACACATAATTGAAGGTAATTGCTTATTGCAAGACACGTACGTGTTACTGTATATAGCTGTGGATGGAAAGAAAATGTGCCTAACCATATTTCAGAACACTCGTTGCCATTCTCGGAAACTTTAGCCTAACTACCCAAAATCAAATTGGACAAAAATTCATGGTCTCAGAAAAAGGAAAGTTAGGTCTTATAACTTCAAAATAAATCAATTTATATTATTTTATACTTGAAAAAAACGCAACACGATATCATAATTAACTAATCCCATCATAATCATTGCTATTTATAGAAATTCTTGACGTGTTAACGAGAAGCTCCAAGCTTGAATTCTTTCTCTCTCTCTAAAAAATGGGACCAATATCCATAAAATTTCGACTCAAATACGGAACCATGCACATAAATTAACTAAAGTGAACCAATAATCCCAAAAAATAAAAATAAAAATTCAAATCTTAATGGATTTTCTATCGTATTTTCTACTCATCTTTCCCATATTATGGATACTCACTCTCATCCTAACCTCATATTCAAGGGCCCGAAAAACGCCCAAGATCCCTCCGGGCCCATACGGGCCCCCAATAATCGGCAACATCCTCCACCTCGGGCCCAAACCGCACCAATCCCTCGCGAAATTGGCCCGAAAGTACGGGCCTGTGATGAAGCTCAAGCTAGGCAGAATCACTACCGTAGTCGTCTCTTCACCCGAGACCGCGAAAATCGTGCTTCAAAAGCACGATTCATCCCTCTCCGGCAGAACTGTCCCTGCCGCAGCTGAGGCTCTCAACCACAGCGAATTCTCCGTGGCGTGGCTGCCCGTGGGGAACCGGTGGCGGAAGCTGAGAAAGCTGTGCAGGGAGCAGATGTTTTCGGCTTCGAGGCTCGAATCGGGCCAGGGTCTGAGGAGGGAGAAGCTTCAGAAGCTGAGTGACTATTCGGGGAGTGCTGCGAAGCGGGCCGGGCCGTGGATATAGGACAGGCCGCGTTCACGACGTCGTTGAACCTGATATCGTCCACGCTTTTCTCGGTGGAGTTGGCGCCGTTGGATTCGGATTCGTCGGCGGAGATGAAGGAGTTGGTGTGGAGTGTGATGAAATGCATTGGGAGCCCTAATTTGGCCGATTATTTTCCTGTGCTGAAACGTGTCGATCCGCAGCGGGTTTCGAAGGAGATGACTGTTTATTTGGAGAAATTATTTGCGATATTTGATGGGATCATCGATGAAAGATTGGAATCGAGGAGAGAGAAAGATGATATGGTTCAAGCATTGATTGATCTAAACCTAAGAGATGAGGCCGAATTCAGCAGAAATGAGATCAGCCATCTTTTTCTCGTAAGTTCAAATTACATTATTAAAATTACCGACGAATTTGACGACGGAAACACGTCGTCCGTCATCGTTAAGTCCCGACGAATTAACGACGGAATACCGAGTCGTGAAATTATTAGGTTATTAGAAAACTAGTCTTGATACATGCAATAGTGATTATATAAATTAAGATTATTAGATTTTGTTATGCAACAATTTACAATTTTTGGGATTGCGATCATGCATCTAGGATCTGTTCGTAGCTGGGACCGACACGACTTCAGGCACGATCGAGTGGGCGATGACGGAACTGATGCGTCACCCGGAGAAAATGTCGAAAGGGAGACAAGAAATCAAGGGTTTAATAAAAGAAAATGGACAACATGTTCAAGAATCAGACATCTCAAGACTCCCATACTTGCAAGCAGTGGTTAAGGAAGCACTAAGACTTCATCCAGCTGGCCCTTTCTTGATACCTCACAAGGCCGAATCCGACGTGGAAGTCAACGGCTACGTCGTCCCCAAGAACGCGCAAGTTCTGGTCAACGCGTGGGCGATTGGCAGAGATCCCGAGATCTGGTCAAACGCTGACGCGTTCGAGCCGGAGAGATTCTTGAAATACAGCTGCGGTCGAGTGGATTATAGGGGGAAGGATTTCGAGCTGATCCCGTTTGGGTCGGGCAGGAGGATCTGCCCGGGGCTGCCCCTGGCACATAGGATGTTGCATCTCATGCTAGCGACATTGGTCGGGGATTTCGAGTGGGGTATGGAAGGAATGACTAAACCAGAAGAGATTAGTATGGATGACAAATTCGGACTTACTCTACAAAAGGCCATACCTCTTAGGGCTATTCCGAGAAAAATATGATTCCTATTTATGATGTTGTAAGTGAGTAGTGAATTTTACGGGATGGTCCCAAAAATGATGTCCCAATAGTGTCCCAAAATTTAATTTCTATTAAATTTATATTATTTTTTAACGAATTTAATTAGATGATCAGTCTGTCGGTTCTTTCTCCTAAAAACTTTAAGGGCATATATGACTTTTAATATAAAAAATAACTAATTTTTTTTTATTTTTATTAAGATGGCTAGAAAAGTAGTATTGTTACTAAATATGAAATTAGTACATGTGGTGATGATGATCAATGGTAATCTGATGCTGTCTTGAATCTTCCTGGCCACGAGATTCATGATTCATCTATTATAGTCTTGGGAAGATCCTTCCTTTTGCCCCATAAAAGAGCATACATCCCCACAATCACCACAACCGATCCCAAAATGCTGTTACAATTTCAATTTCAGTACTAAATTAATATATCGAATGCTATGTGATTATGTGTTCCAATTTTGGTGTCCCATTACTATCTCAAATCTTAATTTTCTATAAGTATTATATTTTTTTTAAAAAATAAAAAATGATATAGTATAATAAATCATAATAGACATTCATATATAAATTTTATAAATTTTAATTATTACTGTATATAACCTAATTTTGCATTTATCAACCTCAATATAAATAATAAAAATTAAATTAAATGCTAAAAATAACTATAAACCCTAATTGGGTTAGCGAACCGTAGAAAAAAAAATCATAAAATTAATAGAAATTGAAATTCGAGATACGACTGGGAACACCAAAATTGGGACAGAATACCCCAAAGTATTAAAATATTGTATCAAATTTTACCAATTGAAATTCACAAAAATCATAAGATTATGCATATGATATAAAATTACTACCTTCCGAGGTAAATCTCTTCATGAAGCAATCCCACATCTAAAACAGCAGCAAAAACCTGAATCAAAGGGCTAAAAGCAGCCGTGAAAACCGGGCCGCGTAGCTTCACGGTCCAAGACATCGCCACAACGCACAGTCCAGATCCCACGACTCCCTTATTTTCATTCATGAAATCAAAAATAATATAATTAGGCCTCGTTTGGTAGCTAAGAAAAGCTCATATAAATAAAGTTATCTAGCATTTTGTGTTTGCTTGTATTCCAAATAAGCTATCTCGAAGGCCTGTGAAATAGGTTTGGCCCGATATAAATGTATTGTTTCTCTTTGATAAATTTTCCGACAATATATATATATATGTTGGCTGAACAATAACGTTTCATGGTTTTTATTTTATCTAACTTTTTCTTAAAAACTCACACTATAAATGACAGTTAGAATCTGCATCTCCCCTCGAAGAATCCACTTGGAAAGATTCCTATCTGTGATGATGAAAAACAAGAGAGCTGATTGGATGGAGCTGAACAAGGACATGATCGAAGTGCTTGAGTATTCATGGGGGAACTTGAGCCCGATCCTCGACTGCATGAGAAACCATGAAGATCGGGCCACGCTTCCTACAGCTAGAAATGCCGAGCCCAGCCCGAATCTCTTGGGCCTCACTTGGCGGGCGGCTGCCACAGAACGGGCCGGGCTTATCAGGAGCTTGCCTTTGTAGAGAGAGAGGATCAAGACTCCTACGAAACCGGTCAATGCTCCGACAACCTTAGCCTTTCCTCTCGCCCTCTTCATGTCCACTTTCTCCATCCTGTGCAATTTATTTTATTTTTATTTCGAAATAATATCGGAAACTTCTTTTAATAAGATACTCTGATTTTAATATTCTGTAACCATCGTTTTTTAAGTAGATGTTTGAAGTACAATTTATTTTATAAAGTATAATTATAAGTATACGTGTTCTGTAAAATAAATTATACTGCATTCAGAAAATCCTATCTGTCATACTTGGGGGTGACTGGTGAGTATTCAGGTTTTGGCTGAGGTTTTTCATATAATTGGCAAAACCAAAAAAAAAAAAAAAAAAAATCGAATTTACCCAAATCCGAATTTCAAAAAATTTGAACCTAATTCACTTCTAAAACTTTAATTAACATGCTTAATTTTCATCCAAAATCAATACTAATAATATTTTTACTACTACAATAAAATCATAATCTCAAATATTAACTAATTTCATCTTAAATACAAACAAAATATTACAATCACCAAAGATAAATTGTCAAAATATATAAATAATAATAATAATAATATATGAATATATAAAATATTAATAATGAATAAAATTGGTTTAATTATTGTGGACAGAATAATATATTTTAGTGATGATATCATCTATTTTTCTTAGAGTAATGCTCCTCTACCTACCGTGAACATATTTAATGTGTCTACGACTGAACTGATATTGTCACGTCAGCCTTGAATACGCCCACGATAGGTAGATGAGCATTTCTAATTTTTCTTATTGTGTTACAATTTTTTTTAAAAGAATTTATTGATTTAGGCTTACCCGAGTGTCCATGACAGAACGAATGTAATGATTGGAAACAAGTTTGTGAAAGCACAAGTGAATGTAGCTGATGTATAATCAAGCCCCACAATGAAGAAATATTGTCCAAGCGTTGTCCTGGATTAATTTATTAATTTCCACAAATATTAACCTTGAAATTCAAAATATATTAAGCTATATATATCTATAATTGTACAGCCAGTTTTAATTAATTTCTTACCCAAACAGAGAACTGAGAAGCATCTGAGCAACCAAACTCGGCGTCAGCTTATTCCACCCACTCCTGCAATTAATTAATTTGTTGACCGATCATAATTTAATTTATTTTCATACTATAAATTAAACTACAAAATGCAAAAAAAAGAAAAAGAAAAAAAGAAGGTACCTTTCCCAGAAAAAGGCGATAGGAAATAAGAAGATGGAGCCCACTGATTGCATGTAGAAGAGAATGATCAAACGATCCATTCCTCCATTGAGTTCTTTCTTGAAGAGTATGTTTACAATGGCTAACCCTAGGCAAGCACTCACTATTACACCCACCGCCTTCCACATTATATTATTTTTTTTTCTTGTTCTTTTTCTTTTTTAAGGCTGCGATTTAATTATAGTTGAGCAAGCTTGATACACATATATATAGTGTGTGAGCAAACACCATGCATGAATATATTCTTTGGTGTTTGGTTGTGTTCCGAACTAAAGAATTCTGGCATGTTAGACTACGTACCTAACACAAGTATTCCCATAATATGGAATCATTATATCAAAATAGAATATGAGATGCATAGGTTATATCGCAAAGATATAGTTATACCAATGAGCGCACCAACTAGGAACGATCTAAGGGTAGGGCGTGGTACACGTAGTCGGGTATGTTCTGAAATATTGCATCCGATTGGTTAATTTGGATACACGAACCCGGTTTAATCAGGTAAACCGGCAGATATCAGATTGATGATTTTAACTTTTTTTTGGGTATCCATTTACCCGATAGGGTATACCAGAATACCCGATTAATCTTAATAATTACTAAATTTTATTTATTTATTTTACTAGTATTTAAATTAATTAAATTAAATACTGAATGCATCTTATTATATTTTAAGTTTCACGGTTTAAATTTATCTATTAAGGTGTCCGCTTCTTACGATGCAAACATGTTAATCTATTTTTATGTCAAAAGTAGATTAAAAAAAATATTTAATTTTATAAATGGGTAATTTGGGTATCCAATTACCACCAAATTACTCAAATTCCAAGTATTGGGTACCTAAATTATCTGTTCAATTCGGAGCGGACAACGGAATGAATTTATGATTTATTCGAGATCGAATAAAAAAAAAAAAAACGGAACGGATACCCGACCCCGACCGGTATAAACACCCCTATCTAATGGAGTCCAAATTATAGCTTAATTAGTTGAGTATTCATCACTCCTAACATATATAAGTATCTATAGATGGAAAAGTAGGTAAAGATGATAAGATTAATTTCTACGGTTAATTAATCAAAGATGTGATGGGTAAGGCCCAATCAACAAGCGAAATCAATGCAACTTTTATATCTCATCTAGAAAGGATTAATTAGTAGCAGAAATGTTATCTTATAGTGTGCTTACAATTGACAAGTCGATAAATTTTTCATTCATAATTTTTTTTTTAATATAGTTTAGTTTTTTTATAGGGTTTATTTTTATATGTTTATTTTTAAAAAGTATATTTTTCTTGAAGTAATAATAATTTTCTTTAAATATATTCTCCATGTCAGCCGGGGGCTATGCTCACGATTAATTGGTATCATAAGTAGTTAATATGTCGCTCACCAATCCGTGAGCACTTTCGTGGGCACTGATCACTGTTTGTTCACTTTTGTATTATTTTGTTCGATTTTTTCAATTATTTTATATTTCAGTATCTTAGAAATCAATATTGAAATCATTAAATTAATAAAATTCACAAAAATCAAAGCTCGATTTGTTTTTTTTTTTTCCATCACACTTAAAAAATCAATAATAAGATAAATCGAGCTTTGATTTTTGTGAATTTTATATATTTAATAATTTCAATATTGATTTCTAAGGTACTTGAATATAAAATAATTGAAAAAATAGAAAAAAATAATACTAAAATAAACAAACGGTGATCGATGATGACGAAAGTGCCCGCGGATTGGTGAGTGGGCACATCATTTCTCATAATTTATGTATATGGGCCATACAATATTATCAAAGGAAAGACCATTATATTTTGAGGTTTGAATAGGTAGATGGGGATCAAATCGATAGCCAAATTTATGCTTCGCGGCTGCATCATAATGTTGTAGTATTATTTTTAAGAGGTTCGTTTTGTTTATAATTATATTTTAGTTTATTGGAAAGAAAAAAAAATGCACCACGTCTCTAGCTAATCAATGGAGGATCGTAGAGAGGTGGTTTATCTAGACTCTTCATAATAATTATGGCTACTGAATAGGGCCAAATTTATATAATGACAATTTATATATATTTTCAACAATAATGAATATACAAACTTTCAAACACAAATTTTTTAAACAAAAACATGCTGAAACATTAATCATGAATTTCCCAACGCCATTGCTCGTTATCTTCTCCATCGTGTGGTTCATTCTAAGGTCATATTCCACGGCCCGAAGATCGTCGAAGCTCCCTCCGGGCCCGAGCCCGTACCCGATAATCAGAAACCTTCTCGATCTCGGCCCGAACCTGCACCGCTCCCTCACCAAACTATCAAGAAAGTACGGGCCCGTGATGTCGCTCCAGCTAGGCAGCATAACTACCGCAGTCATCTCATCGCCGGAAGCCGCTAAAGTCGTGTTTCAGAAACACGCCTCTCAAGCCGAACCCTACCCAGCGCAGTAACGTCTCTCAAACACAACGAATTCTCTCCCGCATGGCTATTCACGAATTCACGAATTCACGAATTCACGAATTTTATATGAGCTATTCACGAATTCAATTCGTGAATTCAGACAATTTTTGTGAGCAATTCACGAATTCAATTTGTGAATTTAGGTATTTTTTGTAAGTAACTCATGAATTGAACCAAAAATTCATGAATTCGGCAAAGAGCGGGGTATTATGGTAAGGGTGATTATTTTTTTATCTTTTTATCTAAATTGTTATTATTTATTTTTACTATCTCAAAGTGGTTATTTTTATCTATTTCCTGTAATATATATGAGGTATGCATAAGTAGATGGGGATCAAATCGATAGCCAAATTTATGCTTCGCCGCTGCATCATAATATTGTATTATTTTTAAGAGCTAGGTTCGTTTTTATTCAAACTTAACACTTTAATTAGTTTATTGGAAAGAAAAAAAAATGCACCACGTCTCTAGCTAATCAATGGAGGTTCGTAGAGAGGTGGTTTATCTAGACTCTTCATAATAATGGCTACTGAATAGGGCCAAATTTATATAATAACAATTTTTATATTTTCAACAATAATGAATATACATAACTAACATCTACTATATGCAAACTTTCAAACACAAAATTTTTAAATAAAAACGTGCTGAAACAACATTGGATCACACAATGATTTCATCGACACATAAATACCTGAAAACTCAAAAAGAAAACCACTAAAAATTCCAAAGAAAAGGAAAAACATCAATCATGAATTTCCCAACGCCATTGCTCGTTATCTTCTCCATCGTGTGGATCATTCTAAGGTCATATTCCACGGCCCGAAGATCATCGAAGCTCCCTCCGGGCCCGAGCCCGTACCCAATAATCGGCAACTTTCTCGATCTCGGCCCGAACCCGCACCGCTCTCTCACCAAACTATCAAGAAAGTACGGGCCCGTGATGTCGCTCCAGCTAGGCAGCATAACTACCGTAGTCATCTCATCGCCGGAAGCCGCCAAAGTCGTGTTTCAGAAACACGACTTATCCCTCTCGAGCCGAACCCTACCCAGCGCAGTAACGTCTCTCAAACACAACGAATTCTCTCACGCATGGCTCCCGGTTGGAGATCAATGGCGGAAGCTTAGGAAGATATGCAAAGAGCAGCTCTTCTCCACCTCGAGGCTCGACGGCAGCCAGGGTTTGAGGAGGGAGAAGCTCCAGAAGCTTCTAGAGTACGCGAAGAAGTGCGGTGGAACGGGCCGGGCCGTGGACCTCGGAGAGGCGGCGTTCACGACGACGTTGAATCTGGTGTCGGCGAGTCTTTTCTCGACGGAGTTCGCGGCGTTCGATTCAGATTCGTTGCAGGAGATCAAGGACGCGATGTGGCTAAGTGATGAAATGGGGTGGTAAACCGAATGTTGCAGATTATTTTCCTTTTCTTAAACCGGTTGATCCTCTTGGGATTTATAAGCAGGCTGAAATTTATTTTGGGAAGGTGTCTGTGATGCTCGAGGAGATCGTGAACGAACGGTTGAGATCAAGGAACGAGGGCGGGAAGAAGAAGAAGAACGATATGGTGGAAGCCCTGATTGATATAAACCAAAGAGATGAAGGTGATCTCAGCTTGAAAGACATCAATCATCTGTTAGAAAATTTATTTTCTATTAATCTATTTTGTGGGCAACATATTATTATTGCAATTATATTGGCTATTTATTATTGATGGACTTAATTAAGTGATCTAATTTAGTATTAGTCCATGGGCTATGTAATTGATATGGGCTTATGAGTGGATACCTAATACTAGTCCAATTAGGTGTTTATGGGTAACCTAATTCACTAGTATATAAAGAGTCTCTGGTTATGGTCCCCAATATACTAAATCGAACAAAGTTTATCTTCTCCCCATCTGGAAGAAAACATAAGGCCCATACGGTGATTTAGTTGAGGAAGACCATAATACCAAATCTGTTCGTGTTTGTGGTTTGTGTTCGTGATTCGAGATTGTTATTGAAGGTATTCCGCATCCAGTAATTCAATCTCAATGGATCCAGGTATTCCTATGATCTTTGATAATCGAGTATCGATGTTTATGGAATTTGAATTTATGCTTTGTGTGATCTATAAATTATAACATCATCTCCTAATAGTAAGTTGTTATTGTATCGTAATATATATGTGTTACTTTTATTTGACCTGATATCTCGATATGATATGATATCAGGTCAAATAAAGGTAACACATGTCACATGTGACAATATCTGATTTAACAAAAATCAGATATTGTCATATCTTCGTAAAGACTATATATTGGAATAATCTTTGCGGGGTTCAGGATCTAATCATAGCCGGCACGGAAACAACCTCGGGAACGGTGGAATGGGCGATGACGGAATTACTACGTGTTCCGGGAAAAATGTCCCGACTGAGGGACGAAATCAAGGCTGTGGCCGGAGAAAACGGGCTGATCCAAGAAGCGGACGTGTCACGGCTCCCGTACTTGCAAGCAGCGGTGAAGGAAACATTCAGGCTCCACCCTCCTCTCCCTTTCTTGCTGCCTCGCAAGGCGGTGTCCGACGTGGAGATAAACGGCTACTTAGTCCCGAAAAACGCGCAAATTCTTGTTAACGTGTGGGCCTCCGGTAGAGATCCGAGTGTATGGGAGAACGCGGATGGCTTCGTGCCCGAGAGATTCTTGAATGCTGGCCAATTACCGGTTGATTTTCGGGGCCGGGATTTCGAGATGATTCCGTTCGGGGCGGGCAGGAGAATCTGCCCGGGGCTGCCCTTGGCGGATAGGATGGTGCACCTCATGGTGGCGGCGTTGGTCGGGAATTTTGAGTGGAGGGTTGAAGAAGAAATAGAGATGGAAGAAAAGTTTGGACTTAGTGTGGTGAAGGCCACGCCGATCACGGCCATCCCCACCTATCTAGAGTAGTGAGTGGCGGCGGATAAATGGCTCAGCTGCCGTCGTTGTGTCTATATTAGTGCGGTTATTAAGTGTCACTTGCTAAAATTGGAAAATAAATATTGTGGGACCATTTAGTTTTATTTTGATAGGGATATATATGTAAAGCTATCAAATTTGGCCGAAACGGCCTAACTTGATTTGTAGTCTTAGTCCGCTTGTAGCTAGGGTGGGTTTGGACTATAAAATTAGAGGCTCATTGGAATTTCTAAGCCTAATGAGCTTTTATTCTGATATTAAATGTGCCAACGACAATAAAGGAGCATTTCTGATAGAACATATGTTCTTGCGACTATTACAACCGATCCAAAAAATGTTGTCGAAATACAAACAAAATAAAATAAAAATAACATTAATAATCAATAATTCAAATAATACAAAGCTTGAATATTGCAAAGTTTCAAGAATTCAAGTTGGATCCTCTATTACATCGTTATGCAACATTTCCAATTACACGTACAACATACCAAATTATCCTAATGGAAATTCTCCAAATTTTGCATTAAAAAAAACAATTAAAGAATTTTGATAAGCAACAACTTGTAGATTTTCAAAATTCATTTGCACATGGCGATAATTCGTAAATGTGGAGATATATAATTTTTAAACAACCTTAAACAGATCAAAACTATTTCTATTTTATTTTTTCCTTACACCACTCTTTATCGGTCCGTCTACAAAAATTGTAACTACTTCTCATTTGAAACACACGCACCATTTATACTTTTTATTCTTATTATCCACCAATATTTATCAAAAAAAAAAGCCATACATGCATGGTGAATCTCTTTCTCCACTATAAAAATATTTAACAACCTTTTAATTAAACACACGCCAAAGCAACATGCAACAATTTTAGTGAATAGGAGTGAGTAATTCTAAAATCGAGATTTCGTTACGAATCACTAATTCCAAATGAAAAAAAAAAATCCAAATATCATGAGTCATGAGTCATGACCACAACAAAGTAAGATAAAATAGCAATAATAATTCTATTCCGCGATTGATTTGGCGAAGGTGGGGTCGCGAAACATGGAGCTGACATGGCGGTGGAGAAGAGGGAGACGATGATCTCTGTCGTAGGTATACATGGTCGGAACCATACGCGCTGCGTTGAGACAAGCCGATCGGAAAGAAGCAGAGAGGGGAGCCGCGGAAGAGAGGCCGTGCTTGTTGATGTTTTCCCACGTGTCTGAAACCATGCACATCACGTGCTCTCTTGCAGCTTCACGTGACTCCACTTTCCCTTCTTTCATGTAACAATCTATGTACGATCCATCGTACCCTTCTTGTTGCTCGTCCTAATTAATATACATATATACGAGTACATCATATCACGTGGATTTTAAGCTTTTTTCATGCGAGTATGGGCCGGAAAATTAAAAACCAAGCTCACAATTTTGAGCAATGTTTTAAAAATCGAAATGGAAGTTGAACCAAGGTGGCTGGTTCTCAAATTTTCCAGCTCAACTGCTCTTAAACTGGCCAGAACTAGTTAGTTCACACGCTACGACAGAGCTATCCAGTCATGACACAGTTTTAATGACACTCGAGACACGTATCACAAACATAGCTACATGTTTACATTTTTAAACATGCATTTATATATATAATTTAGTTAGTAACAAAATTTTAAGCATATAAGGAAAATCTAATAAAATAAATTACACCGTAAAATGTACCTAAATTTTGTGACATGCGTAATAGCGCGCTATATTCTCATTCAAATGTGCCATAATTTCATTTAGTAAAAGCCTCATAAGAATTCTTCAAAAGTTATTTGATAGTTTTGTCCAGTTTCGAGAACACTAGCTCATTTTGACACTAGCTATACCCATATCCGGTCCGGATAACTAGACCGGTTTTGGAGGCGGATCTAAATACGAAAACCGTGTACCTGGGCGGAGCCCAAATCATCGAGGAGTCGGAGGAGCTTGGCGACGGAATGAGTGAGTCCATGAGGATCATTGAGTAGAATGTGGGTTTGATTAGTGAGAGGGTTTCCCATAAGGAAGAAGAGATGAGATAGCACCATGGGCACACCCGAGCTCATCACTCCATTCTTGAGATATTCTTCTGCCTTTGCCAATTCTCCACTTCTAAACCATTTTGCCTCCACAAGAAATGCATCCATCAATTTCCCCCACTGCAATTAATCAATATTTATAACTAATTAATTAATCAATTCCTTTTTTTTGTTTGTTTTTCAAGTATTATATTTAATATAATTAGTACCTCTTTTATGAGGAAGTGGATAGGGTCCCATCCATGCTCCCTACGGACAACGCTGCTGATTTCATTGGTGGTTTCATAGATTGCATCAAAGCATGCTTTCATGTAACTTGGTAGCTCATCAATTGCAGAAGCATCCCATCTGCATCCCACCGATCACCACATTTTCTCTATTAATTTCATCTCAAATTAATAGTTAATCTTATGAATTAAATTAATGGATCGAGTAATTAATAGTAGTACATCATATCTCACCTATTAACGGCTTGAGTGAAGAGAATGAGGTCTTGAAGAATTGTACCGTTAAGATCAAATATATCATCGACGACGTAAACAAGAGAAATTGGCTTTGTTAGCAGAATCCTATGTTTGGACCAACTAGGATTCCTCAGAGTTGCCATGGACCACATGTGCCATTTTATTGGCTTATTCCTTGAGGTTGAGGAATTCAGCCCCACCCCTTTCCACCACCTGCAAAATTAATTATTATTTCTAATAAAATTAAAAAGAAATTACTATCCCTTTTTCATTTTGGTATTTTTTTTTTTAAAAAAAAAATCGAATATCATTCTCAATAAGAAAAAGTAATAATATAATTACCAAAATAGTCAGTATACAAACCATACACAAACATGAGGTAATACTAAGATTGTAGTCATGACCATACACGACAATCATACACAAACACGACCACACACAAGCAAACACAAGATCCAAAGAGCTAAGATTAATCAAGATCACGACCATACACGACCATATACTATACAAACACGACGATACACAATCATACATAAACATTCTGGCACGGGGCAGCGCCCTGAAGCTTCTCGGACATAAGTTGTCCCGCGGATGCTTCTCAATTTAATTCAAGGGTACGTAAATTAGGTATGATGGCTAGTATATATTATACCTTTTATTTATTAGCGACTATTTTAAACTTTTATTTATCGATCATGGCTAAATGATTTATAATTTTTTTTAAAGACTTCCAACTTACTCGAGAACGCGAAGAATTTCGAGTTTGTGCAAGGACTGGAGGTTTCGAAATTCGAATTCTGCAAGCTCTCCCAAGAGAGGGTTTTCTCCATTCAGAAACTGAAGATAACTTTTCTCAGTAAACCCAGCCAGATTCTTGTGCTGGGGATAAACCAAGCAATGCTTCGCCATTTTCGCCTCCACGACATTGTCATCAAGGCAAATGCTGGCCTTTTTCTTGAGATAGCTAGAGCTAAATACTGCAGCTTCATACAAAATTTCTTCCCCTCCCATGTTTAAATGGGATGCTTCGTGCACCGCCATCACGTCTCTCGTTTCACCAACTAGGCCACCTTCGCAACGTAGAAAATGCCCGAAGAAGTCATCTGAAAATCAATTAATAGTACTAAACTAAGTCAATAATCATAGATTTCTAATTATGTACGCCCTCCGTCTCACTCATAAAAAGAAAAAGGATGAAACTACTGAGTTTATTATAATATTCAACGACTCTTTAATTATGAGCGGGGGAGTGTGTATATGTGAAAATACGAGACGTAATATTAATACCTGCGACGACTTCGTATCCATGTTGCCTGAGCAGACAGAAACGAAGCGAAGCCTCGAAAAGGGCATCATGGTCATTTCCCATTTTAGCCGAATATTGGTGATGGAGAATGGAATCGATCTCATCTTTGAAGAGATAGCAAATGCCAAGGCGTTGGATGGAATCCACGAGTTTCAAGCTTTCCAAAGAATCTTGCCTCACTTTCACCAACAAATCTCTTACTTGCTCTGTTTTTTTCTCCTGCATTGCATTAAGAATTCGTGAGAGAGAGAGAGAGAGTTGTTAGCTATGTAATTAAGACTATCTTCATCAATGACTTCTCTCTTGGGTCGTGCAGATAGGACAAGTTGGGAAATTAAAAAAAAAAATGGAAAATCACACAAAAGCAACGACCCAAGTCATACAATGACCCAAGTCATGAATGAGGTCATCTAATGGGCTTTTGCCATTTGTCACTTCCTCATTGGATTATTGGATTTTGATAAGATAAATCTTATTATCCTAATATTACATATAAATATATATTTAAAAAAAATGCACCATAATTTAAGTTATCCAATTCTCTATAAATAGATACCCATTGTGCTATACTTTCAACAAAAAAAAAAAAAAAAAAACTCGTTGTTCATTTTTCTTGTATTTTCTAAATAAATTTCACCTTTTTGTGTTTGAAAAAAAAATTATGGATCCAAATGATCCAAATAATCACTCAAACTCCCAAAATTATCCATATCCCAATGATCCAAACTCCCAGAACCAAGATTATCCATACCCAAATTATCCAAATTCTCAAGATTATTCATTCGACCCAAAAAATGATATGTAAAATAAATTAAATTGTATATTAGGTTGAGTCATTGATAAAGTATATAGGTTGTGAAATTAAGTTGGGTTGTAGATTATGTAGGTGGAAGAGTGAGAAATTAATATTTTATTTGTAGGTTGAGTTGTAGTAGGTCGTTGATGAAGATAGTCTAAAGTACCTCACCGGTGAGTAGCGAAACATTGAACGTTTGATAGGCTTCCATTAGGAAATCAAAAGTATATTTTTGGAGAAAGTTTATATATTACTGATTCTATACAAAGTATAGACTATGCTAGCCCATTTATTTATAGTTCCACTCGAACCTAAAAATGTTAAAATTTCATGTGAATAATTTTTTTTTACTATTTTTGATTCTTAATATGTACTTTATTTATTGTAGTACTAGAATAATAACCACATTAGTGGTTCTCGTTGTATTAAACTCCTTGCATGTCCTTCGATCGATCATAATGAATCCAGATGTGTGTGGTACTAATATATTGGAAAATATTTGGTGATTAAATTGAATTCTTATATACGCATGTGAGTCTCTGACATAGTGACATAGCACTTGATGATGCTATTGAAAGATGGATTATATATATCAATCTAATGCCTCGATAATAATTGAACAGTGCTAAAAAAAAATTATTCACCCACGAGCACATTACATTTGATTTGAAACTTATCTTGGCATATAATTATATTTTATACTCCGTATCTTCCAATTACATTAAATCATAGTTTGTGGATTTTTATTTATTTTATTTTATTTTATTTTCTTGTGGAAATGTTTTAAGATTTTCCTTACGACTAAATATAATTAAACCAAAAAAAAGATGTTTGATCTTTTACGTATTCACATGAATAGAAATGATCCCCTACTCACGGTGGGCACATTTAATGTGTCCACCGCTGATGTGATAATGTCACGTAGATAATTTTTTTTTATTTAGGGTTGAATTTTTTTTTAGTAAAGTTTAGTTTTTTTTTGGTATCATATGGTATTTATGATATATATTTAAATTAGTTTCTTTATTTATAGTATTGTCACGTCATCGGTGGATATATTAAATATGCCCACAGTGAGCATTGTAACATTACTCTTAAAAGGAAATGCAATTCAAAATGTTCATTACTCCCTTAGTCCCATTTTACTTGTCTGGTACACTATATTGGGATGTCTCATACCACTTGTCATGTTTCTTAAAATGAAATTTTTTAGTAAATTAATTAGGGCTCTAATTATCCCATCATTCACTCACCTCTCAGTACGTATCTCAATATAATTTAAATTGTTAACGTTTAAATTTTCATAACTTATTCGTTTGTTCTTGATACGATCTTTTATTTAAGATCAAATATCAATATGTTTTATGCATCTATGATTCTTTAGTTTTAAAATAATGAAATTTGCATTAAAATACTTCCTCTGATTCAAGATTGGTGACCCCTTTCTTTTGGGCACGGGATTTAAGATGGGAGTGTTTAGTGTATTGTTTAGGGATTGAATGTTGTTTTTGTATTTAGCAATATTTGTATATATTCAAATTAATTATGGAAATTAATATATTGAAATTTTTTTATTAATTATTTTAATTAAATACTGATATAAATAATAATAATAATAATAATTATTATTATTATTATTATTATTTTTGCAAATTCAAGAACTGCATAAATAAACATGAAAAACTACACACTATCAAATTGAAATCAATAGAATTATTGACAAGAAATTGGGCTAATACTTCATAAAAATGAACACTATATCCAAGAGGCAAAAATTAATCCAATAAATTGTGCACATGGGGAGTTGATTACCTATCAAATCAACCAAAAACTAAGAGGAAAATTACCTCTACAATTTGAGGTGCCATTTTCAAATGCAAGAAAGGACTACCTAATCTACATCACTATAAGTACAATACCCTCCTCTCACCATACACTCTTTCTTTCTACCAAAAAAAAAAAAAAACAAAACAAAAAAGGGGGAGAGGTTTCCGGCAGAGAGATGAGCAGTTCAGAGGGGAATCCGGCCGAAATTCAATCATCAAGCTGCTCCTTCATGGTGCACGTGCACCGGCCAAAGGATCTCACAACCGATGAGAGGAATCAGTGTGTCCAATTCATTCTTGAAGGCTGTCATGGTGGAAAGCCATAAAGGGGAAGGCTGGTTCAAGCTCAAGTGAAGTTTGTCATCTCAAAGTCCACGGTTACAAGGTTATGGAGAGCTGTAAAAGCACAAAAAGCACAAGGATTAGCCATACATGTTGTTTCCAAAAAAATAGGCAGAAAAAGAGATCACAACAAGCAGCCAAACTATGAGGTGATGAAAACAATTGACCTTAGTGAGAGGAGCTGTTATAGATCCATGACAAAGAAGATGGGAGTAAGTGTGTCTACATTACAGAGATGGGGCAAGGCTCGGCTTTTTAAAATATTTGCAAGCTATATCAAGTCTTCCCTTACAGCAGACTGCAAGTTCTTGAGGATGAGATTTAGTTTGGAAGTATTAGAGCTAGACAGGGTCATGAACACACTAAGGTACTCATCTATGCACAATACAGTGCACATAGATGAGAAGTGGTTCTTCATAACCAAAGGGAAAAACAGGTAAGGCAGTTTCATTTAAACATTGACCTCAGCTCATAACTGTTGCATCATTGGTCTTTCTAGGGACAGAATATTAACCATCACTTAACATGTCACAGATATTATCTTGCACCAGATGATGAGTCATATAAGGCATGCAAATCCAAGAAATTTATTGGGAAAATCATGTTATTGTGTGCAGCAAGTAGGCCAATACTAAGAGATGATGGCACAGTCCTATTTGATGGCAAGATAGGATGTTTCCCTTTCACTACTCAAGCTGTTGCATTAAAAAAACAGCAAACACAGAACCAAGGGCACACCTTACACAAAAGCAGTGGATTTCATTACAAGAGAAGTAATGAAATCCACTCTCATTGAAAATGTACATGCAAGGTCTTGCTCAACTGTTTTTATTGCATAATTGATGATGAGTTTTCATGAATCATTTCACCTCAAAAGTATATGTACTTCATCATAGGTGATCATACTCTCAAGCAAAGCATACTGACCATAATTATTTTCATTAAACATGTCAAACCAGGTTATCCCTGCAATTAGACAGAAATGGCCACAAAGTGCATCAAAAGATATCTTTATCCAACAAGATAATGCAAAGCTACATATTAAGGATTCAGATCCTGAGTTCAGAGCAGCTGCAATGCAAGATGGATTCAACATCAAATTAATTCAGCAGCCACCAAACTCACCTGACACTAACATCAATGACTTAGGATTCCTTAGTGCCATTCAATCCCTACAACATAGGAGAGTATGCAGAACAGTGGATGATCTAGTGAAGGCTGTGCAAGATACATTTCATGACCTACCAGTTATGACATTAAACAAAGTGGTTTTGACATTGTAAGGCTGCCTAACAGAGATCATGAAGGTAAAAGGCCACAATAACTACAAAACCCCTCACACGGGAAAGGACAGGCTCATAAGAGAAGGAATGTTGCCAGTTAGTCTCACAATTCCAATGGAACTGGCAAGGGAAAGCATTGACTATCTGGTTCAGAATGGGCAGATAAGAGGAATAGAGCAACTATGTGCAAGATTAGGGATGCAGCAGCTAACAGGACTGGAATCAAGGGTTGCAAGTATTTCTATCATTTAGAAGATGAAGTTCATGAAGCCCAATTTTTTGCAGATGCACACTATATGATCTCATTTTGTATATGCAGTAAGTATGTTTAGGCTAACTATGTTTGCATTTTAGCTTTCAAAAGATTTTTGTACTTATAATCTTTTGAATAAAAAAATGCATTTTGCTTTATCTCTGATTCTATCCAAATTATTGACAATAATCTCCCACAAACAGATTCCATCATCATGTAAATACTGGAATCATTTATCAAGTAATTATTGATTTCTTTCATGAAGATGTCAATCATCACAGAACATAGATAGCACATCAGAGAGTATTGCAGTTTAGTAATCTTAAATAAGGCAATTCATTCATCAATTCAATGCCCTCCCATTCATCAGAGAGATCCATCAATTAAATGGCACAAACAAATTGCAACAACATAATAATCCAAGTCCACACAGACATTCATCATGAAAACCCAACAGAGAGATCAATAATAATCCAAGTGTAAAGAGAGAAGCCAAATCGGTGAGATCTCACGACTACAAATTGCTAGAATCTGGCGGCAGCACAAACCCTTCCCTTGCCATTTGATGATCGGCAGAAGCTTCGGCCGCAGCCCACTCCTCGGTGGAAGGGTAGAACGGGAAATAAACTGGGGACGATAAGCTATCCATCGTGCCTTCCTCCTCCACGGCGATTGGTGGCAGCAGCGGCGGCTGATCCTCAGTTTCTTGGGTCGCCGACTGATCGAATAGGGGTCCATCGAGAAGCCCCCACGGCCGCCGCCGCCAACTCGTCGATCGAGGAGGGGTTGCAAGACGGGAGCCATATTCTGGGCCGTCCTCCGTGCCGTGAGGCGGAGAGGGTATTAACTCCAAGATTCGAGGACGGAACTCGTAGTCAAACAAGGGTAGTGGCAACGGCGTCTGCTCCGGCCACGAGTGGGGCGGCGGCCAGAGATTGCCATAATGCCATGGCACAATCAGCACCGGGATCCGAGGCTGGTGTGGGGGGCTTGGGCTTTCCTCGGGAGGGAAAGCCCTTGAAATTAGGGATTCGCGCCTTCGGGGAGCACGGCGGCGCCGCCACACTGGTCCATCAACCGGAGCCACCTCGCGGCCTGCGAGCCCGCCGTGACGACGATTAGCTACGACGGGGGGGCCGCGAGTTGATACCCTGGCCGACGGCGGCGATGAATTTTTAGATATGTGAGATGGGAGATCCATCATTCAGAGAGAGAGAGAGAGAACGCGAAGTGGGGAAGATGAAGAGAAATTAGGGTTCTTCGATAGAGGCGAAGAACAAAATGGGGAAGCAGGAAGTGTTTTTTTCTTCTTCTTTTTTAGTGTAACTGGTTTAAGTGTGGTAGGTGTAATGAATATTGGTAGGTGAAATTTAATTGGGGTGTGTTATTTGAGAGAATATATTTTATTTTTATTTTTATTCATCTCAAAAAATTTGTTCATAAATTTATTTTTAAAGATATTGTAATAAGAGATGTTAATTGTAATAAGGGAAAATTAATTGTATCATTAGTGTGTTAATTATTTCCCAAAATAGAAATGAGTCACGAATCTTGAACCGGACCAATAAGGAAATGGGGTCACCAATCTTGAATCAGATGAAGTACTAAATACTACCCTTTATCCCTAAACGAACTCCCCTAAAATCTCGTGACGAAAAGTAACAAGTCAAGTGAAATGAGACGGAAGGACTACATTTCATACTGATCTATCAGATTATTGCCACGTATTAAAACTAACGATTGGTAAAGAATTTTGTGAACATAATAAATACCGAAGAATCAACTTTCTAAAAAAGAAAAATGAAACAAAACAAAGCAAAATAACCAAGTCCTTCACCGTCGCATCATTTTCGCGTGTCGTGTCATTATATTTGTCCATAGTTTTAATGGTTTAAAATAAATAAATAAGAGAGAGATTCTATAGTTTTTTATGTTTAAAAAAACGTTTTTCTTGTCAATAAAGTAAGGCACGTGACGTGTTCCTTTTTTTTTTTTAAATATACATATATAATAATTTATGACGCCTTAGAAAAATATAAATAATTACAAATATATATGTATCTACACAATTTAGTTTATCTTCAAAAACTAACCAATGAACAATGTTCTATTTATATAACCGGTAATAATGTCTTGAGGCGAATTTCTGGCACTCCTGTCATTATATATTGCGTTACATTTAATTCGAGTCATTATTATATTTTCATGTTATAAATTCAAGTCATTGTTAAGCATTACCAGATTGGGCTACAATAAACGATTAAGTTGGGCTTAAGTAATAGCAATTGAGATAAATAAGATTCTTTTGTCCACCAATTCTTCATTAAATTGTTTAATTTTGTTGGTACATTCTATTGTGATGGAATAAGAGTACCTACCACTTAAAACAGAATAGATAGGGTCAATAATAGTAAAAAATGTAAAGAAGAGAGTATTGATGGTTCATCTATTAAGAGAGTATTTGTTAGTGTATAGAGAATGAACTATACACTAGGCCCAAATACCAGCGATCCAACTCGCCGTTGAGTTGGATGGAGGTTCGGGTTGGGGCTTCGTTTGTTGGCTATTTATTTGCCGTCTTCTCATTGTAATTGATCTATACGAAATATAGTAAAATCACTAGCCTGGCAGCGCCCCCAGACTTATTCATTTGTGACGAACTGGGTAAACAAATCGCGTGTGCTTTTTTCATAACAATATTGACGGATCAAAATGACAAAATAAGCAAACTTTTTTGTGGACGGAAAGAGTACAAGAGGTACATGCAACCTTTTTTCTATTATCTTTTTTTTTTTTCCAGTACTTTTTTTTCTTTTGTATGTTGATTTTATACTACTGCTAAATTAATTACACTCGTAAAAATAAAAGTAGTCTATCAAAAATACGTCCTTAAATATATGGATATTTTAAAAAGGTACCAAATGCATCATTTGAGCAGTTTATATCTTTTATCGCATTTTTTGTGTAACATATATGTCATCGTGATGTGTTTGTATATTTTCAAATCAACCGTCATGTTATTAGATTTTTTTTTTCGTTATGGCTAATTTGAAAAATATTTTGAACATGTGACGATTATTTATTTATATAATAAGATGTCAACAAAAATAAAATAGAGAATTCAGACTGAAACATTATTTTCCACATTCGGAAGTTTCCATTAAATATAATATGTATCTATGTAATCAAATTGCGTCCTTCAAAAATTAATTTTTAAGCAAATTATCAAATCTAAGAAGGAAACTAAATGTCATTAATTGGCAATTTCATAGGATGTTCGTCGCAAGCCTCGTGTTGATCTTTGCTTTTGCCCCATAAAAGAACGTACATTCCCGCAACTACTACAACCGATCCCAAAATGCTGTTCAAATGCAAACACAATTTGAATTCAATTAGTCATAATCAAAATGCAAAATTAAAATTAAACTCAAGAATTTAAATTACTAAGCTCGAGAGTTTCAAAGTTTTTGACGGCATACCAAATTATTCTCACTTGGATCTAAATTCAGGGTCTCAATCGTGTCCTAAACCGCAATTTCTATTATTTTTATGCATTTTCTTTCAACAATTTTAATTTATAATGATTTCGTTTAATTTTATGATTATTTTCTAGAGTTCACCCATCCAATTAATTAGGGTGTATAATTTTTTTTAGCATTTAATTTCACTTTTATTAGTTAAAATTAGGGTTGATAAATTCAAAACTAGTGTATATAATTTTTAAATTTTTATTTATAAATGTCTATTATGATTTACTACATTAGTAGTATTTTTTTATTTTTATAAAAATAATAAAAATTAAATTTTGGGACACTTGTTGGGATACCAAATTTGAAATAAAGGATTCCATCCAAATTATTCTAATGGAAATTTTTGAAAAATATACAAACTTATGATATTCTACATGTATATAAAATAAGTATTCCATTTGTCTCACAAATTTTGTCTCATTATTGTATTTGGTCGTCCGGCAAATTTAGTCACATACTTAAATTGAAAACTTTGAAATCCTCTACACATATCTCTCAAGATCGATTCTCCTAAATTACACAATATGTATGTCATTGTGAATAGTGACCTAAAAAAGTGACTAGATTTTATCCCTAATTTCACCTTCCTACTCAAAATCTTTCGAAAAAACGCCCATGAAAAAAAAAAGAAGCTATTTTACCCTTTTTAACAATTGTTTTTCCTTTAACATACATGTGAGGTTATTTGAAACTAAATTTATGGGATTGAGAAAGTAAACTATATATTTTTTTTGATCATGCAAACACAACACTCGTACACCCACACCGCACCCGGAATGAACCCCCAACCTCTTGATTGGAGGGGAAGCGTCTAACCAACTGAGTTGCGCTTCGTTGTCAGAAAGTAAACTAATTTTTATACTGGCATCAGTTAGTAATTTTCTTAAGTTTCATTAGTACATGCATGGCAATAACCGTAAATTTGAAAATATTAGAGAATATGGTTTGGACTTTGGACAAGTAGTAACAAAAGTAGTGAATATTCTCTTACCTCCCAAGGTAAATCTCTTCATGCAACAGTAAAACATCAAAAACTGCAGCAAAAACTTGAATCAAAGGGCTAAATGCTGCAGTAAAAACAGGGCCACGTCTCTTCACACACCAAGACATCACTACATAACAAAGTCCAGATCCCACAATTCCCTAAAATAGAAAACAAAATTCCATCAAGCAATTAAAAAAATAATAATAATTAAATCTCAAATCACCAAATAAAACTAACACTCACACTAAATATCACAGTTAAAATCTCCACTTCCCCTTCAACAATCCACTTAGAAAGTTTCCTATCCATGGCAAGGCACAGGATCGCCGATTGGAACGAGCTAAACAACGACATGATCAACGTGCTAGAGTAGCGATGAGGGAAGTAACGTCCGATCCTCGACTGCATGAGGAACCACGACGACCAAGCTAGGCTCCCAGCAGCAAGAAATGCCGCTCCGACGCCAAATCTCTTTGCCCTAAAATGGTGCTCGTCAACTTCGGAATGCCGGGAGTTGATGAACACCATGCCTTTGTAGAGGGAGAGTATCAAGGCTCCCACTACACAAACTAGTGTTCCTACAACCTTAGCCTTCCCATTGATGCTCTTTATCTCGACTTTCTCAATCCTGCACACAGAGCTTTTGCTTTCAGTGATAGATCAGATTGAATAATCAGACGACTATAAGAAGCTCGAAATCATTCAATCCACATGTTAAACACCAACTAAATTTTAAGTTTCTTTTGTTAAGAACCTCTCGGCACGCATTCGCTGTGCCGAAAAGTGGATGTTAAGATAAAGTTAGGTCTCACTTAATTGATACGATGAAACTTAGGTACATGTTACCGAAAATTTTCACAATGCCATAGAGACCACAATTCCGATGTGTCGATAAACTTAGACACACAATTCGATGTGCCGAAAAGTCGATGTTATCGAATTTTTTTGACTTTTATGCCGAGTACCTGAGTGGCAATGCCAAGAGAAATGTGATAACCGGAACTATGTTGATGAAAGCACAAGTGAAAGTTGCCGAAGTGTAATCAAGCCCAACCAAGAACAGAAACTGTGTGAGAGTCAACCTAAATTTCCACAAAAAAGATTTGATTCAAACAACCTTAAAACATATCAAAACTACTTCTATTTATAGCCATTTTCTCCTTACCCAATCAGAGCACAGAGAAACATTTGGCAACTCAAACTCACTGTCAGCTTACTCCAGCCATTCCTTTAAAGAGACAAGCAGAGCATTACTTCATTTTTATTTTTTTTTTCCTTTTCCCGCCAAAAATACAAACTAATCCGAAAATCGAGGTTTCGTTAATTACTAAGTTCATACCTTTCCCGAAAGAACGCGAACGGAATCAAGAAAACGGTGGCGACGGCTTGCCTGTAGACGACGATGACAACGCGATCCATTCCTCCGTTGAGAGCTTTCTTCAACAGTATGTTCACAACAGCAAAACTGAGCTCAGCGCCCACCATTAAAGACACTGGCTTCCACATTTCGATGCTTTACATAGTTTTTAGGCCTCAGTCCATCATTGATTTATAGTGAGAAAACAATCACAATATGTTCAAGAATCTCATGCATTCAACTTATGCCTTCAAATTCACTCTTTCACTTATTTGAGATTTGACTCGACTTTAACGAGTGATTGCCATGCATATTAAACAGATTAAAAATATTGAAAAGTTGGAACACGAACTGAAATTGAGTATAAATTACTATGTTATTAATGAGTAAAAGTAAGCATCAATGAAAAGAAGTTGATTTAGATGTATGATGCATCACTTTTGCAATACTCAGAGACAGCATCTAATACTTTATTTTTTGAAATAGAGAGAACACCAGATTAATTAAATGTTCATTTTTGGAAAGTTGGAGGTGGAACAATTGTGTCTAATCTGCTAAATTGTAGCATCCAAGAACAAATTTCATCATCAATGGGAATCATTACAATAATTAAAATTGTTTATATATACTTTATATGTACACTTTTTTTTTTTGTTTTTTTTTTTTTTGTGTGTGTGTGTGTGTGTATGCATGTATGTAGCTACGTATATATGCGAATTTGTGAAATTAATATTTAAATCGTTCTCTTGTTTTTTTCACCATATAATTAATTAACCAGCTAGCTCAAGTTGGTATATTCCTTTGCTTTTAGCATATGCCATGGACGAAGAAGCTTATCAAAAATCTTCTTGTGAATTGCGCATAATCTTTTTGAATTTATATCCTTTTTTAAATATTCCAAACATTAGTTCGGAAATATTTTCCCTAAAATAATATAAGAGCAACTTTTAGTTAAAGAAACAAATTCAAGGTACGACATGCTATGTACAAATTGTATATAGCAATATTTAATGTGCCAACGGTTAATGTGATATTGATATATTTAATAAAAATTATTGTTAATATACTTTATAAAAATTATTTTTCTGATAAAATAATATATACATTATAATAGTAAACTCTATAAATTTCAATTTTGCTTTTTCAATTTTGTTCTTTTTGAAAAATATCAAAAAAAGAAAAACTTGTTTTTATATATTTTAATTTTTCATTTTCAATTTTGTTCTTTTTGCAAAATAAAAAATTAAAAAAAGAAACTTATTTTTATAAATTTCAATTTTGCATTTTCAATTTTGTTCTTTTTGCAAAATACAAAAAAAAAATTGTTTTTATAAATTTCAATTTCGTTGTTTTTTTTTGCATACAAAAGGGAAAAAAAACAAAAAAAACTTGTATTTATAAAGTTCAATTTTACTTTTCTTTCAAGGGTAATTTCATATTTTTGTAATTTTGTCTTGATTTAAAACTATTCTACCAAACACACAATTCAAGATATCTATTTTTGTACCAAACACACAATATATTTCTTATCCCAATTGTTTATCATACTTTTTTATCTCAACTTATCACACATTTTCTTATCTGTCCTTTTTCGGTATAGCTACCAAACGGGCCCTTAGGTTATAAATTATATTGGGATACGTGCCGAGATGTGAGTGGATGATGAGATGATTAATGATTCATTTGATGATTAATTCTTTTCATTTTAGGAAATAGACCAATTAATGTTGGACGACCCAATATAGTATACATGTCTATTGGAGTGAGACAGATGGAGTAATAAAGTACTACAAATACAAAGGTAAGAACGCAAAAAGATAAGCAAACGGTTAAAGATCCAATTACAAGAAAATTAACATTTGATAATCGATTAAACTAAACGAAAATATAAAATATTAAAATAGCAATAAATGGAGTAGTTTTTATCACACACATATACATATATATATATATGTCATATTAATATAAAACAAATATGAATCAGAAATTAATACTCCATTTGACGAAGGCAAGACGAGGTGTCGGCAATAGCTCCTGTGGCCCGTGTGACTGTGTGGTACTCGCACATTCTGTCTCTATATGTGTGTGTAATTATAAATTAATATTAGCTTTAATAAAATCTAGAGAGGAGTGGGGCTGCCCCAATCATATACTCCCTCCCTCCCACCTAAATAGTTCATATTACTTTTGACACAGAAACCAATATAAGTAGACATAATGAATTTTAAAATAGTATTAGTTGTGAAATTTTTTTTTACTATTTTAAGAAAATGGACTATTATATGGGACAAATCAATAAGGAAAGGTAGACTATTTAAGTGGGACGGAGGGAGTACAATCTATTACTCCCTCCATTTTTTCTGAAGTTGCTTATTTTAATATTTTAAACCTCACATATTGAATATAAGTGAGTCATTTAAAAAAAATGGGAGGAGTATAACGGATTATGATTAATGAGCAATAAAAGAAATAGAAACGTAAAGAAGACAAAGATTTACGTGATTTATCAACGTTGTGTTAGTCACGTCCACATGCAGAAAACAGAGAATATATTGTATTAAGCGGCATAGAGTTTGTGCTCAACTTTTATATAAATAGAACACGTCAGACGGCCCTAGCTCGTACGATAATTGAGGCCCAACTTAACAATACTACATACCGTCGGGAAATAAATTCAAGGCACACTAACACCATCTGATAATAAAACAACACAAATATTCAATCATTTGATAATTTATCCACTAAAATTTCATGCAAGTTGCATAACTTACCCTATCTATACAATATATAAAAACTCAATTGTTAGCCAAAATTACATCTATGTCATTTTCCTTCCAAAAGTAGTCATCTATTGTCCAATAATTTTATAAGGATGATTTATAAAGAGTTGTGATTATCCAATAAATTTAGTAATACAAGCATTTTAAATTATAAATAGTATTTCGTTATTTGCTAATGTATCTATTTTTGCATTAAATTATTTTATTAATTGCTTTATTTTACTATATCCATATGTTATATATTTACTTTTCAATTATATTTTTTCTTGATAATTCGTGATAATAAAAAATTTGGATACATTGTTACAAACAAAACTAATTATTTATTGAACTTTTGTGAATTAATATTCACTAAGGTAGATTTAAAGATATTGATCGATAAATTTACTGTAATGGTGATGTATTGTTTAATTTCTTGATGTATTTTTTTTTCAAAGAATGTAGTATTAAATTACTACTAATTATTTAGATAACTACTACAAATTTAAATAAAATACCAACAAAATAGTAATTGAAAAATAAAATCCTAATATCATTTGTAATTTCACTATACAAATGTAGTACTCCTTATATCCTATAGAGAGTTTATATTCTCTATCACATAAATATTTAAAATTATATTCCCTCTGTCTACCAAGAGTGCGATGGGGGCTTCATAGTAAGGATTCTATAAGCTCATTATTTGGTAGACAATTAACCCTATAAAATTTTAATTAGTAAAATATGGTTAATTAGTGGGCTAGGATAATAATAATAAGTTTATAGAAGTTCGTGTCACGTCACGGACTCCGCATCACACTCTTAGTAGACAAAGAAAGTAATTCATATTTTATGTGCAACGCAGGGGTGCAACACTAATTGTTCAAAACAATACATGTAATGTTGAATTTAATAATTAATAATAACAACACACACACCCCGCTACAAAGAAAAAGAGTTTAGTCCAAAATTTCATTTTATTTTTTTCTGTCTATGTAAATATATGGTGATCGTATATCCACGTAATCGAAATGGTGGGACATTCATAATTGGGATACATTATTCATATGTGATGATTACCACTTTAGAAAATCTTAATATTAAGAATGAAATTTAAAATTATGAAATAAATTATATAATTATGAAACAAATTAGATTAGATTTATTTGAATTTATTTGTGGAACATTGATACAAAGATAATTTATAATTTAATTGCCAAACTATTCAATTTTCATATGCAATAGCAATTAAATGTTCAAATTATGAACATTTTTAAAAATAATGTTCTGCACCTTAATTTTTGATGACAATAAACACCTGCCGGAGCCTGGAAGCCAAAAACTTAATTGAACATTATAGAAAACAAAAAATGATAAGTTATTCATCAGTTTCGGCTTGCCCACAGGTATTTTTGGTCGCCAAAAATTAAGATTCATAACATAATTGTTAGAATATTGATTAATTTGGACATTTAATTGTTATTAAAATTCGTATAAATTGGAACACAATTATTAAAAGTAGAATAGTTTGACAATTAAATTGTAAATTAACAAATTATATTAGATTTGTTATGAAATAATTTATATTTGATTGTAATCTTTATCCTTAGATGGATTGGGAGTATTAATGTCTAAACATGAATTTCCATGAAATTCGAAATTAAATTACGGTAAAATTACAAAATTCTCCTCATTATATCTAAGATATATTATGTTCCGAAATCACTACTATATTTTTATACCTCTACATATAAATTACGAAAAAAACAAAAATTTTGCTACAAGATATTTCTATAAAAAGAAATAAATAAATTAGGCAGTCCCCCTTGAAAGAAACGTACATAAATTTCTCGATGATTTATTTGAAAAATAGATTAAAAAAAGAAAAGAAAAAAGGAGAGAGAGAGAATTGACTTGGAAGACTCTCAACTACCCTCTTTATTACACCGATGCACTGCACACACTCTCAGATATTATCGTCTTTTATTTTATTTTATTTTTGAAAAAAATAAAAATAAAAAAAAAATCAATATATCCCTACACACGCAGAGAACTATTGCTTGCTGTTTTCGACCAGAAATTCCATTCTCCTCGTTGTTTCCCATTTCGCAGATCACGCTTTTTTCGACAACGACTGCATGAAATAATTGGGGATTTATTGTTGTTTTACTGGAAAATTAATGACAGATATGGCAGTAATTCTACAAAATATTTCAGATTAGTAACAGTAGAACAGTAAACATTAGTTACAGTCGTTGAAGTAGTCGGTCGAATTTTCGTAACGTCAAATTCCAATACCTTCTGCGTTTTCGGAGCGGATTTAGGGATTAGGTCTTGCTCTCTGTGAAGACTTGAAGCGCGAGGAAGATGGGGCTGATTTCGGGAATGGTGATGGGGATTGTGTTTGGGATCGCGCTCATGGCCGGCTGGAAGTACATGATGGGCCATCGGAGCAGGAAGCGTATTGCTAAGGTTACTTCAGTTTCCTGTGTTTTAATTCTGTGTGTTCGTCAAAATCTGCTGGTAGAATAGATGTTGAAATTATATTGACTTGAAAATTATCGGTTGGATTTGATTTCGATTTTGAATTTGTTGCGCGAATATTGGTTTTGATGTTGACGAGGTTGAAAATTTCTGTCGATTTAGGACTGATTTGAAATTTGGTTCTGATGTTGACTACAGGCTGTGGATATCAAGCTTCTAAGCTCACTGAACAGGGATGATATGAAGAAAATATGTGGGGAAAATTGCCCAGAGTGGATCTCATTTCCGGTTTACGAGCAGGTTATGGAAAATCCTGGCATAATTATGCATTTGGTTTAGATATCCGTTGATGATGTTCATTCTTGTTTACTGGTTTTTCCCATCTTTCCCTTTTCTCTTAATTTCATGATCATTTGGAGTTGATTTCTGTATGTTCCTTTGTTAAGAGCTACGGGCTTCGCCGCCCACACTTGAATTGGTGAAGATTTTTTTGGGGTGTATGTTGCATAACCTAGTTACTTCCTAGGATATATAGTTTTCATGTTACTCTAGTAAGCATTCTACTAGTATTATTAGCATATGCTTTCTTTGTTCTCCTTATTAGCATATGCTTTCTTTGTTCTCCTTCACGATCATATTAATCAGTCTTGTTAATTTTAAGCTGCTCTGCTTTCTTCTTTCAGGTAAAATGGCTAAATAAACAGCTAAGCAAGTTGTGGCCATTTGTGGCAGATGTAAGCTTCTTTTCTTTTCTTTAACTCGTGTAATTCACTCCGCATTACTTATCTGTTAACCTGCCTTATTCAGTTTTTATGTATGACTCATAGAAGCTTCAAAAATTTCATGATTTGCCTGAAATAGGAAGTAATAACGTATAAATCTGGTCAATATGGGGCTCTGTTACCTTGATTTAGTTGGCTTTTAATTATGAGAAGTCTGAGGCACCAGGTATCTGAATGCACATTTCTTTTGGGGCGTAAGTTTGTTCATATTCTGAACTGGTCTTGCATTAGGTTGTATAAAAGACCTCATCTCCATGCTGTATAGTAGTTCAGAACATGCTATGAATTACAGTTTAAATAAGGTTAGCACTTCTTCCTTGCATAAGTTCATGCCAAGATTCATCAGTGGAGTTGATCATCTCATGCACCTTTCACTGTAGTTTCTTCAAATGATGAATGAATGTAAGTCTTTTGGTCCTCATTCTGAACCTCCTTTTAAATTCCAAATCCAGTATGCAAAGCAGAGACGACAGTCATACATGTAGTAAATTGGCAAGGACATCTGAGAGATTTTCTATTGCACTGTGTGGCTATTTATTGTCATGTACTTATTTATTGGCTACTTTATATGACTTTTTAGTTGACAGTTTGTTAGAATCACATGTTTTTGTCATTCTTCTTTCCTGCAATGTCTGAGTTGACTGATGAAGTTTTGTTTCATTTTGGTAACTATTTACATTTTTCTAATTTTATGCTTCCAGTAAGAGTCAAGTGAGAGTTAGATTGTTAAGTTGTTGAATGATTGCTTTCTCAGGCAGCAGAGGCCGTCATAAAAGAATCTGTGGAACCCTTATTGGAAGAATACCGTCCTCCTGGGATAACTTCTTTGAAATTCAGCAAATTCTCGCTTGGAACTGTGGCTCCCAAGATTGAAGGTTGCAAAGCTAACATCATATGTACTAGTGCATTTTAAATTGAATTTACTATTGCTATCATGTTGTTTAGTATCTTCTTAAGTGTTTGCAGTTATGGCCCTTCTCTGAAACTTTTGTTGGATTATTTCACTGATGATATGATAAAGTCTTCCTCTGATCTGACTTTATTACATTATTTACTGGTGGATATTTCTATCAGTATCATTCGATTTTGATGCAAAAGGTTCTGGTAGTGTACTTGGTATGATGAAACCTATGCAACTTACATAGAGCTAAGACCTATGCAACTTACAATCTGTCTGCCGATTTTGTTATCCTCACTCTTGAACATAAAAAGTGCTATTCAGAACACCTTAAGTATAGTTCATAAGTTGCCATACCTTACCTTGCACTGAAATTTCGAATTTTTTATTGGATAATTTTTCCGGTTACTGATTGTGCTTAGTATTATTTTGATTGGTTTCGAAGACACACGTCTTACTACAATTTTGTATGTGCTGGATCCCATCTCATTATGTGCATAATTGTTTAAGCCTTGCAGGGATTCGAGTTCAGAATCTTAAAGAAGGTCAAATCACAATGGATATTGACTTACGTTGGGGTGGTGATCCTAGCATTATTTTAGCTGTCGAGGCTGCACTTGTTGCTTCTATTCCTATTCAAGTTAGTGCGCTAAACACTACACCCTTCATTGAAATATCTTACTTATTATATAGATTTTGTTGAAATGAAATATCTGCCTTTATGTCTCTTTTTGCAGTTAAAGGATCTCAAAGTTTTTACGGTGGTTCGTGCTATCTTCCAACTTACTGATGAAATTCCTTGCATATCTGCAGTAGTTGTAGCTCTTCTTGCGGAGGTACATCCTGAAAAAATTCCTTTCTAGTTTACTTCCTCTTGTGATGTAAGTGATTGGAAGATTGATTATTGATGGATGACTAAGGATTATAAATTTCAAAGCTTAAAGTCGATCTGCAGTATTAGTCATATGTATCCGAGATACTTATCAGTGTATGTTATTTATGCCTTTCCATGTTATCCAGCCTAAACCACGGATTGATTATACTCTTAAGGCTGTGGGCGGAAGTCTAACAGCTCTTCCAGGGGTTTCTGATATGATTGATGTAAGTTTTAGTATGATACTGCTCCATATAAATCATGTAATTTCTTTTATTATTCGGGCTGACCAGTTTTTTTCTATTGCTAGGACACTGTTAAGACTATTGTTACGGATATGCTACAATGGCCCCACAGGATTGTTGTTCCTATTGGTGTAGATGTGGATACGAGGTCGATCCGATTCCTAACCATTTCTCTTTGTATTTTGAGCTTACTTTTCATTTGGTTGTTATGTTCCTCTCCCAGTGTAACCTTTCTATTTGATAATTCAGCTACTTGGCAAAAGTTCTGCTTTCTGCATATATATATATATATATATATATGGTTCAGAGTGGCTTACTCTTAGTGTCTTTTGGGTATATTCAGTGATTTGGAGCTTAAGCCAGTGGGACTGCTTAAATTAACTATCGTGCGTGCTAATGATCTGAAAAACATGGAAATGATTGGAAAATCCGATCCCTATGCTATAGTACACATCCGTCCTCTGTTTAAAGTCAAAACGAAGGTTGTTGATAACAACTTGAATCCTGTTTGGAATCAAACATTTGATTTAATTGCAGAAGACAAGGAGACACAGTCAGTTACTATTGAGGTTCTTGATCTCCTACTTTTTACTTTTTTCTCCATAGCCCTGAAGAATGATCATCTTTCTTATGTCAGCATTCATCTCATTGATATACGCATTAATCATTTCTTCAAAACACAGGTATTTGATAAGGACATTGGGCAAGACAAGCGACTAGGCATTGCAAAGATACCTCTCATCGAGTTGGAAGCTGATAAACCAAAAGAAATGGAACTAAGGCTGTTTCCATCGCTCGACATGCTTAAGATCAAGGATAAAAAAGATCGAGGAACTGTCACAGTTCAGGTATCTCCTTTAGTATATCTTCTTCATTATATAAGATCCTCTTTTTCTCAACATGCTCTCAAAACTCTCTCTCGTCTCAGGTGTTGTATCACGAATTTAGCAAGGAAGAGCAGTTGGCTGCTCTGGAAGAAGAGAAGAGGATCCTAGAAGAGAGGAAGAAGCTGAAAGAGGCGGGAGTGATCGGAAGCACGATGGATGCCCTCGATGGTGCAGCCTCGATGGTTGGCTCTGGAGTTGGTTTGGTGGGTTCTGGTATTGCTGGTGGAGCAGGACTCGTCGGAAGTGGTATAGGGGCAGGTGCTAGTATCGTGGGGAGCGGTTTTGGAGCTGTAGGCAGTGGTTTGTCGAAAGCTGGAAAGTTTATGGGCAGGACCATTACTGGATCAACCACATCCAAGAGGAGTGGAGCTTCGACGCCGGTGAATACTACTACTCAAGAAAATGGAGGTGCGAAGCCATTGTAACCCTCCATTGATTGTTTCTGTTTTATTTTGTCCTTGAAATTCCATTCATGAATTCTTTCTGGGTATGGTGAGGAAGCTGGAATCTTGAATTGCCCCTACCTTTTGATGGTGTTGGTGTCTATATGTTAGTTATTTATTTATTTTTTTTAAGTTTTTGTTTGTGGTTTGTGATGTAAAGTTTCACTGATTTGGATAGACAAGAGTAGGGAATTCTTATAAAGTTTGAAAGTTACATTTGTCTTCTCTTGCTGTGTAGCTTGATTTGATAATCTCTCTCTCTCTCTCTCTCTCTCTCTCTCTCTCTCTCTCTCTCTCACGGGCATCGTTTTCCATTGTTTTTATACTACAAGTGATGGCTTTTTTTTTCGGTTACGTATTAACGTGCATAAATGCGACAAAAATACCACGTGAATGAAAGATGATTTCTTGGTTATGAAATACTCCTATTTATACTAAACAATTTGTTTACTTTGAGAAACTCTTAATTGAAATAAAGAAAAAAAGAAAAAGAAATATAGAGCAGAACTGACCGACAAAAAAAGGATTTGTACATATGTATATTTTTCTTAACTTTGGCAAATACGAAAATGTACTTTTTTATTGTATAAAGAAGCACAATTTTTTTACTTTACAATAATCTCTTGAAAAGGTTGATTTATATGGCAGAAAAAGAACGAATGGATTCTCTCTTTTTATGTAGGTCAGCAGGTCCAATGGATTCTCTATATGTTCATGAACCTTGAAATATTTTAGTGTGTTTTCTTGTAATATAATTGTGGATACAGCTAGATATTCTTATGAGAATATTAATTATATGTTCGTTGTAGTTGTAGTTCGTAGGTACATCATGTTTTTTTTTTCCATGTTGAATGTCCCTAATCTTAGTCCTACCCATTTCTGTTGGAATCAGATCTCAAAATCAAATTATTGAGACGACTAATCAATTTATAATTGTCATTAATTAAACACAATATTTACTTTAGATAAGACAATTAACAATATTTAAACAATAAAGTTTCAACTTTGAAAACATGCCTCGTAATTAGAGTCTCAAAAGATGCCACTTAGCTTTTCGTTAATATTTACTAAACCTGATTTTGTTATTAATTATAACATTCTCTGCGCCCACGAATAGTAGACTTATTATTCTAGTCGATTTTAATAATTTATAATAATACATTTTAAAATGGATTTTCAAAACATAATTTATTGAACATTATATTACGATACTCATAATTATATGTGAAACAAATTATATTTTGAAAATCTACTATTAATACCCATTATTATAGTAAGGCGTTTTCCCTCCAACCAAGAAAGGTCGTGGATTCGAGTCACTTCAGGTATGTGTGAGTGTGTTGTGTTTGTCTGATAAAAAAAAATATATTAGAAAAGATTGAGATAGTAATTAGTGTATATCAATATATCCTAGCTTCCGGTATTTAATACTACCTTCATCCCACTATATTTGGCCACTTTCATTTGATTGACATTTCGCGCACGTATTTTCACCGAAACTTAGTACGGGTTTTAAAATATAATTTTGAAGTATCGTTTTTTTTACGGGATACTATGAGTGTCATAGTATCCCGTAAAAAAAACGATACTTCAAAATTATATTTTAAAACCCGTATTAAATTTCGGTAGAAATACGTGCGTGAAATGTCAATCAAATGAAAGTGGTCAGATATAGTGGGATGAAGGTATTATTTTCAAACGGACATTATTATATTTTCCTTCTGGTTCAAAAGAAAAAAGAAAGTGATGATGGATTCAATAATACGCATGTGCGTAATTAGTGGAATTTACTTGTCCCGAGTAGAAAGGACGAAAGGTTAGGAAAACTTCTATTAAAAAAACAAAAAAAGAAAAAAAAAAGGAAAGGTTAGGAAAAGAAAATGTAAAAAAATGTTAATAAAGTGATATGAGATGGGTTGGTGGGGCTCACGTGACTTTTTTTTTTTTAATTTATATTTTTCCCAATTTAAATTTTACTCAAAAAATAATACGGCACCACTTCCCGTACTAAATTGGTTAGAGAAAATAAAATTATGTCTAATTTGGCTTTACGAGTTATGAAAATACATTTACTCTTTGGTGGAATTAAAAATCTAAAAATTATCTTAAACGACATTTTCCACAAGTTGCGCTGATTATACAAGATTGTTAAATCCATGTTGGATATTTCATCGATTTAAAAAGAAAAAATGAAAACTCAAAATAACTATATTAATTAAATTTGAAAAAAAAATAGACATTGTCAAATGGTATCAATTGAAATCCTAGAAGAATAATAAATCGTTATGTTATTCATTTGATTCATCACTTGTGTAGTTGTGTTATACATTGTGTTATTATGTCCTTTTCATATTAGTCACATTCTCTATCTTATTTTAATTCATTAAATTAATCAGATTCGCTATTCATTCACACATAAAATATTTGGTAAAAACTAAAATTATCATATTTCAATCAGGAGTAGAGATAGGTAATATAAAAAAGTTTAAATAAATTTGACTAGAATAACTGTATATTATATTGTCTCGTCTCATTTGACTTGTTTATATATTTTATACCTTATATAGGGCGCGTATATCCCTTACCTTACCATATATATTTTTATAAAATTAAAAAATAATCTTAGTAAATGCTAAAAACAAAATTAAATTCTCAACCTCTATAAGATAAAACAGTAAATTTAACTGAAGAAGACAAACAACAATTTCTGGAATATATAAATATTAAATAAATTAAATAAATGTAATTGTACGCTATAAGAATTGATTGATTGCAACAGTTTGCTCTTGGTCAACTTGAAATTGACCTCTCTTGCAGTAAACCTATTACTGGACTAAATCATGGACCCCACAAAACTCCTCTACAATTTTTTTTTGTAATTCTCCTATTAAATTATTTTGTTCTTTTTTTTCCCCACTTACATTGCGGAATAATCAAGAATAATTGTTTTGTGTCATTTATTCCTTTCACACAATATTTATCTATTTACATAACAAAATGCCAGAATATTTGATTTTGATTTTGTTGTGCGTGACACATGACGAATTTTTACTTTCATATATTTATAGAATACTCCCTCCGTCCCGCTCGATATGGCTTGTTTCGCTCTCACGAAACAAGCCATATCGAGCGGGGCGGGACGGAGGGAGTAGAATCTTATGTTATAAATCGACATAGCATATTTAATATATATCCTTGGTTTCAACTTTGATTAGACTCGAGCAGTTATTGCTACAAACTATAACACTTTATTTTGTCTATTATTCAGTCAACGATGATGTGTACATTAATATAATAATAATAATATAGTAGTAATTAACAAAGTAAAAGAATATGAGATGAATCAATTAGTCGGGGATTAATTACTAAATTCTTGCGGATAAGATTCCATGCTCCAAATTCGGTATACTAATCGTGTCCTCAATTTTAATTTTTTATGAGTTTTATATTTTTTAATAAAAATAAAAATTATTATAATATAATAAATCATACTCCCCCCGTCTACTTATAAATGGTCATTTTATTATTTTATTAGACTCAGATGAATAAAAAATTAAAATATAAATTAAATTTTTTAATAATGACATTCCCTAGATCGAATTTATTAATCCTAATATAACTAATATAAATAAAATTAAATGTTAAAAAAAATAATTATAAATCCTAATTGGATGGGTGAACCCTAAAAAATAATTATAAAATTAAATTAAATCATTATAAATTAAAATTATGGAAGAAAACTGCATAAAATTAATATATAAATTGAAATTTAATGTAGATTGGAACACGAAAATTGATACAGAAGATAACAAATGAAATTCTTTTACTTGAAACAAAAAAGAAAATTACTTAAAAACCTATAAATTGTTGTAAATATATCGAAAAAGATATATTCCATATCTAAAAGATATACTCCATATATATCTTATGGATAATCATCCCTAACCCTAATACTAACCCTAGCTTCTTGTACCGCTATAAATAGAGGTTTTTAGTCCTCATAATAATACATCAAGAAATCTCCTGCAGTTTACTTTTCTCTCGGCATATTCTCTCTTCTTTTCTCTCTTTTCTCTAGAGAATTTCTCTCTAGTTTACAACACGTTATCAACACGATTGTTATATTTCGAAGTTAGTAATTCCAAATAGGTAATCATTATTAGTTCGTTTATTATTTCCTGATGATTCAGATCGCATAAATTTTGATCAAGTAATGGAGTAATCAATATTTGATTCAAATAGCACAAATATTAATCAAGTAGTGGAATAATTAATATTCCATCAACTGATCTATTGTTCCACACAACTTTCACAAATATTATATTCATGCTTTGATTGTTGAATGAATTAGAATTAATGATCTGTGTGAATTCCTACTCATATCTCTACTGTTGACTGCCGGTTGAATTCATAGTAACGATTTGTTTTTCATTCATCGTTTGTATATAATGTTTATTATAATAGATCTAAAATTGTGCCTAATAAACGTAATTGATCTTGATCTTTTGTTAATTATCGATTACTGCTTCATTCAATTTAAAACAATTTATTTCTAATGTTTTATTCCATATATCTGTTTGCATACGTGAATTCTGAGAATGATATTAATTGTCATTAGACTATTAAATATTTGTCTTTTGTTTTGATAGATCTAAACGTCACAAGTTTTCATTCTGAATTATATTACGAAAGCCTATTTATTATCATTCTTAATTAGTACACTCGACATTCATGTATTTAATTATGTATTATAAGTTTAATGTATATGATAATCATTGTTTCCTAAAGAAACATTTTTTCGATGTTTAATAGTCTTGAGAATTATTATTTGTTTTCGTTATCGTACCGTTTATTTAAATAAATCGTTGGTTCGATTTACGTTGTTGCTCCTGAAGTAGCACAACTAATATTCCTGAAGAATATTTCATGCTCTTAAAGAGCATTTGTAAAGATACATCATTGTTGCTCCTGAAGTAGTACAATTGATATTTCCGAAGAATATTAAACACTCTTGAAGGGTATTCATATTTTGGATAATATATGGTATATTTATCCATAAAGAATTGCACAAATGATTATGCATCGATCATTCATCACAATGATTATGATTTGGGTATCAAATTGTGAGATGTAGATGAAAAGAATGCCGTCAAATTTATGTTGGATTATATACAAGCACAATATATGATGAACTGAAAGTTCATAAAATTATTGACTGCCAATGGAGTGATAAAGCATATAATATTTATATGCTGCACCATAAATAATTAAAGTCATGATGGACTTTGAAATACATATTATGTCTCTCGACGCAAGAAGCGTGAGAAATATTTTGGTGTTAAACTAAATATCGGCGGTATACAAATTCAATAAAGAAATTATATCACTCCATAAACCTCCCGAAGAGGATCGTCCTGAAGACGAGAATCCCAGTATGATTGCACGTGCTCTAATATTATACTATTGGGATTACGGAACGACCAAATCAATTATATTATGAGAAATAATATAGATCTGAGTTCTATATGTGTTGATAATGTCATGTATCTTGTAAGTACATGAGAAATATGTGATAGAAGTATCAAATTGTCGACAACACTTCTTGCTTCAATTCTAAATAATGATTTGGATCCAACAGTTAAGTGTGCCAGAAGCACATTGACAAAAGAAATTGAGGCAGAGCTTTACCCACTAATAAGACTGAAAGTCTTATTTGTAGTTAATACACTAGAAAATGTTGTCCTAGTTGGACACAAAAGATCATTTCTAAGGAAGAGAAATGACATTTAATACAGTGGTGTAAAATAAATCGAGAAGCTCAAGAGTTTTAATAGAGACTCTAAACTAAATCTGATTCTCATGTTATGGCATTGCGTTCCGATATTATATATATGGCAGTAATTGTGAATATAGATATTCAGTTAATAAATGTCATGACCACAATTGTGTATATGTCATTGGACGTGAATATCTATAGATATAAGTCCCTATTGGACTTAGACTTCCTTATAAAAAGGAAAACAAACTCATAACGTGTATTATATTAAGTCAATTCTTCCAGAAGTAAGAATATGTGAATCATGATAATATACTTTGGCATGTTTATCAAAAGTCTTTGAATGGTTATATATCATTCCTATATATGTTGATTAATTATACACGTAAAGAGCTTGAGATTAACTCATGACTGGAAAAATAAAAGACTTAGATGAATCTAAGTAATTTGTCGGCATGCAAACCGAACATCTTTATACCAGTCTGTATACTTGAAGAAAATCCTTTAAAGATTTTCATATTTACTAGTATCCCAATGATTGTCTCATTATTTTGAGTTGATAAGATAACAAAGAAAGAAAGTATGAACCACAAGTTCATTACTTTTAGTACCGGAAGTACTACACTATCAGGTCTGATACATTCAAGTTAATTTGCTATAGCAAGATTAAAAATTTTCTCCCAGAAGGAGATGAATTCTTTGTTATCTTCAAGGTATGAGAAACCTTGATCTATATTATGAGAAATTGAGATTGACATTGGTGCATACTTAGATGCAAAGTATTTTGCATCTCAATATTCTAAATCTCAAACTGGTTAATGATTTGAGAGTTTCTCCCACTATCCTTTATAAGGACAATGTATTGATTGTGTTGCACTAACACGTTCCAGAAGAACGGTGAAATTTGATAATTTAGTGATAATTTTATAGAGTTATTCACTAAACTCCTCCAAAATCTACGCAAGATCAATATCTTCAATGATATTTGAATATGTTGCGAGATTGTTATCTTGAGGGGGAGTGACAAGTTCTAAATGATCTTGAACATTTGGTCATGTGAGCCAAATGAATAATCCAGAAGATTAGACCCTGAGATCTAATGGTTGTACTCTTTTTCTCTTACTAAGTTTTTTTTCCTATTGGGTTTTCTTAGGTAAAGTTTTTAATGAGGCAACTGGTGAAACACATGAGTGAGTGTTTGTCATGTACTCTTTTTCCCTATTAGATTTTTTCCCACAGAGTTTTTCTAGAGAGGTTTTTAACGAGGCATGGACATCACAACAATAATGTCCAAGGGAGAATATTATAAATGATGATATTGAGTGGACATTATTTTGTAACTTTGCATATCAAAAGTGGCAGGACAGAGCACTATTTCTCCCAAATTTTGTGATAAAGCATGATCTTCAAGAGGAGTGGCGACATCAATATTCGACAGATTGCTGAAGTGACAATCTGACGGGCTTATTCACAAAGGCATTACCAACATCAACGTTCAGACAGTTGGTATACAAGATTGATATGCGCCGACTCAAGATCTATAATACTTAATTTTAGGGGGAGCAGCTGTACTCTTTTTCCTTCGATCAGGTTTTGTCCCACTGAGTTTTCTTGGCAAGGTTTTAACGAGGCAACATATTTTGTTAGGGATGAGGGGGAGTGTTGTAAATATATCGAAAAAGATATATTCCATATTTAAAAGATATACTCCATATACGTACATCTTATGGATAATCATCCATAACCCTAATACTAACCCTAGCTCCTTGTACCACTATAAATAGAGGCTTTTAGTCCTCATAATAATACATCTAGAAATCTCCTGCAGTTTACTTTTCTCTCGGTATATTCTCTCTTCTTTTCTCTCTTTTCTCTAGAGAATTTCTCTCTAGTTTGCAACAGAAATAGAATTATCATAAACTCACATTCTAGTAATCTAGTTTGTTAGAATAAGTAAAATATTACGAGTATTAATAAAATTTTCAACTAAGATTTGTGTGATGCAACAATGAGTAATTCTCGTGTGGATGCGCCCACACAGTAACATCAGAGTACTGTAGATTTAGCGTTGCGACAAAAAACACAGCTGAGAGAGAAACGAAGAAGAAGAAGAAGACGCTCAAGTACCATAACGAACCATAACCCATTTCTTCTCTTTCTCTCTCTCTCTTCTTTCTTTCTCTCTCTCACGCACACACACAGTGTGTTCATCCTTCCCTCACTAGTCCCTATCTGTCTCCGCTTTACACTCTTTGCTTCCCTCAGTATTCCCCTCTTTTTACCACCAGATTCACCACAATGCCACCAACTCCGCCGTCGCTCATCCCGGCCGTCCTCGCCGCGGCGGCCGCGCTGGCCTTCTTCCTCCTGTGCCTAGTCCTCTACCGCAAGATCACCCGCAAGAGGACGGTTCCGGCGGATCTGATGAAGCCCCCGTTCCCGCCGCAGAGATTCTCCTACTCGCTCCTCCTCCGCTCCACCGACTCTTTCGCCGCCGCGAACCGGCTCGGACAGGGTGGTTTCGGCTCGGTCTTCAAGGGGCTGCTCCCCTCCGGCCAGGAAATCGCGGTGAAGCTCATGAGCGAGGCTTCCATCCAAGGCGAGCGCGAGTTCCAGAACGAGCTCTCCCTCGCCTCGCGCATCGACACCGCCTGCTGCCCCTACGTCGTCTGCGTGCTAGGGTTCTCGACCTCCGACGCCGCGAGAGGCTGCGATTTTTTGTATCTCGGCCGCCGGAGGAAGAGGAGGGAGAAGAAATTGCTTCTAGTGTACGAGTACATGCAGAACGGGAGCTTGCAGGATGCTTTGTTAGATCGAAAATGCGCAGAATTGATGAACTGGAGCAAGAGGTTTTCGATCATACTGTCCATCGCGAAGGGACTCGATTACCTGCATTGCTCTTGCGATCCGCCCATCATTCACGGCGATATCAAGCCGTCGAACATACTTCTCGACTGCAATTTCGATGCCAAGATTGCCGATTTTGGTTTGGCGCAGGTATTGAGCAAGGCGGAGGAGATGGTGGAGATGTTCGTGGAGGAGGAGGAGGAAGAGGAGAAGATTGAGAAGAAAGGGGATGATTATGGTTCGGTAATCGAGGAGAATGATAGCTTTGTAATGGAAGATGCGGTGGCTGTTAATGTGGAGCAATCGCCGGATTCTTCTTACTGTGTGAGGATAGCTGATGGGGAGGAAGGGGCCGCCGCCGCGGCTGTGACGGAGCCCTCGCGGTCCGAGCGTTTGGAGAAGGAGAGTAGTGTTTCCGAAGGGATTTTAGATCGGATTAGTGTGGAGAGTGGTGGAAACAGAAAAGGGGCAGTGAGAGCAGGGAAGAATGATCCCGGCGGAGATTGGTGGTGGAAGCAAGAAAATGTGAACGGATTATCGGATTCCGGTAGGGTAAAGGACTACGTAATGGAGTGGATTGGGAGCGAAATCAGCAAAGAGAGGCCTAAGAAGGAGTGGGTGAGATCCAAAAGCTCCATCGACGAAGAAGAAGCTAAAGCAGAGCCCAAAAGGCAGGGGAAGAAGCTCGAATGGTGGGCATCATTAGATAGGGAAGCACTGAAAAAAGACAGAAAGAATCGGAAGCCAAGAGAATGGTGGAAGGAGGAATTCTGCGACGAACTATCCAAGAAGAAGAAGAAGAAGAATAAAAAGGGTCTAAAACCAGATAAATTAGGTGAAATGTGGTGGCAGAGGGAAGACGACGACGGTTTGCCTGAGAAAAAGAGGCGGCGGAGCAGAGGCAGCCGTACCAGCATCGACCGGTGGCTCGAAGGCTTCAGCGGCGAGTTTCGCGTAGGAAGAAGGAACAGCCAAGATTGGACTAACAGCGGCGAAATTCCAAAGAGTGGAAACATCAGCAGCACGCCTAGTATGAGGGGCACCGTGTGCTACATTGCACCTGAGTACGGAAGCGGGGCCCATGCCTCCGAGAAGTGCGACGTCTACAGCTTCGGAGTCCTCCTATTGGTTGTGATCTCAGGCCGGAGGCCATTGCAAGTAACGGCTTCTCCCATGTCCGAATTTGAGAGGGCTAATCTGATATCTTGGGCTAGGCAACTAGCCTTGAATGGAAGATTGTTGGATCTCGTGGATTCGAGTATAGTGTCGTTGGAGAGAGAAGAGGCCGTGCTTTGCATCACCATCGCCCTTCTCTGCCTGCAACGGGCGCCTAATAAGCGCCCGTCCACGAAGGAGATCGTGGAGATGCTCTCGGGCAGGTCGGACCCACCCCACTTGCCCTTCGAGTTCTCTCCATCGCCTCCTTCAGGTTTTCCTTTCAGGTCGAGGAAAAAGGCCCGGTGAAAATCAGGCTCGCTTCAGGTTGTATATTGATCTATCAATCCCTTTTTTCAATATATTTGCATAGTTTTGATGCTTGCACTTTACATGCTCTTGTGCAGTCTTTGCTATGGATAGGAAAATTGAGACAACTTTTTCTGAAAATTGCACTTTCTTGAATCTCATGCACAAATTAAATACCAGGATATAGTGTGAATTATATAAAAGATGGATCTTTTCTAGAGTTCAGACCCTCTCATACCATGAATATAGTGCAACTAGCCTACTTGAGCTTAACCAACCTCATTTTCAAGTGGAGTTTACTTTCATAGTTTTGATGTTTAGACTTTACATGATTTTGTGCAGTATTTGCTTGATTGATAGTAAGAAAATGAAGCAAATACTTTTCCATCTAGCTATGGTCTTACATGAGCAAAATTTGGCTGAAATTTGCACTTTTCTTGAATCTTGACTTCTTTAGCTGAATGTTGATGAGTTTAGGAATCCCACGCAACAAAGTCTAGCACACAATAATGTCAATGATAATTGATAAAAGACCAATCCTGTACCAAGAATTATGTGCCACTATCGTAGTTGAGCTTTGCTTTTAAGACCTTTTCATGGGCGTGAATCGAACTGTTGTACCTTGTTAGGGTCCCATGTATGGTTAATCATCTTTATCTTAGAAAAGAGGTGAGCTTTCTTCCAAAGAGGCATTGATTTCAGCAGAGAGAAAAAAGACTAGAAACTAGGTCCCAATGTGCAATATATAATCTCAAAAAGTGATTGGCACTGATATTCATCTTCCTTTTTTGAGTGCTTTTCTTCATGGCCCCCTTTGACATAGCTCATGTGATATTCATAAAAGTAAAGATCCAAAAATATGACTGGTAGCTCACTCTCTCACACATGGTATGCTTTGCTTTTGAGATTGATTTCTCTCTTAAAATTAAGAGAGACCTTGTTCTTGTGCAGCCTAGTACTATTGTTTTTCTTCCATAGCTAGATTCGACTTTTCCGAGGTTAGAGGACTAAAAATGGAACCAGTAGATGCACTGTGTTTTTCATGCTCATTGATGAACTTTGAAGATGATGATCTCTTGCCCTTAAAAAAGACATAAATGATCAACTGCATTAGGCTTGATTACTGATTATTTATTTTTATTTTTTTGAAGGGGATTACTGATTATTTTAGTTTTGAAGATTTCTATGTTTTGCGGCGAAAAAAAGAGAGGACATTTTCAACTACTTTTTCACTATTTGAAAAGCGTATTTTCGAATGTATACCTTTATTGACTTCAAGTCGCTCGATTAATATGTATATATATACCAACCCCCTCCCCCCCCCCCGGTTAATTACTTCCAATTCAATAGTCTCATTTCTTTTTGACATTATATTTTACAAGAGTTTGTTTTACGTGTTCAATATTTTAATACAAATTTCATTATTTTAAAACTAGAGCACTATAGATACATAAAAATATATGTTTGATCTTAAATAAAATACTGTATCAAATTTTTTAAAAAAATGTAAAAATCAGAAAACAAACGAGTAAGTTATGATAATTAAAATTTTGCATTTAAAATTATATTAGGATATGTGTTGAGAGGTGAGTAGATGATGAGATAATTAGTGGTAGTGGTACATTTAATGGGTTAATTCTTTCCTTATAGAAATATGACTAGCGGTATGAGATGACCTAATATTAGGGGTGAAAACGGATCGGATATTTCCCGACCGATCCGGAGCCATATCCGGTCGGTATCGAATACGGGATAAAAAATTAGTATCCGGTCGGATACGGATTCGGATACGGATAGTTGAATTCGGATCCAGAATCGAATTCGGATTACATAATATCCGTCCTTATCCAAGTTTTACCATATTTTATTGGATATTATCCGGATATTAAATCCGGATATCCAAATTTTTTTAATATATTTATTTTATATTTTATATAATTATATATATAGGGATGAGTTATGGTGAAAACTAATTATTATGTGAAATCTGCAACTCATCATAAAATGTTGTATTTTATGCACAAAAGTGTTGCATTTTTATTATAAAATGTTGCATTCTCATGATGATGCATTATATGAATAAAAATAATATAAAATAATATATTTTATTATGCAACATTTTATGCACAAAATGCATTATTTTATACATAAAATGTAACGTTGTATGATGAGTTATAGATTTTACGTAATAATTAGTTTTCATATAATTTACTACCTATCTATATATATATATATATATAAAAGATTACCGGTATCTATTTTTAAGAATAGTCAATATTAGTATTAAGAGAAGAAAAGTTATTCGGCCGCCAGCTGCCGAGCCGCGCTCACTTCTTCTTCAGTTCTTCCTTCATATTTTCTTCTTCAGTTCTTCTTCACCGTTGCTGCTGCCGCAAATGTAAGAAGACCCATCGTCTCCGATCGACCTTGCCGTCGGCGAGGTGCCCGACGCCGTTACAATTCACTTCTAAATCTCCTTCTCAAACCCAGCACAATGATTCAAGAAATTAGGTTTAACAATAAATTTGGGTATTTTAAATTAGTTGGAATTTGTATGATTTTGCTTCGATTTGTTCGACATTCTTCTGGCTGTTGAATTTGTTTGAATTAAACTAGAACTTGATTTGGGGAATTTGTTCGACTTTTTTTTGTTGTAATTTTTGCTTTTTTTTTTTCTTTCTTTTCTGTAGCTATCTTAAATCTTTCTTCTGAATTGATATCAATTTAACATGTTCAATTTGATGTAAATGTAAGATTAAAATGGATATCGATATTAATCACATGAATTGATTGAATTTCTTATGATCCTACATTCCAACTAATGGCTCTAGATTTAAACTCGGATGAATCTTATGATGAAGACCATTCAATATGTTATTGATTTAGTGAGTAAGTTAATATGAATCCCAATTCAAATCTGATTGTATTAGGAAAAGTATGAAATTAAGTGATGAAAATTGTATGTGGTGATTTTGTCATATCTGGAAAGAAATAATGCGGTGATTTCTTAGGCATTATCTTGTGTTGGAGTGGTGATGGTTATAAAGGATTTAGCTTTTAGTTTCATATTATTAGCGAAGTATAATTTTTATAATTTGCATTAGAACTTCTATGAAATATTGCATAGTAGTTTTTTTTTTATATATTTCAATCACATCTTGATGATTTTTGCATAAAATATATTATCCGATTATATTTATTCGAATTCGGCCCGAATTCGTCCGATATCCGTCCCGTATCTGTATATCGAATATTTTGAGTTCGTATTCGAATCCGGCTTTTCCGTATTCGACTCCGAATTTGAGAAAAAAATATGGTTTAAGATACGGTATAAGCACTATCCGTCCGTATCCGATCCGTTTTCACCCCTACCTAATATAGTATACGTCCGTATCCGATCCGTTTTCACCCCTACCTAATATAGTATACTGAACTATTAAATTGGGACATAGAGTATGTTTTGATATTTGTAATGAATGAATGTTAAAATTGTTTAGGGACCTAATATAGGTAGAGTGAATATTAAATCATAGTTTTTGTTGATTTCTGAGAGTAGAAAATGAATTATGAATATGAATCCACGTTCAAAATACGAAAAAGAAAAATTGTGCATAAATATTCTTGAAGTAGGAGTAGGAGTAATATATTACTAGTATTATTAGAAAAGTATGGGGAAAAAAAAAAAAAAAAAAAACTCCTTAATTTTGTTGATATGGGCTAGATTTACTTTTTTGGAGCTTAAAGATATGGGCTTATACAATTCAGATTGTGGACTGAGCTTTGCTTACCTAACCAACTTTAATATCTATAATGAGTCCACAATAATTTAATTTAATAGTTTGGACACTTATAGATCTGGCAAATTATACTTGGTAAATAAAGACTATTGACTGTTTTCGTTCGATCGCACAGTTGCTATGTTGTCGAGCGGTCATTTCGGTTGGTATCGGGATCTCATCGGTGATGATAAGTACTCCCTTCATCTCATTCGAATTTTGTTAATTTTTTTTATAGGTGTTCGGTGTTCCATTTGATTTGATTTATATCTAAAAGCTGAAAGAATTAAGGTCTTATTAGTTTAATTAAACTAATTTAATAGTTTAATAAATTACTAGTATAATCTTTTATCATAACTTGTTCGTTTGTTTTTCAATTTTTATAATTTTTATGTCAAATAAAAGGTCTTGATACAATATTTCATTTAAGATCAATTATCAATGTCTTTATGAATTTATGATGTTCTACTTATGAAAAAGTGAATTATGCATTAAAATATATTTTACTACACTTTTAACACTAATAAAGTGCTTCTTAATACACGTGCTCGAACACTACGAGCCAAATCGAATGGGTCGAAGGTAGTACAATCCAATCACCACAAAATTTTATGATTTAAAAATAGTTTAAATGTTGATTTTTCTTTATTTAGAAAGGTAAATAAACTTAAAAAATATTTTTTTAAGGGATAAACTAAAGTTAAAGTTATTTGTGAAAGATATGTGTGTGAGTGGTAGTTTTTGTCTTTCAAAATTGACTATATAAGTTCAATATCTAGTACATGAAAATTTTCGAATTTGAACTTGTGCTATAATCTATTAAATCAGACCAACGATTTTCTTATGTCTTTATCTGTTTTAGTATATTATACCAAAAAGAAAAAATTATGTGTGGGTTAATATTAATTAAGCATGGAATTTATATGATTTATACATCTAAAGCTATATTTTCTATCAAAATAAGTAAACAACAAAATAATATGATTTGTACGTAGAGCCGTAGAGGACCACTTGTAAACACAAATTTTAATATTTAATAAATAAATATGAAATTGCGTACAAATTAAAAATTATGGATTGAAATTTATATTTGGAGGTACAATCTCTCTATAATTATCTAATTCTTCTCTTCAATTTGCTTCTTGAATGATATTTGGGCAGCTTCCAAGATTTGATGAGAATTTAATACTCCTTGATTTCCTTGGTCTTGACTTTTACAACGTTGCCACGGAGGACTTTCGTCTTATTTCTGAGTCACACGTTGGACTTGAGCTTAACGCTGTCGGAGACTTTCGTCATATTTCTGACTCAAACGTTGGGACGTAGGGAGTTTGGGCTTTATAATGCCAATTCGGAAAATTTTTATCTTTATTTCCGGATCAAACGTTGGGACGTAGAGAGTTTGGGCTTTATAATGCTGATTCGAAAAACCTTTGCCTTATTCCCGAATCAAATGTTGATTTGGAGACTTTCCGTAAAGAATACAATGAATCCAACGAAGAAAGCCTTGAATATGACATAGAAATCTCTTCGTGAAAAATACAATCGTATTCTACGAAGAACGCCTTGAATATTAGAGAGAAATTTGTAGCGAATTTTAACTCCAATTTCTTAAGTTTGTGATTATAATTTCTGGTGTGATTTATGAGCTCTCCTAAGACCCCTATTTATAGGTGTAGAAGTAGCAGACTTGATGGGCTTTTGAGCTACATATTGGACTTTGATGATGAGGTGTCACAATTCTATTGGCTCTCAAATATTAATATATATCAATAAAAGATCTGCGTTTTGCCAAATAAATCTCCAATATCTTTATTAATAAATACATTAGGATTTGATTAAATTCCAAATCAAATATATAAAATTAATAAAAGATATTTTTCTTTTTCCTTCAAAATTTCGGTTCCTACAAATGCCCCCTCGAGACTTGTTCATAAACGACTTATCGTGGAAATGAACGAGTCTTCTCGAATCTTTGAATTTATTAGATAGTTTACACTCTTATCAAGGATTTCTTGATTTTCAATTTGTGAATAGTTTATACTCATATTCAAGAGTTCTTAAATTTGTTAGAAAATTTATACTCGTTTCAAGGAGTTCTTCAATTTGTTAGAAAGTTTATACTCGTTTCAAGGAGTTCTTCAATTTGAAGTTGGATTTGAATTTGTAAATAGTTTATACTCGTATTTAGGAGTTTTTTTTTTGTTGAGTTAGATAGTTTATGCTCATATCAATGAGCTTTGTTGGACTTGGGTTTGGAGTTAGATAATTTATGCTCGTATCAAGGAGCTTTGATTTGTAAACTTTTTATACTCATGTTAAGGAGTCTTTATTTGATTTGGATTTGTAGACATTTTATACTCGTGTCAAGCACTTGGTTTGAATTTGTAGACATTTTATACTCATGTCAAGGAGTGTTTATTTGATTTGAATTTGTAAATATTTTATCCTTGTGTGAAGGAGTCTTCACTTAATTTGAATTTGTAGACATTTATACTCGTGTCAAGGAGTTTTAATGGATTTTGGATTTGGAATTAGATAGTTTATGCTCATATCAAGGAGCTTTGTTTGACTTCGATTTGGAGTTGAATAATTTATGCTCGTATCAAGGAGCATTGCCGAACTTGATTTGGAGTTAGACAGTTTATGCTCATATCAAGGAGCTTTGATTTGTAAACCTTTTAACTGTCTTATGTGTCCTCTGACTTCCTGCGCCGCATTTAAGAAGTGTACTATTGCTGTAGAATTTCAAATTTTGAAGTTCAAAACTCTTGTCACTTCGCCACCTGAATTTGTGCTTTCTCACTAGTGCTTCATCAGTTTCAGTTTCTATTGACTGTCTGCTTGTGCTGATGTCGCTTTCTCGGAGTTTTGCTTAGAACTTGTGCTCTTCTTCAAGTTGTTTTTGCTGCATTCGCTTTCCACTTCGTAAATTGTGGCCGCTTGAGACTTTTCGCTTCTAGCAAACTTGAGAAGTTGAGAATCTCACTTTTGCTTCTGTTTCGCTTGACTTATAATACATGGCTTGAAACTGCACTTACACTTACAAGTTGTGGCTCCCTAACAAACGAGCTCTTCTAGGTGTGTAAGGTAATGTTTAACTTCATAAAAAATAATAAGGGAAATTAAAAAAAAAAAAGGAAACTTGAATGAGGGTTTTGGAATCTAATCAAAACAAATAAAGATTTTATTAACAACATAGAAACCGCTTCCCCTTCATACAAATATCCCAACAATTTTTCCCTTTTTGATGATGCCAAAACCCAAAAAGAAAAAAAATTAAACTCTATTCTATCTAAAAGCGACAAAAGTCAAAAAGCGATGCCAAGGATTTTCTTTTCCACTTGGACTTTTAGTCTTCAAGTTTCTTCGTGTTTTTCTTGTATTCCTTTTCTAATCTTCTTCACCCCGATGCTCATCCATTCCTTCTTCTCCGGAATGATAAGAATGTGTCTTCTCGGGATGGTCAGAAGATTTCTTCGTCATCTTCGCTTTTTAACGAATCTAATCTATCCTCCATTTCTCTTTTTCCTTTTCTAGGAAGATAACAATTTTCAGTTATCTTCCCCCTTTTTGGCGTTATCAAAGATAACATGACTTTGAAACTTGCCATCTAGGTTCAAGGCAACACATCTTCATCTATTTCAGAAACGACGAAGTGAGTGTCAAAAAGCACTTCGGAGATATTCATGTATGGAAGATCTTCGAGTGGTTTTACTAGCATTTCGGAAGATCTTCACTTTCTACCCACTCGCCTTAGAGTGGTCAGAATTACATGAACCAAACGAAACACAAGTCATTGCCAGTCGTTGCGCTACGGAGTGATCGCAGCTGAAAGCGATTTGAGATAGATTTTCTGAAGCTCGTCAAAGATGAGACTTCAGTGCTGGAATCATGACAAGGGAATACTTTCTGAAAGTGACACTCTAATGACACCGATCTTGTTAAGGTTTTGGACGTGCTTTCACCACACACCTTGAATTTTTCGAGTTCGTCATGAGAGTAGAGCATTTGAGTAGCTCCCGGTCGCTCATCCAGGCCCAACTCTGGTTCTTTGAAATCTGAGAATGACAAATCTGAAGCGATTGCCCTTGAGTTCTTAGAGTGAGAGAGTATTTCCTTTCTACTCTTCCACATGTTGCTTTGAACTGAATTTAGATGCGCTTCACGCAAGAATTCTCCTGGAATCTGAAGAGACTTTGTAGTGGACATACTTGAAGATCTGTTTTCTAGAGATAACCCTTTTTACTCCAAAACTACACTTAATTTTTACTCAAAACTCTCGAACTTTTGAAATTTGTTGAGTATGGTGTGGGAAAAAGGTTTATGTCTAGGGTCTATAGAAGGAAACGTTGAAGTTGTAAGTTTTTGTTGTGGCATGATCTACCCATTTTATAGTGGTAAAATACTTGATTGTCACGCCCTTGTCCGACATTTACTCCTCTATTCTCGGGAAATGTCCTATGAATATAGCGGTTGACTTAGGAATTATAGCCTGGCAGTTTTCAAGAATAGACTTGCCAGCGGCAGTTGTTCAATAGGGTATCGCCATGTATACTTTACAATTATTTCCCTTTATCTGCGTTTCAATTGTATGTACTAGGATTGTGAGGGCCCCATTTCTATATGGTATTAGAACTACCTTCAAAGCGTTCTAATTGATACCAAGTTCTTAAGGTATCAGAGCGATCGACTTGCTTTGATTAGAGCGATTGACTTGCTTTGATCAGAGTGATCGACTCGCTTTGACTAGGTATCAGAGCCCTTTTTGAAAAGAAACGAAATGACTGTATTTTTGATTTTATTCAACTGCTTTTGAAAACAAGTGAGAAATCATAAAGTGATAGATAATTTTGGGGATGAATAATGATTATCTCATATATGATTTGCAGTGAATACAGAGATAAGCATTATAAAAACATTAAGAGTGACATGGCTCTTAGAAGTTTGGTGGTGGCTCATTGTAAGCACCATACACTCTCTTCCTTGCTTCCTTGAATTGTTCAGTTGTTGGTTTGTCTCCATACCTCAAGGCCTTGCAGCACCCCATCACTTCTTTCAGAAGGAAATCAAAGTCCTTGTTGTTGGTGCCTATCTTGGTAGGAATTGGGAGAAAAGTCTTGTAAGGTGGCTTGATCAGGATTGCTCTCTTTTTTGCCTCGTAACATATCCTTGTCCAGAGAGTGAGATGAAATTGCTCCATGAAGCCGATGAATGCCTTCATCTTGAATTCAGTTTTCCAGACATTCCAGAAGTAATGCCACTTGATGAAATTTTCTTTGGCCACCTCCCACTCTAGACCCACTGTCTCCTCTTCAATGATGTACACAACATACTGGGCATGAGAGTTGGCTTCTCTGTTCGCTCTTATTTCTTCTGCAGTCCTGTTGAGCACCCTATCAATTCCATATGTGTATGTAGCTTTTTCTTCAAGCGTTTTGAAGAGATTTTCGCAAAACGCTCTCAGAGTGGCTTCCACTCATCTTTCTTCAATGTTTCTTTGAAAAATACGCGATTCTCATTCCTCATTATGCCTATCATCTTCGAGCAGGCCTTCTTTTTCAGCCATCTAGCTTTCTCATTAGTTTTCGGAGCGTATCTTTGGTAGAGAATGAAGTATTCTTCCCCCCATCTGCCATAATATTCGGGGTATACTTCATCATATATCTTCAATTGTTCCTCCATCATTTCTTCTTCTGTTATTGTTCCCATTAACTTCCTTATCGCTCCTTGTTGGTGAGTACCGACACTTCCCAGATGAAGCGGGGTAGCAATATCAGTAGATTTTGTAGTTTTAGTACTTTTCAGTGCACCATCTATGACCACAGCTGACTTCAACTTCCTCTTATTCCTCATTCTTTTGTCTACTGCTTTACTCGACTTTTCTGGCTTGCACTTCAACCCATCACTTTCCCACTTGTTGGTCTCACCAATAATAGTAAGAGGTAGAGTGGATTGGGGAGCTGCATAATCTCATGTCCTCAGTTGAGCGAGTGGAGTGAGATTGCTTTCAGCTTGTGAGGGAGTAGGCAAGGTGATCAGCGCTTATGTTGTAAGCATTACACTTTCCTGCAGCAGCTTCTGTATCACCGCTTGAACTCAACAACCTGCTTCACCTTCTCTTCAAACTCTCACTCCTGTTTGTCAAAGGCTGAAGCTATATTCTTGTAAGCATCTTGACTTGTGACAAGAGCATCTTCGGCAGTTGTAGCCCTAGTACGAAGTCTCTTTACTTCTGCCTCAAGTTCAGCAACTCTCTCGGCAGAGGTGTTCTCTTCTATCACCTTCTTTTCGTACTTGGCTGTGTTGAGTTCAGCTGCTAGAGAGGTGTTTCTCTTCATCACCTCCTCCAATTCTTTCTCAAGCGAGTTTTGTCGCTTCTTTCTTGCTATAATGTCACCTTCAAGTGTCTCCACCTTTGCTTTCAGGGTTTCAGCTTTATCTCCCAGCTTCTTTGCTAATTCTTCCAACCCTACTGCAGCCTCCATTTTCGTTTGCTCTTCCTTGAGCAGTTCACGCACATGTTGCAGCTCTATATCCTTGTTGGAAATGATAACTTTTTTGTTAGCAGTGGCCTTGATCGCATCTTCCTTTGCTTTCACTCCAGCTTCCAGCTTTCTCTTGGTTTGGCTAGATCCTCTCGGAGTTGAGTGATTTCAGCAATTCGTTCCTGCAAATTCTTCTTCTTCTCCTTAATCTCTCTAATGTTATCCTAGAGTTTTCATCTATTTTTTTGTTAACTTGCTGAATGTTGGCCATTTGCTGTTTGATCTCCTCCAAGTTCTTGCCAGATATTTCACTTCAGCCAATTTTTCCTTAGTAAGCACCAAGTCGTCGATGATGGATGTAAAGGTTCTTTCCTTTGATTATACATCGAAGTATAATGGTGTTTCCAGCTTAGAAGTAGCCTCCACAGCTCCATCATAAACTTTTTGTACCCATTCCAACTCAGTCAAGTTCTGTTGGAGCGGTTCAGCACTTTCTTCATTTGTTGAAGCGATTTATGGAACATCCTTCATCGCTTCTATTACTCGATTTCTCCACTATTTCTTTGTTGGCTGGATCATCTTCATTCACTTTCTCCTCTGCTTATTTGCTTGCGGGTAACACCACTGCATCAATTATTCTCCACACCTCTTCAAGGTTGATTAGGTCACTGAAATATCTAATCTTGAATTGGTGAAAATAATCGGCTTCAGATAGCTCAAGAAAATCTTCTGCATAGATTGTTCTTGCTTTGAAGACCTTGTCATATTCCAACCCTCAAAATATACACATAGTCCAGAAAGCAAGAAGCTGCATCAATCAATCGCTCATTCACCTCCTTTCCTTCATAGCATTTCTGAACTGCATCATTTGCTTTATTTTTGGAGACTTGGAGGGTTTTCTTTGCGAAGGATTCATCATCTTCTTCCGTGGCAAATTCATGTTTTCCTTTTTCATCAAAATTTTCTTCAAGAGGGCTCAGGTCCTTGAAGATATTTCCTTCGGCTGTTGTTGTAGATGATGAATCGCCATGTTTCTGCATTCTACTCAAAAACAGTGCTTGGCCTAGAGATTTATCATCATCGCGCTCAGTCTCTTCATCATCCTCGACATTCACAGCATCAGAAGCGGGATCAGTCGCTTCAACTAATACTTTCTTCCCTTTCTCTTGTGAAGTGTTGGGCTGAGAAACGATCATACTTCCTGGTAAAATATCATGTGAGATAGTCTCCACCACTTTATCAAGTTTTATGGTGTCAATCTCAATTTCCTTAGCAGGAGTTGACGATTTTGATTCCTTCAATACTTTTTCTCCTTCGGTGTTACCTTGATTCAGTTCTTCTGAATCCAAGGCCTCCTTAATTGGTGTTGTTTTTTCTCCTCCACTGAGAGTCGATTCACTCACCTCTTCAGCAGTAGCATCAATCTGCACATCATCATCGTCTCCTCCTTCAATCTGAACTTCTCCCTCAGATTGAGTTCCTTGTTCTTTTTCACTTTCAGCTACATTGAATAGCTATCGCTTTGCCTGTTTTCCAGAAGCGATTTTTGTAAGTTTTTGCTCATCTCTTACTTTTCTGTCTTTCGCTTTCTTGGTTACCACTGGTGCATCTAAGTCATTTGTCGCTTCTACTGATGGAGGTTGCACTCCTTGTTCCTCCGGCAAAACCAGTGCACATGTTAGTTCACATTCAGTCTTGTCCATTTGTTTCCTAAACAGCAAAGTGCACTTCACATCCATTTGTTTTTGTTTCTTGAGGTGAGTGTGACTCCTCTACAAATATTATGTTCGGTCAAACCGACCGACCAAAATACACATACACGCATATTAATATATAACTATATACTGTATTAAATTGCTTCTCTCTCATCTATCCCATTGCATTTTCCTCCTCGAGCCAAGTACCCTTTCTTTTTCCACTCATTCGCTCTCATTTTCTTTCTCACAAGTCACCCAAACCCAATACTATCCTCTTATCACATTTCTCATCATCTCTTTCTTTCACCTCTCCATCTTCCTCTGATTTTTTTTTTTCAGATTATTGCCTGCTGCAATTATTTCCGGCGAAGTTGCCTCAATATCTAAGTATCTATTGGCTCACCAAGGCCCACCCTTCTCCATAAGAGCAAAGCAACGTTATCACCTACTTCATCTATTCCTCCTCTTTTTCTTTTTGTAATCTGAAACATCTCCAAAACTGAGATTTTTTTATATCCGGTCGGTTTTGGGGACCGACCGACACCGACCTTTTGCCAATAGTGCGGTTTCCGGCTAGTGAAGAAAATCTAGGCGGTCGGATTGGCTGGAAAAATTATGAAACGGTCGGTTGGTCGGTGGAGAAATTTTACGTCAGTTCGGCCGGCCAACCGACCAGTGCACACCACCCCTACTTGAAGGAGATGTCGGAGACTGGAGATATACTTTTTGACGTTTCAATAAACTGGTCCAACATAAATTGACACCAGTTGTATTGCTCTATTTTTGCTACCTCGTCGAAGAGGGGAGCAAGAGCTCTCAGTTTAGGCCAGGTCACAGTCGATACATTTCCGGTGTGGCTCATCATCATTTTTGTCACCAAATTGCACAACTCCTTGTACAGCGAATTGAGCAAAATGGCCAGCTTCGTCGTCTCTGTCTTCTCCTTGCCGTTCTTTGTTATCTTGGTGATGAACTTGACATCTCGCTCGTTGGAGTACCTCCTAAACTCGGCGAGATAATGGCTATGTCCAGCTTTTTCCACCTTCTTGCCGGAATCACAGAGACCCAATTTCTCCGTCAAAAATTTCCTCACATTAATTTTGCCAAAATATGTGGAGCGTGTTTGAGGATCAATGCATGACACCTTCGTTATAGTCGTCTTGGGATCAAAATATCTAAGAAATTCCACCACAGCAACTGGGTAGATATTTTCTGGTCTAACATTAAGTAGAGTGGACAGTCCCACCCTGGAGATAGCACGACCAATGAATCCGTTGTGTAGGATGTGTTTGGCCTCAAAAGTGTGTTCTTGATGCATGTATTTCTTGATTTCATTTGAGATGGTGTTCACAGTCGTCTCCTCCATTCGTTCTTCCATCATCTCCTTTATTTCTTCCATTCTCTTCTCCGTCTCCTCCTCCCTTGGTCTCTAGCATCCTTCGATAATCCTTATCATTGATTTTGTTATAGCCATATTTTAGGGTTCTTGTGAAATTTGGGAAATTTCTGGAGTTAGAGGAATTTGGGACGAAATTTCACAAGTATGGGAATAAGTGAATAAATAGTAAGGTGTAGAGGTTTATATATATGAAGGTTCAAAAAGTGAGGGAAGAAATATGAGCGGTTGGATCTGGAACTGTCTTTTCAGATTCAACGGTTGGGATTTAATCGAGATCGTGGGTTAGGTGATAATTCAATCCAACAATTTAGGAAAAAAAAAAGGTTTGAATAAAGGGGTTAGGATTAAGGCAGTTTTTAGCGGTTCAACTACGCTAGTGTAACTTACTTGCATGAGTGGGTTGGTTCATGTACCCTACACTGGAGCCGCATTAAATACCGAAGATTTTGCATTGAGTGCGTATCTTCTTAATAAGACAAGAATAAGTTCAGAGCGATAAATTTGAAAGCAATTAAACATTTACAAGAGCGAATGTCTTGAAAAGTGAATCGCTTTTGTTCCCCCTTACTTGATGCAGGGGAAAACGATTTGCTTTTACCACAAAATGTGGTTGGCTTCTGTGCTTCAGATTGTAATCAAGAACGATAAACTTATGAAGCACTTATGCCAATTTGGTTTATATTTTCAATGAATTAAACGAAGTTCCCTAGAAGAATCATCGCTTAATTATTTTACTTTAAAAGAACATGAAAAAGAGACTTACTGGTCAGTCAAACATTGTAGTTGACTGATACCACATTCACGAGCGATACTCCTGGCACGCTTCAAAGCATTTCTAATGAGCCACTTTGTCTTATGTCATAAGTGTTGATAGCCCACCGCTTGAGTCTTTCACAACTTCTCCGCTTTAAGTTAAAGCATTTTAAAGAAAGAGACCTAATAAAGACGTTTTAACTTTGCTTTCTCCATGATTGGAGCATCCTCCAGGAGAAAAGATAGTAAAATGGCTACTTATGAGGTCCTTTATCCATACAAGGCTGAGTCTTCTCATATATTCACAACATGAAATGTTCATGAGACTACAAAACCCATAAGGGATCCGATAGGGGCATTGAGTTTCTTCAACCCTTACTAGGGCAAGTTGTCTCATATATCCATGAAGTAACACATTCGTGAGTTGATTCAAACCATTTGTAGGTAGGAGTGCTCATAATTAACCACGAACGAAAGAATTGAAAGACCTAGTGTCTTACTTATGAGATCATCCACAGATGGGCAAGTTGGGGAAGATCAAGGGAGCTAATTGTTGCTCTGCCAAGCCAACAGATTTTATGTTGGTTTTGAGCTCTCCGAGCTCATGCAATTAAGCGTATAGCACCCAACTTGATGGAGGTAAGTGTAGACATCCACTTACAGAAGATAGCAAAAACACATGCTAACAGTGTACAAGCGAAAACACTCACTTGTAAGTGGCAAGTGTAAACTATGACCTAGGACTTATCATAATGCCCACTTGCAAGCCCTAGACCTAGAATGAAGATCAATTCATCCTTAATCAAATATCCTACAATCTCCTGCCTGGATAATGAGGAAGAATCATTCTTCATTGAGGACTTACCTTACCTACCAACCTTACTCCACTTTATCTTCTCCCAGGGTCTAATAAACCTAATTCCATACATAATTGATTATACCTCACATGAGCAAGAGGTTTAGTGAGAATATCAACTTTTTAATCGTCAGTAGGTATTTTTATCACCCTGATGTCCTTCTTTTCTACATGGTCCTATATAAAATGGTGTCAAATTTCGACATGCTTGTATCTCGAGTGAAGAACAGGATTTTCAGTGATAGCAATTGTGCTTGTGTTGTCACAGTAGATAGGAACCTCCATGGCGTCAATCTTGTAGTCTCGAAGTTGATATTTCAGCCATAGAATTTGTGAGCAACAGCTACCAGCTGTCATGTATTTAGCTTCAGTTGTAGAGGTTGCTACACTTGTTTGCTTCTTGGAAAACCAAGAGACAAGCTTGTTGCCCAAGAATTGACAAGTCCCAGTGGTAGATTGTCTATCGATTCTGCAACCACCAAAGTTTGCATCTGAATAGCCACTAAGCGTAAGATCATCATCCGCTTGATACTAGAGACCTAAGTTGATGGTCCCTTTAAGATATCGTAAGATATGTTTTGCTGCTTCTAAGTGACTCTGCTTTGGATTACTTTGGAAGCGAGCACAGACTCCTACAACGAAAGTGATATCTGGACGACTTGCCTGTGAGATAGAGAAGCGATCCAATTAGTGCTCAATACTCTGTTGCATTAACTGGTTTGCCTTCTATGTCTGGATCGATCTTCCAGTTTGTGTTCATCGGAATCTTGGTAGGTTCAACATATGGAATACCAAACTTAGTCCGTATCTCTCGTGTATACTTCGCCTGATTGATGATGATACCATCATTTTTTTGCTTAACTTGTAATCCAAGAAAACAGGACATCTTTCCCATCGTCGACATTTTATATTGTCGCTTCATGAGATCTAAAAATCTCTCTCCAAGCGTGGTGTTGGGCGATCCAAAGATGATATCATCCACATAGACTTAAACCCATAGCATGTCTTCACCTTTATTTATGATGAAAAGAGTTCGATCTACTCTTCCCTTTTTGAATCCACTGTCGATGAGGAATTGTGAGAATGTATCATACCATGCACGTGGCGTTTGCTTAAGACCATAGACAACTTTATACAAGTGATACACTCTATCTCCTTTCATAAATCCTGCGGGTTGCTCAACGTACACTTCCTCATTCAACCACCCATTGAGGAAGGCACTCTTTACATCCATTTGATAGACAATGAACTTCTTGTATGCGGCATAGGCGAGAAACATGCGTATCGCTTCAAGACGGGCAACTGGAGCGAAGGTTTCTTCATAATCGATTTCTTCCGCTTGACAGTAACCTTTCGCGACCAAGCGAGCCTTGTTGCGAACAACATTATGGTTTTCATCAGTCTTGTTCTTGAAAACTCATTTGGTACCAATCACTTCTTGATGGGTTGGTCGATCCACTATGTGCCAAATATTGTTTATCTCGAATTCGTTGAGCTCTTCTTGCATCGCCTTTATGCAGTTGGAATCCTCCATTGCTTCTTCCATCGTGTTGGTTCGGTGTTTGATAAGAAGCAATTGAATAAATAGCTTTCCTCGTGGTGTAACATACCACGAGTCGTTACTCCTTGATTTGGATCTCCAATTACTTAAGTTGAATCATGATATCGTAACCATAATTTCTTTTGATTAATCTCTTATTCATTTTCCTCTTCTGATTGGTTTCCATCACCACCATGGTCACCATTTGCTTCAGAGGATGGAATTCTTTCTCCATTTTTACTATGGGAAGTTTGAAGATTAGTAGTTGAAGAACTAGGATTTGACTCTTCTTGAAGCGTTTCGCTTGGATCCTGTTCCAATCGCTCTTCAACGTCTTCAAGATCTGCAGTAATTGGTGACTTAGCATTCATACTTGAGCGAGTTACTTGTCCGCTGGTGATTGCTTCACCATTATTCGCTTCTACCTAGTCCTGTAGTTTCTTGAAGGAAAACTCATCAAACACAACGTGAGGTGTTTCTTCCACCATAAGGGTTTGGTTATTGTAGACGCGAATAGCTTTGCTTACTGCAGAATATCCTAAGAATATTCCGAAGTTAGCCTTGCTATCAAACGCTCTCAATTGTACCTTACCATTATTGTGAATGAAACATCTACAACAAAAAATATGAAAATAAGATATATTAGGTATACTCTCTGTCCATATTTCATATAGAGTCTTTTGGTGCCTTGTGTTAATGGCGGTACGATTTTGAACATAGCAAGCGGTGTAAATCGCTTCTGCCCAAAATTGCTTTTGCAATTCTGCATCAGCAAGCATTGAGCGAGCTGCTTCTTTGATAGTGCGATTTCTCCGCTTAGCTACTACATTCTGCTATAGAGTGTGGGCTGTTGAAGTCTGATGCTTGATGCCATGCTCTGTGCAATACACTTCTATTACTGAATTGAATAACTCTATTCCACGATCTAAGCGAATTTTGAGCACGATATGACCCTTTTAATTTGTAAGCTGCTTTAACAACTTTGGAAGTTGTTGAAGCGTATCCTTTTTCCTAAAAAGAAACACTATCCAAGTGAAGCGTGAATAATCATCAACTACAACTAGAGTATATTTCATTCTATTCCAATATGCGCGAAGTTGCAGTTCCTTCAACGCTTTGAAATGATGCTCTTGCTTGCTTGCGGCTTTGACAGGCCGCACATAGATGATCCCTATCAAAGACTTCACTAGGAATGCCACGTACAATACCATTCCTAGAAATCTTGTTGAGTGCTTGGAAATTAAGATGGGCTGATCGGCGATGCCATAGCCATGTTCTCTCTGAAGAACTCTTTGCTACTAAACAGGTTCCCACGTCACAAGCTTTCCAGTTTGCAACATACATGCTTCCTTTTAGTATACCTGTCAGAGCAATCTGCATAGTTGATTTGTTCTTGACAATACATTCATTAGCAACAAACTTGACACTATAACCCTTATGACATAGTTTGGAAATAAAAAGCAGATTGTGCTTAAGACCATCGACATATGAAACATTTTATAGTTTCACATGTCCTATGCAAAAAGTACCATGCTCTTTAGTGAAACCTTGTGAGTTATCACCAAAGGTTATTAAAGGACCCTCTTCTTCACTGAAATCCGTGAGAAAATATTTTTCACAAGTCATGCGACATGAACATCTGCTGTCCAGGTACCAAACAGCTTCTTCATTTTTCTTTTCTCGCTTGTAGAGGTCCTTCCGCTTGCCCTGCACGTTCAAGGTTTAGCCTTAGGTATCCAGATCAGTTTGGGTCCTACAGGGTTAGTTTTCTTTGGTACCCATACTTGGCGTAACTTCAATGGTGAAACAGCCTTTTGTTGGGTGCCTTGTCAACAGTAGCTGGGTTATGCTGAGAATCATAACCACTAGCTTATTGTCGTGCAATGAAGTAAGATTGTCTCTTCTTCCTTAAAGCAAATCTTGGAGGATATACTTTCTTCTTCATGTTGTGAGGACCTGGGATAGTTATGCAAACATAGCTATCGCTCTCATAGTAATGATAATCATCATTAGGAAATATATTCCTCTTCCTTATAGGAAAATGAGGAGGAACATAAGTATTAGGTGAATCATCTCCCTCGACATATGCGTGCCAAAATTGAGGTTGATGTAAGATTGGAGAAAAGCAAACTGAACTATTCTTATGTTCATTTGTGACTAGGTTCGCTTTATCTTGTTGAACCACTTTAGAATTCACTTCAAACCTTTTTCGCTTTTAATTGCGATTAGAAGTATTTCACTTTTCAGTTTGATTCGCTTCTAAAGGTTCAAATTGTTTTCCCTTGGTTTTTAAAATAGATTTCTTTGGGAAAGTCGATTTGGGTTTAACCTTCTCTTTTCCTTTGCCGGTGGAATGAAGAGCAACAATGGGCTTGTTCTTCTTCCATTTGAAGGAATTCTCAGTAGTAATTCCGGCAGAGGTAGAGGCTTGATTAGTGAAATCCACGAACCCAATCCTTTTATTTCGGCCAGTTGGTCGAATGGATTGCTCAATGGTCTTAATGGCATGAGACGCCTTATTGAGATCATTCAGCTTGGTTCGTAGGGATTGCTCACTTCCTTGAACAACTTGGAAGCGTTGTTGAAGATCTTTGAACTTGGTTCACAGATTGAGGAGATCGTATTCTTTCTCCTCGATATATCTGCGAGCTTATAGTTCTCACTTCGACAATTGACTACCAACTTGTCAAGTTGCTGATGACTCTCCTTCAAACAACCATAGCTCGCATGGAGATTATCAAGTTCTAGTTGCTCGTAGTCAATCTTATCCTTTGCATGAACAAGATCACTAGTCAACTTCTTATTGTCTTTCATTTATCGAACCAGTAATTTTTGAAGTGATTCACGATTCTTGGTCAATTTCAAGTAGTCATGAAGCAGGTCATTGTCATCTATTTGTGATGTGTTGTCCTCCCAATTTTCTTGGGAGTCATTCATATCACAATCCTCGTGTGCATATGTAATTAGAGAAGTGTTAATGTTAAAATATATACCTCCTCTATACTTGTGTTGTCATCGCTTATTGCCATGAGCCCCATATCAATTCTGATTGCATTTGCTTCGTCATCATCTATGAACTCATCTGCATCATGATTGATGGTTTTGTTGATGAGCAATGCTTCGGTCGACTCTTCAGCTAATAGAGCGGCTCTATTGGCATTATCTCTCTTAGCTCAAATTTCCTATTTTTCTTTTTTTGTAAGATCTGGGCAGGTGCTTTTGTAGTGGTCCATCTTATGACATCCGTAGCACTGAACATTCAGCTTCTCTTTAGAGATAATTCTTGACTTCTCGTCTTTTTTCCCATCACATGGAGCCGAGCGACTCGCTTGTCCTCTCTAATTCTTGTAGAATCGCTTATACTTTGTCGCTCGTGCGTTTGAAGTATTGAACCCTTTCCATAGGGTTAAAGAGAATTCTTTAAGCTCATCTTTTGACATATCATTTACGTCGTTATGAGAGAAGGTGGCGCTTGGCACAACAGGTTTAGGATCTTCATAGGCTTCGAACGCTAAGCCTTTTGCTGGTGTGGGAGGCTCGTCTTCATCGTCCCTAGTTGCTTTACCAGTAAGATCAAACTGCATTGCTTTGAAGTCTAAAAATAGTGCTTCGGGAGAGACAACTTCTAGATCCTTCATGAACAAACAATTTTCTTTGATTGTTTGCCATTTTCCAGTGAGCGCTCGTACTACCTTCGAGCTGACCTCTTTGTGAGTGAGATCCTTTCCTAGGGTAGTAAGTGAGGAAACCATGTTCAAGGCTCGAGTCTCGAACATCTCCATAATTTCATTACTCCTCATCGATAGTGCTTCGAACTCTCTCATCAGCATTGAGAGTTTGTTTTCTTTGATCTTCTATGTTCCTTGTGAGAGAATAGCAAGTGTATCCCACATTTCTTTTGCTATCTTGCACTTCATGATGCGTGCAAGATGAGCATCAGAAACGGTTGACTGAATTACATTCCGGGCAAGACGATCAAGATTATCAACCTTGAAATCATAGAGAGTGAACTCAGTTTGAGGCTTTTGTATAGTTCGATCTGGAATGCTGTCGATTTGAGCTTGAACATTTCCATCTGCATCCATTTGATCTACTCCGCGATTCCAGCTATAATCTTCGTGATAATGATAGGTATGTTCTCGATTACTTTCCACATGTGATCGTGTAGGGAAGCGAGATGTGATTGGACTCAAAAACTCCATGTGTTGTATCTTTCAATGGAGAACTGTGGTAACTGCGTCGATGACATACTTGAAAAATTATCAGTAGTACGCGGGTATGCTCGTGTGTGAGTTTTAATACAAGATTTTTCCAAAAAAAAAGATCGGTTCGGTAACCTAACTGTCACGCTTTAATACGTTACCAGTATCAAGAGACAGAGGTTGTGAACCCCTGCTTTGATACCACTTCTTGGTCCCAGAAGCGAGTGCAGACGTGTAGAGGGGGGTGAATACGCGCTTAAGAGAAGCTTAGACTTCTCTTAATTTTTCTTGAAAATAGTGAGTCTTGAAAATAGGAGCGTTTCGCTTTTGAAGAAGTAAGAACTTTTCATAAGCGAATCGCTTTCAGAGAAAATGCTTGCAGAATTTGGTTAGTGATTATACTCGCTTTTAGAGAAAACTTGTTTTTCTCGCTTTAAGTGAGTGTGTGTCTTATGCTATAATCAAGACTTGTAAATATAAAGAAATGAAAGTTGTAGATAAATAAGAAAGCAGTAATTAAAGCACTACAGACACAAGCGATTTATAGTGGTTCGAAGGTTATGCTCCTACATACACCTGTTACCTTTACTTATCAACACAAAATTCCTTTACTTGGAAAATCGAACAACTGAACACAAACACAAACAAACATTCTGGTTTTATCCTTCCCAGTGAAGTGTTTCAAGTTCGACTTGAACATGAACCTAGAGATTCCAAATGGGTTCTCTAGAGACCTAACAATAAACACCTAAATACTACCTTCCACTTGTGTATGCAGACACAAGCTTAACAAACAAAACACAAACTTACAACACAAATGAGTTTTGGTTGAGGGTTTGGTTTATGAGAGTTCTAACTTAAGAGACAATCCTTTTACAATGAAGATCACGTAAAAGGTTTAAGGATTCCCCTCCTAGAAAATCTAGGGATGAAGGGATATAGGGTCTGTGGACTTACAAACTTAAGAAAGTTTCTAAGGACTCAACTATACTCTAGAACTTAAGAACTTGAATGATGTATGATTGTGAGCTCTAAAGTTCTTGCAGTAATCTTGTGCGCGAGAGATAGTTTTTTTAAGCCTTCACGTTGAATATCCATCCCTATATATAGTAAGAGATCGCCAGCTATCTGTTAGAGAGATAGAAGGCGCGTGCTCTCCACTTCCCTTCGGTCGAGTTGCAATGCAGCCTTTTGCGGGTGAACAATGTTTTTCCGGCTTGTCTTCTTCCCGAAAGAGGAAAGCTTTGATATCTGCAGATTTCTGTCTTGGATTGTAGCAGAGACATCAACTGTGCACTGTTCCGGCGATATCCGTTGACTTATAACTGACTTCCACGCATCCTCTGACTTCATGCGCCGCATTTAAGAAGTGTACTATTGTTGTAGAATTTCAAATTATGAAGTTCAAAACTCTTGTCACTTCGCCGCCTGAATTTGTGCTTTCTCATGAGTGCTTCATTAATTTCAGTTTCTGTTGACTGCCCGCTTGTGCTGGTGTTGCTTTCTTGGAGTTTTGCTTAGCACTTGTGCTCTTTTTCAAGTTGCTTTTGCTGCATTCGCTTTCCATTTCGTGAACAGTGGCCGTTTGAGACTTTTCGCTTCTAGCAGACTTGAGAAGTTAAGAATCTCGCTTTTGCTTCTGTTTCGCTTGACTTATAATACTTGGGTTGAAACTGCACTTACACTTACAAGTTGTGCTCCCTAACAAACGAGCTCTTCTAGGTGTGTAAGGCAATGTTTGACTTCATCAAAAATAATAAGAGAAATAAAAAAAATAAAAAATAAAAAAAAGGGAAACTTGAATAAAGGTTTTGAAATCTAATCAAAACAAATAAAGATTTTATTAACATCATAGAAACCGTTTCCCCCTTCATACAAATATCCCAACAGTTCATATGAAACCCCCCCCCCCCCAACCTTGAAAACTAGGAACCAATATGCACCATTCATTTTAATAGATCAACGGTAACGGTTAGGATTTGTAGTTGGAATTTGATAAAAAAACCACCACTTTTATCAAGGATGAGGGTTATTAATGTAATCTATATTTTTGTTCCATAATTCATGGGATCAACCGCATTACTTTCTCTCTCATACTTTATACGCAGATTCCTTTCTCTCTCTGTGACGCCCCAACTAAGAAGGATTAGGACGCTACCAAACGGACACGAAAGAAACGAAAGACTCGAAAATCACAATAACAAAATTCCCAACTTTATACCTATTTTCTCACTCAAATGATATTGAAAACTATATTTCCTTTATAAATATTTTAAATCGATACTCGCAAACACTATCAGTAAATTGACAATGAGATTGACTAGTCAACCATAATATTTTAAAAGGCTTCCAATAACAAAGACGAGTCAAACAATAACTTTAAAAAGTTTATTTATCGATCGATAACTAGCCAAGATCCGACCATATTACATATAAATTTATATCACAAAATAATACAACATAGCCTATAAAGTTGTTTCAACATTATCAAGATATACCGGAAGCATAATCTTTTCATATAATTGACTACTTACAAATATATGACTAAAAATAACACTTTGAGTGAAAACTTTGAAGAAGAGGTCCTATAGGTCCACGTCTTCCACCAGCTCTCACCTTTTACCTGAAAACATTTAAAAGTATTTGGGTTGAGTGTTTGAACACTCAGGGTGTGTTTGGTAAAGAAGATGAACCAAGATGAACCAAGATGAGAGAGATCATCTTGGTTCATCTCACTGTTTGGTAACCAACTAAAATAAACTGGAGGGCCCGAGATGAATACAAGGCCCGTTGATATTTCACTGTTCCGCCTTGTTTAGTCATCTCACGTTTTTGGTCGGATGAGGTGAACTCATTAAAACAGTAACACAATACTTTCTCTCTCTTACCATTTTACCCTTATGTATTTATACGATTTCAAATAATAATAATAATAATAATAATAATAACAATAATAATAATGTAATATAATAATAATAATAATAAATAAATAAAAACAATAATAGTAATAATAATAATAATAATAATAAATCAATAATAATAATAATAATAATGTAATAAAATAATAATAATAATAGTAATAGTAATAGTAATAGTAATAATTATAATATAGTAATAATAATAAATAATAAGATGTAATAAAATAATAATATTATGTAATAAATAATCATAATAATAAATAAATAATATCAATAATAGTAGTAGATAATAATAATAATAATAATATAATAATAATAATAATAATAAATATTAATAATTTAATAAAATAATAATAATAATAATATAATAGTATAGTTATAGTAATAGTAAATAGTAAACATTAGAATAATAGTAATAATAATATAAATAATAATAATAATAGTAATAATTATATAATAACCAAGAATAATAATAATAATAATAATTAAGATAAATAATAAATTAATAATAATAATAGATAAATAATAACAGTAATAGTATAATTATAATAACAACAAGAATAATAAAAAGATAACTACTCAACAATATAATAATAATAAGATAATAATTAATAATATAAATATTAATAATAATAATAATAATAATAATATAATAATACTAACTAATAATATATAATAAATATATAATAAGACAGAGTAAATAAATAATAAATAATAAAGGGTACTATTTAATCTCAACGATAAAAAGTGAAATCAGTAGGGGTATTTAATAAGGGTAAAATAGTCAATTTAAATTTTAATCTAGAGTTTTGCAATTTGTACCAAACACAATATGATATCATCCGGGTCTGAATTTTTTGCTACCAAATGGTGAGATGAATGATTCATCTTGACACTATTCATATGAATCATCTTGAGATGAATCATCATTCTTCATCTTGAGATGATTACCAAACGCAGCCTCAGTGGGCATTGCCATACAATTTCCGTCCATAAAATATCCATAGCAATAACTCATGTTTGGTCATTCATAAAATAACTGTAAGCTCATACTGTAGTGGAGACAGACCCTATGTGATCACATAAACTATATTCTGTAAACTGTATTCGAAATTCCTCTGTACAGGTCATAGTCAAATCCACATGAGCAGTAAAATCAACACGTAATTCAATAATGGACGAAATATTGTAAAACATATTTCATAATTTTTGTAAATAAAAATCCACCTCGTAACTGTCGTAAAGAGAAGTGAACTTGTACGATTACTCTAGGTCGAGCATCCTGGAGTTGGATCTACATTAAGAGGTCTAGATTTAGTATCGCAAATTAACTTAAGGGTGTGTTTGGTGTATAGGATGAACCAAGATGAGGTGAATCATCTTGGTTCATCTAAGTGTTTGGTACCGAAATGAAATAAACTGGAGGGCCCGAGATAAAGCCCAAGCCCGCTGCTATTTTACTATTTTCGCTTGTTAACTCATCCGACATTTTTGGTCGGATGACTTCAACTCATTCGAATAGTAACACAACACTTTCTCTCTTTTATCATTTTACCCTTATGTATTTATACGATTTCAAATAATAATAATAATAATAATAATAATAATGATGTAATAAAATAATAATAATAATAATAATAATAAATAATAACAATAATAATAATAATAATAATAATAATAATAGTAATAATTATAATAATAACAAGATTAATAAAAATAATAACTCAACAATAACAATAATAATAATAATAATAAATAATAAATAATAAATAATAAATAATAAAGGGTACTATTTATTCCCAACGATAAAAAGTGAAATCGGTAGGAGTATTTAATAAGGGTAATTTGGTCAATCTAAATTTTAATCTAGAGTTTTACAATTTGTACCAAACACAATATGATATCATCCGAGTCTGAATTTTTTGCTACCAAAATGGAGAGATGAAAGATTCATCTTGATACTATTCATATGAGTCATCTTGAGATGAATCATTTTAAGATGATTACCAAACGCAGCCTAAAAGAATGATATCTCATGAATTATACATGCTGTTGATGTCGATGTATTTCCTATCTTCATTAGGTGTCCTCGAATTAAAATGGCGCCCTCTCCATTTTATGTCCTTGTAATCGAAGAAGGACAATCATCTTTAGTGTATTATCTAATTAGAAAGCTCTCAATTATTAATTTAAAAACCCAAACATATAACTAATCCAAAGGCCCATTTACTTTCAAGTTAGTAGCAATTACGTGAGAATTATTTTAAGTCTAAGACCTTAATTAGCTCAAGTCAAAACCAATTCCAGAACTTCCCGCAACTCTTTCTCTCGTTCATTCTCTGCTAATTAGAGCCGCCGCACGAGATTGTCGGTTATCGATCTACGACCAGCAGCAGCAACTATCGCCACCCATAGCAGACCACCGCTACCATCGCAGGTCTGCCGCGACTCCACACTGGCGGTGACGCTTTGCTCAAGTCTTATTTTTTTCCATTTCATCCTTTATTAAAAGTGTACCTCTTATTGGTATATTTCTTCCCCAAACATATTTCACTCTCATCTCCTCCCTCTACTGTAGTAGATTAGATCCCTCACTGCGCAATATCTACTAATTCCTCTTCTATTAAACTCGTATTTTATCCTTAATAGTATTTCGTATTATTTAGGAAGGCGAGACGAATACATGGTTATTGATTATTATGAGGTGCAGAGCTCTAAATCATTTGTTGAAGAAGTGAGAACCAATTTGCAAATGTTCACAAATTGAGATTTCGTGCTTTAAGGAATATACCATATTTTCTGGCTATTAAGAGCATGTGACTTTCTGCCAAATTTTGAACCATAGTTCTATAAATACAAAGCAACTGAAGTATGGGTTCTGGAAATCTTACCAAAGGCTAGCTCTTATGAATCGATGCTTGTGGTTTCCCTTTTGCAAAGGAGAAGAGTCGAACTATCTTTTGGAACTTTGAGAGAATATAGATGGAAACCTAAATCTGAAGAATAAATTTGATATTGCATATGAGAGGTAGTTTGCAAACGACGATTTGGTTAGGGATAATGAGCGTCGGGACACGTAGGGTAAAATTTACAATCTGTAACTCAGGGAGAAACACGTGGAGATGAGAAACACGTGGATGAATTGTTAACTAATCTTAAATATTACACTTCATTAACTAATTACTCATTTACTTTAACTAATCAAAAATATTAGAGTTAGACAAAGTCACTCATGTCGGCCCATATATTTTCTAAAAAACTAATTGGGCTTTGGATTTGAATTACTAAGATATCGGTTATTTAGGCCCAATTTAAAAACGATGAGTGATCCACTAAATTCTCTATGCCCATTAAAATAGTTGGGGTGTTACACTCTCATACTTCATACGCAGATTCTGGATTAATTTACCTTTCATTTTCTTCTTTTTCTTCTTCTTCAAGCGGATATTTCTCCATCGTCGAGTTTGCCGTGTTCATCTTTTCTTTTTCATTTATTTCAATCCTCACAAATGCTAGATGAAAGCCGAATTAAGGTCTGCAATTTTTTTTTTTCCTTCCGCTTTACACGTGTTGTATTGATACAATCAATCTGGATTTTTGATTATAATACTATTATGTTTTATGTATATATTAGTGATGGTGCTTCTTAATGGGTTTTAATTTAAAAATTGAAAGGTCAATGGTAAAAAATAGATCGAACAAAATTGTTGAAGCAATTCTGATAAACATGGTTTTTCTATGATTTATAACGTTGTTGGACATTCATTTAGAAAGAGAAAATTATATTTATGAAGGTTTTTATGTTTAAATTGCATTTTCTTGTGAAATGTGATACTTGATCGTTGTTTGATTGAATTTGCATAAATACGATGAGAATATTTGGCATATTGGTTAGTATAGGAATGAAGTTCGGTTCAAGTATATGTGATGGATCTACTCCATGTAACTTACTTGGGTGACTTTTAACATAGCCATTTTTTATCATCTAAGCCCTTAAAGGTTTTCTATCATAGCCCTCTTTGGGGGCTAATAGAAAATGGCCTATGTTTAAAGTCGCCCTTTACTTGGGCTGATGGCCGGCTTCCATTTTTTTTTGCCCAAGGTACGGGCTGGCTTAATATTCCACGGGAAAATAATCCAAGTCCACCATCACATATCAATTCTGTTTTTTTTTTCTTTTTTTTTTCAATGAAATCCGTACGCATTAAATGAATTTTGCAACAATAATGTAATACACGGGCATATGAGGAAATGATTAATTGAGATTTACTATTGAAAACCATTAAATAGAGTAGTTGAGGATTTCTGTCATGCACACAAAGGAGAAAAGGAAAAAGAAAATTAATTAGTGGCTGAAAATGGATTTCATAACCATATGTAGCACAACCAATATTCAATACCTTACCTACTTTTCTCTCGCTCCAAAATTCTTTTAATTCGTAGACCCCCTTTTTAAAAAAAAAAAAAATAACAAACTCTTTAAATTATGTTTCCCTAAAAAAAAACATATAAGAGGAAGCTCACTTCACTTATCAGAATTATATTGGAGAAAAGAAATTATAAAAAAGAAAAGAAAAAACAAAAAGAAAAGAAATGTCGAATACAGAAATTCCTCCCGCGGAAGAAGCTTACAAATTCTTCAACGCCACGCTCAACCCGGATGGCTTACTCACGCGGAGATCCGAACCGCCGACCCTACCCGCCTCGCCCGAACTCCAAGCGGGCGACCCGAATCCCTCCCTCTCCAGAGACATTCCTCTCAACGCTGCCGCCAATACCTTCCTCCGCCTCTTCCGCCCCCGGAATCCCCCTCCCAACACCAAGCTCCCCTTCATCATCTACTTCCACGGCGGCGGATTCGTCTTCCTCAGCGCCACCAGCGCCCCTTTCCACACCTCCTGCTGCCGCATGTCGGCTCACTTCCCCGCGCTCATCGCCTCCGTCGAGTACCGCCTCGCTCCGGAGCACCGCCTCCCGGCTGCCTACGACGACGCCATGGACGCCGTCGCGTGGGCCAGATCCCAAGCGCTGGGCGTCAACGGCGGCGGCGGCGGCGCCGATCCGTGGGTGGAGGAGCTGGCCGATTTCTCTAGGGTTTTCCTGATGGGGAGCAGCGCCGGCGCGAACATCGTGTACCGCACGGGGCTAAGCCTGGTGGAGCAGGACGTCCGTCCGATCAAGATCGTGGGGCTGATAATGAACCAGGCGTACTTCGGTGGGGCGCGAAGGACAGGATCCGAGCTCAAGTACCGCAACGACCCCATCATCCCGCTGCATGGCACGGATCTGATGTGGTCGCTCGCACTGCCGGAGGGCGCGGGCCGGGCCCACGAGTACTGCGACCCGATGGCCGGAGGCGGGCCCGACGAGGGGAAGATCGGACGGCTGCCGGCGATCCTGCTGCGAGGGTACGCGGGAGACCCTCTGGTCGACAGGCAGAAGGAGTTCGCCCAGATGCTGGCGGCGCGTGGGGGGCGCGTGGTGGAGCAGTTCATCGGCGGCGGGCATCACGCCGTGGAGATCTTCGATCCGAAGTTCGCCGAGGCTTTGTACGATGATCTGAGAGATTTCGTCGGCTCTTTTGGAGTTGGTAATCGTGATTAGATATATTAATTGATCAGGATTAATTTGAACTTGATTGGGGTGATTAAAATAAAATAATGCAGATCGTCGTTTTTATTTTTAATATACATTTTCTTGTGCTTTGATTTAATTTTTTCCTTTTTTTTTCTTTTTATATTATATCACTTCAAAATCGACAGTACAAGAAGAAAGTGATTAAATAGAGATATTGAGTTTCAGTTACATATCGTGGAAATAGACGAATCACAAATCACTTTCTATTTTAATCTAAGACATGTACAAATAACTGTTCCACGCGAATCACAAAATTTATGAATATGACTAATTCGATTTACTTATTCATATAAACCGTTCGACCATAGATACTCCTACTTTTTTTTTTCTTTTTTTTTTTTCTGTTTTTGTTTTTGAAAGTGTCAACTGGGGGATTCGGGCCGGGTGTCGAAATCTGGACGGCCAAAATGTACTATTATTATATCCTATAGAGAGAAAATTGGTGGCTATGTTTAAAATCGTCCATTTCGTTTTCTACCCTTATTATGAATTGGGCCTCATCCCCGCCTTGATCCAGTAGGCCCATATTCTATGCCTACATCAAATCATATCATGATTAGCCAATTCATGATTTCATGCAGCAACAAAATATCGAAATGCATTATATCTATAACTATAACCATGCATTTTATGTAAAGATCCATTATGTTTGAATAAACTCTTTTGTCGGTCGATTTTAATGACCTCAATATCATAAGCACCCTAACCATATATTCCCCTCTCATACTACCTTCATCCCATTATATTAGAGCTCTTTGCTTTTTGAGTTTTCGGCACGCTTTTCCACCGAAACCTAGTATCCCGTGAAAAAATGAATACGTCAAAATTATATTTTAAAACCCGTACTAGGTTTCGGTAGAAAAGCGTGCCGAAAACTCAAAAAGCAAAGAGCTCTAATATAATGGGATGAAAGTAGTAATATTTTAATTATCAATACCCAAAACCAAATTATAAAAACGTGCTCCAAATCCCTGAACAAATTATCCTCGACTTGAACGAAATTTAAGGTTAGCCCCTTATATTTACCAAAATTAAATCCTAAAAAAAAGAATAATTAATAGTAACACTCCAATTTTTTTTACATCTCAACAACAAAACCATGTCCAAACTCGATCCCTACCAACACCTCAAAATCTCCCTCAACCCCGACGGCTCCCTCACTCGCTACCTCCACCACCCCTCCGCCGCCGCCACCGGCGAGAGCCCCCGCATCTCCGGCCACTCCGTCCTCAGCAAAGACGTCACCCTCGACGCCGCCAAGAAAACGTGGCTACGGATCTATCTCCCGGCGAAGCTCCCGTCCAACGACACGACCGTCGCCCGCCTCCCCATCATCTTCTTCTTCCACGGCGGCGGATGGATTCGGGGGGCCGTCGCCGACGCCGCCACCCACGAGAACAGCAACCGCATCGCCGCCGAGGTCCCCGCCGTCATCGTCGCCGTCGAGCTCCGCCTCGCGCCGGAGAGCCGCCTCCCCGCGCAGTACGAGGACGCGGCGGACGCCGTCTCCTGGGTCCGGAAACAGGCGGCGGGTAGCGACGGCGATCCGTGGATCAGTGACTACGGCGATTTCTCCCGCTGCTACCTCTACGGCGTCGGCTGCGGCGCTAACGTAGCCTACAACGCCGCGCTGCGGTTGCAGGTCCGCCGCCGTCAATAATTAATAAAAAAAATTAAAAAAAAAAATGGTTTAATTAATTTTCGATCTGATTTAAGTAGTAAAAAAATGCAGGATGTGAAATTGCATCCAATGAAAATCGCGGGGATTATATTGAACCAACCGTTTTTCGGTTCGAAGCAGAGAACAAAGAGCGAGTTGGAGCTAGCCGGAGATGAGAATTTTCCGATGCCGGTTCAGGATTTACTGTGGGAGCTGGCGCTGCCGGTCGGGTCGGACCGGGATCACCGGTTCAGTAATCCGTTGGTGGAGAAGGAGAAGGAGAAGGAGAAGGTGAAGAGGATTGGTAGGTGTTTGGTTATAGGTTTTGGCGGCGATCCCTTGATCGATCGGCAGCAAAGTTTGGTTAAGATGCTGGCGGAGGAGGGGGTGGCGGTGGAGGCGCGTTTCGAGGACGCAGGGTTCCACGGCGTTGATACGGTGGACTCGAGGAAGGCGACGGCGATTCTTAATTTCATCAAAACGTTTGTTTGATTTACTATTTTTTTGCATGATGTTGGAAGGAAGAGCGGGAGGTTAAATCGGGAATTTACATTTGTGTTTTTGTTGATTATATAATTAAAAAATATATTCACGTTTTAAAATATACTCCCTAGTACTACTACTACGTGTCAGATCCCCTATTGTATTTAGTGTTATATTTTCAATTAACACATATTAAAAATATTTTTAAATCCAGTATTTTTATTTATAGAATTTTTTAATTGTTGCTAGTTTTGGAAACATTTTTAATATGTGTCAATCATTCGTCATTGTAATAAAAGATGTAACACGGAAATGAAATAGAAGATCAGATTCAGTATTTTGATTCCATTATACAATCTTTTTTATTAAGTGTGTGTGTGTTTTTATTGTCAGGAAAATTAATGGATCCAATCTTACTATAAGAAAACAAAAACAAAGTAGTGCTATCAAATCAGTTACTCCCTCCGTCTTTCAATTCTTGACCCAAAATTCTGGATACGGAGTTTAATGTGCTTTGATGATATATTAATAAATTAAGTGTTAAAGTGTTAAAGTAGAATAATTGTGGGCCCAACTAATATTTTTAATGGTATTAAAGTGTTAAAAAGTAAAGTGATAAAGTAATTGTAGGCCTACATCCCAAAATAGAAAGGGTCAAGAAATGGAGGACGTCCCGATATAGTATTAGTGTCAAGAAATTGAGGACGGAGGGAATACTATGCAACAAAGTAGTGCTATAGTATGTCAAGTAGGGATGAAAACGGATCGGATACGAACGGATAGTGCTCATACCGTATCTCATACCATATTTTTTTCTCGAATTCAGAGTCGGATACGGAAAAGCCGGATTCGGACACGAATTCAGAATATTCGGTATAAAGACACGGTACGGATACGGGACGAATCCGGGTCGGATTCGAATAAATACAATCGGATAGTATATTTCATACGAAAATCATCAAGCTGTGATTGGAACCAATATTTCAAACCCGGACCGGAGGTCGACCCAACGAGGCCTCCGGGTCACGGTTCAACTGGTTGAACCGGGTCCGTTTTTAAATAATATTAATTATAAAATTAAATACATGATATATATAAATAGAAGTAGATTCATAACTTATAAAGTAAAAAATACGCTAAAGTTATAATAAAGAGATTTTTTTTAATATAAATTCAATATCATATCTTAAATTTAATTTTTGCAATACGAAATTCTTAATTATAATTATTTTTTTATTACATATTGATATTTACTGTAAATATATACAAAATATTATGTATTATTTGTATAACTATAAGAATATCCATATAAATAAGTGTAAAATATAAAAATAGTTAAAAGTTCATTAACAGAATCGAGAGAAGTATGAAATGTGCTTTGATTGTTATAAAGACACTATAAGTAAAATAAAATACTGAATATTTATAATCAAGTTTGGTAGACTAAGTGGTAAAGCTCTCAGCCTCTAACAATTTAATTTTTTTATAGATTTTTTTAAATAGATATTTATAATATTATATATAAAATATAAATATAAAATAAAATATATTAAAAATATCCGGATATCCGGATTTGTTATCAGGATAATATTCGATAAAATATGGTAAAACTCGGATACTCTCAGATACTATGTAATCCGAATCCGATCCGGTATCCGAATTCAACTATCCGTATCTGCCCGGATAATAATTTTTTGTACCGAATTCTGATACCGACTGGATACGAATCCGGATCGGTCGGGAAATATCCGAACCGTTTTCACCCCTAATGTCAAGTTTCTTTTGTAGTAATGATGACTGATGAGAGTGTTTTTGCATTTTTCATTATCATTTTTGAAATTTCATGTTATGAGATTCTCATATTATATACTATATATATATATATATATATCATATAATAAGTAATTAACATGTACAAATCAATTTAGAAATCAACTAATAAAAAAGACAACAATGATGTTTGGGGCGAAGTCATTGGTGTACAAAGCAGTGATAATAAAGGTAATATATAGTATTATTTATTTGTCAATATTTCTCTTATTCTAATTTATATTTTTGTTTGAAACTTTTCCTTACTTTATTTTTATATTTACTAAATATTCAATTTTATAAATAATAGTATTACATTTTCTATAATATTTTAATCACCTTTTGTACATTCTAAAACAAGAAAAGGAAATACTCCCTCCGTCTCAAGTATTCCGACACCCTTTCTTTATTGGGGCGTCTCAAGTATTCTGACACATTTCTTTTTTGGGAAATAATTAGCTAATTAATAGTACAATTAGTAAATCTCTTATTACACTTAATATTATCTAATTAAATCTCATCATCCACTCACCTCACAGCACGTATCCCAATATAATTTAAATTCTAAAAGTTTAAACTATCATAACTTTCTCGTTTGTTATTCGATTTTTATAATTTTTATACCAAATTAAAGGTTTTGATACGATCTTTCATATAAGATCAAACATGGATATATTTTATGCATTTATGATGCTCTAGTTTAAAAATATGTCTAAATACATAAACCATATCACATCCCTACACACATTACACTTTACATACTAAACACCCCGTTTTAAGTTCTGTGCCGAAAAGAAAGGTGTCGGAATACTTGAGACGGAGGGAGTTAATTATGGCAATACACTATCATAAAAAAATAGATTATATATTGGGACATAACTGTAGTTACAATTTTGTTGGAATACTGTTATAAAAGAAAAAAAAAAATTGTTGTATTTGAGACTTTATCAACTTATTGAGTACTAATTTAAGTTTTAAATAGATTATACTTCCACCGTCCCATTTCAGTAGTCCTACTATTTTTTTGGCACATGATTTTAGAAAAGTATTTAGAGATAAAGTGTAGTGATTAATATTTTAATGCAAATTTTATTATTTTAAAACTGATTTTTGAAATGAAATATCGTATCAACACCTTTAATTTGGTATAAAAATTGAAGAACAAACAAGCAAGTTATGATACTTTAAACTTTTACCAGTAAAGTTTAAATTATATTAGGATACATACTTAAAGATGAGATGATTAGTGGTCCATTTAATGAGCTAATTATTTCTATTTTATAAAAGATTAAATTTTTAATTAAAAATAATGGATCATATCAATTTATTAAATTGTCACATAAAGGAGTTACAAGAATGCTCTACTACCTACCGTGACAGATTTGATGCGTACACGATTGATGTGGCAGTGTCACGCCAATAATTCTTTCATTTAGATTTTAGTTTTATTTAGCAAGGTTTATTTTATTTAGTAGTTTTATAAAATATGTTAATGATTAACACGTATTTTATGGGCATGTTGAGTGTGTTTTGTGTGTGTTTAAGTCTCGATTCACGTGCTTAAAGGTTAGAAATGCTAGGTTTTCTTAACTTGTAGCATACATTCTACTTTTCTTGTTTCTTTTTTGGTTTTCGATCCATTTTTGTAAGAATTGGAAAGAGCATTCATGTGGCTAAGGATCGGAGGCTAGAATTGAGGAAGAATCGAGCTTAATTAGGGTGAAACCTAGGGTTAAAAATGTGGAAATTGAATTTATAAAGTTAGGTTTTCACTAGTTCAAGTTCGTTTATGTTTTCCTCGTTCTCTCGAGTTCTTTGTGCCTTTTTGCAGGTTTATGAAGAACTCATTTGGCAACTTTGATCATTCCATGTTGAAGAGGAGTTCGTTAGGAAGCCATAGCAAAAAGCGGATCGAGAATCGGAGTTCGGACGAGGGAGAACGAGGCAAAACCATAAAACTGCGCATTGGAGGTTGCTGACGCGGACCGGGCCGCGGCCCATTGGGCCGTGCCGTAGCCCGCGTTCAATCCGCCCCAGCTCTGTCTACTCACGCGGTCTGGGCCGCGGCCCAATGGGCCGCGCCCTGGCCCGCGTGCATCCCTTTTCTCCCTTTTATTTCGGGTTTTGACCGTTTGACTTGAGATTTTTGGATGATTTTCAATGTATTTAATCCTAAAAATTCACCCCATTTGTAGATCTTTTTGCACAATTAATATTCCTAAAACCCTAGAAACATTTCCCTCTTTCCTTTTTAGTATTTTCAAGATTTGGAGAGCATCACTTTGTGGATTCAAGATTAAAGACCATTTTCTTCTTCCTTATTAAATTCTCTATCTTTTAAGCATGATTTCATTTACTTTTTATGGTTTGATTTCTTTAATTATGTCTAGCTAAATTTCCTTTGGTTCCAATATATGAAGATATGATCTAGATCCTTGGGTTTTTAGATTTTGTTATTGGATTTACCTTCTAATTCACATGTCTTGTGATTTGGGGCTTGATTTAATTGCATGAGTGATTGACCATCATTGAGTGCATACAAGATGTTTGGTTAAATGCTTAGGAGGCTTTAGTTCATAACACTTGGAATCAAATCACACCATACTAGTAGTTCTTGCTAGTAGGAGCTTCTAGATAATTAATTGAGCTATTTGGAGTTAATTTATGCATTTTGAGACCTAGCGGAGATAGATGTCATAGGTTAATCTACTAATATTGATTGCTTCGAGAGAAGAGTTGATGTTTAATATATATAGAACTCCCATATGAATTAGATTAAAATGGCTAACCCATGCAAATCCTAAAACCTAGGCCTCTAGTGATTATCGGATTATATTTGGAACCAAACTTTTTACTATTGTTAGCAATCCTTGTTTTTAGTTGTTACCTAGTTTGTTAATTACTTTATATTTTTTTCATTAGCTAATTAAAAATACAAAAACATGTCACTTGGTAGCTTGAATAGTAGTTATGTAATCGGATTACTACTTGAATCTTGAACGACCTAGCATTCCTTGTGGATTCGACCCGATTATACTATAATCGGTTATTATTGCTCTCTACCCTCACACCTAAAGTGAGGGCGGATCAATTTTTGGCGCCGTTGCCGGGGAATGCTTAGTTTGAGTTTCAATAGTCGATTTGGTTATTGAATTGCTAATTCAAGCATTGTTTCTTTTATTTTTTGTTTTGTAGGTTTATGCACACAAGGTCCAAAGGAAGACTCGTTCAACCTTTGATCTTGAATTTTGAAAGAAAGCATAGAAGAAGGAATTCTATTGAAAACCAAGAAATGGCTAACAATCAAGCAATGGAGGCTCTTATGAAAGAAATGGAAGAGTTTAGAGCATGGAAGGATGAGCAAGAAAGAAGGGCAAATGAGACTCAACCACCTCCTCTCAACCATATGTTCCAATCTCCAACGGAACAATTTCAAGGAGGAGAATGGGGGACGATCAATGCTAATAATTTTGAGCTTAAATCCGGTCTTATTCAAATGGTTAAAGACGAGCAATTTGGTGGAAGTCCTATGGAGGATCCAAATGCCCATCTTAGCACGTTTCTCGATATTTGTGACACCGTGAAGCAAAATGGAGTATCAAATGACGCTATTCGCATGCGAATGTTTGGATTTTCTCTAAGAGACCGAGCTAAAGATTGGTACAAGGGATTGAACAAGGCTAACATCCATACTTGGGAAGATTTGTGCAAGGTCTTCCTCTCCAAATACTCTCCACCCTCCAAAGCTCAAAGACTCATCTCCGACATCGCACATTTTTCTCAACAAGGTGACGAAACCTTGTGTGAAGCATGAGAGCGATATAGGGAGCTTCTAAGGAAGTGTCCTCAACATGGCTTCAATGAGGATCAACAAATGACCAACTTTTATAGTGGGCTAACACCTCATACACGAAGCATTGTAGATGCTACTTCCGGTGGGTGCCTTCTCAACCAAAATGCAAAGGAAGCTTTGAGAATCATTGAAGAGATGGCGGCTAATAGCTATCAATGGCCAATGGAGAGGACCCCTTCTAGGAGAGTTGCTTCTATTGATGATGAGAGATATGAGGCATTAGCATTGGAGCTTGCTAACATGAAGAAGATGTATAACAATGAGAGGAAAACTCAAGTTCAAGGTGTTTATTCTCAAGGAAAGTTGGAGTTTGAAGGAAGTGAAGACGTGAGCTATGTTAATCAAGGGTTTTATGGCAATTACAACAATCAAGGAGGATTCCAAGGAGCTCAAAGTGTTTTCAAGGGAATTATCAAGGGGGATTCCAAGGGAGGTCACAAGGAGGTAATTCATATGGGCATCAAGGAGGCTATCAAGCCTATAATCCTAACAACCGGACTCATCCCAACCTCTCCTACGGAAATCCCAACAATGCTCAATTCCCACCTCCCGGATTCTCCATTTCTCAAGGAGTCATTGAAGAGCCAAAGAAGAATTCTCCATCGATGGAGCAAATGATGCAACAATTGTTGGCAAATCAAACTCAAATGTTCTCTCAACAAAGCTCGTTTATCACACAAACCGGGCAAAAGGTTAATGCGTTGGAAAATTCACTCACCTCCTTGACAAAGCAAGTGAAGATGATGGAGGGTCAAATTAGCCAAATGGCTAACCAAGCTATCACTCAATATAAGTTCGGAGAATCCTCTAGCAAGGCTCAAAAAAACTTGAAGCAACAATGCAATGCTATTCATGTAGTGAGTGGAGTTTCTTCGACCTTTTCACATATATCTTATGAGAAATCTCCAAATCTTGCTAAGAGCAATCTTGTGGACAATCATATAAGCTTCCATCTCCGGAGGTAGTTATGCTTGATGAAAATGATCCAAGAATCATAGACCTTTGTCCAATTATCCCTTCTATAGAAGGTTGGACAAATTGGGATATTCATGATTATTATTCAAGAATGAGGATGTCCAAGGAAATTCCCTTTGATGAGCGTCTTGATACACTAAAAGATCTACAAAGAAGGAAGGATGCTTATGAAGCTTCAAAGTTGAGGAGTAAACTTGGTGCTCAAGAACCTATAGAGAAAGAGAGTGTTCACAAGAAGAATCAAAAAGGTACTCCTTCTACTTCATATTCTAAAGTTTCTCAAGAGCATGTTGAGTTGAATAGCATGGATAGTCTAGCATCTCCTTTTGAGTTGATTAATGAGAATTTGCATGAGAGGAAGGGTGATTTGTTGGATGCATTCAATAAACTAGATATAAATGCTTCTTTGATTGGTTTGTTGAGTGAGATGCCGTATCATGAGAAGTTCTTGGAGGATGTGATTCATAGGAAGGTGAAGTTGGATGATCTAGAAAACATTGTGTTGTCGGAAGAATGTAGTGCTCGTTTACAAGAGAAGATTCCGAACAAGAAGAATGATCCCGGAAAATTCACAATACCTTGTAAGATCGGTGGTTGGACGTTTAGCAAAACTTTGTGTGATTTAGGCTCAAGTGTGAATTTGATGCCCGTTTCCGTATACAATCGTTTGAGGATTGGTAAATTTAAGCCTACTTCAATATCACTCCAAATGGCGGACCGCTCAATCACACATCCAAGAGGGATTGTAGAAGATGTGCTTATCAAGGTCGGGAAGTTCATTTTTCCGGTGGATTTTGTTATCCTTGACATGCCGGAGGATTGGGAGACTCCACTCATTCTTGGACGGCCATTTCTTGCAACAAGTCGAGCTTTAGTTGATGTGCTTGAAGAGAGTCTTATTCTTCGAGTAAATGAAGAAAATGAGACATTCTACATGTCAAATGGTTCAAGCGAGGTCAAGAAGCCAAGCAAGGTTGGAGAGGAAAGTGAGAGGTTGATGCTTGATAGAGGAGGGACCTCATTCAAAGTCCCTTGAAAAGGACAAAGAGGTATCGTCAAGCTAACGACGTTAAAAACAAGCGCTCGTTGGGAGGCACCCCAACAACTATCCTTTTCTTTTTCATTTTAGTTAGTTTCTTTAGTTTGATTTTGGTTTTTGTTTCTTATTTTTGATTTAATCGTTCCTTCTACTTTTCCTTATTTCTATGCTAATACTTCCTATTTTTAAGTTCATTTCTACTTCACAAGTTCCATGTGTTTCATTGTCAATGCATGAGGTCGAATCATGAAGGGAACGAGTGAAGGAAGAGAATCAAATCAATCAAGCAAGCAAATGATGGAATGGCCTTCAAAACCACCTTCAACATAGCTTTGGACCTTTGTGAGTGTAATTTAAATTTCTTATTATTCTTCCCTCCAAACTCATTTTAGAATTTATTTTCTAAAATAAGTTTGGGGGAGGGGGTAGGATAAGGAATTTAAATTACTTTACTTTTGGGTTTTCAAGTTTGATGTGGTATAATTTTGATTTCATTGATTATATGCTTAGGCTTGCTTGATGATAGGGGATGAATAGGGGTTAAATGAGTATTGTGTGGAGTCAAGTTGTTTGTGAAGAGTTTGGGAGTGAGCTTAATTGATGAAAAGTTCTTCTTTGGTTTGTTGGTCTTTGAATGTGAGCTTGAATGTGAAATTTTGGGAAATTGAAAAAAAAAAAAAAAAAATTGAATTGAATAATGAATGTATGCTTGCATGCTTGAATGTGAAAGAACGTGTTTAATTTCTCAAGTGTTTTGGGTGAGATGCCAATGATTGATGTTAAAATGGTGACATTTTTTTTGAAATTTCTCAAGTTTAAGTTAAACATGATTAGGGTTATTTCACTTGAATAGCTTGAATGATTGATCTTGAGCATGTAGACCCTAGGTAAAAAGCTTGGGAGGATTTTGAGCCTTAAACTATGCATTTTACATAGTAATATCCTTTCTTGAGAGCTTGATCTTGCATTACATTTTATTTGCTAGAACTTGTCTTGATACTCTTGTTAGAAATGTTACATGTTTGCATAATTAGGAGATGATCTTAGGCCATCATTGAATAGCCCATTTTCCCTAAACACTAACCTATCTTTCATTACCATTGTCGTCCCATTTTGAGCCTTGAATAGAGCATTTTCTTCTTGAAACGGATGATAGGGGGTGAAGGATGGTTAAGGGAACCTTGGTGAAAGTTGAAAATTCATGAAAAATGGTGGGTGATGGTGAAAGGTCTTGAGATTGATTGGTTTTGAAATGAAAGAACACTCCTATAAGCTCAATGTTAGAAAAGAAAAGAATAAGAACAAAGTTCTAATTGAAAAAAAAAATAAAAAAATAGTAGTAAGAACAAAGTTCTTACAAGAAAAAGAAAAGAATAAGAGCATAAGGGAGTGTTTTTTTTTATATGATGAGATTTGGTAGAAGTTTGGGATTCATTTGAGAAAAAGGAGTTGGATAAGGTGGAAGATGAAGAAATTCATACTTAGAGAAGTGAAGAAAAGAGGTGAAGGAGCTTAGATGAAGATTTAAGCCACTTAGCCTAAAATTCCCTACCTTAACCAATGTCCCTACATTACAAGCTTAAGAAAGACCTTTTTGATCCTAATTTGTGCATGCATTGTAGTATGAGGAACTTGAGTTGATAGGCAAGCTTATGGTTAAAGATGTGTTTTGCATGATTTCGATGAGTGCTTACCTTTTCCATATATTGAGTGATCGAGTGACACACTTCTTGTGAGGTCTAGGGTTGAATGTGCTTGAGTGATTGAGTTCTAAGTTAGGATAGTGATTGATCTTATGAATGTTTGGCTTGACTTGAGAATTTCCTTGAACAAAAATGGTTTTTGAGGTGATATGAGGCATCGAGGAACTCAAAATGCACATCCCATACATGTTAAGTGTTTTGATTGTTCGTTTCATTGTTCGGGACGAACAATGGCTTAAGTTTGGGGGAGTGATTAACACGTATTTTATGTGCATGTTGAGTGTGTTTTGTGTGTGTTTAAGTCTCGATTCACGTGCTTAAAGGTTAGAAATGCTAGATTTTCTTAACTTGTAGCATACATTCTACTTTTCTTATTTCTTTTTTGGTTTTCGATCCATTTTTGTAAGAATTGGAAAGAGCATTCATGTGGCTAAGGATCGGAGGCTAGAATTGAGGAAGAATCGAGCTTAATTAGGGTGAAACCTAGGGTTAAAAATGTGGAAATTGAATTTATAAAGTTAGGTTTTCACTAGTTCAAGTTCGTTTATGTTTTCCTCGTTCTCTCGAGTTCTTTGTGCCTTTTTGCAGGTTTATGAAGAACTCATTTGGCAACTTTTATCATTCCATGTTGAAGAGGAGTTCGTTAGGAAGTCATAGCAAAAAGCGGATCGAGAATCGGAGTTCGGACGAGGGAGAACGAGGCAAAACCATAAAACTGCGCATTGGAGGTTGCTGACGCGGACCGGGCCGCGGCCCATTGGGCCGTGCCGTAGCCCGCGTTCAATCCGCCCCAGCTCTGTCTACTCACGCGGTCTGGGCCGCGGCCCAATGGGCCGCGCCCTGGCCCGCGTGCATCCCTTTTCTCCCTTTTATTTCGGGTTTTGACCGTTTGACTTGAGATTTTTGGATGATTTTCAATGTATTTAATCCTAAAAATTCACCCCATTTATAGATCTTTTTGCACAATTAATATTCCTAAAACCCTAGAAACATTTCCCTCTTTCCTTTTTAGTATTTTCAAGATTTGGAGAGCATCACTTTGTGGATTCAAGATTAAAGACCATTTTCTTCTTCCTTATTAAATTCTCTATCTTTTAAGCATGATTTCATTTACTTTTTATGGTTTGATTTCTTTAATTATGTCTAGCTAAATTTCCTTTGGTTCCAATATATGAAGATATGATCTAGATCCTTGGGTTTTTAGATTTTGTTGTTGGATTTACCTTCTAATTCACATGTCTTGTGATTTGGGGCTTGATTTAATTGCATGAGTGATTGGCCATCATTGAGTGCATACAAGGTGTTTGGTTAAATGCTTAGGAGGCTTTAGTTCATAACACTTGGAATCAAATCACACCATACTAGTAGTTCTTGCTAGTAGGAGCTTCTAGATAATTAATTGAGCTATTTGGAGTTAATTTATGCATCTTGAGACCTAGCGGAGATAGATGTCATAGGTTAATCTACTAATATTGATTGCTTCGAGAGAAGAGTTGATGTTTAATATATATAGAACTCTCATATGAATTAGATTAAAATGGCTAACCCATGCAAGTCCTAAAACCTAGGCCTCTAGTGATTATCGGATTATATTTGGAACCAAGCTTTTTACTATTGTTAGCAATCCTTGCTTTAGTTGTTACCTAGTTTGTTAATTACTTTATATTTTTTTTCATTCGCTAATTAAAAATACAAAAACATGTCACTTGGTAGCTTGAATAGTAGTTATGTAATCGGATTACTACTTGAATCTTGAACGACCTAGCATTCCTTGTGGATTCGACCCGATTATACTATAATCGGTTATTATTGCTCTCTACCCTCACACCTAAAGTGAGGGCAGATCAGTTAATAATAATTTTCTTATAATATACCATCGTCACATCAGATTTTGGCACATTAAGTATGTCCATAATGTGTAGGGAGCATTCCTCAAAAGACTTAATTAATAAGTATGTTCTTAGTTGTTTAAATTTTGCTCTAATTTCAGATTAATATACTCTTTTTTTATATTTTGTACCAATTTAAAGTGCTGCTATAAGTGTGTAAATTTAGCATACCTTTTAAATTATTCATAATAAACGTTTTATTTATATACAATCCCGTACAACTAATGATACTAAATATCAAAAAATGTTTGATCCACTTTTAGATTTCAATAACTACAACAAAGTTACTGATTATCTTATTAATTAGCCGGGCAAAGCCGGGGGGCAAAACTAGTTAAAAAGGAAAAAAATTAAGCCCAAGTATACGAAGTACTTTATACATCAACTCTTATCAAGTGTGAGCCGTGTATTGGGGGTTCGGAAGGACAAAAATGTGAAGGGACTTTTTTTTTAGTACGAAACATTTTGCAAGAATATCAAAAGATTGGGAGTTACTATAACACCCTAATCTAATAAAAGTACTAAACTCAAATTTAATAACATTTGCAGCGGAAATCTGAAGTAATTTTTCTTTTCTAACTAAAAGCAAAAGATTCTTGAAAATAATAAAACCTAAGAATTTATAAAATATCCACAAAATACTCTTTAACCAACTAAGTGCAACTATAATAAACCATAAGCAAAAACCATAGTCTTTAAAAGTAAAAGCAAGAAATAGAAAGTTCTAAGTTGACCACAAAAGTCTCCAAGTCGTAACGTACTTTTAGAAATAAAATGCAGAAATAGGAAATCCTAAAATAACTTGACTCGTCATTCGACCTTCTACGCGCCTCCAAACTCAATCACCTGAAATTGTTAAATGAGGGATAAGCATACATGAATATACTCAGTGTGGGCAATATGCGAGCTTGTCCAGTTTAATAAAATAGAGTGCACACGTATGAATATTAAAGTCAACATAATATGCGCCAATGAGTGTGAGCAAAGTCAATGGACAACTTGAATATAACGGTCCTGCTCATCACGAATGTCAAATAAACATACGGCAGTCACATAATATTAAAAGGGACAAACTCAAATCAACGCATAAAGTTAAGTAAGAATCCCACACCTTGAAAGTACTTGAACTTGGAAGTGACTCGATCAACTCAAAATAAACTCAACATCTTAGTCGCGCCGCTCCTAAAGATATATAAATTTAAAATCTATAAATACATGTTAAATCTTTAAATGCAAACTGCGAGTTCATAAGACATGTAATAAAATGCTTAATTCCTAAATATAACGTATGCAGAAATCGATGGAATAAGAGGAGATTTAAAATAAAATTTGGAGATATTAATAAATTTAAAGGAAAAATACTTTTAAACAAACTAACAGCTTCCCAAAACAATTAAATAATGATTAACTATCACAAACAAAAAAATTAGTAAAATCATTTATAGATTTATTCCTTAATCTTTATTAAGGGCTTATTAACCCAAATTTATACTTTGAATATCTCAGCCATAAACAAATTTCAAAAGCTGTTTATACACTAGATAATATAAAATAAATTTTCTGAAAATTATTCTGTGAGTAAAATCATTTTATTTCATTTATTCACTAGTTAAAAACACCCTTAATAATACTTTAAAAAATATAAATAAAATTCTAAAAATTCTAAAATTTTTACCGTGCATTCCAGAGACTGTTTTATGCATATAAACTTTCCAGATTTCAAAAATACTTATTTTTGGATAGTCTTTCATATATAAAACGAAATTACATATATAAAATATAAAATATCTTAAAAATCTAAGAATATACACAGGGCCTTAATTAAATCTGTAAAAATATAAAATAGACACCTTATGGTTCATAGTAATCAAGTATACATTTTCATATCAAACAAAAATCGTTTGCTATAGTCTCGATCCAAAACATGCTCCTACAAACATAAATTAAACACTTTCTTTCTAAATTTACAGCAAACAAAAAAAATCAAGAAGTATAAATAAACAAATTTAAAATAGAAATCAAATTCCCCCTTCTAAAAACTCGGATCACATCAACATCCCAACATACCAATTCAACTTATATAGATAATAAAAATAAGTATATAAATAATAATTATTAATCTAAATGCAAATCCAAATTCTTCCTTTTTGAAAACAGATCCTAAACTCAAACATCATCTTAATTATGCCGTAAATATATAAATGCATATATGTCTAGTTGCAAAAACTTCAAAACCTAATTATATATGTATACGTATAAATGAAAGTTAACTAATCATAGATTACCTTGGAAAAGAAATACTCCTAAGCAAAGAGATTTTGAAAAGAACTTAGGAAATTGGTGAAATCTTCTTGTTGTACTAGAGGGCTTCTCCACTTCTTTCCATCTCTAGTTATCTCTCTCTATCCTAAATCTTATGTTGTTGTCGAATGAAAGTGAGAGAAATTCTCAATTTGAGTTGATAACTAATCCTTAAGCTATGGTAAAAATCTAGGAGATGTGGCTTAAAAAAAATCCAACCAAGATGAGTGGTAAAAAATAAAAGGCCACCTCATTACCTAGACTAGGTGAAAATATATATCTAACCTTTCTACCTATCCTTACTCATCCGCCAACTTAGCACCATAAAAAAAACTTATAAAGTATTTTATTTATTAATAGTAGTACTAGTAGTATATTCTACACATGTCAATACATATAACTTCCATGTATACATGTAAATGTATAATAATAATATATATATCCCAAATTATTCTCATCATTGAATAATAGAAATTTAAATGAAATAAGCACCCTCTTAGTATATAATTAAATAATGCTAAGCACAAATAATTAAAATAAATTATTATATATCTAGGGGCGCGACTTCGACTATGAAAATAAAATTAAATTTAAATCTTCACACATGAACAAATCAAGAAACACGTTTATAAATAGTTTCCAAGTAAATTGAAAATCGGGTTGTTACAGTTACTATTGCAACATCAAATGAAGTGAGAATTAGTCAATTATCATCGTGAAAAAAAATTAAATGGTTTCATATCTGATATTTCATATACTTTGGCATTATTATAAATGCATAAAATTATTACAAATTTCAATTTAATATATGTTTGTGACATTGAATATGGGAGAGAAGATTCTAAATGTTTTCTAGTATATATGCATAGCACCTTAGAAATTTGATTTGTGTACTTTATATTGCAAACTAATCTAAAGTTTATTTCATGAGTTTTTAACTTTTTACCAAAATTAATTCACACTTACATTATTAATAATTGAGTGCTTATAGAGATTATTTTATCTTAATAGTAAACTAATCATACAAAAAATAACATATGATTGAATTATTTTAATGTATGTTACGATTTTTCGCTCTTCAATTAAAGTATTGGGAAGAGATAAAACAGGCGATAAATAAATGGAATACATATAATTCTAAAATTTTCATAGCTACATCTTCATCATTTTATCCTTGCATAGAATGTACTAAATAAAGTTAGGTTATGAATGTAAAATAGTATGTGTGTTTTGAATGAAAATGACACTTAAAAAAAATAAAAGGAATACAAATAATTCTATTTTCGGCAATTTGATATACTACTATTTCTAGAAAGGCCCAAAATTTATAACTCAATAACCTATAAAATACTACTTTCGTCCACGATCTTTAGACATTAATACTATATTGTGACGTCCACCATTTATAGACACTTTCTTTTTTTTAATAATGAGTCTCACAACTTTAACACTTTACACTTTAACACTCACAAAAATATTAGAGGGACACACAATTATTATACTTTAACATATTAATTTATTAATATATTATTACAATGCATTAAACTCATTGCCAAAAATTTTGTGTCCGAAAATTGTAAACGGATGGAATATATATATATATTTTTAACATAAGAACCCAAACTCCACTATATTTTCATTCATTACAAAAGTTAGCTATTAACTATTGAGTCCAAATCAACTACTTATATATAATATACTTAAAAAAAAAATACCAATATAATATGGATATTAGTAGATCTAATAAGATCATCCAAAACTAATGTTTATATTAATATACACATATAGTATTACGGAGTATTATACTACCTCCGTCTCATTTCATTAGCTACGGTTTGACTTTTAACTTTTCGGCACGCTTTTCTACCGAAACCTAGTACGAGCTTTAAAATATAATTTTAAAGTCGTAGTAACCCATAAAAAAAGAATACTTCAAAATTATATTTTAAAACGCGTATTAAGTTTCGGTTGAAAAGCGTGCCGAAAAGTTAAAAGTCAAACAACTAATAAAATGGGACGGAGGGAGTAAATCCGATCAATAGGAACCTAGCACCGACTGGGCGACTACACTACACACCCACTAGTCTTCTACGATCGAAAGTAGTACTACCTCCATCCCATTTATTAGACCACTTTTACTTTATTGACTTTTCCGGCACGCATTTCCACCGAAACCTAGTATGAGTTTTAAAATATAATTTTGAAGTATCGTTTCTTTTACGGGATACTTCAAAATATCCCGTAAAAGAAACGATACTTCAAAATTATATTTTAAAACTCGTACTAAGTTTCGGTGGAAATGTGTGCCGGAAAAGTCAATAAAGTGAAAGTGGCCTAATAAATGGGATGAAGTTAGTAATAACTTATTACACTTTAATTCGATCTTCTCTCATATAAATCTCAAAAGATTAACTATTACTCACATACTTCCATGTGCGTCGCCGCCCAACAACTTCCATCATGACCAGCCGAGGAGGCGACGCGCCGCCGCCGAATGGCGGGGAGTTCCTCCTCCAACTACTGCGTGGACCGCCCAACTCCACCCCTATCCTGCCCAATCCACCGCCGCCGCAGCAGCAGACTTTCTCTCAGGACCCGGCCGTCGCGGCCGTGGGCCCCAGTATCCCCACCTTTCCCCTCCCGCAGGCGGCGTTCCAGCCGTCCAACGGCGCCGATTTCGCCTTCTCACCACCGTGGAGTCACCTCCCTCCCCCGCCTTTTGCCCAGCCTAATTTTTTCCAGCAAAACCCTAACCCGAACCCTAATTACTCCTCGCAGCCTAGGGGATTCGCTCACAGTCCTTCGCAATTTGATAATCAGTTGCGCGGCATCTTACCGGATGATGTGAGGAATTTGAGGTTTGATTCGAAACCTAGCTTTGCAAATCAGCCAGGGCAGAATCTGATGTTTGGTTCTGTGACTCGTGATATTCTGGGTCCTGCTGCTAATGCTTTGGATTATCGAAGGAATGATAACCGGTTTCCGAATCCAAAGGCAAATGAGAATTCCCGAACTATAATGAGAGCACGGAATCACGAAAGGAGCAGCAGTACTGACAGAGTGAAGTTGGGGGATGGTGGAAGCAAAACGGCCGTGGCTCCGCCTCCGGGGTTTTTGAGTAATTCAAAGGATGTGAGGAATAGGGAGCCTGGTTATGGGAGGAGAACTTCTGATGTTAATGGAGATAAGGGCAAGGGCAATTCCGGTCAATTGCATAAGAATGATATGCTAAGTAACCAGCTCGATTTTGTCAGTCTGCCAGCAGGCAGCAGCATCCCTTCTCCCTCGACTTTTGATATTGAGGAATCTATGAAGCAACTGCAGGCTGAGAATGGTGAAGATTCGAGACGCGGGGCGGAGAAAAAGGCTGACAATGATGGCTCTGAGATGGATGATTTGGAGAATCAGGTGGATTCCCTAGGTATTGAGGATGAATCCGGTGAGAAGAATAAAAAGAAGCATCATCGTGATAAGGTAATATATTTTTGCGTGTTTCTGTTGCGTTTCTTGGTTTTGAATGTAAATGTTACTAGTTTTATGCTTACCACAATTTCGCTGGAGAAAGTTTAACTTGCCATTCATAGTATTAGTACTTATTAAGTTTCAGGTCCCGAGTTCGAGTCCTCCGTGGCACGCTTTAAATTTCAGTTGATTATGTTTAAAAAAAAAGAATAAGTAATTAAAGTCGTATGGTATCCTAAATTCTGATAATTCTGATAGAATAAGAAAACTGATAATAGTAGTTTATAGATTTTGGATTTAGGCATGCGGATTATGCATCATAAAATGGCTAGACAGAGTACCCATTAAGAGATTTATCCGTAACATGAACATATGTGGTTACTGGACATTTGCATGATTGCATCAACCCTTCTTCGTGTTGCTGAAACTTTTGCTCGCTTGATGCCTAAAGATTATACAGATATCCATTGGACTGTTATGCTATTAATTTTGTGACTTATCTATGTGGCTGCTATTAGGCGATATTAGAAATGAGGACTGTATACTCATTCAAGTTACTGTTTTATGATTACCTACTTCAACAATTAGGTGCCTCAAGTTGTAGGATTACAATACTTAAACTATTGTTTTCCCTTTCTGTCTTTCTGTTGGCAGCTTTGCGTGTGGCTACTAGTTCTCTTCATTAGAACCTTAGCGGTCTTCTAACATCTTTTAAGGTGAACTGGTTGGTTGAAATTCTTGCATATCAGATATCGGAATTGAGTTGCTTCCTTTCTGGCAATTAGTTATTGTGTTTCCAGAATATTTGCTCTAGTTAAATATTGCTTAATATTCAATTAATCAAGTTTTGGATTATGGTTCTCATTTGAGGGTTTCAAGATTCAAATATTGACAAATTGATTCTATGAATATGAGTTTCAGTGTATAAATGAACCTTTTTCCTCTTATGATCAGGATTATAGATCGGATGACAGAGGAAAGTGGATAATGGGTCAGAGGATGAGGATTATGAAGAGGCAGACGACCTGTCGAAATGATATTAACAGGCTTAGTGGTCCACTTTTGGCATTGGTTGAATCGTTGATCCCGTCTGATGAAGAAAAGGTGAAGCAAAAGCAACTTTTAACGCTCTTGGAGAAGCTTGTTCGCAAAGAGTGGCCTGCTGCTCAATTATTCCTATATGGATCGTGTGCCAACTCATTTGGATTTTCTAAAAGCGATGTTGATGTATGCCTTCAAATGGATCTAGGGGATTCTGGCAAGTCAGAGGTCTTGCTCAAGCTGGCAAAAATATTCGAGTCCGACAATCTGCAGAATGTACAGGTCCGTGTCTAATTTTTGTTGAGTTATTTTATAAGATGACTTGGGGAAGGTAATTAGCATGAGAACCATGATTGAGAAAGACTTAATGAATGACATAATCCACCTCTTTGTTCTTCCTTTATGGATCTCCGGGGCCGAATGTGTACTTAAGTTTTTATCCTTTTTATTGATTTTCCAGGCACTTACACGTGCCAGAGTTCCTATAATTAAGCTCATGGATCCAGCCACGGGTATTTCATGTGACATCTGTATAAACAATGTGCTAGCTGTTGTAAACACTAAGCTGCTTCATGATTATTCACGGATAGATATAAGACTCCGTCAGTTGGTATTCGTGGTAAAACACTGGGCTAAATCACGAGGTGTCAACGTGACTTACCAAGGAACTCTCTCGAGTTATGCGTGAGTTACCTACCTTAACCAATCCTCACATTTACAAGCTGTATGCATTCCGGTTCGACTTGTTGAACATACGAACGTTGTTTTACAGGTATGTGTTAATGTGCATTCACTTCTTACAACAGCGCAGGCCTGCCATTCTTCCATGCTTGCAGGTATCTATAATTCTATAGTACCTAAGCTTCTATTCAGTGTGGCTTTCGCTTCCTCTACCTTTTGATTTGCTTTGTTACATGTTAGCAAATTGAAACCCTTGTCCTAAGTATATTGTTAAGTGAATAGATAATGATTCCGATTTGAGGCTACTAGCCTACAGAACATACACGGTAGTTCTCAGGCTCATCTTACTTTTATTGCAATTGTTAATTGCTGTCTGTGATTTCCTTGAAAGGCTGATCACATGCTTCAGCTGACACCTATGACCAATCGGTTCTTTCAACGAGTTAAATGAGCTGTTTTCAGAGGAGGTCCAGTTATATTCAATTGAAAATATGGGAGCTATGGTTACCAAGGTTTCATCCATTACTATTAGGGGTTTCTTAGACTACTACTTGATGTTGGATTCGACATTGTATCTATTTTTGGATGTAATTTTTCTTTGGTGTTAGAACATAAATGATTCTGCAAATTCAATTCCTTCTCTGTTTTCATCGTCTACAGAGAATGCAGACTACGTATTATGTAACTGCAGACAACGTAGAATGTGCATATTTTGATCAAGTGGAGAAGCTTCAAAATTTCGGTGCTCAGAATAGGGAAAGCATTGCTCAGCTAGTATGGGGCTTTTTCCATTATTGGGCTTACTGTCATGATTATGCAAACGATGTTATCTCAGTTCGCACAGGAAGCATGATAAGGTAAGCAACATTCACTCTTTTCATCATATACGTACATCTCTCTCTCTCTCAACGCGTCACTCATTTATTGTATCATCATCATATGGTTGAGTAAAATGTTTCTTTTCCTGCAAAACAACTAAGATAAGACTTTATTTATTGCAGTAAGAGAGGAAAGGACTGGACTAAGAGAGTTGGAAACGACCGACACTTGATTTGCATCGAGGATCCATTCGAGACATCTCATGATCTCGGAAGAGTGGTGGATAAGTATAGCATCAGGGTTCTTCGGGAAGAGTTCGAACGAGCTGCAGAAATCATGCAGTACGACCCTAATCCTTATGTAACTTTGTTTCAGCCCTATATTCCTAACTAGTGTGCTATGGTTTGTAGAATTTGCTCTAGTTATTGTTCAATTTGTAAATTCCTTATCCTCAGATATCTATTTAGGTAATTGATTTCTACCTCTTTTGTTAATGGACCTTAATATGTATGCTTTCCTCTTGTATATCATGCAATTTTGTTAACTCTGGGGCTGAAATTCTCACTATTTATGGCCTTAATTTTTAGCATTTACAGTTTGGGAGAAAAGTTGTTGAATATGTTTTAATTTCCAAAAAATCTATTTACCTAGACATTGAATTTTTGTACGACTGTCAAAATTGTTTGTTAAAACATATTAATTACTATTTGTACTAATGTCGTTATACATTAACGATGTGTCCACTGCTTACTTTAGTGTAATATTTTGTACAATCATCTTCAATTTTTTTGCGAAATGGAAGAAACCTACTTTTTTTAATTTATTTTTTGAAATTATTGATAAAGATAGTGTAGCATGTTACTATTTGTACCATAGTATTTATTTATTTTTATTTTTCCCTTAGAAATATTTAAATTTGGTTATTGAAGGCAGTGTCTAACTATATTCTCTTTGCATAGTTCAATTGCTCGTAAAATAATCAATTTCTGATTTTAGTCAACACTGTACAATATTCGTACTGACTCAGTAGATGGAAACTGGATTTTACCAAAATCTCCCTCTGTTAAACAACATGTGTCTTCAATTTTCCATGTGCTGCCTGCTGTAGACTTCTCCAATACATTTTTCATAAAAATAAAATAATATACAATTATAGGTTTCAAAGAAAAAAAAAAAAAAAAAACCAATTATTACTAGGCATTTAATTCGTGACTGGTAACTTGAATAATTCAATACATGAATAATTGCCCTTATATACTCATTTCGTCAAATTTTGATTTTGCACACGAGTTTTAAAATTTATTTATAAATACATAACATTTCAATTGATTCTGATTTTGCACTTGATGCTATTATTTTTTTTTTTTCCAATTTTGTCCAATTTCATGATGATATGGAAGTCGGATTTATCGAAAGATTATATTAATGATATTAATGAGATTGTAATTTCCTTACATATATGAAAAATATATTTTCCAACAGAACCAACTTCTAACAACCATATCAGTATGAATACTGACGAAATTGGGAAAAACCGATCTCGTGCGCAAAATCAGACACAGACTGATTTTAAAGCTCGTGTGTAGAATTCTACGAAAGGTTGTGTATTTAGGGACAATTTTCCCTTCAATATATCTTAAAAAAACAAAATGAAAAAGGGTCCAATAATTTAATTCAAATGTCACAGTTAGGCCACTCACAATGCTGCATCCAAAAAAATGGGATCTCTCCCACTTTCCGGTGAGAGATCTCACTCCCGGAGAGATCCCCAATGCACGAGATCTCTCCGGGATCTCTCCTATTTTTTTTTTAATTTTTTTTATTTCAATTAATATTTCAATTTATTAAACTCAAATATAAATCAAAAAATTGGAAACAAATTTTATTTATTAAATTCAAATACTAGTAGACATTATAATATTAAAAAAAAAAAACTAGGCATTACTTGGAATTAAAAAACATCTAAATATCAAGTGATTTCTTCAACATTGTCAAGATGCGTAAATGTTCCTCCAAATCCTCGGGCGACATGTTGCTCGTATCCTTCTCCTTCAGCTTGACATACGTCTTGATTGCTTTGGTTTTTTCGTATATTGATCTACTCTTTACCCACTCCGAGAAATCCCGATTCGCTTCTGCAGTGGTGTCGACAAGATTGACGATTTTTCCCTCCGGAAGGTCTGGTAGTGGAACACTTGCAGTTGCCTTCCCATTTCCTTTCGTTGCAGCCTTCCCAATTGGCCGTTCACGGCTGAAGAAGGGGGCATCATCCTCGGATCTACTAGAGTTGGACAATCCGTCAATACTCTTTTGTCGCTTATCAGAGCCGACGCCTTGAAATTTTGGAAGAGAGTGCAAGATAACCCAAGCATCCTTCAGAACGAAGTGTTGCTTGTTGTTCTTCTTGTAGTACAACTTGGCGGCAGCGTCGTAGATGTCGTCGTTGCTCGAACCGCTTGGCCATTGCTCCTTGCATTGAAGGTAGAAGCCATTGAATTGTGCCACCTTCGCTTGAGCTCTTCCAAAATGCAATTTTAGCTGCACATGGTCCCGATCGATGGCTCCCTCCGGCTTCTTCTGTGTGTTGTACATGTGTTCGATGCGCCTCCAAAATTGGACGCCGGTTTGGTCGACACCCTTCTTCGGATCTTGAGTTACGGCCGACTAACAAAACGCGATGGCCGCCGTTTCTTCCGGAGAGTAGGCAACCGGCGGCCTATTGGTAGGAGTGGCGGCTTCGGAGCCATCTTGATTGGCCTTCGGCTTCGCCTTGGGCTTCGCTTTCACCTTCCCCTTTTCTTTCGACGGTGAAGGAGCGGGGACGTTGGAGACACTCTCGAAGGAGGCAGATAGATTCATCGACTCCAAGCCTTGCGTTGCAAAACGTTGAGAATCCGGCGAAGAGGGTCAATAGGATCTGGAGGAGTAGCCCCCAAATAAAGGTGGGGTGGTGGCGTATGCGCTAAAACCGAGTGCCGGTGGAGGAGTGGGAGCTTCCTCCGTGATCGGTGGTGGCGGCGGCGCTCCGTAGTTGCCGGCATAATTCCCGTACCAAGTGTTGAACTCGTTCTCCATCGGATCCGACATTTTTTTTTTTGCTTGAATAATAACAAAAATATGTGTATAAATTGGAAAAATGAGGATGAATTGAAGCCAAAATAGGAGAAATGAGTGCATTTTATAGGAAAAATTTGAGAAGTAGCCATTTGGAGCTCAACGGCTACCCCAACGGCTCCATCACATTTTTAATTTTTTTTTTGTTGTTGCCGAATTCAGATTAAAAAAAATAAAAATTGCCTTGCTGGCGTCATAATGACGTCAGCATGCCGATCGATCTTGAAGCGCTACTCCGCACCAAAACTTTCCGCTCCCATGACCCCCAACGCGAGATCAGATCGATCCCGGGATCGCTCGCGGCGGCGCGCCAAGCGATCCTGGCGCGTTGGGGATGAACTTAGGTTTTGAAGTTCTTTAATGATTTGATTATATAAAGTTGGAGATATATAGAGTATAGTATAGTGATAAAGAAGAAAAGGTGTTCTTTCAAAAAAAAAAAAAAAAAGAAATAAAGAAAAGAAAAGAAAAGAAAAGGTGTGAGTGTAACAAGACATGTTACAAATTTAACTCGATGTTGATGATGACTTTGGTCCCCTATCCTAATTGTTTGAAATAGTACAATATTTAGGGCTTCTTTTGTTTGTTGAAAATTTTAAAGCAATCTAATAAAGGAGGCTTACTTATAATTGCAAAAAGGGCAATCAACATTCTAACTTGGACCATCACATTATTTCCATTTATGTAATGTCTTAGCCTACTACTACTAGCACACTAAATATCATTTTTTGGAAGTATCATTTTATATTATTCAAAAAAAAAAAAAAAACCATATATATGTGTAAATTTGGAGGCTTAAAAATATAAACAAGCTCAAATTTGGAGAGCAAGATTGGATTTTTCTTGGATGGAATGAATGAGAAAGACATGTTTAGTGAAAATGAGTATGATTTTTTATTCTCTAAAGAGCAAAAACTTCTAAAACTTGCACCTTTTTAAAAAAAAATTAATTAAGAGTTGAAGGGACCAATTAACTATCGTGTCAACCAACTCGCCACTTATGTGTGCAAGCATAATGCAATGCTCTTTAATGCCACACCCATTCTTTTTGTTGAATCATTAATTACTTTTTTTTTTGAATAAAAATAAAAACAATAGATACTTTATGTTTGAAAGTTGGACAATGAAGTATGCCAAACATTTTTTTTTAAAACAAATAATTGAATATTTAATTGAATAAAGTTTGCCAAACAATTAATTGAATATAGTTAATACGAGCTACCAAAAATCTCCAACTTTTATAGATGCTAGCTAGCTACGACACTCAAAATATATCTATTTCTCGCCCACACTATATGCTACAACATTCATCTCATTCTATTAGTCTCATTTGTCATTTTTGTCCGTCCCACTTATTAGTCTCATTTTTTAAATGACAAAGAATACTTTACTACAATTAACTCTCTCTCCTTATAATTGATTATAGCTCTCATTCTTCCTTGGTTTATGTGCCAATTCAAAATGGGATTAATGCCATGGGATGGAGGTAGTACAATATAATGAAAATATATAATATGGATCAAATATATATATTTATAATAAATACAACATGAAAAAAAAACTAATTATTTAACTCGTGATAACGCATAAAAATTACAATTGACTCCAAATGAATATAGGGCATATAGTTTTTTACTCTTAATTTCTACTTTTCCCTCCGTCCCATGCTATTAATCATATTTGAATATTTTATGCCTCATATATATTCAACAAATGAGACTAAAAACATGAGACGGATGTAGTATTTGATTTGATTTTACATTTAGTTCTTAAAGCATATTATTTAAATATATTATATGTTTCTTTACCATTAATTGGTGAATATGTTTATTTGATAAATATTAAATACAGTTCAAGTTACATGAATAATAAAATATACACTGTACACAAGTCACAAGTCATGTCAAGAAATGAGTTTAAAATTGTATAATTGTGCAACATGTGTGACTAGGAAATGTATGGAGACATCATTTTAATTAATATCAAGCCAAGCTATATGTGCAGAAAATTATGCATCAATTATTCAAAATGTGTACATGTGTATGTATGTAAATATATCTCAATTACATTGTGCAATAATTAATTTCGACAAATCATTGTACACTTATTTTATAAATGTGAATATCGTTGCTTATTATACAGTTTTGCTTCCTATTCACATGCTAGCAGCTAGTTTATTCTAAGGTCGTCCTCCCCCACCCCCACGCACCAAAAAAAAAAAAGATTACGGTCGTGTTATCTTTGGTGAAAAATTATCATGAGAAAATGAGGGAAAAAATTGCAATCACCCTTACAATTTTTCCTTATTTCTCACATTTTCCACCTCCTTATCTATGATGAAGAATTTTACTTTATGTTGGTGGGATAATATTTTCACTCCATGTTGGTGGGATGTTATATTTTCCTTCCAATATTGGAGTAAAAAGGAAGGGGAAGAAAGAGGAGGTGAGAAAATGTGGGAAATAAGGAGAAATTTAAAGGGTGATTGTTCCATTTTCTCTAATTTTTTCATGATAATTTTCCATCAAAGAGAACATACCTTACAAAAACAAAGCGAATAAGGTATTAACATTTTTTTTACTATGATCAAGATTAATTAATTATATATTCGACTTTTGGGGCATCATCTCATTCCATAATTCGATAATGTATAATTTTTTTTCATATAATAAGTAGTATTAGTATATATACAAAACGTTTAAATAATACAGTATATTAAAAGCTTTCTACGCATTAAAACTTTGAAATATCCAACCCCATATGATTAAATGAATTTATTTTCTTGAAATATGAGAATTATAGCCATTCTACACAATTATTTTTTTCTGAAATTATTTGATCCAAAGAACCGATCGTTATTAATATTTTCAACGACTACTAGTCTCTACATACTTTTATCCTGGAGAGAAAAAAGCTCGTGACATATCCAAATCTTACCTCTACTTTTTTTTTCTTTTTCTTTTTTTTTTTCTTTTTGAGTAATCATGGAAGAGAGTATCACTTTATTTGTTTTTATCTTTCACTACATAAAAAAATTGTCCAACTCCAATATTTTACTGTCATACTTTGATATATACATATAGACATTCTTCCCAAATAACGAAAAGGTGAATTTGTTGAAAGCAAGAAATGGGAATTAATTAAGAAGATGAAGAATGGATATATATGAGATTAATTAGCAGCTAAAGAAAAATGCAGGAGCTAGCTAAGTTCTGTAAGTATTCATAAAGGAAAGGGATTGCCCCCAAACTTTTTATTCAATTCATTCGCCCCACCTCTCCATCTCTCTCTCTCTCTCTCTCTCTCTCTCTCGCCACACACACAGAGGCAAGCATAGAGGCCATGGATACATATTTATATATATATATGTTGTTAGCTAGATAGTGTGGGGAAAAGAAAAGGAAGAAATAATAGGAAGAGAAAGAGAGAGAGGAGAGAGAGAATGGGGAGAGGGAGAGTGGAGTTGAAGAGAATAGAGAACAAGATCAATAGGCAGGTGACATTTTCAAAGAGGAGAAATGGGCTATTGAAGAAAGCTTATGAACTTTCTGTTCTTTGTGATGCTGAAGTTGCCCTCATCATCTTCTCCACTAGGGGCAAACTCTATGAATTTGCTACTACTAGGTAGGTACTCCTTAATTACTCCTCCTTTATTTTGTTATCAATATATCTTTTCATCAACTCCTTATTTAATTAATTAACACATTTGTTATTTTATAGGAGTAAGTATTATTTTATGCTAATTGTTAGTAGTATTTACTTGTATGGACTGGGGACATTTCTCTTACTACATACTTGAATTGTTTTCTCATAAATTTTATTGCTTCAAGAGTGATATATATGCTTTTCTTTTTGGATCAAGAACTTGGACGTTTCATGATATTTTCTGAAATGATCAAAAGAAAAAAAAAGAATATTACTGACTAGGTTTAGTTTGCTGCCAAGAAACCCTTCTTGGACCTCTGTGCAAGATCTAGGGTTTTACCCCCCCCCCCCCCCTCACACACACACACACATACATACATATATATATATATATATATGTATATGTATATGTATATATGTATATGTATATGTATAATATAATAATATAAATATACATTGGATATATATATATATGTGTGTGTGTGTGTGATGTGTGCATGCACATATTCTTCCGTGCTTCACAATATTTAGTGAGGTAGTACCAAAAAAAATGGTGCAGTGTTCAGACACATACCGTGAGAATAAAATCTTTAACTTTTGTCTTCTTTTTTTTTTTCTTAATTTAATCATCACACATTCTTACATATACTTTCTATTTTACTGGTTTTTTACCCTCACTTCATGCAACATTTCCTCTCTCTCTCTCTATCTCTCTATCTCTCTATCTCTTCTTGTAGAGGAAAGGAAAGGAATTTGCCATGTGAAGAGCAGTCTCTATAAGTGGGAATCACTCAATATGCTTAATTATTTGCCACTCTCACTACCATTTTCTGCTCAAACTTTTCTCTCACACTTTTCACTCAACAAATCTATATATATATAAAGAGGGAGTTTGAATTTTACAATCAATTGCAAATCAATTTGAGAGTAGCAATTTTGTAGTTAATATGGAATGTATGGTTATTTGTTTAGATGTAGACGTGGGAGTTGCAATTTATCTTTCTTTTTCTTTTTTTTTTTTTACGGCTATTTGTTTGTTAAATTTCTCCAAAATTAGGAATGGTGGGTGGCGGATGCAAGGGACCATTTTTTTTTATTTTTTTATTTTCTGTATAATAATATTTCAATAAAGTTAAATACAAATTTGGTTTATAAAATTAATATTGAATATTATTATTACTATTATTAACACCAACCTATCTTTATATGTATATATAAAGAAGTAATTTAAAATCTGAAAATCATTATAAACCAAGTTGAATGGCAATTTTATATTTAATAATAGAGTTTAAGAGTTGATGATGCACAAATCCACAATATATAATAGTAGACTCATTTTAGTGGGTTTTTTTTATTTATTTATTTATTTTATTTTAATTTTTTTAAAGAGATTTAGAAAAAAAAAATCGTATTATATTTATAAATTTGATTTTTTTTTATAAAGTTTATTATTGTTTTCTATTAATATTGCCATTACTTTTGAAAAAATATCTTGAATAGCATCAAAGTAATTGATCTTTGATTTTTTTTAATAAAGTTTATTATTGCTTTCTATTATTATTGCCATTACTTTTTAAAAATGTCATGAATAGCATCAAAGTAATTGATCTTACAAAATATAGATTAATAATTCCTAATTACCTTTGAATAAATTTAGCGATCAATTTTTTTTTTCTTTTAAAATGATTTTCAGATAAACATTAAATATGTATAAATCAACTTACTCAATACATTATCGGCCTTATTAGGTTAGCTTAATAGGTTATTCATTTTTCAAGGTATATAATGTAATTTTTCATAAACAAAATCAAGTACATATATGATTTTTTCGAAAATATTCTCATTAGCATAAAGTTTAAGAATTTCTTTTTTCCAGTAAGATTCGATCTTTATGACATATATAATATTTTTTGGTACATTCACATCAGTTGTGAGCATATTTAACTGTACCTAGAGAGGGTAGATGAACATTCATCATGAATGTTATATACCATTAGGCGACTTATCTTGAGTTACACGACTTTAATTAAAAGAGTGGTAGATTAATAATATGAGAATCTTAGAAGTGTGAATTTATGCAGTTATTAAATTTATTAAAATAGTAATGTTATAGTAGTTCAATAAATACATTGCCCGTTTATTTTGAATATGTAGAGTTATATAAGTAACTTAATATTAATAAATATCAAACATTTCAATAAAGTTTCATACTCCCTATGTCCCACTTAAATTGTCTGTAAGGGGAAATATATGTGAAATATAAAATAATAAAACGAGACAATTTAGTTGTAACAGACCCGTGCATCGCACGGGTGCAAAATCTAGTTTGTTCTAAATCCACAGTTTGGTGAACAATTACTATCTTTGATTATTAAGAAAAAAAAAAAACATATCCATGTGCATTGCACGTGCACCAATTATATATGAAAATGTGATATTCATGTGAAATATTTATTATATGTATTGCTAATGGCTACTTATATATGGACCAAGGCACTTGTCATTTATTTATTTTTATTTTTAGGAGAACGATATATAGTCTTATTTCTTCTTCTGAAGGTGAGAGTGATGTTGTCTCTCATGATTTATTCTTCCTCTATTTTATCATGCAATTAATTTCTCAATTATTAATTTCACTTATTTATTTATTTATTTTAGCTTGACCGAGACCCTTGAGCGTTATCAACGCTGCTCTTTAAATCCTCAAGAAAATGGTGGGGAAAGAGAAACACAGGTAGGTATTAATTATATACATAGTTTTGATCTTTAAAATCAATTTATTAGAATAGTTCAATATATAAATTAATTGTTCTTTTTTTGGGGGGTGTATTGTATATTTAGAGCTGGTACCACGAGGTCTCAAAATTAAAAGCCAAGTATGAATCCCTTCAAAGAACTCAAAGGTAACCCACTACTCCAATCCGAATATTTTTATTTGTGACATATATATAGTAAATATATGTAGAAAATTGTTCATAGTCATGATTTTAATTTATTGAATACATAAATATATGAATGGTCATCGGTTGAGATTTAAATTAGTAAATTAATTGGTGAATTAAAGGCATCTCCTCGGAGAAGATCTGGGGCCATTGAGCCCTAAGGAATTACAGAATCTTGAAAAACAACTTGAAGGAGCTCTTGCTCAAGCTAGGGATAGAAAGGTACTAACCAATATTCTTTCTTTATTTCTTGAATATGCATGAGTATCATACAATTATTTAGATTTTCTCTAATTTTGTTTTTCCAGAAACATATTATGATGGAACAAGTGGAGGAGCTCCACAGAAAGGTAAAAATAAAAACACTAATTTTATTTAGGCCATATATACACTATTTTGACATTTGAGATTCATACATTTTCTTTAAGCTATTATTATTATTATTATTATTACTAATTACTATTACTATTTTTTTATTTTTTTTGGTACGAATTTCTGAAATTTTATTTCTCCTTCAACTCAAATACATCAAGTCCCTACATCCTCTTACATTTCACTTCTCATAATTTATCAACTATACTCTGCGCATTCCTAACTTTCGATCTCTGGCACTGCTCCATGCAAGCGTTAGCTTGCATTGATGAACTATCGCATCTATACTACTCTTTAGCTCCTTTCATTCGTCTCAAATTTCTCTCCCGCCAAATGTGATACACCACTACGGAAAACAATGCATCTATATAACTTCTGCATCCTATTATTGTTTGTACTTCTTGAAATCACCACTTGCCTTTCAAACGTCCATGCTCTAACCTCTGACCATCAACTCCCCACCAATCTGCAACTTCCTTCCACACCGACTGCGCTATTCTACACTCAAAAAACAAGTGGTCCAACGTTTATTCAGCCTGCTCACACAAACAACACACCGACTCAACCAACCTGCACACCAATATGCTGCTGATAATAATAATAATTATTATTATTATTATTATTATGATGATGATAATGATGATGTAGGAGAGACAGTTAGGAGATATGAACAAGCAAATAAAATTGTCACTGGAAATGTCAAGCGGAACAACTGCTGCCTTTCCTCTCCACCTCACTCCTCCTCCTTCTAACCCCGCAATGGAAGGGTAAACACATGCACCTCTCTCTCTCTCTCTCTCTCTCTCTGTAAATTAAATAAATTAAATAAATTATATTACATTAAATTAAATTAAAATGCAGGTATGATCATGAGTATAATATTGGAGAAGGGTCATCTGTTCCTAGCAGCATGGCTGTCGACACTAATTTCATGCAAGGATGGACTCTTTAATTATTAATTATCTCCATTTCGATATAATTAATATATTATATATATGGAGTTTTTTCTTGGTTTTCTCTTAGATAAGCAGTGTGTCGCTCCATTAATTAAGTGTTATAAAATATAGATATTAAGATATTGTGTGCAGATTTAGTATGGCTTTAATTTGTACTGGTTTCTATTGCCTTATGTTTATGTGATTGTGATGCAAATACAATGTAGTGTGTTTTTGACAATTATTACATCGAATTCTCCCATTTATATTTTGTGGCTTATTTTGTATCTGCCAATTTAAAAGTTATAAGGATAATGATAATGTTTATTATAAAAAAAAATGATAATGTTTATTACTCCCTCCGTCCCGTCGAAATGGCCTTGTTTTCCTTTTTGGGTCGTCACACCGAAATGGCATTGTTTCCTAAAAAGGAAATAATTAGTGAATTAAAATAATTAATTAATGCATAAAAAAATTATTTAATGACTTTGTTTACCTTGAAATACTTATTTAATATTAAATATATTTATAAAAAATTCAAAAATTTAATTATCAAACACAATTTACGAATTAAACACTTTCTCCTTAAATCGCGTGCCGAAAAGAAATCAGGCCATTTCGGCGGGACGGAGGTAGTATTAAATTAATGAGGCACAAATGGTAAATAAGAGGATTTAAATCCAACTTTATTATACTACTCACTCCGTCTCAGTTCAATTGTCTCATATTTTGAACTATGAGATAATTTAATTGAGACGGATGGAGTAGTATATATAATTAACTTTGATGGGCTTGAGGTGACTCATAGGCCCAATGTAAAAATTGAAGGCCCATTAGCCTTGCTCGGCCCAGTATGAAGAAATTAAATGTTCATTTGGGCTAAAAGAATTGGGTCACGAAGGCCGTGGTACTTTGATAAATAACGAGATAATTTTTTATTTATTTTCATAATGTTACAATGATTAAAAGATAAGTGCCTGGCGAAATTACCTTCTAATTTTCCAACAAGATTTTGAATATTTTTTTCAATTGATTCGTCTTCCCTCTAATCATAATTATAATAACCTCTTTGTAATCTGGATTCGAACCTTCTAGTGCGTTTTTGCGTGACATCTTCTATTGTATCAATATGTGATTGTTTTGTTATGAAAAATTCTAATTATTGTTGTTTTTAGAATTGTTTTGGATACGTGACAATCATTGATGCAATAGAAGACATCACATAAAATTGCAATAAAATATCTGAATCCAAATTAGTTTCTCCTTCTTCACTTTGTCAAATTTCTTATTCTCGAAAAAAAAACAAAAAATTCAATTCCTTAATTTTTCCTTAATAGTACTTCTACCACTTCATTATAGATTGAATTATCCAAACTTGAATAGATCTCAATTATCCTTCTAATCTCACCTATATCAAACCAACTAGATAAAAAGATACAAATACACTCACTCTCTCTCTCTCTCTCCAAAGAGAAAGAGTAACAATACACTATAAAAAAGATGAGATAAATAATTCATGAGAAACATCTGAAAAATACCACATTCCATCGCAGCCAGTTAGTTACATGCAGCTGACTCCGAGCAAAAAAAAACAAAAAACAATGAGGTTTTAACAGATGCAAATATGCATAAATTATTTGCAGTTTCCAAATGCAAATCATAATCAGCAGAAAAGGGGGAAGAATTAAGCAAGAATTTCATATAAACATACATAATTAAGTTACTAAAGCCAGTAGATATAGAGAGATGGCTTTAAATAATCATATTCACATATACTAAATATTATTTCTGATAAGGGCGCTTATTCCTCGTCTCCGGAAGGCCGATGAACAACTCCGTCTCCACATCCGAAACCTCACTTATCTCTGCAGAAGGAGCGATTGCTCTCTCCTCGTTCGACCCTCCTCCTCCTCCGCCTTGTGTTTGAAGTCCAAACTGAATATAATGTACATTGCAGTTTTTTTTTTTTTTTAGAATTTTTAAGAAAATATTAATCCTAGACTAACTCAAACTTGCAGCTCATAGATTTAACATGCATCAAAATTTGCAGGAATGCAAACTTTTTTTTGTAATTAATATTGATAATAGCTAATATTGATAATAGCTAATGTTAAAATATGCAAAATTTGAAGTTGTGGAATTAATTACCTTCTCACACAGCATTGCATTTTCAGCAGCTAGGGCTTTCTCCTGGGAGAGAGAGGAATAAATAACATATGCATGCAAATGTATTAATTTTCTATCACATTTATTAATAACAATATATATAGTTTTTAATCAACTTTCTTAAATTAGAGTGATATATATATATACCTTTTCCTTCAAATGCTCTATCTGCTGCTTGTATACTTGCATCTAAGATTAAAATAAAATAAAATAAAAAATATATTCAGAAAAGGAGCAAGTAATAACTATATAAGAGTACTACCCTACCCTACTATATTTAATTCCAATATCAAATATATGTATACAATACCTTTCTTGCACGAATGGTGGTGACACTTTTCTCCAGCTGCTTTTCGAGTTCCTGCAGTTCTTCGATGCTGCAAGAGTTCAAACCTTCCCCTAGTAGCTTCCTAGAAGTGAAAATTGACCAAGAAATTAAGATATTAAAAAAAAATAAAAAAAAAGAACAAAAAACTCAAGATATGTATCATGTTTGTGTGAAGAATTCAAACCGCTTTGATGCTTCTAGCTGCTCGATTTTCTTCATCATACTGGCCGCTTCGTGCTTCAAATGCTGCATTTTGAAGGGATAAATGTTGGTAAATTTTGCTTATTTTTTTCAAATCTATTTAAGGAAATAAAGAGCATTTGATCAACCTGCATGTTATGCTCTGATGGGGGATTCTTAGCTTGACTATCTTTAGTATGCTTCTGGTAACGCTCGATCGTCTCATGCATGCTGTCAAGTTTACACATAACTAATACTGCTTAATATTAAAATTCTTTGACATGAACAAACTGTGTAAATGCAGCTAATTTTGGAGAGATTCTTAGCTTAGTTAGGTTACAGAAAACACAGTCTATGCTAATTGTGTAATTCATACTTCACAGCCTCAATAAGAAGATTACATAAGAATCATTGGAAACTAAGTAGGATAAGCAAAATCAATATCAATGAAAACTAAGCACCATTCACTTCAGGAAATGGTTCTTCATTGAGTTGTCTACTTAAAACATTAAAAATCCCCAATAGCCATGCAGATTACACGAAAATACATAATATATTTAATTTATTTGATCAATGGTTTCATAATATATTGGTACATGTATAAGTGAAAATATATAAACGATTTATTGCAAAAAAATTGTTCAATAATTCAAGATTATTAGTGGACAAGTATCCCTTTCTTCCAAATTCATCACAAGAAAACAAACGTTAAGAACTAGTTTGAAATATGTGATTTTTCAAGTACTAAGCTTTTCAATCTTCTTGCCTCTACATATATACATAACTACTATTGTCAAAATTAAATGCAGTGAAAAACAACCTAGTTAATGTTATCACTCAAGTCAAAAGGTCAATAATGCATATAGAAACACATAAAATCAAAAAAAGGCTAATTATTTTTTTAACACCAATTGACTGCACTTAAAGTGATTCAAACTAAATAAAAGCCAAAATTCTGGTATTATTTGGATTATGAAAGCCAGCAGCTGCAACTATTTATTTCATAAAAATAGAGTTTCAATTTAGTATTTCTATACTGCCACTTAGTTTCTAACTCTGAGACAATTCAATACCAGTTAATACAAAACTATTAGTGGACTTTTTTTTTTAAGTTTATAGAGGTTAAACTACAAAAAATTTCAGCACAGATGGATGCATTCATTCATCCAAATTGACTTTTTTTTTTTTTTTTTTTTAACTTTATATTTTATGAAAAGAGAAACCAAAAGTCTTAGTCTGAGTTGCAATATGGGTAATACCCAATTTTGTAAAACAACATATGAACCACACAAAGATGCAATAGTACTGTTTTTCCTACTCATAGGAGTAGCACAGTTTTATTCACAAGAACTGTATGCAATTTCAAAGGCATAGCCAATAATATCATTAACCATATTTGACTAAATAGTGGTTTTGATATTTTACATTTATTGATTTCTTTTCACTAGGGTCATATCTTTGATTTCCTCGAAGTGGCATTTAATAATATTAATGCACATATGGAAATCGAAGCCTAGACTCATGTTCAAAAACCCTAGCATCATTAATCATGCATGAGATAAGCTTACTTTGACATTAAAAATAGGGTAATTAGAATAAATAATTTCTCTATTATACATATGTTCTCCATCTCATATTCACTTTAATTACCAAAAGAAACTAATTAACAAGAATATGTATTGATATCTTCAAAAGTGACATGATAACATAGGGCATCATATCATATTTCACTAATATATATATATATATATTACTCATTTTTCGACGTTAGAAGGAAAAAAAAGAACAAATCAAGCTTTGATTTTTATTTATTTTGTAGATTTAATGATTTCTATATTAATTTCTATGATACTAGAATACAAAACAATCGAATAAAATCGAACAAAATAATGTCAAATCGAAGAAATGACAAAGGTGCTCACGAAGGTGTCCACCATTAGATGAATAGCATATCATTTCTCTCTCTATATATAAAATAGGAGAGCTTCTACTGAAACTATAACATATATTGTCATGGAAAATGTGTTGAAATTTCCTAGCCAATAAATATATACTGAAATACCATGTTCACACAAAAGAGAGATAAATAGTCTATTCTGCTAACACACTGTGCAGTGCAAACTGTACTGTGCTAACCATTTTTCTTCAGTACTATTGACTGGAAATATTATTTAATTCTCATAACAAAAAGGAATACAGTAATCAAGGTGAATAGGGAATCCTTTTTCCTCTCATACTTCTTCATATAACTACAAATTAGATGTCCTTGCATCACTAAGCTCAATAATTTCTATTATCAAAGAAGGGTTTTTATCTTCTTATTTCTAACAATGCAAAAATAAGTGCTACTCATTTTTCAAAATAACCAAATTAATAAAGTTTAACAAAAATCTTCAAGCACTTCCATGGAATAAATATTTGATTTCAATTACTTTTCTTGATTCTAAACTGTTAGAGAAGCTAAGCCCTTGGTTTTGATTCAATTTTAAGTAAGTGAATGTCCCCTAAATAAAGAGATTAGATTGCTTCAAAGTGTTTAGGAGACTATATTCATTAACTTTAATATCACATCTACAGTCCATCATTTAAACTACAACTCTTCAAAGTAATCAAAGCCAAGAAGGACTTAAAACATCAACAAACAACAAACTCTTGTAAGCATTTTCCAAGCAAGAACACACACCAACACACATTCAACTATACTTGTGTACAAGTCTACATTGTAATATAAATTAAATCTATATTCATTAAGCTTATACACAGAATCTTGATGCATATCTCAAATTTAAGTATAAAAAAGGAAGCAAAAGGTGAAGGTGGTGGTGTGAAAAATCGCAAAAGAGATGAATGTTATTGGTTTCGGCAACAAATATTGTAGTTGGAACTCCGTACAAGCATTTGATGCACAAAAAGATTCTGTGAGTGTGATGTAAAGGGAACATATCAAGACTATGGCCTCTTCAACAAAGACAAGATGCTTTCACAACCAAATATAATTGTACTACATTTGACAACTGGCCTGTGCTACATTTATCCCTCAATATTTAAAATGAATAAATAAATTTATGGTCACTCTCCACCACTTCTGCTCCACAAAACTCCATTTTAATTTAAACTATCTTTTTATCTTATGCCATCATCACATTTTTCCATAAGGCTTAGTAGAGGGAATCAATCTCTAAGCTTTACTCACAGATTTGTATTAATATTTTATATGAATGAATTTCAAGATTTTTGCATCTCAATGCCCTAGCCATCTATGGGCCTAGCTACTCTAGAGAGAAGCCCGGAATTATATGATAACACATGGCTTGATTATAGTAATTCAAGAAAACTAAAAGTCGATTTTTAAATTATTTGATACGACTACAATCAAGAAACTGAAACCAGACAAGAATTTTAGTGTTTGTTAGTTGGTTTTCTTGAAGTAGATTAGAATTAGATGCATTTCATGGAAAAAATTTAGCCCAAAATTCAAAAACATTTTACCAAATAAGAAAGAAAAAAGGAATGTTATGATTGGAATCATTGCTTCTATGTTTTATCTCGCCTACATATAGTGTTATACAAAAATGTAGACAGATTTAACCCAAAGTTTTGTGAAGATAAGATGTGATTAGACTATCTTGTGATTATTACACTTTATTCTTTGGGTAAAATGCATTCTCTATCTTCACCCTAAATGCTATCTCAACTTTTTCCGTACATATGATCTCAAAATTCCATTCCCTCCTACTTGATATTTCTTGTAATCAAGAAAATAAAAAAATAAAAAAAAAGATCAATTTAAATGGGAAAACACACAGACGCTCACAGTAGATGTGATAAAAATCCGATCTTTAAAACTAGGAAAAACACAGTTTTCTGAGCTAGATTCATAAATGGGAAGTAGCCTAGGATTCAAGCTGCGAACCCACAGAAAAATAGGATGAGGAAAATGCAGTCATCTCTAAATAAATGGGCAATTATATTAAAACTGCAAGAAAATTGAAACCCATTTTCAAGAAACAGACTGTACGGACATATCATCACTCCTGCAATTTATTCCATATACGGAAGGATCTGGGCTAAGGATAGAATCCTAAACTTGCTTAAATGAGTCATGATCTCACAAACCCACTTGGAAATCAAGAAAATAAAGATCAAGATTCATTCAAAGAGACTCCACATATTCACACGCACGCACACACGCACACGTGTTACCTTGAACTTGCGAATTCATGGAGCTTGCCTCTAGGGGAGAAGATGATGAGTGCCACCTCAGCATCGCAGAGAACTGAGAGCTCAAAGGCCTTCTTGAGAAGCCCATTTCGCCTCTTTGAGAAGGTGACTTGCCTGCTTGTAGCGTTCTCTATACGCCTCATCTGAGTCTTCCCTCTCACCATTTCCTTCTCTTTTTTTTCTACAGCCCTTGTGAGGAAAAAGAAAAAAGAAAAGAAAGAAGAGATTTTGATGAAAAACAAGTAAAAATCAAAGCTTTTGACAGGTGAAATCGAAACAAAGTCGTGATCTTGAGAGAAAAAGAAAAAAAAGAAAAAAGAGAGAGAGTACTACAGTTGAATGCGATGGAGGAATTGCGTGAGAATGAAAATATAAGAGAAAGAAGAATCAAGCTAGGAAATCCAGAAGAAGAAGATGGGGTTGTTGGATAATCTCCTGCAAAAGTATTGAAAGAATTTTCCAAAAAAGAAAAAGAAAAGAAGAAGTGGTGTGTGTAAACAAGAAGAAGAAATCAAGATTATTGGAGTATGGTAATTAAAGGGATGCTTACAAATTTGGCAAATACCCAGAGCACCTTTTGGTTGGAGGTAGGAGGTGAAATAGGCCTAAAAAAGGGAAGAAACAAATCTGATGTGTTTATGTGTTTATATGTTTTATGAGAGAGAAAGAGAGAGAGGCAAAAAAAAAAAAGGGACAGAGAGAGAGATAGAGAGAGAAAATATGATCCAGAAAGGTTTAACAGAGGGAGGGATATGGTAGTAAGTAAGTAGACAGATTGATTCACAGTCCCCTTTTTTGGGAATTCCTATCTTTGAAATCTGAAAAAGATTAGGAAAAAATAGGTTCACACACACACACACACTCAAGAAAAAAAATACTACTACTAATTTCCTTGCTTGTGTATAGTCCCTTCACTACCTTTCTTTTTCCTCTTCAAACCCAAACAAGAAAAGGAAACTCAGAATAAAAACTATTATTACGTTCCCTTTGTTTTTTATCAACAAATTATAAACCTCATCCTTTGCTAGTTTTGGTCTACCCCACTAACCCCACAAAGATAAAAGAAGAAGACATGTTAAAGAAAGTTGCAAATGCAATCAATTATGAAGAGAGAGAAAGAGATATGGCAAATGGGCAATGGCTCTTTCTTTCTTTATATTTTATATATAATATATATATAGCGTTGATATTTGTAGTCCATACTGGTATAATTGTACTATAAATATATGATAAACGATACATTGAAATAATTCTGACATAATTGTATATGACATGCATTTTTTTTGAAAAAAAAATATTTTTTATAGAATCTCACTCTATATATATATATATATATATATATATATATATATATATATAAGAAATAATGAGAAATCACCTGGACTGGACTGGGACTTAGTGGCGACTCCAGAATTTATAATTCGGGGGTGCGAGAAATAACTATATAACATTAATAGTATCATCTTAGAATAATGTCAACGAATTTAGTAAAATTACAAATATACCTAATTTAATTTTTGACGATGTTTCATTACTTGAAAGCAATTAGCAACATCATCATCAGAAACTCGTAGGAAAATACATTTATCTTAGTGAAATTTACTAAACGATCATTTAAAAATTAATTTTCCATACTATTTCGCATCTTGTTTTTGATATAAGTCATTCCGAAAAATACTCTCTCGATACTTGCAGTAGCAACCGAAATAATCAATTACAGAAATAAGAAATAAAACTTCTTAGAGGATAAGTCACATATCTAATTGTTAACATTAATAACATTTTAAAACTTATTCTAATTATTTTAAATTGAATAAATGTACATACACATATATATAATACTAGTAAATAATTTTATTTTTTGGGGTACAAGTGTACCCCCATTGCACCATGCTGGAGTCGCCAGTGACTGGACTATTGATCAATGTGTGATATATAATCGAGATTAACTGGTGCATTATAATTTACTGAAAATGTATTATGATGACACAAAATGTATAATTTTTTTTAAGGAAAATTTATTTTGTATATATATAAATTAGATGATGATGTTGGAGTATACTCCATCCGTCCCACTTAAATACTAGTTCACCTTTCTTTATTAGTTTGTCATATATAATAGTCCACTTGCTTGGTAAAAGTCTATCGCACAACTAATATTATTTTAAAATTTCTTATCTCTACTTGCATTGGTTTCTATGCCAAAAGCAATGTGGACAATTTAAGCGGGACAGATAGAGTACTATTGTGTGTGTGAGTATATACTCTCTCCGTCTCACCTTAAATGATCTCTTTTATTAAAATATATTTCATATATGAATAAAAAACGGGTAATTTAAGGTGAAACGGAGGGAGTATAAATCTAGAAAGTAAACATATAGAAAGGGGGAATGACATTCAAAATAAACACACACACACACATGCCATAAGAGTTAATTTGCAGAGGAAAATAAGGGGCGTCCGTACAGTGTTAGAAAGACGTCAACATCTGGCATTTTATTTGGCAACGTACAAAAATCCCTAAGCCAATCAGAGATCGAAAACGCAACACTCTGTTTAGATTTTCTAATAATTCTAACAGGTGGCCCGTGGGTCCCACTCCCTACCCCACCCCCTTCTATCTCTCTTCCTAAGTTCTTTTCCCTTCTCAGACGCATTCTAATCTTTCTTAATTTGTCCACTCACTTTTTTATATATTTTTTTACCTAATATATACTACTACTATATATTATATTATATTATATTATATTATTATTACCCCCACTTAATTAATTACCTCTTCGACATGTCTCCTTCAATTCCAATATATAACAAACATTTCCTCTTCACCGTGGTTTTAAAGGGATTGGATGGAAGGTTGTACGCGCATCAACAATAAGTGTACTCTACATTAACACTACTTCTAATGGTTAGTAATTGATTACTGTAGTAATTTTCCTTTTATTGGATGGTTTCGATAGCCGCAGTTGACTTATACAGTAACTTATAACAGCTTATATTTCTTATGTCGAGAAGTTTCTGTGTAGATTTATATGTTTAATTTTTTTTTATATCTAATTGTATGTGATAGGGAAATCGATTACTAACATATTAACGACCTGAGTTTAGGAATATATATGTAGTAGATCATATGAAAACTAATTATTACGTGAAAACTGCAACTCATGCATTTTATGCATAAAATGATGCATTTTGTGCATAAAATGTTGTATAATAAAATATATTATTTTATATTATTTTTATGCATATAATGCATCATCATGAAAATGTAATATTTTATGCATAAAAATGCAACACTTTTGTGCATAAAATGCAACATTTTGTAATGGGTTGCAGTTTTCACGTAATAATTAGTTTTCACCATATAATATAAGAGCATGAAAACATTATTTGCAAAAAAAAAATATAATTGTATATATAAAAAAATATGAGACAATATATAAATAATATAGTTCTCATTCATGAATGGAAGAGTTAGATCTCGTATAATATATAGACCATTTCTATATATAAATAGGTTTTTTTTTAAAAAAAAAATGCACAATTATGATGCACAATACGTACAAGTTTACAACTATAATGCACGGTACATCATAATGCAATGTCAATACTATTATGATGCATCAGTTATTATAATACATTCTCAGTATAATTATAATGCACAGTTAATTTGGACTGTAGATCACACAACAATTAAGGGTCCATATCATTTCTCAAAAAATCCATTTTTTATTTCATCTTTTAATTATGCTATGGGTAATTAAGAACAAAATTTAGGGTTCAAATAAAGTATTTAAAGACTACATAAGTAAGTTATTAATGTAAAAACTCGTAGCTTCAACATTATAGTACATAAATTTTAATGAACATTATGTTTCCCCTCGGAAAAATGGGCTGTTTACTGCTTATAGTAAACATTTTTGCGCTCTCTCTCTCTCTCTAGATCTCTCTGTATGCAAGTTTGAATAAATTTTTAAGATGCAAGTACTTATATTAATTAGTTTTTAGGAAATTCATTTTTCTTCAATTACCATTATAGATATATATATATATGTGTGTGTGTGACCTGCATTTCATATTGTCACGAGTATTTCATGAAATGCGAATTTATATTTCAGATGGAGGCTTCATCCTCTCATATTTAATGAAATAAAAATTTAACGCAAAAGCAAACAACTTTCGTGTTTGGCCTAATTACAAGAAAATAATATAAATAAATAAAAATACTTTCAGAATATTATAAATTGCACCGACATTTGCATATGGGTTTCTGCTAGGAATATTCATTTCAATTGGCTTCATGCATTTGTTAATATTTTAAGTCATAGACTTTTGTAACTAAGCTAAACCTAATTAATTAGAGTTAGTTCTTTGTATATAAAAATGCACTTCACATGTTAAACGATAAATCCATCCCTACACGTATAGGTGTACTTGTAAAAACACAATCTAGTATTCCTTCCTGATAGGATGTGGCCCAGAGGCCCAAGATCAGCTCGGCCCACTCAGATTGAAGCCCAATAACGAGTCAACAAAATCAGCCAACTGCCCCACGATTTCTCAACCACCCGCGATGATCAGAGTACGGACGGACATGCGAGAGCAGCATCCATGAATCACCCGTGACCTCAATTCTCTATAAATAGAGCTATCTTGTAAGATAAGAAGGGGGACGGTATTTTTACTAGCAAGAGAGACTTCAATATAAACATTCTCTTTTCCCTCCGTGGACGTAGATCTACCCATAGATCGAAACCACGTAAATTCTTGTGTTCTTAACTTTCTATAAATCTCACCATCACAAAAACACTCCAAAATCCACGATCGATCACTGGCGCCGTCTGTGGGAAAGTGAAATTTTGTGAAACCGATCAGCGCATTTTGAGTAAAGATACGATGGTGAGACCAACCCGATCCGCCACCACTGCCGCCGCCGCCGCCAAAGCAAAACAGAAGCAAGCTGACCCCTTTACCAATCCGCCTTACACTCCAGTCAATGAGGAAGAGGGTGACGTTAGTCAAGCTCAGAAAACTGCTTCCCAAATCCGACGTGACCAACAACCCATTCGCCGAGCTCCTGAAGGCCACCTGGAAGATGTTCCGTCTGGAGATTCAGCGAGTAACGATGGGCCCAACCAAGGTGGCAGCCGACGCGGCAACACCGAACTCCAGTCCGAGCTTGGAGACGCACTGAAGGCGTACCTGGACCTCCACGAGCAGGATTTTCGTAAGTTCGTCGATCAACATCGACAACAAAGTCAAAACAGAGAAGACGGAGTCGAATCGTCACAAAGGCGATCCCCAAGTCTCCAGATCGTTGGAGATAGGGAGGCCGAACTTCCCCGAAGGCTACAGGACAATCGCCGTGGGAACAACCGCACTTCACCTCGGCGCGGATCAACGTCACCTCGTCAGAACGCCATTCCACCTCGGCGTGACAAAGGAAATGCCTACCAGGGAAGATTCACCGTGTACGGTCGAATCTCGACTCCCTTCACTAATAAGATACTCTATACTCCCCTCCCGTCGACGTATAGAGTGCCTCCTATCCCGCCTTACAACGGGTCACAAGACCCCAGCAACTTCCTATCCCGGTTCCAATACAACATGATGAACCAGGGATTGGCCGAAGATATTTACATGTGTAAAGTCTTCCCCGAGCTGCTAGTGGATAACGCTAGGAGCTGGTTTGATAGCCTCCCTAATTGCAGCATAGGGTCGTATGCCGACCTACTTGACGCTTTCGAACGCCTCTTTTTTCAAAACGCCGAGGCAAAAATCAGCCCAGCCCAGCTCCTAACCTTAAGGCAGGGGCGGGGAGAAACGATCAGTGATTTTCTGGCCCGTTTTTATAACGAAAGCCTTAAAGTCGATCGTCTCTCCGACGACGTGCTCATCTCGGCATTCCAAAATGCCATTCAGTCCGGGACTCTCTTTAGAGAGCTTGTAAAGGCACGCCCAACGACCTCCAGGCAGCTATGGAGGATTGCCGATGCATTCGCGGAGGCGGATGAGGCCGATCGGAAAAAGCGGGCAGCAGACCGGCCCGAAAACAACGATAAGAGAAAAAAGAGGAGCGCGCCGACCTTGGGCAAGGTCGCCGAAGTGCCCTCGAAAGGTTACAGCGAGGACCTCTCGAGTCCCGCTTAGGACCTCGGCCCCACCAAGACCGAAGTCAGTATACACCACTGACAAAGTCCAGGGCTGAAATATACGAGCTTCACTCAAACTTGTTCGAGAAGCCACCGCCCTTATCCCGAGGTGGGTCGAAACGCCGATCCAAGGAGAAATACTGCAAGCTCCATAATGACTACGGTCATGAAACCGAAGACTGCAGGGACCTCGCCTTGGACATAGAACACATGGTACGCGACGGTACCCTTAAACTGTACCAAAGTCGCAACCAGAAAGAGGCCCGACCTCAAGGGAAGGGCAAGAGAAAGAAAAACAGGGGAGGCAACAACTGTACCCCCCAAAACGACAAAAGGCCAAAGCACGACGACGAGGATGAGGATGAAGATCAGCCTCAATATGATGCAGTCATCACGGCCATCACCGGACTGCCCGAAGGTACGACGAGGTCATCGTTGAAAGCCGAGGCCCGAAGTCAACAGCGGGAAGAACCCACCCAAAAAAGGTTCAAAAGGGAATAGGTCGTCACCTTTTCTAGCAACGACCCAGTTCCCCATGCGGTACCTCATCAAGACGCCACCATAATTGAGGCCATAGTGGCCAACAAATTGGTCCACCGCATATTTATTGATAGTGGGGCCTCTGTGAGTGTTCTCTTTAAAGACTGCTTCGATAAGCTCAATATTAAAGCACGTCTAAGGCCAACACCCATGCCGCTAAAGAGCTTCACGCAACAAGAGACGACGACGGAAGGCATCATTTCACTGCCCGTGACAGTTGGAAAGAGCCCGCTGTCCACTACGAAGATAATCCACTTCTTCGTCGTAAAAGCCAGCTCCCCCTATAACATCATCTTAGGAAGGGATTGGCTAATAGCAACGAAGGCGATCTGCTCAGCCTACCACCTGACGATTAAAATTCTGTCTAGAAACGGAGTGATCACGCTTCGGGGAAACCAGCAACAGGCTAAGGAATGCATGCAGGTCGCACTCCGAGGTGTTAAGAATCAACACCCCCAAGCATAGCAATTACAGAAACCCGAAGAGGTAGAGCCGACATCGCATCCACCCGTCGAGCCGGTAGAAGACGTCGCATTATACGAAGATGACCCTACCAAGGCCGTCAAAGTAGGGTTCGTCGGCGAAAACGAGCTCCGAAGTCAACTTATCCGGCTACTTCGGGAGTATAGAGATGTCTTCGCTTGGTCGCCGCTAGACATGACCGGGGTGGCTCCAAGCGTCATCACTCATCACCTCAACATCGATCCTAAGGTGAAACCAGTTCGGCAGAAGCAGCGAGCCTTCGCAGCTGAAAGGAATCAAGTGATCCATGACGAGGTTCGCCAACTGCAGAAGGCCGATATTTTATTCGAAGTAAAATATCCGACCTGGTTGGCCAACCCCGTGATGGTGAAGAAGCAAGGAGGCGGGTGGCGGATGTGTATTGATTACACTGACCTCAATAAACACTGCCCGAAAGACTGCTACCCCCTCCCCAACATTGATAAGAAGGTCGAAGCTCTTGTTGGCCACAAGGCGTTCAGCTTCTTAGACCTATACAAGGGGTACCACCAAGTCCTCATGAATGAAGAAGACGCTCGGAAGACCGCTTTCGTCACAGACTTCGGCGTCTACGCATACAAAAAGATGCCCTTCGGGCTGAAAAATGCTGGAGCTACATACCAAAGGATGGTCGACAAGATTTTTGAAGACCACATCGGTAGTATCGTCGAAGTGTATGTAGACGATATAGTCGTAAAAAGCAAGGAAATCGTCACTTGTGTAAACGACCTTAAAGTTGTTTTTAGCCTACTTCGTAAAGTGAACCTAAAATTAAACCCAGAAAAGTGTACTTTCATGGTGCGGTCTGGAAAATTTCTAGGGTGTTGGGTTTCACGCGAAGGGTTAAAAGCTAACCCATCAAAAGTCCGAGCCATCCAAGAAATGCGAGCGCCGAAGTCAATTCATGACGTGCACAGACTGACGGGCTGCCTAGCCGCCCTAAGTCGTTTCCTATCCAAGGCCGCCGAAAAACAATTCTCATTCTTCAAAATACTAAAGAAGGCGCCGAACTTTGAATGGAACGACGAGCACAGGGGAGCTTTTGATGGCTTAAAGACGTACCTCGCAAATTTCCCCACATTATCTGTACCAAAAGAGGGCGAGGATCTCTCACTGTACCTCGCCGCTTCGGATGAGGCAATCAGTGCAGTCCTGGTACGAGAAGAAAAAAAGTCATCAGCTACCCGTCTATTTCATAAGCCGAGCCCTAAAAGGACCGGAGACGAGGTATCAACCTCTGGAAAAGGTCGCACTTGCATTGGTGAATGCGGCAAGGAGACTCCGACCGTACTTCCACGCACATCTGATACAAGTGCTAACCGACCTCCCACTTCGGCAAGTGCTTACAAAACCAGAAGCGTCCGGGCGAATCGCTAAATGGGCTGTAGAACTCGGCGAGCACACGATTTCCTTTGTACCTCGCCAAGCCATTAAAGGGCAATCTTTGGCTGATTTCTTAGTGGAAGCTAAGTTCACGGACGCACAACAATCCGTTGAACCCACTAAGGATAAATTAAAGGCTGAGGCGCCGAAGCCACCACCACAAGACTGTTGGAAGGTCTACGTCGATGGGGCATCAGGTCACAAAGGAAGCGGAGCCGGAGTCTTACTCATCAGCCCTGAAGGAAAGGAGATCACCCACGCACTCCGGTTCAATTTCCCGACCACAAATAACGAAGTGGAGTACGAAGCTCTAATCGCTGGACTTCATCTAGCCCAAGCTCTCCAAATAAGGGCCATTCAAATTCACAGCGACTCCCAAGTCATAGTGAACCATATACTAGGCAAATACGAAGCCAAAGGAGAACGAATGAAGAAATACCTCCATAAGGCCAAGATCCTACAACAAAGCTTCTCGTATTTTGAGTTGGTACGAATCCCAAGAGGAGATAATGAGCGAGCTGACGCACTAAGCAAACTCGTATCATCATCAACTATCCCTCCGGTGGAAGAAGTACAACTCCGAAGCATCGATGACGCCGAAGTCAATGTAGTAAACGAAGATGGACCGAATTGGATGACTCCACTTCGTAATTACTTGTTAAATGGCGAACTCCCAATCGATAAGGCCGAGGCTAGGAAGCTCCTGGCCAAATGCACAAAGTACGTCCTGGAGCAGGGAATACTGTATAGAAAATCCTACCTCCAACCTCTCCTAAGATGTGTGGGGCCCAACCAAGCGAACTACGCACTGCGCGAAGTCCATGAAGGTTCCTGTGGCAGTCACATCGGAGCCCGCGCCCTGTCCAAAAAGGTCATGAGGTGGGGGTACTACTGGCCCACTATGTTCCAAGACGCTACCGACCTCGTCAAACAATGCCCGAAGTGCCAAATCCATGCGACGGTTGCGAGATTGCCACAGACCAAACTGGCCAGCATGCAAAGCCCTTGGCCGTTCATGCAGTGGGGAATTGACATTGTTGGCCCATTCGAAAAAGCTCCCGGCCAACTACAGTTCCTCGTTGTAGCAATCGACTACTTTACGAAGTGGGTCGAAGCCGAACCATTGGCACGAATCACAAGTAAAAATGCCCTAAACTTCATTTGGAAGAACATAGTTTGTCGCTTCGGCATACCTCACGTCCTCGTCTCAGATAACGGAACCCAGTTCACAAACAGGACATTCAGAGAATGGTGTGACGAACTCCACATCCAACAAAAGTTCACCTCAGTAGCTCATCCTCAAGCAAATGGCCAAACCGAGGTTACGAACCGAACGATAGTCAAGGGGTTAAAAACCCGGCTGGACAAGGCCAAAGGAGACTGGGCAGCGAACTTACCCCAAGTCCTATGGTCGTACCGAACCACCCCGCGGACATCACACGGTGAAACACCATACAGCTTGGTGTATGGAACCGAAGCGGTGATCCCGGTAGAGATCGGTTTGCCGAGCCCCCGAACACTTAACTTCGCGGCCCAAGACAACGAAGACGGACTTCGAACTAACTTGGATTTGCTAGAAGAAAAATGAGAACAAGCCTACATACAAGAAGCTCGATACAAATAGCAAGTAACCCGGTATTATAATAGCCGGGTGAAGCATCAGCAGCTCCAAGTAGGCGACTTCGTACTTCGGAATAACGAGGTCAGCAGGGTGGAGAAGCTCGACAAATTAGAAGCCACCTGGGAAGGACCGTACCGAGTTCAAGAAGTCCTCGGAAAAGGGTCGTACAAGCTCGCCACCTATCTGGTGAGCTCATACCCCGTACATGGCACATTACCCACTTGAAGAGGTACTTTGTATAAACAGAGGGTGATGTCCAAGTTCATTTAGGTCGTAGGAATCGAGTTGTCTTGGTAAATTTGGTCTTATTTTGACTTCGTAAAATTTTTGTCTTATTTTGACTTCGTAAAATTTTTTCGTTTAAATAATTGGCATGCATTTTGCATCTCTCTCTCTCTCGTTTATACTAAGTATCTCGATTTTAAAATCCTGACGAGGATACACAAATAAACTCCGTCTCGGAGTAACACCTAAACGCGCGTAAGGGGACCACCCCTATCGATAAATTCGACAAATAAGGAACCAAAAACCAAAACTTCATCTTCGGACGAAGTGGCCAACTGAAAGCCTAAACTTCGTCGTTAGACGAAGTGGCTACCTAAAAGGCCTAAACTTTGTCTTCGGACGAAGTGGCCAACTAAAAGCCTAAACTTCTTCTTTAGACGAAGTGGCTACCTAGAAAGCCTAAACTTCGTCGTTAGACGAAGTGGCTACCTAAAAAGCCTAAACTTCGTCGTTAGACGAAGTGGCTACCTAGAAAGCCTAAACTTCGTCGAAGTGGCTACCTAAAAAGCCTAAACTTCGCCTTTGGACGAAGTGGCTAACTGAAAGCCTAAACTTCATCATTAGACGAAGTAGCTACCTAAAAAGACCTAAGCTTCGCCTTCGGATGAAGTGGCCAACTGAAAGCCAAAACTTCATCTCTGGACGAAGTGGTCGACCGAAAGCCCAAACTCCGTCACAAGACGAAGTGACTATGAGAAAGCTGCCTTCGTTGAAAACAAGGGAACCTGCCTCGGTTAAAGGCAAGGATAGAAAGCTTAAACACGAATGCAAAAAGTTTTCTGTTTTATTTGAATAGAAATAAATGTACAATTGCTACATTAAGAAGACGAGGAACCCGGAGGCTTTGGCTTACTAAAGCTAAGCCAATCTCTAGCAAAATCCCTGCCGGAATTAAAGTTCAAAATATCGTCTATACTAAACCTGCCCCGACCCCGTCCAGAAGCTAAACTTCGGCCTCTACCTCGGAGATTCTGGCTCGCTCGACCCCGACCCCGTCCCGACGCCGATCGCCGCTCTTGACTATAAATTTCTCGAGAATGACGTGTCACAATCTTCGGGTCCGGGTCAGCAGACCTCGAAGATTCACCTTCCAAAAATTCTCTAGAAGTACGGTCGAGCAACCTCGGATCCGGATCGGAGGAAATTGAAGTCGCAGAACCAGCCTCTAAAGACAGACGCCGCTTCAACTTCGGAAAGCGATCAAGGACTGTCTCATAAATGCTCGCCACACGAATGAGCTCTTCAAACTCACCTCTAACCTGCCAGGATTCATTCCCATATTGTTCCCTGTAGCTTCGGCATCGGGCCTGGAGCTCCTTGACCTTATCGTAAGTCTCGGAAATCGTGGATCCCCCAGCTCGGTGAATTATGGTCTCGTACTCCATATGCTCCTCGACGATCTCTTTGCAAGTCTTGATGTCGTCCCAAGCTCGTTGGTACTGGTCTTCAAGCTCCATATATCTGGCATGCATCTCATCAAGTTTTTCCTGAGCGGCCCGAAGTTTCACCTCGGCCTCGATCTCGATGTTATCAGCTCGCTTCTTCCAGCCCGAAGCATCGAGCTCGGCTACTTCTACAGCTCGGCGAAGCTCGGATATTTCTTTAACAAGGTGGGAAGCATCGTAAAACTCAGGGGCAAGCTACAGAATAAATACAAGCAAAGTTTAACAGAGAGCCTTTTTTATTTATAGCCGAACACGGCAAATGAAACGCCACCCTAATGGTGACGAAGTACAAGGCTACAAAAAAAATAAAAATAAAAAAATGAGAGGGGTAAAGAAGCCAAAAATCGTGAAAAGTGTCAATTGACTCCATCACGATTTTCTCCTTCTAGGCCGACCTCTGGTTCAACCTCGGGTTCATTGGGGTGGCCGCGAGCTGGCTCCTCGGTGGTCCCCTCCCCAACCGGCGTCTTCAGTAAGTCGGCAATGACCGTCTCCAGGAGCTCGTACCTGTCAACGGGACACCGCCGAATGACATCTTCATTTAGCAAACTCCTCTGTGCGGAGAGCCGCTCGACAACCGGAATGGAAGAAGTATGCTTCAGAAGCACCTCGGCGAAGTCTCGCAGTGTCTCCTCCTCCGTCATGGTAGCATACCCGTACTTGGTTTTGTCCAAGTCCGGGATGTCCTTGGCGATATCATCGATCACCGCTGAGACAACCGGGGTGCTCATGGCAGTCACCAGCTGAACAGCCATCCGGGAAAAGTGGGTAGACCGGACGAATCGTTCCACCAACGCGCGGAACACGCCTCCCTGGCCAGCTACCACCCCGGCTACTTGGGTCCTCAGCCGACCCACTTCTGCCTCAAGCTCGGCAACCTTCTTCTTCTCCTCTTCGGCGACAGCCAAAGCTGTCGCCTCCCTGTCCGCTGCTGCCTGTGCCGCGGCTTCGGCGACAGAGATCTTAGCCATTAGCCGATCTTCCACCGCCGCAGCCTCGGCAGCCTTTGTCTGGAACTTGGCAACTCCACTTCTAATGAAGTTCGCCAAGCCCTGCAGCCCATCTAAAGCCGCCTCGGCCTCCTAAAACACAAAACCAAAGGACAAGATTTTAGTAGAAGGTACAAATCACCATATACAAATACTTCTAGTTTCACGCTTACCTCGGGAAATGACATCTCCCGTGCATGCATTTGGCCCGAGGTCGGGCCACTCTCGACGACCGTCACTTCGTCATCCAACGAGAGTACAGTTCGTCGAGGTCGTTGGCCCACCAGCTGCAGGGGAGAGGAGCTTCGGACGGGAGCGTCCAACTGCGAGCTCACGGATACCGACCTTCCAAGGTCGGTTGTCCTCTCCGACGACGTCGCCAAAGTCGTCTTCTCCACCACCGAAGCAGAAGGCTTCTGCCTCTTCCTCTTGTTCTTGTTCTGAAGAGCAGCCTGGATAGCTTGAGCGTCCACTACAAAAAAAAAAAAAAGATTTACATCAGTAAAAATGAAAGAGACCACAGGACACAAATCAGTGAAGCAGAGCCTCACCCAAGTCCACATCGGATACGGAGTTATATGGGCTTAACCCGTGATTTGCGAGCTCGGCCTCGGCATAATCCCTCTCAATGAGGCCGAGGTTCACCAAGCTCGTTTCAAGCTCACCGGTTGGTTTCCCAGTGTCTCGAAGTACGAACTTGGCCGTGGTCCAAGGGTACAACGGCACGCCTTCACACCGGCAAAAGAAGAATTTCTTCTGCCAGTTCGTCACCTTAGTAGGAGTCCCTAACTTGAACCTACTAATAGGGGAAAGGTAAGCCCACCCCGTCGGACCAAGCTTAGGTCTAAAAAACCTAAGGAAAGAATCCACAGTAGGTGTACCACCACGGCGACTGACCTCGAAACAAAAACCAACGACCTGCTTGATGGAAGGAGGTTGCAACTGACCTAACGACAGTTGGAGCTCTTCTAAGAGCTCAGCAAAAAAACGATTTAAAGGAAACCGAAGACCAAAATGAAGATAGTCTTCATAAACAGTAAAAAAACCTACGGGAGGCGAACTACCCCTATTGGCATCATGAGGCTGGAGCAGCTCCACTGACTCAGGAAACAAAAAACGACGAGCCAAGTCCTGCATATGAGACACAGACATGGTCGAGGCACATGCCAGTGAGGCACTAGACCCGACCACCAGCGGGAATTCGATTTCTCGAAACGACGGCGGAACTAGCGTGCGTGTATGTACATTTAACCAAACCCTCGCCGGAAAAACCCTAGACGGCGAGGGCGAAATCTGTGCGCTGGCCCTACCAGTATCTACTTGGGGAAAAGAAGAAGAATCCATTACAAGGAAAGTACTTACTTGTCAAAGTCTTTTTCCGACTACAAATCACCGGGAAATTGAACTGGACGGCGGCGGTTGCAGAATTTTGGGTCTAGGGTTTTCTCTCTCGCTTGCAATTGGAAATCGATTGAGGGGGAAAAATATTTTTTAGCGTACACTGGAAGCTTTTATAAGCAAAGGCACGCCTTTTCAAATCCCGCCTCTCCGCCTGCTCCAACAAAAGAGCGACACGTACCCTACCTACCCTGACACCAACAGTCGTGCCTTTTCATATCACGACTATTCGAGCTCGACCTCGTCAAAACGAGGCGGTATGAAGTTCGACTTCGTCAAAATCTTATTTTCGACGGGGCAATGCAATTCAAGCTCGACCTCGTCAAAACGAGGCGGTATGAAGTTCGACTTCGTCAAAATCTTATTTTCGACGGGGTAATGCAATTCGAGCTCGACCTCGTCAAAACGAGGCGGTATGAAGTTCGACTTCGTCAAAATCTTATTTTCGACGGGGTAATGCAATTCGAGCTCGACCTCGTCAAAACGAGGCGGTATACAGTTCGACTCCGGCGAACTCCTAATTTCGACGGGCCAATGCAAATTCAAAGCTCGACCTCGTCAAAATGAGGCGGTGTGCAGTTTCAACTTCGTCGAAATCCCACGGGGCAATTTACACCTCTCTACAATGACCTCGCTTCTCCGACCTTTTGGGGGGGATGTGATAGGATGTGGCCCAGAGGCCCAAGATCAGCTCGGCCCACCCAGATTGAAGCCCAATAACGAGTCAACAAAATCAGCCAACTGCCCCACGATTTCTCAACCACCCGCGATGATCAGAGTACGGACGGACATGCGAGAGCAGCATCCATGAATCACCCGTGACCTCAATTCTCTATAAATAGAGCTATCTTGTAAGATAAGAAGGGGGACGGTATTTTTACTAGCAAGAGAGACTTCAATATAAACATTCTCTTTTCCCTCCGTGGACGTAGATCTACCCATAGATCGAACCACGTAAATTCTTGTGTTCTTAACTTTCTATAAATCTCACCATCACAAAAACACTCCAAAATCCACGATCGATCACTTCCGTCTATTTCAAGTTGAGTCACTTTCGTTTTTGGGACATCCTTTTTAAGTTAAATGATTTTTTTATTTAGCAAAAATTAGAGAATAAAGTACATTAATAGTGTCAACTAATTGTATCCTTATTATTTTCAGTTACACTTTAATTACAACTAATTCATTACCCAAATTACCCAACCCGATTAATAAAATTTAATAAATACTAATTAAATTAATTATAAATTTAAAATTTAAAATTTAAAATTATAAATTATAATTTTTAATAATTAAAATTATACATTATATATTTTAATAGTTATAAATTTCAATTATTAATAAATTTTAAATTATTAATAAATTTTAAAATTTAATAATTAAATTTAAAATTATTAATTAATTTCTTTTGAAAAACTTAAAACAATTAAACATAATCTCAAAAGTGAAAACAATAATAATAAAAAAAACAAAAAAATAATTAATTAAATTATTTAAACATAATTGAAAATCAAAATTTTTTTTATATTAAAATAGAGTATTTTTAATATTCAGTAATTCAAAATATAAATAATAATCTTAATCACATCTTCTCCTCAATTAGCAAACTCACTTATCAACTAAACACTCTTTTCTTAATTTTCGTGCTGAAAATAAACAATTCAACTTGAAAAGGATGGGAAGAGTATTTTTTTTAGGAGGAAAGATTTCATTAAAATGAAAAAAAAAAGTTAATAATTACTAAAAAAGAAAAAAAAAAGAAAAGAAATTACTTTGGTAAATCACGCAATAGTAGAAACTATAAAGATAAGTTTAGGGTTCTTTTAGTTGATTACTATTATATTTTGAAAATAAATCCAACAAATCAAACTTTTTTTTCCACCTCTTTTATTTGCCTCGTTCTTCCCACCTTCTAATGTTAGATATTCCAATTTCTATTTTAGGTTATTGTTCGTTTAAAAGATTATCTCTATGATTTTGGCATAGATGGAAAAGTAAAATGAACTTGCTTTATTTACAATATCTCTACACTCCAAAAACCGGACTTTGAAATTTATTCCCACTTATAGTAAATAAAGATTCAATATTTCTTTAATTAGTACATGAATAATCTAGAATGTCTCTACTTCCAAATAAATTAAGAGTAATGATGACCATTTGTATATTTTTTTTATTCCTCATTAGTATATCGTCGACGTATAATCACAATATTAAAGATGAGACAGATCACCTGCTCAGTGCGTATCGTATTATACTAGTACTGTTAAGTTCATATTAATACATTTATCGAGTATGCAATACCTATATACTATTCTGATAGTGGCACGTAAGTGACTATGATGATTAAACGCAGTGGTGGTCGCAACTTTCACATTTAAAAATACATATACAGTCAGTGTTATTCGTGTTAATCACAGCAATCACGGACCCATTTCATTAATTTATCCACATTTATGACCCCCTAAACTTTCAATAATTTGGTTTAGGACCTAACTAATGGGGAAAACTATTTCTTACCCCCCCTCAAAAAAATGTACCTTTTGATTTAGGTATGAAAAAATGGACACAAAATGAAATGGTCCCGGTGAGAGAAAGATATATAGGGAAAGACATGAACAAGTGGATGAGTTGATTCTCGAGAAGATATTTGCAACCAAGTATGTTACCACAAGTAATATATTTTACATGGGAAGCCCCCAAGAAAGCAGTATTATAATATTCACACCCTATTAAAGATTAGTAATATTAAAACTCAAAGTACATAATTTTGACGCCCTAAACTCAAAAGTTGTGGTGCCGACACCTGTCGGCAAGTGGGTTGGGTGTGATGTTTTTGAACTATTATAAATGGGCCAATATTGGCTTAGGTTCCTTACAACTCTTTTGGTATTTTTAAGAATTTGGGGTCCAAATTTTAAGAAAATGTATGCAATTTTACGTGGGAGGGGACCGCTTATTTAATTTTTATTGTTTTTTAATTACCCTTAGGCGTGACAAATGCGTCCAACCCTATTACTTTCCAAATGTGGGTGTTCTTCAATAACAATTTGTACAAGTGGAGGGCTTGATTGGAATTTTTCGCATCTTATTGTCATTATTTATTTTGTCATTCGTGTTGATTTTAATCAACTTTATTCCTCAAAGCTAGTGAATTTTATTTATAAGAAAAAAAGTTACTTCATGATTTTTTTAAAGCTAATATGTAGACTCTAGGAAACCTTTTTCTAAAACCCCTTATTGCTTAAAGAATCCAAAGTTTTATCTTTAGATATAACTATGTAATCATCATTGATATGACAATGTCACGTCGGTAGTTTTTTAAATTAGGTTTTACGGAGTAGTTTTTTTTAAGTATGATTTAGGGTTTTTTTTAGTAGGGTTTAATTTATTTTAGTATAATTTTTTATTAATTTCTTTATTTATATCATTGTCACGCATCCGTTGACATATTAAGCGTGCTCATAATGGGTATTTGAGCAATTCTCCTATTTATATTTGGAGACGAGCTCGTCTATTCATTGTGAACATGTTATGTACATAAAAATTAAATTTTACTAAAAAGGCAGCAACTAGCACGTTAACGTGCGGTGGATAGGGGAGCAAAATTCCATTTATATTTGATATGTTATAATTTTCTAAATCAAGAATATGGTTGGATATGATTTATGTACCGTTTTGGTAAAGTTTACAATAGTCGTAATTAACAATTGCACACCTTGATTTTTACAAACCAAACTTACATTGTTATATTTCCTTGTTTAGTAAGAGCTAGGCAATTATTGCATACTTACGTGGAGGTTTTGTGAAAGTGTTATTCCCTATAAGTGGCTTCTGCCCAATTCTCTTTTTCCAAATATTTTAATTTAGATATGCGCTACGGATTTCGAATTTTAACACAAATATTATGATGAGTTTGCTCATAAAATAGATTTAGTGGAATCAATTTTTCTAGTAAGTCCTAGTACTGTTATTATAATTATATTGTTCTTTGGATTTTTGTGGGATCTTAATCTTTGTATAGATTGGAGAATTTGTATGGATATGAAGTTCTTCATATATCGAGATTGAATTTTAATTAGACCGAAAAGTATTAAATTGTTTTTTATGTTTAATTGCAAAATCTCAGATGGGTCGTTGACTATACATGTTAAATCCGATTAATATTTAAATGGTCCAGTTTCCACCTTCATTTTATTCAAGAAGATATTTTAATTAAAATTTGCATTGACTCATTCAAACTATATACTATTTGTGTAATTAGACATTAGACATGTCCAAAAGTAGCAATTATAGTTTTATGCTAAAAAAGTCTTAGCACTTATCCTCTCACAAAGTTAATTGCTCATGTATTGTTTTTGTCTATTTAATGTAACATAAAATAGACTAATGTCAATTTTTTTTTTACATATTATAGATGCATTTAAAATTACTATTTTATTTACGTTAAATATTTTTTCTGGTATGCGTGTGTCGTACATAATCTTAACCAAATAAATGTTAGTAATTATCATAATTCAAATATAGAAGATTGGAAAAAAAAAAATGCTACTTCGTAAAAAAAAAAAAACTAGCGATAATAATTCTACTACGTACGCATATCACCAAACATGGGGTGTTTTATGATACAAGATACAAATACGTACTACTAAGCATGAGTTGTCTCTTTCAAGGTGCATATAATTACAGAAATTTGTGCAATAAATTGTTGTGCACCAAAACAAGTACTCCCTCCATTCTATTTATATGGGGATAGTTAACTATCTTTTTGTGAGACAAAAGTGCAGTCAACTATTTCTATATAAGTGGAACGAAGGGAGTAGTATGTAAAAATAAATATAGGGTCGATAAAAAAATAAAAAATAAAAATATTATCTTCAATGATATCATGGTTGTGTTGCACGAGCTTAAATGGAGGTGGGTGTGGGAAAAGATAAGATGATAAATTACTTGTAACCACATAATAATAAATTGTCCATTTCAGTTATCGCCATGTGCTTCATTCCAATTGGTACAAACTCAATATGGCCAATGAAAAGACAAGACAACAATTTAATTTTTGTAGCTCATCGATAAATAAATCGAATTCATTTTGCATTTTTCGCGTGACTTGCTCCTTTCTTTATAGTCGATAATGAATCCAAATTTTAAAGGTTGAAAATTTTTAAAGGCTGAAAAAGTTCAAGAATACTCACAAAAATAGAAACTTAATAATGGGATAGTCCCCAAAGTGGCAATGGTAGAAAATAGCCACTTAATTTAAGAAAAACAAAAAAATAGCTACCAACTTATAAAGATATAACAATTAGTCACCTTGACATTTTTAACCTTAATAATTGTATTTTATTATTTTCTCCTCTCTCGCACACAAACTGTTCGAAGAAATGCCTGAAAGAAGAAAAAAAATCTTGGGCGCGAATGGGCCTGAAATGGATCGATCGAGCCTTAGTGTGTCCGGGTCGAATGGGCTCGATCAATCCCATGTGTCGAGATCGATCGAGCCTTAGTGTGTTGGGATCAATGGCTCGATCGATCCTTAGTGTGTTGGACTCGAGGGCTCGATCGATCTTTAGTGCGTTGGGCTCGATCGAGCCCGTGTGTCGGGCTCGATCGGTCTCATTAAGGGTATTTTTGTCTTATCATATAAAAGTGGCTATTTTTTTAAAATATTTATAAGTTAGTGGCTAGTTTTTTTACATCCACTATCCTATATGACTATTTTACATTTTGTCCCCAATACAAAAGTGTTAATCCCAAAATAGCTAATTTCAATAAGTAAAAGTTAATTCTAATCCTTCATCATAAGTAAAATGTATAATTTTAGCCCATGTAGTCGTGATACATGACCAGTCACAACCATATGTTGTGGTCGTGTGTGGTCGTAGTCATGATACACAACCTGTCACAAGCATGTGTCGTGGTCGTGATCATGATACACAACTATGGTCGTGCATGGTCGTGTGTGGTTGTATCATGATCTTGGATACCGTCACTACCTCGCATGGTCGTGGTCATGACACTCAACCATACGTTGTGTTTTTGTGTGGATCCAACTAAAAATTATACCTTTTACTTATGATAGACTAAAATTATACATTTTACTTATGAGCTAAAATTAACTTTTAGTTAAAAAAAACTATTTTAGAGACTGCCTCTCTCTTTTAGAAAAATACAAACTTCATAATGGGTTTCTCAAATTTTCGACATTGATGGATAGTTACCAACTAATTGAAAAAGAAAATGCGTGGAACTATCTACGACACATTAAATTAAATATTTCAGTAGAAATTATAGATATTGTACTCAGGTCGTTGAATATAATGAAAACCCCAATATGCCAAAATATATTAGTACAGCAAGTGACATAATAAGTTTAGCCCATTTGGACAAGAACCGATTTATGGCAATGAATGAATTAAACAGCAAAAGAAAAGCAATACATCATCTACCAATTTGAACATAAATTGAATTTTCTTAAGTAAAAAGTCCGGTACAGAGTGATGAACTGTTGTTGTACCTTAAATTTCAGAACATAAATGCAAAAGCCAGAAGTAAAATTTACAAACACTACAACGGATTAAAAACTCTCACAAAAATTGACTGTATATTCCTAATTATAATCTCACTTAAGATGGCACGATAACCTCTAATAAAACAGTAGGAGTGATGTTGGCTGAGTTGTTACGAGACTTCCTCGACTAGATTCTGATCGGCTATGGACAAACCTCTGTTCGACAATTTGGGTGAGAAAAGTGCTATGAGCAAAGGGTGTCTTCGCAAACAGGAGATGAAGTCGTCTCTGCTGATCCTACCATCATTATCCACATCGAACAAACTGAAAAGCCCGTGAATCTGTGTACATCACAATGAAATGGTCTGAGCACAAGTGCCATGAGATGAAAAATAAGTGAAAATAATAAATAATGATAGCGATTGTTGTGAAAAGGAAAGAAGTCTCAAAAACTTAAAGAAGTGATGTTACTCTAAATAAGTTAGGTTTAGATGATGTGTTTGCAAGGCATATGTATTAGCATTCTGTGGTCCTTTCCCATTATTAGATTTAAGTATTCAAAGCAGAAGATAACATTTATGATATTTAATGACAATGTTTCTCTTTACCTGGCTATACAGAGTGCACGAGTCAGACGACCTACCCACACAATCTTAATGCATACATAAAATATGTAATGTAATGACGACATACAGAATGCACGAATAAACACACACCACACGTTTTCATAAATTTCTAATGTAAGCTAATTTATAGTATTTCATAAGAGCAAATAATCAAAATCTAACCACAGCATATGCCACAAACGACATTAAAAGATGCCCATTTAAGCAGAATAAAAATCCACACAACGCTGTCCAGCATAAATAGAGTTAGTATCAGAAAAGGTGTGTAAAACAAGTGGCTGATTACTGATTAGCGGAAAAATAAAATACATTAAGCTGTGCAAATCAGTCGATGCAGATTCTGTTATAGGGATTAAAGATCAGATAACCAAACTAACCTCATCAGAATGTAAATATGGAATTGATAGCGAAAGCGAATCTTGGAACTGTCAAAAGCAAAACGAGTTCATAAGCCAAATGAGAAACAGCATCAAGTAGAGCAAGATATGGGTATATACCTCTTGCTTCAAAATGTGATCTTTCCCATTTATGTCACATTCACCAAATGCTACATCACATGCACGCCGAAATAGATGCTGCTTCAAAATGTGAGCTGAGCCAATCAAGAACTGCGATGACACAAACTTCAGACGTGAGAAACATCTTAAACAGGTTATAAAATCCCTCAAAAGCAAGTATCTCATTGAGGTTTAACACAGCAAAAATATACATAATTCATTCTAATGCTAAAAAGAGTGAAATTCATCTTGTTGAAGCCAGTACTACCCGAAAGCCTGAGCTACTTTATGATACTATGCTTGATCACAAGAAATACAATCCATGTAAGGCATCCTCTCACAAGAGGTAACATAAAGTGGAAATGAAAATCGGGGGGGGGGGGGGAATACAGATGAGAATGGGCATGGAACATTCCATTCAGCATATGAGTATATTTCAATTAATCCGCCATATGATATTAGAGCGCAGTAATAGCTTGGTCTTTAAAAACCACTGGGGTAGTGGCTGTGTTGCTGATTTCTATGAGCAGTGTTTAACACAAGCTTACCTGCTTAAATGTTATTTTGCCCGTCTTCTGGACATCAATGAATTCAAACATCTGCAGAATAAAAGAGGAAAACTTTCAGTAAAATGTATACGAACAGAAAAGCCAAGATCAGCACAATTTTCATGCAATCTCCTAACTATTATAACAGCTATTCCAGAACACAGAGTAAAATGTCTAAACTGGAATGCAAAAGAAAATGCATGGAGTTTAAAAGGCTACAAATGAAACTAATAAAGAACTAGCAATTACGTGAACCCAAAAAAAGAAGCCAAATTTCTACTCGACGTAACATGCCACGTGCTCAATTGCATTTATAGATGTATCATTCATCCATCATTAATATTTTGATGACTGCAAGAGATTGATAGTTAGAAGTTGAAAGAGATTGAAACCTAGAAACATTCAGAACTAACCTTCTCAGAAAGGCCACAAGGTTTCAGTCTTAGAGCTCTGAGAAAATCATGGATTTCAACATGCCCACTGAAAGAAACAGAATAATAAGCAAGTTTTAAAATGTACAATTAATGATCTTAATTTCATTAGAAGATGCAAATGCTGGCACTTTATAAGAAAACCCCATCTCTTCTTCAGCAAGTACAAAAGCTGTAAACTCAAGAGTTATCTAGATAGTCACAGCCTGTAAACCCAATACAACAGAGATAAGAGTAACAAAACCAAAATCTATTGCCAAAGACATGAAAGCTAACTACAAGGAATAGCCTAATAAACCCTACAATAAGGTAGTTTTAACTTCTGCCTATTGTCCACAGGAAAATTGTCTCCAAAAAAAGCATGCCAGGCACAGAAATGAGTCCTGTCCCTGAATGATTTATATTTAAAATAAATAAATAACAGAATACTCAAAATTTTGGGTGAAATTTTGAAGGATGAAAAATGATTTATTCATTTCTTAGTCGTGATGAGTGCATTTCGAGGTTTGTAAGAGGTACTTTAACAAAAATACACAGCTCAAATGCAGAAAGCGAACGCAACAAGAAATATTTCATGCAATAGAGCAATATTCTGAATTACCTGCGATCTGGATGCATTGTCAGAAATATCTCAAGAAAATCAACTGCTTCCACAGCACTCAGATGCAACGACTGCAATTAAGTGGTACGACAAAATCAAAAGATTAGCAACTACGGCTACACGATATTTACATGCTGCAGTAATTTGAGGTGTACAGAGTTCATTTTGCAAACCATATATTACCAGCCTATGGTTCCTAAGCTTCATCAAAGCCATTTATCTAAATTAAAGCCACCACAACAAGCACACATCGTTACGAGATTTCGGCCAAGTGCCTACCAATCTTTGGAAATCAAAGCAAACTAAGAAGAGTCTATTCATCTTTTTTCATTCCATTTTTTTTTATTTTTTTTTGTAGAGGAAGGGGGCATGGCGAGGTTGAGGTATAAGAAATTTGAAGAAAATTCCCAGCATCCATTTGATATCAATTTACTTAAGAAGATCTTCTGTTTTTCTAAACCTACTACAACCAACTTCTGTTAAATACCATTCAGATGAATATGTAATAGTACTCACAGGAAATGCCATATATTAGAACAAGTGAATTCCCTTCATTATTGTGCAATGCCAAATTCTTTCTTTAAACACAGCAGAATTACACAATTTCACTGATGAAGAGTTTGATTCTGAATAAAGCAAATTAGCACTGACGTCATTACCTACGCGATTGATTCCATGAATCATTTTGTTACATGGATAATAATTGAAAGTGAACTCAAAATCCACATAAAATTAATTTAAGGGCAAGAGAGGCATTAACATATACTTAAATTTCTTTAACACTTGAGCAAAGCAAATCTAACTTACTGATTGCGCCCAGCCCAGTTCTACCATATACAGTGACGGGTTTTCCTGATCAAAGAAGATACCAGTATGCTATTAATGAACAATTAATATCCACACAAGCAAAAATAATACACATAATATCGTAAATTGACAATTCAGATGGAAACACTTTCCATATATATGTAACTACAAAAACCAAATATAACGAAAACTAACTACATGTACATGTAAAGGCAAAAAAAAGGATTAACCAAATCCAAACTAATTTGATAATGAGTAATCCCAGTAAGCCTATTTAAACACAAAAAGATCTGATGAACAGGAAGTCAGAAATCAGGACTCCAGAATCAGGTCTAGCCGCACTGCAGACTGACATATTATAGCTACAGATGACTACAGCCAGCTTCCCCTACTTTCAGAATCTAAGGTCTACAAGACTTGCAATAGATGTTATTAAGGCATTAAAGACAACTAGGTAAAACACATTAAGTCAGCAGCCATTAATACTAGTCTCATCCAACAAATCAGATCGACTATAAGATGAAAATGAAATAAAGGAAATTTTTAAGTAACAGAAAATGTCATGACCAAACCAACAATTCTACATATTTTAGTGGCGACTGAAAATAATATGCAACCTGCTTTGACTCAGCTGCCTTAGCAAGCAGCATAAAGTCTCCATATGAGTGAGCTGTCTGAGCCACATTCAGGGCACTTGCAATGGCACAACCAGTCTGCATTAAGCCAAATACACTTGAGAAGAAGACTCTTAAATGAACTATTAATGCAAGATATATGATATACGGCTGTGTATTTAGAGAGAGAGAGAAAGATGGAATATGTAAAACTTTTCCTAGTCTCACCATAAGCCGAGGCAGGAAAAAATGAACATACTACCCTAAAATGATGAAAGAGTGATTATAATCCTGTCTCCTTGTCCTTTCTTATCTTGTTATCCATCAGTTTAATACAGAACTATAACAGAAAAATGTTATTTTTCCTACATTCTTTACAAAATATATAGTGAGACAAGAATTCATGAGATATGTCGAGCATTATAAACTTGCATTGTCAAACCAGGGAAACAGTCCTAGAGAAGATTCTAGGTAGGCATACTCAGTGCCTGATAACAATGCCACCATCATCATCCCTGAGTAAGCCATGACTGCCTCACCAAGATCGTGAATTATAGGTAGTTGAGCTTGGAAATAGCAGGTGACTAATGCGAAGAAAAAATAATACTACATTAACACATCAACAAATTCCACCATTTTCAAAAATTTGAATGAGCCGAATCCGTAGTATATTGCTGGCAATCTGAGCATGCTAAGATTGAAATTAAACAAAAGAAATTTCAAGGTCTTAACATAAACTTTAAAAGTAGTGTATACATATAGTAATTTAGAGGTAGCTCACCCTCTGAGCAAAATGAACTGCATTTTCCTTCCGATTCTCATTAGGATAAACAAGCGGAAGATACTCCACCTGCAGATAGTGATAGGGAATAATATGACAGTATTAGTCCAGCATAGCAAGAGGCAGGAAGTATGGGTATAACAGGATGTTATAGAAACATACTGCACGAATCTCTCCATAACTCATACAGAAGCTTTATATATTAAAGCAATTTTCACACACAGAGAATACCATTTGAACATTTTTGTCATATTCCCTTTACACCATGTGATAACTTTTAGGAATTTCCTATTAATGAAGAATGTCACAGCAGCTCAACCATGATAGGATATATAACTATATAAATGTAGGTAACTTCAGCAGTTCTCTTACCAGTTGGTGCAAATAGAAATTTAGCACAGAGTTGAGACATTATCACCGTTATAGCAGCCTAGGATTTAATTAAGAAACTACCTAAATGCTGTAATTGTACTAGGCGTGTTAGCAGAGTAACATCGTATTGATGACAAGATACTAATTTGAGGGGTAACTACTAACAGATATATATTGAACTACAGAGAACATATGCTGAAACATACCTCCATGAAATTGTGGAACTGCGTAAACATTCTGAACATTAACATTGCAAGTGTGATATTGCCCCTGAAAAAATACGGTGCAGTTTATGAAGTGAGCCTTAAAAGAGAATGGGAAGGCACATCCAGGAAAAAAGAAGAATCAAGTCTTGCATTACCAGGACTGGTCAAAGTGTACATAAGGGTAACGGACAGTAACTGGCTGAACAGGATAGCCAGGAATGAACGCACCAATTTGGAAAGATATAAGAGCTCTTCCATTGCTCGTTGTTCCCTCAGGAAATAAAAGCACACGAGAAAACTGATTGCAAGAAGCTTTTCTCTGTTTTCACATCCTTGAAAAGACATTTCTGTATCAAATAGCTTATATATAGATAAATTCAAAGTAATTATATGTTTAACGAACAGAACAACTGATCAGATATATTATGTTCATCTACTTGTTTTGGTTCGAGAAAGAATAAATGACAAAGCATGCAGGTTTTTCCTACCTTTATTTCATTTACAGCATGCTTTCTGGATGACTTCGAGAATCGATCAACATATATAACCTAGTGCAGGAAAAGACATCATGATTAAATAATGACCAAAAAACAAAAGATTGGTGCTATGGCACACATGTGCCTCCTGACAAACATCGAAATAAAAGGCAGGGCATGCAAGACCATATGAAAATATAAACTATTAAAACTTTGTAACAGTTATCAGATTCGAGTGATACCTGCATTGCTCTGATGATGGTCCCAACAAAAGGCATGGAATCATGCGACTCAGAAGCAACTATGGTGGGAAAGAATTCATAGAAAAAGAAAATCGGATCAATGTAAGATACATGATTTGACACGAGTATAGGAGCAATCTCCCTTGGAGCAGGTTTTCCTTTTCTTTTTATCCAATGGTAGCTGCAAAACAAAAAAAAAAAGCAATAGAAACCACTCAGTTCCTGAATCAACAAAAATGAGATCACTCAAATGGAATGCTAACAGCGAAAATAACTATTGAACTAGCTAGTTAGCCAATAACAGCTTGCTCAACAGCAATCCTAATCATCAGTACAATTTCATTTAGCTCTCATGCTTCCCAGTAAAAACTTCGATTGTCCCTAAAGAACAACAACCGTTGATAACAAGTCAAAAGGAATAAGCTCAAGCAAACTGCCGAGCTACTAATCCCATGTAAAATGAAGGCATGCGATACGCATCAAGAAATCATCAAATCAGTCGCCTCCTAACAACGGAAGAAACATCAAACTATTACTCCCGACATAGACATTTCTATAGAGTTCAAGCGTATTACCCAAAGGAGAAAAGGATAGCCCGACCACAAAGGCGGGTCATCCACATGAACCGGGAGCGCCACTTGGGCATAGGATTCTGCCTATCCTTCCACCCGTACAACGCGAGACGGGTTATCAAGTACCCGGCCGTCAAAGCCAGGCCGAAAAGCACAAGCCGAACCGCCGCGATAGGCAAGCAGATGACGATCTTCAGCCACTCGTAGAAACCCTCGACGTTCGGAGTGTGGTTGCGGAACGGGTCGATGGTGCTGGGTGCGGGCACCTCGAACCCATCGTGGGCCCCGATAAACGCGTAAGGATTCTGACGATTCTGATCTCCGGAGTGAATTAGGGCTCGATGATTGGGTTCGGATCGGAGCTGATCGGCTTCGTCGTGGACGGTGACAATGACGTGATGCTGCTGCTGCTGCTCGGAGGCGAGGAGGGGAGTGGAGAGGTTGTGGTTCTCCACCGCCATTGCTGAGGTTGGAAGGTAGAGAGAGAAAGGGAGGGAAGAAAGGAAGGAGCGAGAGTGGAGAAGACAGTGGAACGGTTAAATTGGGATTGCGATCCAAAGATTGATTCTGCGCTGGATATTAAATTTGGTGAATTCGGAAATTAACGCAATCAATTAGGAAAGGAGGGAAAAAAGTGGAGAGAGAGAGAGAGAGTCGTTTGTGCTGTTCGTGTCCACGTGAGCCGCATGTGAGGATCCGAAAGTACGGTAATACCCTCTATCAAAATTATTTTTATTTCTGCATAATATAATTTTTGGAAAAAGTAACAAATACACCCCTAAGGTTGCCACCTCAGAGCAAATACACCCCTAACGAAATGTTTGGGGCTGGCAAGCCCTTAACGTCACTTAAGTCGTGCAAAAAAACCTCCTTTTAACAGATAACTTAACGTCCATCCATTAAATTTGTGTACTCCCTCCGTCCTTGATTTACTGACCATGTTGACTTTTTAAATAATTTTAAAGTTTTGCGATGATGAATTCAAAATCAAATTTTTAGAGTTTAGTTTTTTTTATAAGGTACTATGAGTGTTGTAGTATCGTGTAAAAAAAACCAATCTCAAAAAATTCAATTTAAAATCCATCATCAAAATGCTCCAAAATCATCTAAAAGGTCAACAAGGTCGGTAAATCGAGGACATAGAGAGTATTTTATTTTTACTTCCACAACCGCCTCCGCTCTCTCTCCTTGCCGCCGCCATATGGCAGAGTGACCCCAATGCAAGCAAGAAAGTTCAAATAAACCCAGAAGTTCCAAATCAAATTCTATTAACAAGATTGAAGAAGAACCACCCTAAATTCGAGTAATTTATATTGGGTTCTCGGTGAAGAAGATGATGATTGCTAGGAATAAGAATAACGCTGGGGCGTGCATAACCAATTTTCTGGTCAATAACTGTTGTGGGGGGTGGGGGATCCACAATCAAAATAAAATACACAAAATTTTAATTTAATGGACGAACGTTAAGTTATCTGTTAAAAGGAGGGTTTTTTTGCACGACTTAAGTGACGCTAGGGCTTGGCAGCCCCAAACATTTCGTAAAGGGTGTATTTGCTCTGGGTGACAACTTTAGGGGTGTATTTACTATTTTTCCCTATAATTTTTATATTTATTGTTGTGATCATACTTAATGTGTATGCTGCTGATATAACAGTGTAACGTAGGTAATTTTTTCTATTTAGAGTTGGATTTTTTTTAGTAGATATATATATTTTTTTTCATAAAGTTTATTATTTAGAGTATATATTTAAATTAGTTTCTTTATTTATAACAATGTCACGTCATCCGTTGCCACGTTAAGTATACCCACAATGGACATTATATCATTACTACTGTAATCATAATCTGGTCATAGTAAAAATAATACGTGCATGTATTAAACTACAAAATACTTCGATTTATAAAATCTAATTGTATTGTCGGAGTATGTATTAAAATATTTCATCGACGTTACACATAGTAATTAAATTAAAAATATTAACAAAATTCAAATAATAGTAATAGACGACAAAATACGTGTCACTGTGGACGTATTCAGAGCCGTCCAAATAAAGCGGGTCTATAATAGACGAACAATTGTAAGTTCTGTACACCATCACAAAAAGAATGAAGAGTGAAGATTCTCTTCTGTCTCGACACATATGAAGATAAAATTTAAGTTTTAATTGATAATTTACTACGCATTATATTCAATTAGTACATTATATCCACGAGGATAATATATTACTCTCTCCTTTTTTCATTTTTTGGCTCAACTTTTCGACACACATTTTAACCGAAATCTAGGATGGATTTTAAAATAAAATTTTAAAATATTTTTTTTTTTACGGGATAATACAAGTATCATACTATTCTGTAAAAGAAAAATATATTTCAAAATTTTATTTTAAAATACGTCCTAAGTTTGATTTCGATGAAAACACGTACTGAAAAATTTTGGGTCAAGAAATGAAAAACAGAAAGAGTACATTAAAAGAGATCCAATATTTATCTTAATATACATTTTTTCGACAAGTAAAAATAAAAAATGCATGTCGGATGGAATATATAAATGTGGAGGTCGCTCTCACATGGTCACATCGTGTTAATATTGTTGAAATTACGGTTTCTAATAGTGGTGAGTGAATATTATATTGTCCACACATTTGGAAAAAGATGGAAACATAAAAAAAGGGAAAAATAGGCAGCGTAAACTCCGAGTGGAACTGCATCATTGGCCCACATGTTAGTGTGAATTAATCCTCTTTACAATTTCATAATAACAATATATTTTAAGAAAAGTAATTAAAAGAAGTTAAATCCCACTAATAAGCCAGTTCAATTTCAATTTCACTTTCATCTTTCCATATTAATCTTATTGTAGAAAAGAAAAGGAGTTAAAAACCCATAAATAATCCAATTCACTTTCCCTTTCATACTTCCGTATTAATTTTAGACTAAATACACGAATTTAGTCTGATAAATTTATTTTATAACAATTTTAGCCTGAATTTCAAGTATGTGATAGTTTTAGCCTTATACACCTTCCGTCTCACTATAAATGACCCATTTTTTTATTCATATATGAGGTATATTTTAATAAAATTGGTCATTTAGGATGAGACAGAGAGAGTAAATTATAAGTATGACAAATTTAGCCATTCAATAAATTTCGACACCGACAAATCTAGTCAACAAGTATTGTCGTTTTCTATGAAAAAAAAAATATTTTACTTTCGAATGCAATATAAAAAATTTAAGATTTTTTTTTCTTTTTTTACTTTGAAAGTTTTCATTGCCAATTAGATTTTTCACACCAAATTCATTAAATAGCTAAAATTATCATTCATTATATTTATAAAGTTAAAATTATCAAACATTCAAAATTCAAGCTAAATATGTCACAACACAACATAAATTTATCAATCTAATTTTACTTTCACTTAATAGTATGATAATCGATACAAGAAATCAAATTAGGCCCACGGAAAAAGGGAACCCATTAATGGGTTACAGTCTTTGCTAATGATTACGCTTCCTAAAATTAATTATAAAAGAAAATCAAGACGTTGAAGATTCCAAACAATAATAAATTAATGCAAGACTGCAAATTTCAATAATTTGATAATAAAAATAATAATAACAGCTTAAGCACGCTTTGATTCTGTCATCCGCAGCCATCAATAATTCTCCATGGATGCCATTATTCAATCAACAACGTATAAAAAGCTCCAAAGCAAAGCAATGTGCAGAAGCAAAAAAATAAAATAAAAAAATATATTCAAACTTCAAATAGTCAGTTATTATTATTATTTACATACGCATAAAAATAACATTATACTACTTGATACATGTACTATACACGATAAGCATCACATTATACGGTTCAAACGTATAACTTCATCAAAAATCTTATCAAAAATCTTTCTCCACTTGTGTGCATGTTTCTCTGAGAAATTCATTCAAAGAATGTTAGTAAAGACTAAAGAGTAATCAAAGTGTCGAAAAATTCATCCATATGTTGGTTTAGCTCATCCTTCATCACTGAGGTTGAAGTATCATGGTTCTTGAAGAGCAGACGTGTTTGTTCGTTTACTCGTTGTCAGAATCACCAGAATCGAAATGGGTTTTACCTTCCTCGTAATCAACACAGTTGTTTGATTCATCATCGTTTGTGTTGTTATCGAATGACTCCCTCTCTGTAAGAAAGTAGCCTCCTTCTGCTGGCTTATAGTTTCTACCCCTCCATATAACTATCTGCTCCTTATCAAACGTAACGAGTATGCAAGGAACTAAGTCCTGTATCGATAAAATAAACAAGAGATCAAATTCAAGAACACCCTCGAAACAATCAGAGGCCTATAGGCAACCAAGATCATGCTAATCTGAGACTAATCTGCATTACTATCAAAAAAGATCTTAACAAGTATTAGTGGAGCTATTAGATGATCCAATTTTTCGTTTCTTGATGACAATTACCACCTCGACTTGCATATAATCTTCAATAACCACAGCTAACGATATAAAATCACTACCTTCAGTTTGCAGCCCATTCTCTTGTAATCGCTTCTAGGGAGGCCTTTACAGTCTATTCGAACCATCTCATCAAAAAGAAAAGCGTCTCGAACCATGGGGACAAGACTGCCATAATAGCCATTTTTCGCTGCCACAAAAATTATTTGTAAGTTGGAAAACATCATACGAAAAATTGTCACTCTACATATATTGAAGCAAGGATTTTACCAAGTTTAGTCAAGGCAGGGACCGACAGCCCTCTTTTCCTCATCTCTTTCGTTTCTTCAATGCTTAAGCCTTCAATGGTGGTTTTTATAAGGCGTGGATACACTGGCTCTTGAGGCTTCCACAGCATAAGTGGTATCACAGGCCTTTTGCTTGGCTTATAATGCCTACCTCTATAGAGTATAAGCAGTCCACCATGCCTATGGATAATCTTCCCGAATGTTTTGTCCTAGAATAATCCCATAAAAAAACTTGAATACGTATGTATACAGTACTGAAGTACGGTTCATGGCCAGCAAATCAAAAGAATCACAACTATATAATGGAGGACGATACATGGTTGTATGAGCGAAAGAATTGAAACTAGAAGACATTTCACACATCTCATCAGAATTATGAACAAGAAAACTGCAAGGAAGTTAAAGGCAAACGGAAAATACCTCCAATTGAGCACAGATGTTCGTCATATCAACAGTAGGAACTCCCATGCATTTTATCCTGACAGCTTCAGCATGCTTCCAATGATTATGAATAACATCCAGCATGTTGTGTGTTAATCCATCTCTCCCTACGAAATAAAGCACGAAAAAAAGTTGAGAACTCGAGTAGTTCAATCCTCGTGCACTTGTCCTAAACTGTGCCAGAAGTAATTCTTGATACTGAAATCAGCTAACGTTCCTCAGTCTAAGCTTTCCAATCGAAGTTACAAAATCACGAGCCGGGAAAACATTGTGGAGGTGCTCCATTCCAATCAAGTGAAGTTAACCACATATAGATAACTAAACTAAGTTATTTTAAGAAAGAAAACCGGAGCAAGTGCCTAATCTGATGTTCCATAACCTTAAGCAACCGGTTCACCAAAAAGTGCGCTACTCAGCGTGGCATGACTTTTTTTTTTTCGACTCTTTAGTCTATGATCATCGGCTTCAAAATCTCATTGATTCTTTCATATTTGATCTCTTATTGGCATCAGAATGGATAATATGATTATTTCTTACTAAAAAAAAATCTCAAATCAATCAAGCTCATACTCATAGGGAATAAGTATGCAATTCTTCTTCAAACAATTTCCTGCAAAAGTTGATAGCTTTCTCCTGCACATGTTCATGTTTTGCAGAAAATAGCTCTTACTCTGAATCCTAATTGCTCAGCACTACTAATAACATTACATTCCATTTTCACAGAAATGCAGAAAATCAATTAAACTCCCACAAAAATGGAGGCCATTGCAAAAACTACAAGCAAGTCAAGAGTTTCAAGAACTGACCCAAATTAATCTGCATCTTGGTTTTAGGCCTTTGAAACCTCTCAACAATGGCCTTCCTCTCAGCATTAGTCAAAGGCTTACCCTGAGTTCTCTCTCTCATCTCTCTCCTCTTCTCCTCCAATTCGACATCAACTTCGGCGGTCCCCACCTTCGGGTCCACAGCCGGGGCACAGACACCAGTCCACACCCGCCCCACTCGGCCCGGCCCGAAGGGCGAATACTTCGGTTCCCTCAGCCCAATTGGTCGGACTTTCGAGTTGCTTTCGGTGTAACTAAACCGGAAATCAAACGGAAGATCGGACTCGATCGGCGGGTCGGACCGCTCTAGGGATGACGGCGGCCGGTAAGGGGGTTTGGACCGTTTCCGGTTCTGCGATTCGGGTTCGGGTTGAGAATCGGTGCTCTTAGCCGGGGACTGCGGGTGGAGAGAAGGAGGGGATACGAAGTTGTACTCCGAGTGGAGTTTCGAAGAGGAGGAGGCGGCGGCGCTTGTGGAGAGAAAACCTATTCCCGCCGGCGGCGTCTTACGGCGGAGGAGACGGCGGAGGAAAGCTGCCATTTTCTCGTCACACCATTGCAGCAGCTGTTGAGGGTTTTAGAATTCAAGTGTGGGGTTTTAGGATTTTTATTTATTTATCTAATTATTTTCCTTTTCCGATTTCTTTTACTCTTTTTTCTTCTTCATTAGTACAGAAAACAGAGTTCATTTCATTCTATACTTCTTTAAAATCAATTCAAGAATTTTGCAAGAACAGTGAAACAGCAGCCATTGCAACATCAACAACAAACACTGCATCATAATATTGTTCAATCTCACAAAAATAGAGCCATTTTTCAAGAATCAAAAGCTCGAATGTAGGAAAAGAATGGTCCATCCTCACTACTAAAAGTGGTAAAAAGCAGCAGTAGAAAACACTCCATTAAAAGCTAGCATGGAAGAAATTCTTAAAATGCCTTTAAGTAGAAGCAAGGCAAAGATGATTGATGCATGGCTGGTCCATCTCTCCACTGATCAATCACCACTACATACTATCATTTGCAAGAGGGCTTTGATTATCTCTAATCATCTCTCTACGGTGCTGTTTCTCGACGAATTTAGGACATGTGAACTTGCTAAGATTAGCAAGATGCTAGCTTTTTGGATGATTAGACTAACTGCATTTGGATTGTGTTTGATGAAGTTGCTGTCAACGCTTCATCATCATCATCATCATCAAACTTCTGCAGCTTCTGCTCTAGTCTTATCCAATTAGAGGCGTGCTTCGATGATAGGCAGCACGCCTTTGGACACGAGTCTCGTCTATAAATATCCCTTTCCATTTAGAGTAAGTATAGGCACTTTGTTGATGTGGCTCAAGTCTAGTTCTCAGCTCCATTGTTGTGGTTCTTGAAGTTAGGAAGCATGATATCAGGTAAAAATTTGATCTTTTTTACAAGCAGAAATGCATGAATTTTTTGGATTTTTTTTGGAATTGCATACGACCTTTTTAATGACTTGAATTATTCACTGCATGCTAATAAATTTTGCTTATTGAGTTGTTCTGTTCTTTTCCTACAGGAACAACAATGGTACTAAAAGTTTTCTTCCTAGTTCTGATTCTGATGGTTGCATCACTTTCTTATGCTGCCATGGACTCGAACACGTACGTTGTTCACATGGAGAAGTCGAAGATGAGAGCTCTCGATGCCTCTATCGGAACATCAAAAAGATGGTACGAAGCAATCATTCAGTCCATCAATCTACACTCGGAAAGAGGAGAGGAGACGAAGCAGGATCAACCAACGTCGTCTCCTCAGCTCCTTTATGTTTATGAAACTCTCATTTCTGGTTTTTCAGCAAAGCTTTCAAAGCAGAATCTTGAATCTTTAAAAAGAGTAGATGGATTCCTCTCTGCCACCATGGATGAATTCCTAACCCTTCACACAACTCACTCACCTCAGTTTCTTGGCCTAAAACAAGGCTCGGGATTATGGAATGCTGAGAATCTTGCTTCTGATGTGATCATAGGCGTGGTCGACACAGGAATATGGCCGGAGCATGCTAGCTTCAGAAGCTCCGGCTTGCCACGTGTCCCCTCTCGTTGGAAGGGGAAATGTAAGGCGGGACCCAAGTTCGCGGCTTCAAAATGCAACCGGAAGGTCATAGGAGCGAAGGCCTTCTTCAAAGGGTACGAGGCCATCGCTGGGAGGATAAACGAGACGCTAGATTATCGTTCCCCTCGCGACTCCCAAGGCCACGGCACTCACACTGCATCAACAGCAGGAGGGAACCTAGTCGAAAGCGCAGACTTTCTAGGTTTGGCCAAAGGAACTGCAGGTGGAATGAGGCACACTGCAAGAATTGCAGCATACAAAACTTGCTACCAGCTCGGATGTGCAAGCTCCGACATCTTAGCTGCAATGGAGGAAGCAGTGAAGGACGGTGTGGACGTGCTGTCACTGTCGTTGGGAGGAGCCCCGAAGCCATACTTCATGGACAGCATGGCCATTGCAGCATTTGCTGCAGTGGAGAAAGGCGTATTCGTCTCAGCCTCGGGTGGGAACTCCGGTCCTGCAGCTTCTTCTGTCAGCAACATTGCACCGTGGATAGCCACCGTTGCTGCAAGCTACACGGACCGTGTGTTTCCAGCCGCAGTCGAGCTAGGAGATGGCCGGATCTTCACCGGCTCCTCGCTCTACTCGGGCAAGGGCCTAAAGAAGTTTCTCCCATTAGCATATGGCAAGTTCTGCACCAGCAACTCCCCTTCTCTCTCTCCATCACTCATCAATGGAAAGATTGTGATCTGTGACAGAGGGATCAACAGCAGAACTGAGAAAGGGGAGCAAGTGAAGAATGGAGGCGGATTAGGCATGATTCTTGGAAACGTCGAAAATCAAGGCGAAGAGCTACTAGCTGATGCTCATGTCCTCCCTGCTACTGCCGTAGGAGCCAGAGATGCAAAGTCTATCAAAATCTACACAAACTCCTCCACAAATCCAACTGCATTGATCAGATTCCAAGGCACGGTCTTCGGCAGCCGGGCTCCGGTCCTCGCCTCGTTCTCGTCTCGTGGGCCCGGCCTCTTCGGACCGGAGATCATCAAGCCGGACATGACTGCACCAGGGGTCAACATCCTTGCAGCATGGCCACCAAACATCAGCCCTACCGAGCTGAAATCCGACAAAAGGCGAGTCCGATTCAACATTGTTTCGGGAACTTCAATGTCTTGCCCTCATGTAAGTGGGATAGCTGCACTACTCAAATCCAAGCACAGAAGCTGGTCACCTGCAGCTATCAAGTCCGCTCTGATGACCACAGCTTACACCCTCGACTTCCGGGGCTCGTCGATGGCGGACGCCGCCTCCAACGGGACGGGCCCCGCCACCCCGTTCGGCTTCGGCTCCGGCCACGTGGACCCGGAGAGGGCGGCTGATCCGGGCTTGGTTTATGACATCTCCACCAAAGATTATCTAAACCACTTGTGTAGCCTGAAGTACAACTCCACACAAATAGGACTGTTTTTTGGCGGGAAATTCAACTGTGGTAACGGCTCCGATCTTCAACCTGGCGATCTGAACTACCCTTCTTTTGCAGTTTGGCTGAGTGGAAATGCGACGGCAACGTATAAAAGAAGAGTGAGAAATGTTGCGATTGGTGTGAGTAGTTATGGCGTTCGAGTGTTTGAACCTGAAGGGGTTTCGATGGTGGTTCGGCCTCGAGTTTTGAACTTTAGGAAGATTGGACAGGAAAGGAGTTATAGAGTGAGTTTTACTGCAAAAGGAAAGGTTTTTGCTGGTTTTTCTTTTGGATCAGTTGTTTGGAGTTTTGGCAAGTATTCTGTTACAAGTCCTATTGTAGTAACATGGCTGTGATCAAATATTGAAGAAGAAGATTTCCTTTTTATTGTATTCCTAAACACTTAATATGATCACTTACCGATGTTCTAAAAATCGTCAGGCGGGAGGGGTTTATCGCCTAAGGGATTAGACGCCACCTAAGCAGATTAGAACTACAATGTTTAATCTTTTTACTATTTTTACATTATGTCATAATATAAATATGTTATTCATCATTCCAAATTTATGGGAGAAACGCATAATATGCTAGTAATTAATATATAACTTAATTCAAGGAAATAAATAGTTTCTAGAGTTTTATAGTTAACTAATCGTTAGTATTTGAGTAGTTTTGAAGTATAAATAAGATTGTTTTACTTCATTTTACAATGAGTTGAAATTAGACATAAAATCAAAGCTTAAATAATACTCCCTCCATTTCGCTTAACTTGGCTCATTTGAATAGTGGTTTTTTTGGCACGGTTTTCCACGCTTCTTGATGATGGGTTTTAAAATGGATTTTTGAAGAATTATTTTTTTTACGGGATACTAGTCGTAGTATCCCGTAAAAAAAATAATTCTTCAAAAATCCATTTTAAAACCCATCATCAAGAAGCGTGGAAAACCGTGCCAGCACAAGCCAAAAAGTTTTGAGCCAAGTTAAGCGAAATGGAGGGAGTATAGTTCAATTATATAATACTACTTTTTATACAGAGACTTTTATTTTTGAAATATATAAGTACATATATTTTAGGGTTCGTTTGGTAGTTGTGTTGAGATAATCAAATATAAAATTAAAATTTGGAGAGGAATAGTGAATACTGAGATTAGATCATGATAAAAGAAAGAGTTGGATGAATGTTTGGTATCTAAACTAACAATTACAGTAAAACTATGACTACAAATTCAAATTATGTTTTTAACCCTCCCAAATTTCATAATCTCTCCCTTCAAGCACTTGCGTCTTTTCCACCGTTCTTTGAAGTTTTATTAGGGTTTATTAGGGTTGTTTGAAGTTTTTCTGGGTTTTTTCAGCTACATTATCGAGAAGTATATCCAATCACAGTGAATGTCAACACTCAATTCACCTAAGCGATTAGATGGGGCGCCTAAGCAGATTATAATTGCAATGCTTATCTTTTTACTATTTTCACACTATGTCATGAAGTACAACTTATATATTATTCAAATATTTATAGACAAATTTTAAAATTGGGGTGCAAAATGAGAAAGTGGTAAAAGTTCATGGATTTTGGGGCCATTAACCCTTATAGCAAATACTAACATGATCTATTGAAGAAATATACTCATCCACGACTCACCCAATAAAAGTGCATGTTATTACATCTATAAATATACATTTATATGAAGATATTACTACTTACTATTCAAATCAGATAAATTTCATTTATGTTTCCTTTTCATTTTTAGTAGCCTTCTTTGTCGATATACCTTTGTATCGGTAACTTTTAAATACACAATTAACTAAAAATTCCATAAATACACATATGATACTTACATTTTTTTATTATAAATAATATTATATATATATATATATATGTATTTATGTAATGATTTAATAAAAAAATTACCTAAAAATGAGTTTGACATGTGCATTGCATCACAAGTGCTCATACTTTAATTATATCCAGCCAGATGCAAAATAGAATAAGTCCTATAAAAAATTGAACAAAAAATATAAGACTAACAATTATGACGAAGAATAATAATACGGTGTCTGCAACTAGACACGAACAAAACTCAGACTCGATCAAGATGCCAATATTCATATAAGTATTAGCAAAATGTGAAAATATATAAACCATGAGAATTGAATAGTTAACTGATTTTGCAGAAGAATTTTCACAACCTCTTCCGTCAAAAATTCTTAATGCAATATTCCTTGTTTTTTTTTCTCTTCTTTTTTTTTATTTTTTATTTTTATTTATTTATTGCGAACTTAAGGTATTTCTTATGAATCCAATAAATCCACACCTCTTATAACTTTGATCAACAAATTGATGAGTTGAGTTAACGAATCCCATATCTCATATCAAAATTAGTGCATGCAATATTATAATTTGATCGATCTTATTTTCGGTAATTAATGAACATCAATAAGGAATAAATTGAGCACGGAAGTAAAAGGAACATAAGGAATTACGTGGTTCGATCTATTAGAATAGATCTACGTCCACGGAGCAAGAGTATGGATCTTTATTGCTAATATGAGTATCGATTACAAGATTGTTCCCCCCTCTCATTCTATTATAACCCCTATTTATAGATGCTCATATAGAGTTCGACCTTAATACAAAGTCTATTCCTATAAGGACTCTTTAGGTTGATCTCCATCTTGTGGGTAGACACCCGAGCTTCTATATCTCTCTTAGAGCTTGAGTTGTAGTCGATGTAGGAGTATTGGTTGCCTTGGTGAGAAGTTCCTCTTTCTTAGTTGGGCTGAGCTGCGTAGGCCGAGCTTAACTGTCGGGGCGCAATTATATTGGGTCTGATGTTTGGGCCTAGGAGCTGGGCCGTATCCTATCACATCCCTCAAAAAAAAAAAGATGTAGAAGCGAGGGTGTGACTTAGGGGAAATAGTTGAGGTAGGAGTAGTGTAGAATAAAAAAGAAATGTCTTGCCCCGTCGAAAAATAAATTTGACAAAGTCGAGTTCAGCTCGTTCCTTTCAAAAGACGAGGTAAAAAAGAAATGCCTTGCCCTGTCGAAAAATAAATTCGACGAAGTCGAGTTCGGCTCGTCCCATCAAAAGACGATGTAAAAAAGAAATGTCTTGCCCCGTCAAAAAATAAATTCGACGAAGTCGAGTTTGGCTCGTCCCGTTAAAAGATGAGGTAGAGCTGGTCATGTCCAGAATGAGGCCGAGGTCGGGGGAGCCAAAGTATCCGAAGTCGGGGAACTCAGAGTAGCCGAGGTAGAGGAGCTACAGGACGAAGTAGAGGCGGAGGTAGAATCAATATAGATAATATCCTGAATCTGAACACTAGTAGAGATTTTCACTAGAAGAAAAACACTCGCCGTTATCTATGTGCGAAAAAAACCGTTAACATTGCTTGCGTGATCTATAGTCCCCTTGATAGATAACGGTTCACAACCGTTATCTATACTACACATAGATAACGGTTCAAAATTTCATACATAATGCCAGAAAAAACGTTATCTATATCTGTTTTACATAACATTTTTTAACCGTTATCTTTAATAAAAATCACGTAATGTTTTATCAGAATAGAATACGTTATTTTCTCTCATACATAACAGTTTCATATCGATAACTATGTAACACTATACATAACATGTTTCGACTGTTATCTATGTCTCAATATTATTTCTGTTTTTTTTTTTTTGAATTAATTAATTATAAATTATATATTTTAAAATACAAGATGAGACCATACATTACCAATCAAACATTGTCTACAATACCATCCAAAGTAAAATGTAACCATCCAATAGTTAGTACTGCATAGTCAAAAGAAAAGTAAAATGTGATCAAAATAAGAGTATACATCTCTTCACAAACTTGAAAGTGAATTTCATAACACATCAAGTACTTTGCAAAAAAAACTTTCCTTCCTAAGCTTTCAAGTGTACCGTACGCCCTTCTACCGCACTTTCTTTTTCCAGTCACTGCTATTTCCTGTGATATATTTCAATTCACCATCAATAACATTGCCAAAAAAACATAGATGTTCCTACCTATGTAGCAAGAAACAATCAACCCAGTAATAAACATGGATCCCAAGCATTATACTCAAGGACCAGAATTTAGTAAAGATTTAACTCAAAACAATGAAAAAAAGATGAAAAAAAGGCCTAAACAGAGAATTTAGCAAATTAGCAACATTAAATCTATATATTAGGAACACTAAACTGTGAATAAAATCCCCCTACAGAAAATGAATATTCAATCTTGACTAGTTTAGGATATATTTTCATAGGAAGAATTGCACACAAAAATACATCAAGATTTAGTTTATCAGAATAGAATTATGATATGATCACATTCATCATTATCAGAATATATTCCACAAGAATCATTAGTTTCATTGTTAGTAGATTAGGAATTCAACCAAAATTAGCAGAAATGGTTCAGGTTGAAAAACAGAATCTCATTTGCATGCGCTCATGATGCTGGTTGTAGATGTTAGTTTAGGTTTCCACATCTGTAGAATGATTAGAACAGAATATAAAAAAGAAAAGAAAAAAAAAGAAATGGATATTCAACACTGGTGATAAATTTCATGCACTGCATGCAAGGGAATGTAACTGACTAACTGGTCTGTGATTATCCATTCAAAAACTTCTATAAGAACAAATGACCTGAATATGAAAGGCAACCAACACATTCGCAATCCACTAAAACTAAATATTGTTCAGATCTATTTATTTTTCTACTAGACTCCAAATCCGAGGGGCATAAAAAGGTCCAAAACTACAAGGAAAACGGAAATCAGCATCATGCCGTGAGCGTGACCCTAGAAGAACTGCATGCTACTATCCTTGTTTCCTGAATTCACTCATCTCATTCTCATCTCATGATTTATAATCCACTTCCAATTTGCACTCATCATATTATTACTTTTATTATTATATAATCAGATATAGAATCAACTTATAAATGCAGCTTGCTCATTTCTATGTGCTCTTCTCTGGCCATCAGACTAATTTGGATAATCAATTATAAACTAGCTAGCATTCTTTTCTTTTCTTTTCTTTTCTGAAACAAGTTAAGGTTTGCAATCCTTAATTGCAAAATAACACATATCCATGATGAATTGGCGATTAAGTTAGAACAAATACCTTGTATTTTGAGATAACCCCTGTTGAACTACATAGCTAGCCCATTCCCCACGAATCTCATCAATTTGATCAATAGAATACTCATCATCCCACGACTATAACAAATCCAAATAACACAATTAATTATTTTAATAATAAGCATTAATCACATGTTCAGAATATAGTAAAATATAAGTACCATTGATGTCAGACAACATGATTTGTCATTTTCAAAAGCTTTCAAAATCTCTTTCATAAATCGCATCACATAAAATCCACATTTCTTGTCATCATCTTGAATTGGACCCTGGATTGTGAAAATAAAATTATTAGAATGTATATAGATCATAATTTCATAGTACAGACAAATACAAACACAAACACCTTTATGATTTTCCAAAGCGACGGTTTTCTGATATTCGTGTTCACGTCGTTATTTCCCTTGAAAATATTCAGCGCACTTGAAAAGAACATCATGATAAATATTAGTCTGAACATCATGTACCAATTAAGTAAATATTAGTTCAGTGAAAAGTCTTAAACTTACGTGTCCACCACTTTTCCCCAAGTTCTATCACGATTTCGATGACTGAGAGGGTCCAGCAGATAGACCGTATCTTTATGTGGATGAATGATTGTAAGAATCCAATGTATACTAATATAACAAAAGTAAAAGATCAACACATTTTTCTCGATGTGCATCACATCAAGTACATGACGCACATGTAAATGTTCCCAATATTCAAGTTCAAAGAATATTGATCTCTTCTTGAAACACGAGTTCTCCACAGAAGGCATGGTGAATTCCTTCTCTTTCGCTTTCTTCTTTCTCTTCTTGGAATATCCACTATCTTTTTTTTTTCCCAAACACACAACTGCAGCCCTGCACTTTCATTAATACCTCATGGCCACTCAATGGTTTTGGGGCAGAGCCCAACTCTTGGAAGCCATCAAAAGCCCTCTTTTGTCTTCTATAAGGATGGGGGTCGGGTAAAAACTTTATGTGTCCCATATAAGACATTTTTCGACTATGTGGTAACCATTTTGAAGAAGTCTCGTCAGCACAAATGGGACATGCTTTGTAACCTTTGACAGTACAACCGGATAAATTTCCATAGGCTGGAAAATCATTTATTGTCCATAGAAGAACTGACTTAAGTATGAAGCTCTCATCACGAAAGTTGTCATATATTTCGATGCCTACCTCCCATAAATGTTTCAAGTCATCAATTAGAGGTGCCAAGTAGACATCAATATCGTTTCCCGATTGTTTGGGACCCGATATTAACAAAGTTAACATCATAAATTTTCTTTTCATGCATAACCAAGGAGGTAGGTTGTATGTGACAAGTACAACTGGCCAACAACCATACTTAGAACTGCTCAAACTATGAGGATTAATACCATCAGCTGATAAAGCTAATCTAAGATTTCTCGGTTCTTTCCCAAAATTTGGCCATTTGTTGTCCACTAGCTTCTACGCTGGTGCATCAGCGGGATGACGAAGATCTCCATCACGAGTTCTACTATCGGCATGCCAAGTTAGTTCCTTCGATATTTCTTTAGTTCGAAACATTCTTCTAAACCTTGGCACAGGTGGAAAATACCACAAGACGTTTGATGGTACTCCAACCATAGACTTGCCATTTTTATCTACTTTCCACCTGGATAACCCACAAGTTGGACACTCATTGTTATCCTTATACTCTCTCCGATATAGAACACAATCATTACTGCAAGCATGAATTTTTTTATATTCTAGCCCTAATGTGCTCAAGGTTTTCTTCGTTTCGTAAACGGAAGGTGACAATTCATTGCATTCCGGAAGCATCTCTTTCAACAAACTTAACAAATCACTAAAACTGTTATTGCTCCAACTATATTTGGCTTTCAGGTTGTACAATTTCACCGTAGCAGACAATTTCGTAAACTTGCTACAACCAGGATATAGAGGTTTCTGAGCATCTTCAATCAACGTTTGAAAGTGACTTGGATTATCTTCATATGCATCATATGCATCGTGAATCATATCTATAGGCTTCTCCACGTTGCAACTCGTCTCGGTTTCATCAATCCAAGTACTATCAGTAGTTGATTGTGACGAGGTTCTTCCCTCGCCGTGCCATATCCACTTCTTATATGACAAGTCCATACCTTTGCATATTAGATGTGCCCTTACGACACTAGCTTTTCTCTTACTAGTGTTGGCGCACTTTGCACAAGGACAAGGCACTAGGTTGGCATCACAACCATTTGTCAATGCAAATTTCAGAAAAGCTTCAACACCATCCTCGTAATCCTGTGTTAATCTATTCATTGTCATCCACGTTTTCTCCATTTCTTCAACAAACTAGTCACCCAAATCTGTACCTAACCCATCATCTGATATTGAATGCATGTAAATAATACTTGAGGGATTAATCAAAATATATAATACTCGTATTATTTTTCTTTTGAAAGAATCGCTTTTTAATTTTCTTGTAAATATATTTGATGCTTAGCACCTAGATACCAATATAAATATTATAGTAATAAATCATACATATTCAAATAAATAAATACAATAACTAATCATATTATAATGAGACTTTTATTACTACTTGTTGTCATCCTAACTAATGTTATCCAGACATCATCTATCGAATTTTATAACTCATGTATCAGAATTGAAGTGATATCTGATACTATTTGATAAAAATATGTATAAATATTAATAAGGCGTTATTTGCTTTTACCACATAGTTTCCACATAACATCAAGAACTAACAACTAATAATCACAGTTCAACAATCAATATAAAGATTTTTGATTAACAGAAACCCACATCAATTTTGGATTCTCAACAAAATAAGTCATCCAATTTGGCACTCTATCTCACTGAACCAACCATTTTAGTGTACATAAGACTCAAATTTGGAAAATAAGACTCTTCATATATAGTTTTGTAATCCCTCTAAAATGCAAACTTTCCCAAAAAAAGGAATCAAACAATTGTCAAACAATCGGGAAAAAAAAGGAGAAAATTCAGAATCCAGTAAAATCTCGCATCCTCGACAGAGATGAAGTTGTTGAAATTAATATAACTCGGATCAAAGCCCATTATAATATGTCATCCAGAGTTTCTTCACTTATCAATTAAGATAATAAATATCAGAAGCAACACACGCACTCTCAACTTTGTTAAACAAACAAATCACCAATCAAGAACCATCATGAAGTAAGATAGATTATGCCACATTGAACAAGAACCATCATGAAGGTACAGAAGAATGGGCTTATCAGGAGTAGAAACGGAAGTGAAATAATGCAAATCATAACACATGATTATTGGCTGCATACAAGTAGTAAAAATATAATAACTAGATTGAGAGTTCCTATATAGCTTTAGAAGTAAATAAGCACCTGCAAAATCAGAGAATTGCCTCCTTAGCAACTTCAACTTGAATCAACTTTCAAAATTCGATGCCTGCCAAGAAAATTCTCTGACTTTAGTGCAAAAACAAATTCAAGAGCAGGCATTAATATTCTCAAAAAGAAAATGTGCAAGGCATCGACACCAAGAAGACATGCACCAAAATCAACTGCATCACAAAATTACTCATTCTATACTCCGATTATGATTTAAACAAGTACAAATCCAGAAATAGCAAGTCTACTCAAGTCCTACAACGGAACAACGGAATAGAACTTCTGAAATTCGTATAATGTGCAAGAAAAATGAAATGCGATTAACAATCTCACTCGAAAACACCAAAAGTCGTTAGCTTCAACAATGAAACCCTAGCTTCTACCCAAACAATTGAATGAAAAATTGACGAATTTGAAACGTACTTCGCCGGAGGAGATTCGCCAATGGATCGATGATTGACGCCGGAGGATGGGGGTGTGGGAAGGGAAGGGCTTTTGTGTGAGAAGGTCAAGGCTTTTGTGCAGGAAGTTCGCAGCAATTCCTTGTAAATTTATTTGATACTTTTTTTTTCCTTCAAAGAGTTTAATATGATTTTTAATTAAAAATGTTTGAAAAATATTTTTTTTAAAAGAAAAACATATCAAATATAAGTGTTCCTTCACAAAAATTTTCTTTTAGTTTATTAGTTTATTTTAAAAGCAAAAACTAGAACTCTTTGATAACAATTATTTCTTAACAGTTTATATAAGTGTTATTAAAAGTAGAAATAACAGTACACATTTATAACGGTGATTACAAAAGCGTTTATGTATACAGACATCATACATCACGGTTTCGTACAAACTATTATCTTTGCAAAAGGTCACACGCACATACATAACGGTTTTTAACATAAACTGTTATCTATGATAAAAAAAGGCGCTCATAGATAACGGTTTAAAAAAATACCGTTATCTATGTAGCGTGATCTATTTATAAATTTTTTTGTAGTGTTTGCTAGAGATTGGCTTAACTTTAGTCAGCTTCCGGGCTCCTCTTCATCCTAGTATATGTAATCATTGTATTTCTTCTCCTTTGTTGAAATAAAATTGAAGTTTTATTTGTGAACGTCCGTCCTCATAAGGGTATAACTCACAATTCTCCTTATAATATACTACGGTAATAGTACGTAGCTCGTCCTCGTAATAAAACGAAGGTAGTTCATCCTCGTATGAAACGAAGGTAGCTCGTCCTCGTATGAAACGAAGGTAGTCGTCCTCGTATGAAACAAAGGTAGTTCGTCCTAGTATGAAGAAGGTAGCTCATCCTCGTATGAAACGAAGGTAGTTCGTCGTCATTTTTAAATGAAGGTAGTTCGTCCTCGTTTTTAAACGAAGGTAGTTCGTCCTCGTTTTTAAGTGAAGGTAGTTCGTCTTTGTTTTTAAACGAAGGTAGTTCGTCCTCATTTTTAAACGAAGGTAGTTCGTCCTCATTTTTAAAAGAAGGTAGGTCGTCTTTGTTTTTAAACGAAGGTAGTTCGTCCTCGTTTTTAACTAAGGTAGTCTTCCCTGTTTTAAACGAAGGTAAGCTTTTAGGTAGCTCATCCTTGTCATAAGATAAGGTTTGACTTTAAATAGCTCGTCCTCGTCATAAGACGGTTTGGCTTTGAATAGCTCGTCCTCGTCATTAGACGAGGTTTGACTTTAAATAGCTCGTCCTCGTTATTAGAAGAGGTTTGGCTTTAAATAGCTCATCCTCGTAATAAAACGAAGGTTTAGGCTTTAGATAGCTCGACCTCGTCATAAGACGAGGTTTAGGCTTTAGATAGCTTGACCTCGTCATCAGACGAAGTTTAGGCTTTACGGTTCCTTATTTGTCGAGAAATATCGATAGGGGTGGTCCCTTTACGCGCGTTTGGATTTTACCCCAATTTTAGGGTTTCATTCATCCTCGAAAGGGTATTATATCATCCTCGAAAGGGTATTATATGCACAAAAAAATAAAAGAAAAATAAATATTTTATTAATATAAAAGAAATAAAAAAACCTGGATAGACGACGTGACCCTCAACTTCGTCAATGGAGTTTACTAAGTTTGCTCTGGATCTTGACGTGGTCCGAGCCTGGACTCTATTGCAGCCTTGCGAGGGCACTACGCCGACTTTGGCCTCGGTCATTCCGATCCTCCTCTTTCTTCTGTCAGATGGCTCGGCCTAGTCAGCTTCGCGCTTTCTGTCAGCTTTGTCGGCTCTTACGAACCGATCTGCTATGCTCCATAGTTGCTTCGCAGCACGAGGCTCGTCCCTCACGATCTCGTTGTATAGGGCACCCGACTAAATAACATTTTGAAAAGCCGAGATGATGAGTAGGTTGTTCACATCCTCGACCTTTAGGCTCTCCTTGTTGAACTGTGTCACCTTCTGTTTCTGGAAGTTTTCGGGAGTTCTTGAGTGTTTTTTGATTGTTTCTTTGAGAGTTCTTGAGTCTTTTCATCTTCCTTTTGACGGTTTCGTTGGCAAGGGGTAAAACGGTCGCCAAATTTGACCCGTAACTCCAATTTTTTGCCAAAATACCATTCCTGAAGCGGAATGGCGCTCCGCATCGAACTGACCACTTTGCTGTGACATATAGGTACGACAAGCCAAATTCATCCGTTTACTGGTTCAAATCAGCCGTCGAACTTTTTCGGTTTTTGAGAATTTTGGGAATTTGTGCAGTTTTTGTCCAAATAACTCATAATCTGCTATACTTGAGTATATTGGGTAGTGTAGATTCAATTTCTAAGTTGTTTTAAGTAGGGTTATCGTGCTTATCTAGATCTTGAAGGAATCCTTTGGGGGTCGGATCTCTTGCCGGTTCTTTCCCAGGTCAATGGCGTGTTGCTGGGTTCGGATCTTGCGCCTGGCTTGCCTCGGGTTCGTGGATTTCTGCTCCCTGAACTGGTGGATTTGCTGCCGGGCCTTGTCCGGTTTGCTGAACCTCCTTTTCCTTGTTGGTAGTGGCAGCAACGGTTGATCGTGTTGGCCTTCTTGTCATGACGGCAGATTACCCAGAAAACTTTTGATCGGAAATTACAAATTTAGTTCCCACAGACGGCGCCAGTGATCGTTCTTATTTTCATAGGTAATTAATGAACGTCAATAAGGAATAAATCGAGCACGAAAGTAAAAGGAACACAAGGAATTACGTGGTTCGATCTATTAGAATAGATCTACGTCCACGGAGCAAGAGTATGGATCTTTATTACTAGTATGAGTATTGATTACAAGATTGTTCCCCCTCTCATTTTATTCTAACCCCTATTTATAGATGCTCATATCGAGTTCGACCTTAATACAAAGTCTATTCCTATAAGGACTCTTTGGGTTGATCTCCATCTTGTGGGTAGACACCCGAGATTCTATATCTCTCTTAGAGCTTGAGTTGTAGTCGATGTAGGAGTCTTGGTTGCCTTGGTGAAGAAGTTTCTTTTTCTTAGTTGGGCTGAGCTGCGTAGGCCAAGTTTAACTGTCGGGACCCAATTATATTGGGTCTGATGCTTGGGCCTAGGAGTTGGGCCGTATCCTATCATAATTACTTTATAATCAATCTGCTATATTAGTTTGGATAGGATTCGTATACTTTAATACTAACGTACTCAATATAATTATTATAATATTAGATAAATATTATTACTAATTAAATTACAGTAATATAGAGATAACCACCTATTGTTCCTCGTACAATTGGTACCATACATTATTAATAAGGGACACACTTGGGTCAGCCAGAGGCACCGTGCGGCCGGCTAAAATATTGACACTTTTATTCGTATAGATTATTACTTTTTTATATAAAGATTGACACTTTTAAAAATTGACACTTTATTCGTAAAATAATTATGTTAAAGATTAACACTTTTATTTGTATAGATTAACAATTTTCTGTATAAAGATTGACACTTTAACCTGGCCACACTATGTGGCCGACCTCACCCAAGTTTTTGTCTATTAATAATTGAGAAATTAGAAAGTTCTTATCATATTATATCGAATATAATTAGATAAGTAGATACAATTAATCTATTATTATAATATTAGAGATAAATATTCTAATACTGTAATACTTTGTAGTCATTATATAATTATTACTATAATATTAGTTAAATATTATTGCATATAATAATTATAATTATACTAATTATAATATTAACGGTGAAATAGGCAAAATAAATTTTGTAAACAAGACACTTTTTATAATAGTATAGATATAGATAACTCACTAATTAAACATAACAATAAGCTTATAAAAATTCATTAAACATACCAATAAGCTTATAAAAAATCATGCAATAAAAATATTAATTCACATGTAGATAAGTAATTGATGTCTCGATCTACTCAATTGAAAACTCATTCGGCCATTAATAATTAGGAAAGCAAGAATGACTCGCTTTGAGAAGATGAACAATATATCAAAATATTGACTATTTCTGCGCCAAACACATATAGTCCTATAAACCAAAAGCCCATACATCATCCAACACTGATGTCGGCTACAAGCCTACAAAAGCGAATTAAAGGAAATGAAAAGGCCTAATTAAATGATAAAGTTGAGAAATATGTTGGACAAATTATCTATCTATATATACTTATATAAAAAGGTTTTGTCCTCAATATATATTTAATTCAAAAGTAATACAGTTAATATAATATTTTGTTTTATACTAGTTTTGTAACAGCCCTGAAAATCCGTACTAGAAAATTTCGGGCCTATATAAATTTTATTTGATTAAGTGCCGAGCTCTATTTTATTATTATTATTACAAGTGAGTTAATTATTTATTTAACCAATTATTAGCCCGACGATTTGCGAAATAGCTATTTTAGCTATCTAAAGAATTTAGCTCAATAATTACTTAGCAACTTTATATTATTTCGAGCTAGTAAAAAGGATGTTGGAAAAGTAGAATTTGTCGGGCGTACAATACAATCGAAGATTACAAGTGAAATAAGAAAAAACTACGAACAAAGTGAACTTTGAAGTCGAGTCGAGAAAACCCTCTTTCCGCAAGACGAATTACGCCCCGGCTAGTGCTCGCGGATTTGGCGCTTCGTCCCCAAAGATAAAACAACTTCTTGTCTTCTTAGTAGCAGCACCACAAACTAAGAAGCTCCGGCGAACTGGAAATAAAAGGCGAAGGAACTGAGCTCAAAAACTGAACGCAGTAGAAGAGAGGATGCAAAATGCTTTGAGTTGTGTGTCCTAGAATGGCCTGCAGAGCCTTCTATTTATAGGTTGCTCATTCAGGAGGGACATCAATGCCATAAAGGCATTAACAGCCACTAAGGTAGTGGGTTAGTGGTGGAGTGGAAGAGGCTGACTGTTCAGCTGAAGAGACACTTTCCAGAGTCTTCTTCCGGATGGGCCACGAATTGGGCTGGACGGATAGGCCTCATTCGAATTGGGCTAGGCAATTGGGCTTCCACACATAGCCCAAAACACTATATATTTTGTGGTCCAAAAAATATAGTACACAAGGCCCTAAGCCCAAGCCAAAGGCCCAAAGGACCACCCAAAGGACCAATTGCCAAGATCCAAGTCCACGGCCACGAAACCCGAACCCGAACCCGAGGCCGAGGCCGGAGCCGGAGCCGGAGCCGTCCGTGCCGTCCGGCACGGACGGCGGGGCCGGATCGAGTGTGTGCTCACGCGAGAGCCCAACCACACACTTTTCCACTTACTTGGCCCACTTGTTATTAAGCCCACATGTTTACACACTTTTAAACAGCACACCACATTAATATTTAATCAATGTGGTATAACTTACACTTCATTAACTAATGAAGTAACTCTCCACCAAACTTTGAACATTTATATCTCACTCACCGGAAATCAGTTTTGAGCATATAAATATACCACGTTCATCTACTCCACGAGTAGAACAATAATCTAATATTTAATTTACGTAATAAATTAAATATTAATTATTATTTATTTGGTCTAAAACCAAATTTCCAACATTCCCCCACATGAGTGAGATAGCCATATGCAAATGTATGCAAATGCAAGAGCTCAGTCCTCACGAGGTATAAAAGTATTAGGATAGGTAGTTTGTGGCTTTGAACCTTCCATAGTCAACACCATCGAGTACACAGGCGGCATAGTAGCGCAATGCTTTGAACTATCCCTCCATGGCGTGCACCGAGACAACGATGTTAACGCTTATACACCTCAACCTCATCCGTTCTCACGTTTTGTGTCCATTTCGGCCTTGAACACCCCTTTGGATTCATAAGTGTATCTAACGAAGCGGCCTCACTTCACACTTACATAGGTGATTCTTTACTGAGTATCTTGCCATACTCAACCTCCTCGAAGTATTTAGGAATCATTAAAAGTCATAGACTTAACCTCACCACTAGGCAAGCTTTCAGCACTTAAACGCTTTCTAAGGAATAGATAAATGTGAGTGTTTTCACACGAACTTTCATAGCTTAGTTTTCCCTTTGAACCAAGTTCTTGGGATTTCCAATCATCATGGTTGGGTTACCACTATGATAGTTCTTAATTTGTGGATTTTACTCTCATTCCCTCTAGCAACTTATTCATTTGATCACGGTTTAACCCTTTGGTTAGTGGATCCGCTAGATTATCCAACGACTTTACATAGTCGACTGAGATAATCCCAGTTGTGATCAAATGTCTCACGGTATTATGTCGTCGACGAATATGTCGAGACTTACCATTATACAAACCACTTTTTGCCCTACCAATAGCCGCTTGGCTATCACAGTGAATCATCACCGGAGGCAATGGTTTCTCCCAACATGGTATGTCCTCAAGAAAGTTTCTTAGCCATTCGGCTTGTTCACCAGCTATATCTAAAGCTATGAATTCGGACTCCATGGTGGATCGGGCTATACACGTCTGTTTTGTGGATCTCCACGTAACAGCTCCACCCCCAATAGTAAACACATACCCACTTGTAGAAAGTGAATCTTTCGTGTCCGAAATTCAATTCGCATCACAGTACCCTTCAAGTACCGGGGGGTATCTCAAAAAATGTAGCCCATGACTTTGAGTATACTTCAAGTATCTCAAAACTCGTACAAGAGCTCTCCAATGCTCTTTGCTTGGATTGCTCGTGTAACGACTCAATTTGTTAACGGTACATGCTATGTCGGGTCTAGTGCAATTTGTAAGATACATTAAACACCCTATGACACGAGCATAGTCTTCTTGAGCAACCGACTCACCTCGATTCTTGCTCAAATGAACATTAAGTTCAATAGGAGTTTTAGCGGGCACGCTATCAAAAGCGTTAAACTTCTTGAGCACTTTCTCAACATAGTGAGATTGTGACAAGACAATCCCATCGGATTTCCTTAGTATTTTCATACCAAGAATAACATCCGCTAAACCCAAGTCTTTCATGTCAAAGTTCCTCTTTAACATGCTTTTCGTTTCGTTAATTACACGGATATTGCTACCCATAATTAACATGTCATCTACATAAAGACACACAATAACATATCCGTTATTTGTGTTCTTAATGTAAACACATTTGTCACATTCGTTTATTTTAAAACCATTTGATAGCATCACACTATCAAATTTCAAGTGCCATTGAAGTGGCGCTTGCTTCAATCCATAAAGGGACTTAACCAGTTTGCAAACCTTCTTCTCTTTACCAGGTTCTACAAATCCTTCTGGTTGTTCCATATAGATTTCCTCCTCTAAATCTCCATAGAGGAAAGCAGTTTTCACATCCATTTGATGTATCTCGAGATTGTGCAATGCAGCAATTGCGAGAAGCACCCGAATGGATGTAATCCTTGTTACAGGAGCATAGGTATCGAAATAATCGTACCCTTCTTTCTGCTTAAACCCTTTGACAACCAAACGGGCCTTGTACTTGTCAATTGATCCATCGGCTTTGTATTTCCTTTTAAGGATCCATTTGCACCCCAAGGGTTTACACCCTTCGGGCAAATCAACCAACACCCAAATGTGGTTTTGCCTAATGGACTCAATTTCACTTTGTACCGCTTCTCTCCAAAGCGGACTGCCCGATCTAGAAAAAGCTTCTTTGATCGTCGTAGGTTCTTGATCCAACATGAACACTACATAATCCGGACCAAATTGCTTTGGTTTCCGAACTCTACTACCACGTCTCAGTTCACTATCTTCCGGATTAGACCTTTGTCGTTTGCGTGACTTAGGTTCTTCATCCTCGGATTTAGAACTCGTGGCTTCACCTTCAATTCTATTGCTAGAATTGGTTTTTACATTACCCTTGTCTTTACAAGGATATATGTGTTCAAAGAATATTGCATTCCTTGACTCTATCGTTGTACCCACAGTCATGTCGGGTACTTCCGACTTGTGGATAACAAAGCGATAGGCGCTCTTGTTATGTGCATACCCAATAAAGATACAATCAACCGTTTTAGGGCCAATTGTAACTTGTTTAGGTAGAGACACTTCAACCTTCGCCAAACACCCCACACTTTAAGGTATTTGTACGATGGTTTCCAACTTTTCCATAACTCATAAGGTGTAACATCTTTACCTTTGAGTGGAATCTTGTTCAGTATATAGTTGGCTGTCAAGACAGCTTCCCCCCACATGTTTTGGGGCAACCCTGAACTAATCAACAAAGCATTCATCATCTCCTTAAGAGTTCGATTTTTACGTTCAGCAACGCCATTTGATTGGGGTGAGTATGGAGCCGTCGTTTGATGAATTATACCACTTTCGTTGCATAATTCCTCAAACGGAACGACATATTCGCCACCTCTGTCACTTCGAATACTCTTAATTCGACCACTTAGTTGATTTTCGGCTTCATTCTTGAAGTGTTTAAACGCTTCAATAGCCTCATCTTTACCTCTTAAAAGATAAAGATAACAATATCTCGTGCAATCATCGATGAACGTGATAAAGTACTTCTTACCACCAGGAGTTTGCACATACTTTAAATCACACACGTCGGTGTGAATTAAATCAAGGGGTTTCGTGCTCCGCTCAACCGAATGAAACGGTGATTTTGTCATTTTTGCCTCAACACAAACTTCACATTTGTTTTGAGTGTTAACTTCATTTAACTTTAGTAAATCTAAATTTACTAATCGTTTTATAGCATTTAGATTAACATGTCCTAATCTACAATGCCATAAATTAGAGCACTCAACAATGTAAGAGGAAGTAGTAGCATTTTCATTACTCTTAATAGATTTGGGTACATGGCGTATAGCCAATACATTCAACCTAAAAAGACCATCAGAGAGGTAACCCTTTCCAAGGAAAGTACCACTCTTTGACAAAATAAACTTGTCAGACTCAAAAACTAGTCTAAACCCTTTATTAACTAGAATAGAGCCCGAGACCAAGTTCTTTCGGATGTCAGGAACATGCATCACGTTCTTCAAAGTTAGAGAATTGCCGGATGTAAGCTTTAGCACCACATCTCCAACTCCGACAACCACGGACGAAGCTTGGTTCCCCATGTTGAGCTTCCTCCCCTCAACAGCTTGATAGGTTACAAAGTTGTTCCTATCGGCACACACGTGCGCAGTAGCGCCGGTGTCGATGAACCAGCCTCCTAGCTTTTCGACTTGGTTGACCTCCTCGGTGACCACAGCCGAAAAGTCTTCTTTCACCCACTCGCCGTCTTTCTCGGCGACGTTGGCTGCATGCTTCTTCTTCTTCTTGTTCTTGGGCTTCTTGCAGTCCTTCGCAGTATGCCCATGCTTGCCACAATTGTAGCAATCATCATCAAACTTCTTCGATGGTCCCTTCGCCTTGCCCTTGTCTTTGGCATTTGGTCGATCACGCTTGTTGGAGGGACCGCCCTTCTCCATCAAATTCACCTTGGCATCAGACGGTGCTTTCGGTTTGTCTTGATCGCGCACATCAGACTCGATGCGTAGCTTCACAATCAAGTCTTCAAGAGTCATCTCCTTTCGCTTGTGCTTAAGGTAGCTCTTGAAGTCCTTCCAATGAGGGGGCAACTTCTCGATCAATGTTGCAACCACGAACGCGTCCGGAAGGACCATCCCCTCAGCATGGACGTCATGTACAATGAGTTGGAACTCTTGTACTTGCTCCATCATTGGTCGAGAATCGACCATCTTGTAATCCAAGTATCGTGCTACCACGAACTTCTTCGTACCCGCATCATCGCTACGGTACTTCTTGTCTAACGCCTCCCAAATTCCTTTGGAGGTGTTGACACCGGAGTACACATTGTACAAGCCATCATCCAAGGCATTTAGGATGAAATTCTTGCACAAGTAGTCTCCATTTCGCCAATTGTCGTAGAAGGCTCGAACATGGAAGTTGGCCTCCTCCGCACTTGGTACAGGTGGTTCATCTTCCGTTAGGAAGTTCGCCACCCCCAATGTTGTTAAATAAAACAACATCTTTTGTTGCCACCTTTTGAAGTCGGCTCCTCCGAACTTCGGCGGTTTCTCGGCGGGTGGTATCACCCTTGGTGCCGAGCTCGCTCCCATCAGGGAGCCACTTGGGTTAGGCCCATAGGCCGCCCCCACAGTTGAGCCCATGAAAGGTGCTCCAACAGTTCCACTAAAAGTGGAACCCACGGTGCCGCTTGAAGCAGAACCACCGCTTGACAGAAATGGGTTATTGAAAGCCCACGAACTTGAAGGCATGGTCGAACCTCCGGTGTTTGAATTCATTGCAGATGCTATTGTAAAGCTTGGCAATGAAGTAGTCATTGTTGACGGAACAGTGGCGGACATGGTGGATGGCAATGTTGAAGCTCCAATGGACGAGTCGGTGGAAGCGGCAGCACTTATCATCTTCGAATAGGTGATTGAACTTCAAACTCCTTGGAACGGCAAGTACTAATTCGTCTTGCGTTTGTTGGAAAAGTAGAACTTGCCGGGCGTACAATACAATCGAAGATTACAAGTGAAATAAGAAAAAACTACGAACAAAGTGAAATTTGAAGTCGAGTCGAGGAAACCCTCTTTCCGCAAGACGAATTACGCCCCGGCTAGTGCTCGCGGATTTGGCGCTTCGTCCCCAAAGATAAAACGACTTCTTGTCTTCTTAGTAGCAGCACCACAAACTAAGAAGCTCCGGCGAACTGGAAATAAAAGGCGAAGGAACTGAGCTCAAAAACTGAATGCAGTAGAAGAGAGGATGCAAAATGCTTTGAGTTGTGTGTCCTAGAATGGCCTGCAGAGCCTTCTATTTATAGGCTGCTCATTCAGGAGGGACATCAATGCCATAAAGGCATTAACAGCCACTAAGGTAGTGGGTTAGTGGTGGAGTGGAAGAGGCTGACTGTTCAGCTGAAGAGACACTTTCCAGAGTCTTCTTCCGGATGGGCCACGAATTGGGCTGGACGGATAGGCCTCATTCGAATTGGGCTAGGCAATTGGGCTTCCACACATGGCCCAAAACACTATATATTTTGTGGTCCAAAAAATATAGTACACAAGGCCCTAAGCCCAAGCCAAAGGCCCAAAGGACCACCCAAAGGACCAATTGCCAAGATCCAAGTCCACGGCCATGAAACCCGAACCCGAGGCCGAGGCCGGAGCCGTCCGTGCCGTCCGGCACGGACGGCGGGGCCGGATCGAGTGTGTGCTCACGCGAGAGCCCAACCACACACTTTTCCACTTACTTGGCCCACTTGTTATTAAGCCCACATGTTTACACACTTTTAAACAGCACACCACATTAATATTTAATCAATGTGGTATAACTTACACTTCATTAACTAATGAAGTAACTCTCCACCAAACTTTGAACATTTATATCTCACTCACCGGAAATCAGTTTTGAGCATATAAATATACCACGTTCATCTACTCCACGAGTAGAACAATAATCTAATATTTAATTTACGTAATAAATTAAATATTAATTATTATTTATTTGGTCTAAAACCAAATTTCCAACAAAGGATAAGCTAGCACGAAAAGAAATAGCGATAATATAGATACTATCTAAGCTGCAATGATAGCTCGGTTTAGTTATGCAAATGAATGAGAGCTATTACACGAGCACAAGCACACGTGCATGGTGTGATGTTAATGTGAAGATGTTTATGTGATTAAATGCTCAATGACATGCTTATATGATTACGTGATCAAATGCTTGTATGATTAAATGTGTGTATGAATTAATTCTTATGTAAAATGATTAAGGATCACTATAATTAAATGACGTTGATTATTTAGACACCATGTGTATTTTTATACACTACTAGGATTGAGATTAGATACATAAAAATATTATTAGAAACATAAGTGATCCCCAAGCAAAGAAATAAGTGGTAAAAAATACATAAAATGTGCACAAGTGTGTGCACATGTGTCGACAATGGAGAGGGGCGAGGAGAAGATATAAATAGCCAAAACCACCTCCTTCCACCTCATTTTTGTGCAGCTTACTTCTCTCTCTAGAGTTTAGAGAGAGAGGCTCTCCAAGATCAGCCTCCACCTCCCTCTAGAACACCATCACCCGCCGCCGCCTTCTTCCATTTTCCGGTGGCCGGAAATCACCCAACCACCTCCGATCATCACCATCTTTTGCAAACCCCTATTATTTCATCTCCTAAACAAGAATATGGAAGCCATTTCGTGATCAAAGAGCTGCAGCCCCTCCATGCAAGCTTCGAAAAGTCCATGATCGAGGAAGTGTTCGAATTTTAGTTCTTCTTGAGGTATAATCTCTTCCTCCTTGATGTCTAGTTCATGAATCTATGTGGTATGATGAGATTTGAGTCTGATAAATGATGTTATAAACTCGGCTGCCATGATTAAGTTTCAGCCATGATGATAATTCTTCCATATCCTTGCCCTCTTCTAATTTGATGATGATCTATGTACAAATCCTTGAGGTTTTCTTCGAATACCTTCGTAATTGATGTCTCACAGCTTCGCTTGTGAGTTCTAGCTGAGTATTCTCCACGTTTTTTAGCTCAAACAAGAGATCGAAATGTGTTAAGAGTCGCATTCGTGAATATTGATTCCGATCTTGGTTTGAGCATTTTATCGAACAATTCATGCGCATCGTGTTTGAGCCATTTCCCTTCATTAAAATCGAACAAGGTCTAAATGAAAGTTGTAGCTTATGTTCTCAACTATTTGTAGCTAAAAGTTCACCTTGATCCGAGCTCGTATGTGGTCGCAATCATATTTTGAAGCCAATATACCCAATCTGCCAATTTCCAGAAAACAGATTCGAGCAACGACTTTGATCCTCAATTTCGAAAAAAACGTATTATGTTGCTCGGATCCAGAACCTTAAAACACGAAAGTTATTTTTTGTTGTCTGAACTTCAAATTAGATAGCTCACATGTTTCATTTGGTTAAGAAATGAACAAGTTATGACAGCTCAAATGTACCCTGTTGGTCAACCTAAAATCTGCCAAAAATAAGTATAAGATAACTTGTCTCAACTATTTTGGCCCTTGATTATGAACGCGTTTCCTTGCTCGAATCTATAACCTTTAGACATGACATTTTTCCTTGACTTATGAGCTTTCCCCTGGTATATTGTATGCCCAAAATAGTCAAGCATCGAACAAGATATCTTAACTCAAAGTTCATTACGAATCAACCAATTCCTTGCTCAAATTATTCCTATGGAGCCTCTACTTTTCCCGACTTTGACCCTCGGGCGGTTTTGAGCATGATACTTTACTTGAACCAAGAGGCTCCAAACATGAAAGTTGTAGCCTGTCATCCCAGCTTTCTATGATTCAAATTTCATCCAAATCGGCCAAGTATCGAATAAGATATCTTAGCTCAAATTTGGTATCTCGAATCTGTCCAATTTCAGTCTTCGGAGCCCAAGTCCTTCAAAGAAATGTTGATTGCTCCCAACTCACTCGTACATTAATTCTGAAATTTAAACATGTTATAGCCACATGCGTTGATCTTCTAAATCCATAGCTTATGCCTCGTTTCACTAAGTAACAAGTGATAAACAATTATTCTTTTGAGACATCGCCAAATGATTTTCCTTGTTGAACCCTTAATACTCAACAACTTTTTATCATCCAGCTTGTATATGTGAGAGTAATGAATTAAGACAAGATAGAAGCTAAGTTAATAAGTAAGAGGATAATTAAAGAATTATTAAGTATAAATAATGAGTGTAAGTACAAGTATATAGCTATACGCAAAGGAGCTAAGTATATATGTTAAATATTTATGAACTAGCATTAATATGTTATATGTGAATAGGTTGCTAGCTACGGAGACGAGACAGCGAGGAGAGACGAAGACTAAGTGCTTGCTTGCTTAACTGCTATTGCTTATCAAACTGCGAGCTTTATTTTCTTATATATATGAAATGCTTTCTCCAAAAGCTCATATGATTTGAATTGCATGAAAGCATGTTTGTAAATGTTAGACTTGCCATGTTTTTATCATACATTACCAGTCTACTTGCAGCTGATGAAGGTATCAGTTGTTGTGAATGATATCGGCCCTCCTGATGAAGGTATCAGTTGGGTGTGCGCATAAGAATGGTAATGTGCTCGAGAGGCTGGCCAACCTCTCGGCACAACTCTTAACCGTAGACTTGGGTATGTCATGTTTATTTTGTGCGCGCATATGTTAAAGCATGATCGTATAGAAAAGCTAAGAGCATGCAAATATTTTAAAGGCAACTCGGATTCTTTCCTAAAACCCTCGAGTTTGCTTAAATTGGGCAAGTCTAAGTGTATAGCCCTAAATGACATTGCTTTTAGGCGACAACGTGCAGGCTAACTAGAAGCGATGAGATGAAAATGAGGCGAGCCGAGGATTGAGATGTTATGGCTGTAGCCCCGTGACATGTGTCTCCACACATGTGTCACAACTATGCTTCCGAAAAAGGCTTAAGTTGTCAAGAAGTAAGATATGTAGATGCCATGATGATGTTTCTAATGTAGATAAGTATGATCAAGGTGTTAAGTAAGAACAAGTTATAATACAAGTTCATTCTTGATTTCTTTCTTTCCTTTTCATGATTCCTTAATGTATATGTAACAAATTCAAAGTGTCGTGATGGGTATTCGAATTCTTGATTTCTTTTCCTTCTGCCCACTTAGACCATTCTTTGGCTTGAACCCCCTTCTTCGATTATTCAAATTTCTTCATAAAGTAGTAACGAATTGTAAGTTCTAAAGCCTTATAAACTTATTATCCTTATTACAATACCCCCGCTCACCGACAATTCATTTTTATAGTGTCGAGCTCGCTCACAACTTCTAAAGTTTCCTTAGCATCCCACCGTGGAGCCCTGCCTCCGAGGCACATTTTTACATGCCCTTGGGGGGGAGGGGGGTGGGGTGTTACAAGTTTAGTGCCCGTCGAAATTCGACGGGGATCACTTCTTGTGGAAGACAATAATAGAAATATTTATTATAAGATTATAGTATTATTAGGATCCATTCGAAAAAAATAACATTAGAATTAGAAAAAAAAATGAAAAAAAAAATCAATGAGGTGTGACATTTCTCGATTAGTTTTACTCGTTATCTAAGTAGTCTGTTGATCATTGTAATAGAAAAATAGATTAGGTGAGGTCCTGTTTCTTGTGTAGTTATACTCATTTTGAATTATACGTTGTAAATAATTTACAACTAAATTGACGATTAGTAACATTTTTCAAGTAGTTGTATTTTTCATATCAAGTTTTATGTTGGGTCGAAAAAAAATTAGGTCAATGAGAGGTAATATTTTTTTCGAGTGGTTATATTCATTTAAAGTAAAATCACTCGTCGTTCAATATAATTGAAGAATAGAATGACAATCAGTCCGTTATTTAAATATTGATTAAGGATAACTCCGTCATATTTGAGTTTTCCTAGCGATGAAATCATCTTCTCAAAAATCGATTTAGCACCTTCATACATATAACTTTTTTCATCCGCCCATCCCTACTCACTATAAGCCGTAATGCTATAATGTCCACCGTAGGCATACTTAATAAACCCACATATGACATGACAATATTATAAATACTAAACCCTACTAAAAAAATACAACCTTAAAGGTAAAAATCTACGACGTGGTATTGTCACATCAGCGATGGGCACATTAAGTGTGCCCAACGTGGGTAGGGGAGCGTTTTCTATACTCATTTATCAGTATCTTTCAATGGTTATATAAGATTAGTATATGTTTTGCAGATATACTATATGAATATCAAGCCGCCCATTGTTCATTTTAATTAAAAAGTAGGTTGAATATGGGTATCATTGCTCGGGTGAGTGTATTAATGATGCATGTCAAACTGTTTGTTCACTATAATAAAAATTAGATTAAGGATTGACAACATTTCTCAAGTTGTTCTTTATTCGATTATATAAAAAAATAAGTTAAAGATAGTTGTATTCTCGAGTACTCGATTTCAAAAAAAAAAAAAAAGTTGTTACAAAAAATCTAATAATTGTATAAATGCACATTATGCTATGATTCTTGCTTAAGCCTATAACTTTCATAAAGCATGTAAAAAAAAAAATCTGAAAATTATAAACCTAAGACTAAAATCTGCATGCTCAAAATGAAATAAAAAGAAACTTTATTAACAAGTAGCCTCAAGTTATGTCTAACCAGTTTATTAAGTTAATACACAAGTGTAAGTAAATCTTTACCATGCTTACAAATCTAGAACCGAAGCAATTAACCAAACTACTGTTTTTATAGCTCGAATGTTCATATTTTGCTAAAACAAGTCAATTGTGAATACTTAGTCTATTACCAAAATCAGCATAATCAGAAATTAAAATAATTATTTCATTAGAATGGAACAAAGAATAGAACCAAGAACAAAATACAGAAACAAACAATTATGTTCACTCTTTAAAGCATAAAAGAACCATGAGATCTTGCTACTTTATATTCATTTATATTTACAAATCAAGGTAGGAGAACATTTGAATCCACAAAACACAAAGGAAGGCATAATTTAATAAATTAAGTCAAAAGCACAAGTTCTATTGCAAATTATTTACGTAGATGAACACATATATAATTCTTACTCCAAGAAGAAGTTTTGGGATTATTAAAACTTATAATTTGAAATTGAAAACAAAATAATTTTTATTGTAAATAAATAAATATAATAAAAGAAAATAAGAAGAAAAGGGGGGGCGAGAAGAGTACTGGTACAGGAAAGTATTGCCTCGTTGTCGTCTAACAGCAGCGGCGATCAACGGCTAGGGAGAAGGTAGATGACGGCGCTGGAGATGACGGCGGCAGCAATGACCTCCGTGGGAGCGACGGCGACATTCTCGATGTGCGAGCACCTACGTAGAAGAAGAGAGAATTTAAGAACAAATATATATATATATATATATATAAATATAAATGATTAAATGAAAAGGGAATGAGGGTGATGCGTCTTCTGACTAAGGATTTGGTTCCGGATTAAGAAATCAATTGGGTTGAGTATTGGGTTGGGCCGACTTAATTATTTCGGCTGGGCCAGATTGTAATTACGTTTGGGCTGGGAATTTAATTAGTTGGGTTGTTTCAAGTAATCTCAAAATATTATTAATCAACTTTTAATTAGTTACACTTAGCCCAAATAAGATCCCGAGAAGTTTTCCAATTCCGTTGATTAAATTAACAAGTTTCGAATCCAATTAAATAATGGGACTTCTAGTATAATAAAAAGAAGTAAGACGATTATAATTATATATATATTCTCTTTAGAAAACGTGAATTATTTAGAATTTAGAATTCTCATAGCATTGCTTTTAATTAGGCACGAGTTGGCACGAAGGTTGAATTGACATTTCTATCAAGATCGGCCCTTTTCGACGCTATAAGAGGTGGGCTTTCCTATAAAATAAAGCAAATGAGATATCTTTTGATTAAGATTAGTTATTTTCAAGATTGTCATGCCATAAATATTTTGTTTTAAGTATGATACCTATCTGTATTGGCTCTGCCAATTTTTAAGAATCGAATTCGGGTCCTAGCATTCTCACTTGGGCTTAAGTGCACTAAGTGGCCGTGTGTCATCTAGCGGGTTGGCCGGTCCGGTGTCCGTGGGAGGAGGCCTCCTCTCCGGGCATAAAGAACTCAGATATGGTAAGATTACTAAAGAACTTAGTCTGCGCAGACACTTTTAGTATCACAAAAGAATTTAGTAAGCATAGGCTCTTTTAAAGAAAATCCCTATGTGTTACTCAAGTATGGCATGACAATACTACAGTATATGTATGTTTTGGCAACGTGTCCACTGGGTACCTTCGTACTCAGCCCTGCATGTTATTTCTAAAATGTGCAGGTCGAACAGGATGAAGTGAAGTGACGAGTGGAGCTTTTGTTGTCATCTTTTAAGTCGTAAAAACTCTCGGAGATACATGTCTTCATACATGTATCTTAAGCACTATTCCGCTGCGTATACTCTTTAATTCCAAGACGATTATTCGAGTTATGTAAATTGAGATAAGTTCTATTTCTCTAATCGGACTTACGAGCCAAGTTATTAATGCCATGAATTCCATTCTAAGTGCGATATGAGTCAAGCTTATATAAATTGTATTGCCCCTTTCTATTTCCCTATTCTTAATTCCCATCCCTAGTCATGGTTTCCCGGCTTAGCTATTCTTAGCAAAGTCCGGTCGTGACAAGTTGAGAGTTACCTATATATATATCAATCCTATAAATCTGGGATTTTATTTACATTCGTTGATTCTATCCGAAAATAAAAAGAAACAATAAAACTGACTTTTAATTTTATTGCATGAAAACTTGTGTTTCCCTATATTTGTCCGCAAAAAACAATTCAAAAGTGATTTTTTATATTTTATTTTATGTAATTATGTAACATTGTGAATTTTTTTTTTGACATAAAGTAATATTAATTCCTATATTTAAAATATATTTGACGTATTGTAATATTAATTTCTATATTTATAGGATGCTTAAATAGTTATTAATAAAAGAAGCATGAAATAAACACTACAATAGCATAAAATCAATACTAAAAAATGAAATCAATATTAAATAAGCATGTAATTAATACTTAAAAGCATGAGATCAATAAAAAAAAAAGCATGAAATCAATATTAAATATTATGAAAAAAAACTTAATTACATACGTGAAATACGTCAGAAGAAAATAAGTTACAAAATAATAAAATCAAATATTATAATTTTTTTAAGATTTGAATATATATATATATATATATATATATATATTCAAATCTTTAAAAAGATTATAGTCAATTAAGCTCATTCCAAATTAATTCCAAATTATTTAAAGGTGAAAGAGACATGAAGATAAAATGTCCAACACCTAATAATTACTTTCATTTGTTATTTTTAATTCTTTGATTGATATTAACTTTGTAAGAATGATTTCATTTGTTAATTGTTATTAGAAGGACTTTCATTGTTTTGTATATCTTTGTATTTATGATCTTTTTAAGTAAATTAGATATCAATTGAATTTGTGTTTCAACTGTTATGTTTTTTTATTTTTATTTTTTATTTTTTATCAATGGGTCCTGATCGATCGTGGATTTTAGAGTGATTATACGAGAGAGAATGAAGAACACGAGAGGTTTTTACGTGGTTCGATCTTTGATTAGATCTACGTCCACGAAGGAGATAATGTTTTATATTTTCGTGTTCTAGCCGCTATTACAACCCACCTCTTTCTTTACAAAATGATTCTATTTATAGAGAATGGAGGTCACGGACGTTTCAGGAGTGGTTGGGGGGTCGTGGGTGCTCCTGTCTGCACTGTGGAGTGGTTGGGAGCAGTTGGTTGACTTTCTTGACTTCCAGTGGGCTTTATCCTTGATTGGGCTGGGGGAATTAGGAATGGGCCGAGCTGATCTGGGCCTATTGGGCCATATCCTATCACATCCCCCCCCAAAAGACTGGAGCAGCGAGGTCATTGTGGGGAGGTGTAAACTGGTCGAGGTCGAGGTCGAATTGTACTTGCTTCGTCGAAGATGAGATTTTGAGGAAGTCGAAATGTATACCGCCTCGTTTTGACGAGGTCGAGCTTGAATTTCATTGCTTCGTCGGAAATGAGATTTTGACGAAGTTGAAATGTATACCGCCTCGTTTTGACGAGGTCGAGCTTGAATAGGCGTGGTGTGAGGTGCGACTGCTGTTGTCAGCGTAGGTAGGACACGCGTCGCTTTTTGGTTGGGGCAGGTGAAGAGGCGGGATTTGAAAAGGCGTGCCCTTGCCTTTTAAAAGCTTCTTATGTACGCTAAACAGCATTTTTCTCAATCGATTTTCAATATCGCGCAAGAGAAAACCCTAAGTCCCAAAATTCTGCAACCGCCGCCGTTTAGCCAGTTCCCGGTGATTTTTGATCGGAAAATCTGTGACAAGTAAGTAATTTTCTTCACAATGGATGCTTCTTCTTTTCCCCAAGTAGATAGTGATAGTGAGAACGTAGGGTTTCGCCTTCGCCGGTTAGGGGGTTTCCGGCGAAGGTCTGGCTGAATGTATATACCCGCGCGTTAGTCCCGCCGGCGTTTAGGGAAATTGAATTCCCGTCGTTGGTCGGGTCTGACGCGTCTCTGGCTGTGGCCTCCACCATGTCTGTATCTCATATGCAGGGTTTGGCCCGCAGTTTTTTATTTCCCGAGTCAGTCGAACTCCTTTTACCTCGCGATGTTGATAGGGGTAGTTCGCCTCCCGTGGGTTTTTTTACCGTATATGAAGATTACCTTCATTTCGGTTTACGGTTCCCTTTGAACCATTTTTTTGTCGAGCTCTTAGAAGAGCTTGAACTGGCATTAGGTCAGTTGCAGCCACCCTCTGTCAAGCAGATCATCGGCTTTTGCTTCGAGGTCAGCCGACGTGGTGGTACGCCTACCGTAGAGTCGTTCCTTAGGTTTTTTAGGCCTAAGCTTGGTCCGACGGGGTGGGCTTACCTTTCCCCTATTAATAGGTTCAAGTTGGGGACGCCTTCTAAGGTGCCGAACTGGCAAAAGAAGTTCTTCTTTTGCCGGTGTGAAGGTGTCCCGTTATACCCTTGGATGAAGGGTAAGTTCGCTCCTCGAGACACTGGGAAACCGACCGGTGAGCTTGAGACGAGCTTGGTGAACCTCGGCCTCGTCGAAAGGAATTATGCCGAGGCCGAGCTTGCGAATCATGGGTTAAGCCCGTATAACTCCGTGTCTGACGCGGACTTGGGTGAGGCTCTGCTTCGCTGACTTGCGTTTCGTGATTTCTTTCGTTTTTGCTGATAATTTTTTTTTTTTTTTTTTGTAGTGGATGCCCAAGCTTTCCAGGCCGCTTTACAAGGCAAGAATAAGAGGAAGAGGCAGAAGCCTTCTGTTTCCGTGGTGGAGAAGGCGACTTCGGCGACGTCGTCGGAGAGGACGACCGACCTTCCAAGGTCGGTATCCGTAAGCTCGCAGCTGGACGCGCCTGTCCGGGGTTCCTCTCCACTGCAGGTGGTCGGCCGACGATCTCGAGGAGCCGTCACTTCGTTGGATGCCGAAGTGACGATCGTCGAGAGCGGCACGACCTCGAGCCAAGGATTCCCTGAAGTAAGTGTAAAACTGAATATTACATATATAGTGATTGTATCCTTTTTAATCTCTCCTTTGTTTTCGGGTTTTAGGGAGCCGAGGCGGTTTTGCAGGGCTTGGCGAGCTTCATTAGGAGTGGAGTCGCCAAGTTCCAAACACAGGCTGCCGAAGTTGCGGCTACTGAGGATCGGCTGAAGGCCAGGGTCCATGCTGCCGAAGCCGCGGCACAGGCAGCACAGGAGAGGGAGGCGGTGGCTTTGGCTGCCGCCGAAGAGGCGAAAAAGAGAAACGCCGAGCTGGAGGCTGAAGTGGACCGGCTGACGAATGAGATCGCCGGGGTGGTGGCTGGACAGGGGGACGTGTTCCGAGCTGTGGTGGAACGTGTCTTCCGGTCGAGGCATTTCTCCCACATGGCCGTTCAGTTGGCGAGTGCCTTGAGTACCCCGATCGTCTCTGCAGCACTTGACAACATCGCCGCCGACATCCCCGAGCTTGATAAAACCAAGTACGGGTATGGTGTCATGACGGAGGAGGAAACGCTGCAGGACTTCGCCGGGGTGCTTTTGGAGCACGGTTCTTCAATCCCGGTGGTCGAGCAGCTCGCCGCGCAGAGGGTTCTACTCACCGAAGGGACTATTCGGCGATGTCCCGCCGACAGGTATGAACTCCTGAAGACGGTCATTGCCGACCTCGAGAAGACCCCGGCTGCACAGACCGCCGAGGAACCAGCTCGCGACGACCTCGAGGAACCAGAGGTCGGCCTAGAAGGAGAAAATCGTGATGTAGTGAATTGACACTTCACGATTTTTGGCTTCTTTCCCTCTTCCCCTTTTTTTTTATTTTTTTATTTTTTTTATTTTTAGTTTTGTACTTCGTCACCGTTAGGGTGGCGTTTCTTTCGCCGTTTTCGGCTATAAATAAAAGGATTTCTTTTTGAACCTTGCTTGTATTTGTTCTGTAGTCTGCTCCCGAGTTTTATGATGCCTCCCACCTTGTTCAAGAAATATCCGAGCTTCGCCGAGCTGTAGAGGTGGCCGAGCTCGATGTTTCGAACTGGAAGAAGCGGGTTAATAACATAGAGATCGAGGCCGAGGTGAAACTTCGGGCTTCTTTAAAAAAACTCGATGAGATGCATGCCAGATACATGGAGCTCGAAGACCAGTACCAGCGAGCTCGGGATGACATCAAGGCTTGCAAAGAGATCGTCGAAGAGCATATGGAGTACGAGACCATAATTCACCGAGCTGGGGGATCCACGATTTCCGAGACTTACGATAAGGTCAAGGAGCTCCAGGCCCGATGCCGAAGTTACAGGGAGGAATATGGGAGTGAATCCTGGCAGGTTAGAGGTGAGTTTGAAGAGCTCGTTCGTGTGGCGAGCATTTATGAGACTATCCTTGATCGCTTTCCGAAGTTGAAGCGGCGTCTGTCTTTACAAGCTGGTTCTGCGACTTCAGTTTCTTCCGATCCGGATCCGAAGTTGCTCGACCGTACTTCTAGAGAATTTTTGGGAGGTGAATCTTCGAGGTCTGCTGACCCGGACCCGAAGATTGTGACACGCCATTCTCAAGAAATTTATAGTCAAGAGCGGCGATCGGCGTCTGGACGGGGTCGGGGTCGGGCGAGCCAGAATGTCCGAGGTAGAGGCCAAAGTTCGGCTTCTGGACGCGGTCGGGGCAGGTTTAGTATAGATGATGTTTTGAACTTTAACTCCGGCAGGGATTTTGCTAGAGATTGGCTTAGCTTTAGTAAGCCAAAGCCTCCGGGTTCCTCGCCTTCTTAATGTAACAATGTACATTTATTTCCATTCAAATAAAACAGAAATTTTCGCATTTGCGTTTACCAACTTTCTTAGTCACTTCGTCTTGTGATGAAGATTGTGCTTTCAGTTAGCCACCTCGTCTGATGATGAAGTTTAGGCTTTTAAGTGGCCACTTCGTCCGAAGACGAAGCTTAGGCTTTTAACCAGCCACTTCGTCCGAAGACGAAGTTTAGGCTTTTAAGTAGCCACTTCGTCCGAAGACGAAGCTTAGGCTTTTAACCAGCCACTTCGTCCGAAGACGAAGTTTAGGCTTTTAAGTAGCCACTTCGTCCGAAGACGAAGTTGAGGCTTTTAAGTAGCCACTTCGTCCGAAGATGAAGTTTAGGCTTTCAAGTAGCCACTTCGTCCGAAGACGAAGTTTAGGCTTTCAAGTAGCCACTTCGTCCGAAGACGAAGTTGAGGCTTTTAAGTACCTTATTTGTCGAGTTTATCGATAGGGGTGGTCCCCTTACGCGCGTTTAGGTGTTACTCCGACGTGGAGTTTATTTGTATCCTCATCAGGATTTTAAAATCGAGATACTTAGTATAAAACGAGAGAGGTGTACAATGCATGCAAATTATTTAGGTGAAAACTAAAAAAAACTTTAATTGAATGGAGTTAAAAAAAAAAGACAGAATTTACCAAGACGACCCGGCTCCTAGGACCTAAATGGACTCGGACACTGCTCTCTGTTTATACAAAGTACCTTTTCAAGTGAGTAATGTGCCATGTACGGGGTATGGGCTCACCAGATAGGTGGGCGAGCTTGTACGACCCTTTTCCGAGGACTTCTTGAACTCGGTATGGTCCTTCCCAGGTGGCTTCTAATTTGCCGAGCTTTTCCGCCTTACTGACCTCGTTATTCCGGAGTACGAAGTCGCCTATTTAGAGCTGCTGATGCTTCACCCGGCTGTTATAATACCGAGTTACTTGCTGTTTGTATCGAGCTTCTTGTATGTAGGCTTGTTCCCGTTTCTCTTCTAGCAAATCCAAGTTAGTTCGAAGTCCATCTTCGTTGTCTTGGGCTGCGAAGTTAAGCGTTCGGGGGCTCGGCAGACCGATCTCTACCGGGATCACCGCCTCGGTTCCGTACACCAAGCTATATGGTGTTTCGCCGTGTGATGTCCTCGGGGTGGTTCGGTACGACCATAGGACTTGGGATAAGTTCGCAGCCCAGTCTCTTTTGGCCTTATCGAGCCGGGTTTTTAACCCTTTGACTATCGTTCGGTTCGTAACCTCGGTTTGGCCATTCGCTTGGGGATGGGTTACCGAGGTGAATTTTTGCTGGATGTGGAGTTCGTCACACCATTCTCTGAATGTCCTGTCTGTGAACTGGGTTCCATTATCTGATACGAGGACGTGAGGTATGCCGAAACGACAAACTATGTTCTTCCAAACGAAGTTCAGGGCGTTTTTACTTGTGATCCGGGCCAATGGTTCGGCTTTGACCCACTTCGTAAAGTAGTCGATCGCTACAATGAGGAATTGTAATTGGCCGGGGGCTTTTTCAAATGGGCCGACGATGTCAATTCCCCACTGCATGAACGGCCAAGGGCTTTGTATGCTGGTCAGCTCGGTCTGTGGCAACCTCGGAACCGTCGCATGGATTTGGCACTTCGGACACTTTTTGACGAGGTTGGTAGCGTCTTGGAACATGGTGGGCCAATAGTACCCACACCTCATGACCTTTTTGGAGAGGGCGCGGGCTCCGATGTGACTGCCACAGGAGCCTTCATGGACTTCGCGCAGTGTGTAGTTTGCTTGGTTGGGCCCCGCACATCTTAGGAGAGGTTGGAGGTAGGATTTTCTATACAACACTCCCTGTTCAAAGACATACTTGGCGGACTTGGCCAGGAGCTTTCTAGCCTCAACCTTATCGGTGGGGAGCTCGCCTATCTCTAGATAGCTGCGAAGTGGAGTCATCCAGTTCGGTCCGTCTTCGGTTACTATATTAACCTCGGCTTCATCGATACTTCGAAGCTGTACTTCTTCCACTGGAGAGATTGTTGATGATGACGCGAGCTTGCTTAGTGCATCAGCTCGCCCGTTATCCCCTCTTGGGATTCACACTAGCTCGAAGTACGAGAAGCCTTGTTGTAGGATCTTGGCCTTATGAAGGTACTTCTTCATTCGTTCTCCTTTAGCCTCGTATTTACCCAGTATATGATTCACTATGATTTGGGAATCGCTGTGAATTTGAATGGCCCTTACCTGGAGAGCCTCGGCTAGGCGAAGTCCAGGGATTAGAGCTTCGTACTCAACTTCGTTATTTGTGGTCGGAAAATTGAACCGGAGTGCGTGGGTGATCTCCTTTCCTTCCGGGCTGATGAGTAAAACCCCGGCTCCGCTTCCTTTGTCACCTGATGCCCCGTCCACGTAGACCTTCCAACAGTTTCGCGGTTGTGGGTTAGGTGCCTCGGCCTTTGGTTTATCCTTAGTAGGTTCAACGGATTGCTGTGCTTCCGTGAACTTGGCTTCCACCAGGAAATCGGCCAGTGCTTGCCCTTTGATTGCTTGGCGAGGTATAAAGGAAATTGTGTGCTCGCCGAGTTCTACAGCCCATTTAGCGATTCGCCCAGACGCTTCCGGCTTTGTAAGTACTTGCCGAAGTGGTAGGTCGGTCAGTACTTGTATCTGATGTGCATGGAAGTATGGTCGAAGTCTCCTCGCTGCATTCACCAACGCAAGTGCGACCTTTTCCAAAGGCTGATATCTCGTCTCCGGCCCTTTTAGGGCTCGGCTTATGAAATAGACGGGTAGCTGATGACGTCTTTCTTCTCGTACCAGGACTGCGCTGATTGCCTCGTTCGAAGCGGCGAGGTATAAAGAGAGGATCTCGTCCTTCTTTGGTGCAGATAATGTCGGGAGATTTGCGAGATACTTCTTCAAACCATCGAAAGCTCCTCTGTGCTCATCGTTCCATTCAAAGTTCAGAGCCTTCTTTAGTATCTTGAAGAATGGGAGTTGTTTTTCGGCGGCCTTAGATAGAAAGCGACTTAGGGCGGCTAGGCAGCCCGTCAGTTTGTGCACGTCATGGATCGACTTCGGCACTTGCATTTCTTGGATAGCCCGGACTTTTGAAGGGTTGGCTTTTAACCCCTCGCGTGAAACCCAACACCCTAGAAATTTTCCAGATCGGACCATAAAAGTACACTTTTCTGGGTTTAATTTTAGGTTCACTTTACGAAGTAGGCCAAAGACAACTTTAAGGTCGTTTACACAAGTAGCGATCTCCTTGCTCTTTACGACTATATCGTCTACATATACTTCGACAATGCTACCGACGTAGGCTTTAAAAATTTTATCGACCATCCTCTGGTATGTGGCTCCGGCGTTCTTCAGTCCGAAGGGCATTTTTTTGTATGCATAGATGCCGAAGTCCGTGACGAAGGCGGTCTTCGGCGCGTCTTCGGCATTCATGAGGACTTGGTGGTATCCCTTGTATAGGTCCAAGAAGCTGAACACCTTGTGGCCAACAAGAGCTTCGACCTTCTTGTCAATGTTGGGGAGGGGGTAGCAGTCCTTTGGGCTTTGCTTATTAAGGTCCGTGTAGTCAATACACATCCGCCACCCACCTCCCTGCTTTTTCACCATCACGGGGTTGGCCAACCAGGTCGGATACTTTACTTCGAATAAAATATCGGCCTTTTGCAGTTGCCGGACCTCGTCGTGAATTACTTGACTCCTTTCGGCTGCGAATGCTCGTTGTTTCTGCCGAACTGGTTTTATTGCAGGGTCGATGTTGAGATGATGAGTGATGATGTTTGGTGCCACCCCGGTCATGTCAAGCGACGACCAGGCGAAGACATCTCTATATTCCCGAAGTAGCCGGATAAGTTGACTTCGGAGCTCGTTTTCTCCGACGAACCCTACTTTGACAACCTTGGCAGGGTCATCTTCGTATAATGCGACGTCCTCTACCGGCTCGATGGATGGAGACGACGTCGGCTCCACCTCTTCGGGTTTCTGTAGTTGCTATGCCTGGGGGTGTTGATTCCTATCACCTCAGAGTGCGACCTGCATGCACTCCTTAGCCTGTTGCTGGTTTCCCCGAAGCGTGATCACTCCGTTTCTAGATGGAATTTTAATCGTCAGGTGGTAGGCCGAGCAGATTGCCTTTGTCGATATCAGCCAATCCCTTCCTAAGATGATGTTATAGGGGGAGCTGGCTTTTACGACGAAGAAGTGGATTATCTTCGTAGTAGACAACGGGCTCTTTCCAACTGTCACGGGCAGTGAAATTATGCCTTCCGTTGTCGTCTCTTGTTGTGTGAAGTTCTTTAATGGCATGGGTGCTGGCTTTAGACGTGCTTCTTCGATATCTAGCTTATCGAAGCAGTCTTTAAAGAGCACACTCACCGATGCTCCACTATCAACAAATACGCGGTGGACCAGTTTGTTGGCCACCACTGCCTCGATTATGGTGGCATCTTGATGAGGTACCGCATGGGGAACTGGGTCATCACCGGAAAAGGTGACGACCTCGTCTCTCCTGAACCTTTTTTGAGTGGGTTCTTCTCGCTGTTGACTTCGGGCTTCGGCTTTCAATGATGACCTCATCGTGCCTTCGGGCAGTCCGGTGATGGCCGTGATGACTGCGTCATATTGAGGCTGATCTTCGTCCTCATCCTCGTCATCGTGCCTTGGCCTTTTGTCATTTTGGGGAGCGCAGTTATAGCCTCCCTTATTTTTCTTTCTCTTGCCCTTCCCTTGAGGTCGGGCCTCTTTCTGATTTCGACTTTGGTACAGTTTAAGGGTACCGTCGCGTATCATGTGCTCTATGTCCGAGGCGAGGTCTCTGCAATCTTCAGTTTCATGACCGTAGTCATTATGGAGTTTGCAGTATTTCTCCTTGGATCGGCGTTTCGACCCACCTCGGGATAAGGGCGGCGGCTTCTCGAACAAGTTCGCATGAAGCTCGTATATTTCGGCCCTTGACTTTGTCAGTGGTGTATACTGACTTCGGTCTTGGTTGGATCGAGGTCCTAATCGGGACTCGAGGGGTCCTCGTTGTAACCTTTCGAGGGCACTTCGGCGGCCTTGCCCAAGATCGGTGCGCTCCTCTTTCTTTCTCTTATCGTTGTTTTCGGGCCGATCTGCAGCCCGTTTCTTCCGATCGGCCTCGTCCGCTTCGGCGAATGTGTCGGCGATCTTCCATAGCCGCTTGGAGGTCGCAGGACATGCCTTTACGAGCTCTCTGAAGAGAGTCCCGGACTGGATGCCATTTTGGAATGCCGAGATAAGCACGTTGTCGGAGAGACGATCGACTTTTAGGCTCTCGTTATAAAAACGGGCCAGAAAATCACTGATCGTTTCTCCCCGCCCTTGCTTTAAGGTGAGGAGCTGGGCTGGGCTGATCTTTGCCTCGGCTTTTTGGAAGAAACGACGTTCAAAGGCGTCCAGTAGGTCGGCATATGACCCTACGCTGCAATTAGGGAGGCTATCGAACCAGCTTCTAGCGTTGTCTACCAGTAGCTCGGGGAAGACTTTACACATGTAAACGTCTTCGGCCAACCCCTGGTTCATCATGTTGTATTGGAACCGGGATAAAAAGTTGCTGGGATCTTGGGTTCCATTGTAAGGTGGGATAGGAGGTACTCTATACGTCGACGGGAGGGGAGTATAGAGTATCCTATTAGTGAAGGGAGTCGAGATTCGACCGTAGACGGCGAATCTTCCTTGGTAGGTGTTCTCCTCATCGTGCCGAGGTGGAACGGTGTTTTGACGAGGTGGCGTCGGATCGCGCTGAGGTGAAACGTGATCGTTCCCGCGGCGATTGCTCTGTCGCCTTCGGGGAACTTCGGCCTCAACGTCGAATCTTCTTTGGTGGACGTTCCGTTCGTCACGCCAATGAGGAACGGCATTTTGACGAGGTGACGTTGAACCGCGCCGAGGTGAAGCGCGACCGTTCCCACGGCGATTGTTTTGTCGCCTTCGGGAAACTTCGGCCTCCCTGTCTCCAACGATCCGAAGACTTGGGGATGGCCTTTGTGACGGTTCGACTTCGTCTTCTTTGCTTTGACTTTGTTGTCGGTGTTGGTCGGCAAACCTGCGAAAATCCTGCTCATGGAGGCTCAGGTACGCTTTCAGTGCGTCTCCCAGCTCGGGTTGGAGTTCAGCATTCCCGCGTCGGCTGTCACTTTGATCTGGTCCATCGTCGCTAGCTGAACCCCCAGATGGGACATCCTCCGGGTGGCCTTCAGGAGTTCGGCGGATGGGCTGTTGGTCACGCTGGATCTGGGAAGCAGTTTTCTGAGCTTGACTAATGTCACCTTCTTCCTCGTTGGCCGGCGTGTAAGGCGGATTGGAAAAGAGGTCAGCTCGTTTTTGTTTTGCCTTGGCAGCAGCGGCGGCGGCGGCGGTGGTGGCGGAGCGGGTTGGTCTTACCATCGTATTTTCACTTGAAATACGCTGATCGGTTTCACAAAATTCTTTCGATTCCCACAGACGGCGCCAGTGATCGATCGTGGATTTTAGAGTGATTATACGAGAGAGAATGAAGAACACGAGAGGTTTTTACGTGGTTCGATCTTTGATTAGATCTACGTCCACGAAGGAGAGAATGTTTTATATTTTCGTGTTCTAGCCGCTATTACAACCCACCTCTTTCTTTACAAAATGATTCTATTTATAGAGAATGGAGGTCACGGGCGTTTCAGGAGTGGCTGGGGGGTCGTGGGTGCTCCTGTCTGCACTGTGGAGTGGTTGGGAGCAGTTGGTTGACTTTCTTGACTTCCAGTGGGCTTTATCCTTGATTGGGCTGGGGGAATTAGGAATGGGCCGAGCTGATCTGGGCCTATTGGGCCATATCCTATCAGGTCCAATATTATATCAACAATTTGGAAAAAGGCAAGTAATTTTGATGATGCAAAAATAAAAAATGTAAATTCATTAATTCCAATAATTAAGAATTATCCTAAAATTGAATTTAGAATGAAATATGTGAATTTCAAGTTCCACTTTCTAAACACCTATTGTTAAAAAAAAAATCATATTAATGAATTTTATGTATCGAAGTTATGTAGAGCACAACCTACGTCAACATCCAAAAAATTCAATATATACGCACAAAATATAATATGTCAAAGTAGTTATTTTTCAGACAACGAAGTGCAGCTCAGTTGGTAAGACGTTTTTCCTCCAACCAAGAGGTTGGAGGTTCAAGTCACCTAAAGAAGAAAAATGGGAAACCATTATTGATCCTCTTTTATTATTTATTTATTTTAAAAAATAGTTACTTTTCAGGCCATCCCACCTTTGGATTCTGGATGTCAAATATTTATTGTGGTAATTCTATCGGTAATTATTGGGTTTTTATTTCAGTTGAACTCAACGCACCAGAATACGTCGATAAGAGGTTAGAGGTTCAAGTCACCTTAAGAAGGAGAATGAAAAATCATTATTGATTTTTTTTTTTTATAATTTTTTTTATTTAAAAAAGTTACTTTTCAGCCCACCCCACTTATGGATTCTGGATGTCAAATATTTATTGTGGTAATTCTATCGGTAATTATTGGGATTTTATTTTAGTTGAACTCAACGCACCAGAATACGTCAACATTCTAGGTCGCGTGAGGGTGGCATCTGCAACCCCGTTTTGGGTGTTGCTGGCATTGTTGTTATGCGTATGGAATATTGTCGAATATACTTCGGCTGCGCCCTTAGATCTCCTACAATCTAGATATGATGTTCTCTGCTATGAGGTAGTGATGCAGCCGTGGATCGTGGTTTGAAGCCCAGGATATGGGCTGAAGAGTGAAGACAATATTTAGTTTTTTATTTAGTTGATTATTTTTATTATTTTCGTGTTTATTTAGTACCTTAGATGGTAAGGCTATTTTTTAGCTTTATTTTGGATCGTGATTTGATGATTTGATATATATTGGGATAGGATTTTAACTAGTTTCCTTGTAGATTAGGACTTTATGAAGCCTATAAATATGGCTCTTATGTAGGTGGCGAAAATTGACAAGTAAATCATCCGATATCGGCGATTCGACGAGTAAATGTCATACATCGTCCCCGAGTTGCTGAGGCAATACCGGTTGGTGTATAGGGAGCTTGTCTCGCCTATATTACTTCTCGGATTCGATCTCAAAGGTTTTGGTGTTTCCATCGGTATCCAACCAGGTTGTGTTATCCAGGTTAATCGTTATTTTTCCGTCTCTTTCCCTTTCAGATTCGTTTTCATCTAGTGTCCTTCGTTATTGTTCTGCGCTCGTGTCGTTATTATTTGTTCGAGTCAATTCGTCACAAAAAAATATATATATATCCGTTTACCTGTTTGATCGAGTCTTTGGTCTGCGTTTCGTCGAGTCGTCCTTGTGGTTTCCTGTTGTTGCGTCATTAGCAGCGTAATTAAAAATAAATAAAAATAGAGCGCATCTGTTCGTGTTTTGTCTATCGCGTATTTGCGTTCTCATTCTGTATCCGTTCATTAGCGTCCAAATAGAGTCGTATCATTTGTTGCGTTTTGTTAGTCCAGCGTTATTAAATATATATATGTAGATCTTGTTCGAGTTCTGCACGGTGTAATAGTTAAGGTAATAGTATCAGATTGGAATTGGTATTTGATATCCTTAAAATAATACTTCGTTGTGAATTGTTCCGATTTAAATTCCATTTTTTGTCGGTCACTTTCATAATAAAAGTTGGATTCCTAGTTGATATTTTTTGTGGTTAGTAATTTGCACGAATTTATAGATTCATTCTTGGTTGATTAGTGCTCTAGGAACCACATACCTTCTTTTACGTATTCATAAGTGCGAGTCCAGTTCTTGTTGGCTAAATAAATCTGTTTCGTTTAGGGTGTAAATTTCATATTTTCGCCTCTTAGATTTTCTTTACGTAGATTAAAAAAAACCAAAAAAAATAAAAAACAAAAACAAAAACAATCTGAGTTCCTTGAGTCGTCTAGAGCCCGTAGGATAAATTTCAAAGCAGCATTTTTTCGGAAAGTTGTTTTCCTTTTCTTTTTTTTTCTCGTTGATTCATCGATCGGAGTTCAGTTTATTTGAGTTCTTTGAGAGAGATTTTGAGTGGTAAAAGGCAAGAGAGTGTGAGACTAAAGAGGGTAAAAGCCATATATCATAGAGCGATACACAAGTGATGAGTGATTTCTCTTTGAGCGATACACGAGTGCTTGTGAGGTGGTGAGGATCCTGTTTTAGCTAACATTTTCGTTTTTGTGTTAAAAAAAAAAAAGAAAAAAGAGGAAAACTTGTTTGCAGGTATGTCGGGTGATCTTGATCCACAAAAAAACTTATGATTGAGGCGATGGTGGAAGAATGGGGGAGGAAATGAGGTATAAGTTGGTGTTAATTCGTCAAAGGAGTGGTGGTCGAGAGAAAGACAAAGTCCGACAATATAGCCGATGTAACTACTTTGATTCAAATTATGATGGCTATGTTGAGGATTACAAGCATGGAGGCGAGGACAAAGATGAGTCTTGGTATAGAGGTAATGGCAGAGGTCGATGTTATTTTCCATGCAGAGCTCCAGAGTTTGAGTATTATGAGGAGCATACAAACCTCGAAGTTGAAGGAGACGGCTATGGAGGTTACAGAGGATGGAGTAGACAAGATCACAATTTGGGAAACATCAAGATGAACATTCCTTCATTCTGAGGGAAGAACGATCCAGAAGCTTATCTTGAGTGGGAAAGGAAGGTCGAGTTGATGTTTGATTGTCAAGATTACTCCGAGCTGAAGAAGGTGAAGTTGGCAGCCATGTTGTTTTCTGACTACGCTTTAACTTGGTGGGATCAGTTTGTGAAGAGTAGAAGAAGGAATGGCGAGCAGCCTATTCAGACTTGGAAAGAGATGAAGGTGGTGATGAGGAAGCGTTATGTGCCTTCGTATTACTATCGTGTGAATCAGACCCATTGGAGGCGACCTCAAGCTACTAATGTTTCATATTCAAAGAGAAGCTTTTGGGAGGAAGAAAAGCAGACAAAGGAAGTCAAACGTTCTTTTGTGAAGCCATGGTCAGATTTTATGATTTCCTTTAATCTAGTTCGTGGTGACGATGGAGTTGTGACCTGAGATGAGAGAGAAGATTCAAAATAGACGGTTTTGGAGGAATTGCATGAAGAGGAGGAAGAAATCGAAGCACCTCCTTGACCGTTTACTTTATTCGATGATAGTGATTTGAGTGTGCAGAATCAAGTGGATGATGAAAAGCGTCAAGAAAACATCTTTCATGTTGAGGATAAAGTGTCGCTTGTTCCTCTTACTCCAAAATAAGTGTATGAGGATGATCAAGTGCAATTACAAGAGGAGGTGGAGATGGAGACGTCCAATGAGCAGAAAGTGGAGACAATGGAGAATGGATTGTTGCATGAGTCTTTGTTTGCTCAGAGTGGTTATTTGGAGTTGAAAATGTATAAGGAGAAGTCTGTGGAGTTGAAAATGGAGGAGGAGAGGTCCATGGATGCAAAGGTGTGCAAGGGGAAAGTTTAGTCCACTGATGATCTTGAATTCCCTTCTATTTATTCATTTTTGCAGGTATTTGATGATATTTCTTCCAAAGATGCATTTCATGATTTAACATCCATTCGAGGGAGCAAACATCAGATCGAGTTCAAGGGAATAAAGAATTTGGAGGAATTTGAAGAGAAGAAGAAATTGAATTTCTTCCATTTTGATGTGGGCGACGAGCAGGATTTGAGGACAAATCCTCTTCAAGAGGAGGATGATGCAGCCCGTGGATCGTGATTTGAAGTCCGTAGGCCAAAAATTAAAGATGATATAGGTTGAAGAGTGAAGACAAATATTTAGTTTTTTTTTATTTAGTTAATTATTTTTATTATTTTCGTTTTTATTTAGTACGGTAAGGTTATTTTTTAGCTTTATTTTGGTATTTTATTCCTTTTTATACTAGAATTTGATTTGATATATATTGGGATAGGTTTTTAACTAGTTTTCTTGTATGATTAGGACTTTATGAAGCCTATAAATATGGCTCTTACGTAGGTGACGAAAATTGAACATTATTGATCAATAAAATTTGAGTTTATTTCCCTTTTGAGAATTATCTTTGAATTTCTTTTGGTGTGACCAAGAAATTCCAGTAAATCATCCCTCGTTCGTGTGTCATACATCGTCCTTGAGTTGCTGAGGCGATACCGGTTGGGGTATAGGGAGCTTGTCTCGCCTATATTACTTCTCGGATTCGATCTCAGAGGTTTTGGGATTTCCATCGGTATCCAATTTAGTCTTCTGGTTGCGTGTTCGTTATACGGTCTTTGAGGATCGTATCAGGTAGTCTGTTAATTTAAAGGTTAATTGCATTCCTTATTGTTCTCTTTAGAAATTTAGTAATAATTGGCACATTCATCACAGGCCTACGTCCATGGTCTATCCTTTCCCGGTGAACAAGATGCATAAGTGGAAGAGCTATGGGAATGAGCTGCCATGGAAGCAAATTCTTGTTGTTCGTGAGGAAATTCTTGATGCAGGCTCTCAACAATCTGTGTGGCAGGTGTGCATACTGTTCTCATGCTTATTCCAGTTTATATGAATTGATATTCTGCTGCACTCTAAGAGATATCTATCGTGCACGCTGTTTGCAATGCTTATCTTTTTACTATTTTTACATTATGTCATGAAGTATAAATTATATAAAACATATACTCCCTCCGTCCACGATCTTTAGATGGAGGGAGTATTATTCATAATTCCAAATTTATGGGAGAAACTCATAATCTGCTAATTAATAGTTCAAATTCCATAAACTCAATAGTTTTTCAAATAAATTTAATAGTATGTAATTAATTTTCATAAATTTAAATATGAAATTCTTATATTTGAACATAAATCAATTAAAAGTTAAAACTCTAAATTTCTAATTAAATCCGTTTGGCATGTCTAGAGCGCCTAGACACGACATCTATAGGAAGACTACAAGATTTTTATAATCACAAATGTTCAATGTGTAATAAACTTTAATAAAAAATATCATTATTAATTTAATTCCACCCAATTTCCTAATCATAACTCATTAATTAAACATACAAAATTCATATGTTCATAAAAATTCATACCACGAAATGTTATTGCACTCTTTATGGACTCATTGTAGACCGAGTATTTTATAAATGTGGAAAAGAATACCGGTAGACCACATGAGCAAGTGAGCAACCAATACCGCTATTGTTGTACTTTTACATAAATAAATAAAAAAGATAATAAATTACAAGTGGAGTGCTAGGATCAAAGTTTTCAATGCTCGCGTTTATCATAAAATGTTCGATAACAATAGAGTAAAGCTGCATGGTTGGAAGCTGGAGTAGTTAATAAAATACTTAATTATTGAAGAATTGCATTTTCCAATTTACGTTTCTTCAGTTAGTCAGTTGTTTGCCTATGTGGCAATTATATACTGTATAAAGTTGTTTTCAGCTTTCTTTTCTTTTCAATCAAGTTAGATATTTTCTCCTCTAATTCTTCTTCCCCAATGTTTTCATCTCATTCTCTCTAATGGCGTTAGGGTTTTTGAAGTTGTTCTAGCATTTGTCGCCTTTCTCATCAATAAGTTCATCCACTCCGTTGATATTCATGCTGAATTTGTTGGGTGGGGAGCACAATTAACAACACAAAAAGAAGGAATTTTATTGAATATAAATTTTTATTCAGTTAGTTAGGTAATCCGCCATTGAGAAATATATCAGGTTAGCCGATGTTCATGCTGAATTCACCACTGTGTGTCGATTGATGAGGACTCATGTGATTTCAAATATCATTCTATTGCATTCGCCATATGCGGCACAATCACCGCAATGATGGAGTTGGCCAAGACATGTTTGGGTTTCTTTGATCGGATGAGAGAAGGATTTCCCAGTGGCGTGGACCATTTTCGTCGTGCTTCTCGTTGAAGAATGTTCTCCCTATATAAACAGACACATGGCTAATTCTTGTAATTCTTGTTTTAAATCTTTATTTGTTATAAAATCTTTGAGCAATTACATGCAATTTTTTTATTCCAGTTGTCGTCAGAGACCTGAACGAAGAAACCCCTTGGAATAGCAAGGATGGCTGCTGTAGCCCGGGTGATGCTGGGATGCTACTTATGCACATTCAATATTATTGTATATACTTCGGCAGAGGCGGAGCCGGTTTTCTTTAAATGGGTCAAGTGTATAAAATGGATGACAAATTTCTCTTTGGTAAGAATTGATCAAATGGTTATAATACTTATATTTACCGGCTTTACGTTTAATTAAATTTTACCGGTTTTACGTTTAATTTACTTTTACTTGTTTTATGTTTGATTTAATTTTACTTGTTGATCATTGTATATTTTTTCTATTTTGTAAGGAATTAAGTTTGTGATAATTGTACCGATTGACCAATGAAGATAAAACGCTTTTCATAAGATATGATATAGTATATTTTACTTAATTAAAAATATGACTTCTTGAGTTTCTAATTTATAAAGAAATAACTCACATAATTCACATGGACTATCAAAAATATAACTCTTAATTTGAAAATACAAATATGTTAAACATATTGTAATTAAAAAAAACATAATACTCACAAATAATTGTGCAAAATAATTGAAAGATTGTATATCGATTTTGCATTTTTGTTAATATCAAAAAATTGATTTCAACTGACATATTATTATATGGAAAATATTTTTTTTATTAGTATCTATGCTATAATACCTTTATTTACCGGTTTTAATTTTACATTTAGATTTTAGAGGTAGAAACAAAATAAAAATAAAAAATAAAATAAAATAAAAGGAAAAAGCAGACAAACTTGTTTGTGAGTTTTATATATATATATATATAGATTTCGAAGTTATTGCTCTTGAGAAAAATAAAAATTGTAACGCTCTGACTCAAGAAGAAGATTAGGGCGCCACCAAACGAACATGAAAGAAAAGAAAAATTAGAAAATCACAATAATAAAATTTTCAAACTTTAAACCTATTTTCCCCACTCAAATGATATCGAAAAATATTTCCTTTATAAATAGTTAAAATGGATACTCGCAAACACTTATCAGTCAATCGACAATGAGAAAATAGATTGACTAGTGAACAATAACATTTTAAAAGACTTCTAATAACAAAGACAAGTCAAGCAACAAATTTAAAATATTTATTTATTGATAACTAGTCAATATTCAACCATATTATATATGAAATTACACAATAAACAACATAGTCCATAAAGTTATTCCAATATTATTGGCATATAGCGGAAGCATAATCTTTCCATATAATTGATCACTTGCAAAATATACGACTAAAAGTGACCCTTTGTTCATGTAGTAAGATTTTGTATTTTCATTTGTTTAAGGTAGATAAGATGATTGGATTAAGCAAAATATTTTGGAAATTATTACAGAATTAGAGTTGATGAAGAAAAGATTCTCAAGGCTGTTGCTAGGAGAGGTCATGTCAGGAAGTGGTAAAGGTGAGATGGCACTACTTTTTTTTTGTACGAATTTTTTTCCAATATATATCAACAAGTTCAACCTCCCATACAATGCACACCAATAGCAACAAGCAAAAATATGCTACCCTCCAACTAATTCCTCAACATTCTAGCTATCTTCCTATCCTTTCTACCACACAAAGATATAACAAGTTTACATTGCTGCACAATATCCCCTATCGTTGTTAACTTCCCTTGCAATTGCCTGTGGTTTCTCTCCCTCCATATGTTATATATCATCACAACTAGAATATACCTATACAGCCTCTGCTTACAATTGTTATTTGTGCACTGAGATAGCAGAAAGTCCTCTCTACACTCCAAGTAGTAGTTAACCTCCTGATGCCACACCATTCAGTAATCTCTTTCCATAAAGCTGCAGAAAAGTCACATTGAAAGAACAAGTGATCCTCTATCTCAGATGCCAAACTACACAAACAACAGACATGATCAACCTGCACTCCAATGTTCTGCAAATATGAACAAGTAGCCAATCTTCCATGCATTAGAAGCCAAGTAATGAACAAGTATTTAGGGGGGACTCTGTTTTGACACATCAGTTTAGCCCATGGGACTTTCTGGACATCCCCTACCAAAGCTGCATATAATTTTTTGAGGGAAAAAGTGGACTGTTGCAACCAAAGCTTCCCATCCTGAAGTTGCTTCAAGTATTCCCTAGCACCTACTATCTTTCTTATCACCCATGAACACTGCCGTGGTAGTTCCATTTCATAGATATCATTATGTTTTATGTAGAACCCATGAACCCATCTGTAATAGTCGTAAAAATCCGTATTTGGAAAAATTAAAATTTCGGAGGAGGAAATAAATATTTCCGAGTATTTGAGATCGAGCACGGACGAAAATGAGCTTATGGGAATTTTTATAATATGTTGGAATTATTCCAATGAAACCTCGAGAATTTTGAGAATGAAGGAATTATGGCAAGACAAGAAATTACCCGAAATGATTTTCGGAGAATGTTATTCTGTAAATATTTTACGGAAATAAGATGAGATGTGTGACTTAGAAGTAAGACTACATATTTATAATAGTGTAAGTGGGAGGAATTAAAAGGAAAAGAAGGAAGAAATTGTGTAAGTGTGCTAGTGTGTGTGTGCGTGTAAGTTGAGTGAAAGAGAGATTGGTGTTTATCTCACCACCACTCAAACAAGTTTATGCAAGTCCACACCCACATCACCCTCCTCATAGCTCACCACCCCAAACTTAGTGAGAGAGAGATAAGCTCTCCCTTCTCTCTTCATCACCATTCCCGCAGGCCACTATTGCCGTCACTTTCGAGCCGCCGCCGGCGACTCCTCGGGTCTCCGATCTCTCCCAAAGTTCGTCCTCCCCCATATTTCGACCCATAGAACAAGAATCCGAGGTCAAAATCATGATCAAGAAGCTCTAAGTCCGACTTGCAAGGTTCGAAAGTTGCGTGATCAAACAAGTGTTTGAATTTCATCAAGCTTGAGGTAGTTCTTGTTTCCTCTTGTTGGTTTGAACTTGATTTCGTATTGTATGATATGATTCGAACTCCCCTCATCATGATTAAGATTCGGCCTTCTCAAGAAAAGTTCATGAATGATGATAATTCTTTCATATTTGTGTTCCTCTCATCATTTGAAGATCATCTATGTATGTATTGTTGAAGCTCCCTTCGATTTCCTTCATAACCAAATGAGTATAGCTATTATATGAACTTCCTTTATGATATTCGTGACAAATCCTTGCTCAAATGATGGTTTAAGATGAGCTAGAGCCAAACCCGTAAGCATTCTTCACGTTTTTGATTCGGGCATTTTATCGAATAATTGGTGCTCGTGTTCTGTTCAGCGTTTTCAAGCATGTTCCCGACCTTATCTCTTTTCAAGTCCTAAATGAAAGTTGTAGCTCATGTTCTCAGCTATCTGTAGCCAAAATTTTGTCTCGATCCGAGTTCATATGCATCGGTTATGACAAATTGAAATTCACATCTCATCTCTTTTGAAATCTGGAAATCAGCCCACTTGCGGGCTAAACTGAGAACAGCTCGTTTGAAATTCGACATTAGTCTTCTTCCATGTTGAAGTACGTTTCATTAGCGTTCTATACATATCTCGTTCACTCAAAACGGAGTTCGTATGAATTTACTACGATTTTTCAAAGTTTGTATCTTCAATCTGGAAATTCCGACGAACAACTTCTGTCCCGTTTTTCCAACCACGTTTTGACCACTTTCCTTTGGTCGAATGAAGAAAAGTATAACTAGAAAGTTGTTCCTTGTTTTCTGAACTTCAGTTTTGATAGTTCATTCATTCGAATCCATCAAGAAACGAGTGAGAAATCCTCACTCAAAGTTGGTACCAGAATCTGTCAAATTTCCGATTTTTAGATTCCGAGTTCTGGGAATAAATGCTTCAAACTCCCAGCTCACTCACGGGAAAATTCTAAAATTTAAACATGTTGTAGCCCTATGTATTATCTTTCCAAATCAATATCATATGCTCTGTTTCGATTTATAATGAGTGAGAAACAATTATTTTCCTAGAGGGTCGCAGAATTTCCAAATTCTCTTAGAATGTTGAACTTGTGTTTTTTATATGACGGACCTTCTACTGCTTTGTTAAGCGTCTTGATCGAGTCTTGGGACTAGTTCGAATGGAGAAATTGAGTTCTCATTTGAATTAGTCGACTTTAGCTGATTTTAGATAATTTAGAATTATCGGGTATACTTATCGAACGCCGAGGGCATGTCGAATTTTCCGGGTGGACTTTTCTATCTTCTCGATTAATATAATTCTAATATGTGATACGAACTAGAAGCAGATGCGAGTTCCTAAAACTCGAATGAGATATAATACTAGAACGAGAATTCTAGGAATAACATATTATTTCTCTAAAACTAGTATATCTTCTGAAACGAGACTTTTCCCTAAAGGTCAAGCAAGCGACGAGAGTCGAGGAACGTGAAGAAGAATCAGGAACCGATCTATCACTTTTGCAATCAGGTGGACGTTCTAACAAAGAAAACTATATTGTTGTTATAATAAAGCATGTTTTGAAAATAAAGCAAGTTCACTCAAAACCCTTTCATGCATAAAATATTTTTGGTTTTATGTGTGATGCCTATCTGTGTTGGATTGCCAACGTTATATCGATCGAGCCTGAGTTAGACAAAGGTCGCTAGCCAGGTTATGTGTACACGAAGTCATGACTGTGTGCTCCAGAGGTGGGCCGGTTATGCATGGAAACGTCCGGTGAGGTGGCCACCTTGCCGGCGTACTTACAGATATGGATAATACAGATGTGGAAGAAAATGGGGAGTGCACTCCGATTGTTTATGGAAATAAAGTTATTTTTGTTACACAAGTATTTTTGATAAAACCTTGTGGTAACGGTGACATGCATGATTGGTGATTATTTTTACTAAAATTATTTTTGGGCATAACCTCACAGAGTACATCAAGTACTCAGCCCTGCTCGTGTTTTCAAAAACTTGCAGGTTGAGCGAGGTGGCAAGGGCAGCGGTGTTGAGAGGAGATTCATTTATCTTTTGAATTTGGTTCAGAAAGAGATACATATCTTCATATATGTATCTATTTTGTTAAAGACTTTCGTTGTACACTTCTATTATCTTTTTTAGATAATTATGTATAACTGGCTTCATGAACCAGTAAATCGAGAACTACTCTACCTTTATTTCTTCATGCCTTCGGACTATGTTTGACTTTGCAAGGTTTCTTCTCTTGAATACTTGTATAACATTTAAGCCATGAGCTTTTCTCGTTAACTTCGTTCATCTCCCAAATCTCTATTAATCGATTCTATTCAATTATTCATTTTGCTAATTACTGAGTTACAAGTCATTTCGCCTTTCTTTCCCGCTTCTTATATCCAACCCCTAGTCACGGTTTCCCGTCTTAGCTATCCTTAGCAAAGTGCGGTCGTGACACCATCTTATCCAGGTACTATTCCTGTCTTGAGCCAACCTCCACAACTGTTTGTAGATTGCTGCCTTGTTCCATACCTTCATATTTACTATACTAAGGCCCCTAGCATGGATAAGCATCATCACCTTGTCCCAGGCAACAAGTGCCCTCTTAAAGCTGTCAGTCTTCTCAGTCCACAAAAACACTCTAGAAGCTGATTGTATCAATTTCACCACTTTCTGAGGTAGTATAAACACTTGACTCCAATACATTTGGACACCAAAAAGCACTGACTTGATCAGCTGAACTCTGCCTGCATAGGAGAGTAATTTTGCAGCCCAACAGTTAATCCTGTGTACTATCTGATGTACTAAAGGGAGACACTGACTGATACTTAGTTTCTGGGGTGATAAGGGTACCCCTAGATATTTGAAAGGAAGGTGGCCCTCAACCATACCAGATATTCTTAAGATTTTTGTTTTGACATCACTTGGCACCCCTCCAAAATATATACAACTCTTTGAGTTGATTAGCATTTAAACCAGAGGCTGCTGCAAACTTGTCCAATACCTTCAACAACAATTGAACAGAGATGACATCCCCCATTGTGAATAATAAGAGATCATCAGCAAAGCACAGATGTAACAAACCAATCTTCCTGCATCTAGGATGATAATTGAAATCCATATTATCTTTCAGTTCCAATAGGTAATGGTTAAGATACTCCATACACAATACAAGCAGACATGGTGATTAGGGTCACCCTGTCTAATTCATTTCCTTGCCTCAAAAGGTCTGTTAATTCTCCATTCACATTAACTGTGTAAGAGACAGTAGTTAAGCACACCATAATCCACTGTATGTATCTGAGAGGGAAACCCAATTCTACCAGCATTTGTTTCACAAAAGGCCACTCAACAGAATCATAAGCCTTTTGGATATCAACCTTAATCATACATCTGGGTGATATCTGCTTTCTGTTATACCCCTTGATGAGTTCATGGCTCATAATAATGTGATCAAAAATCAAACACCCTTGCACAAAAGCAAATTGACTCTCATTCAAAATAGTATCCAATACAAGTTTCATCATGTTAGCTAGAACTTTGGATATGATTTTATACAGCACAGTGCAGCAAGCTATAGGCCTATATTCCTTCACAGAACTAGCATTTTCACACTTGTGAAGCAAAGTAAGCAGAGCTCTATTAAGTTCAGGAGGTAACCAACCAGTGAGAAAGAACTGTTGCACAGCCTGAATCACATCATTTCCCAGAATATGCCAGCATCTCTTAAAGAAAAATACATTATAACCATCAATACTTGGAGCTTTATTGGAATCCATGCTGAAGAGTGCTGCCTTCACCTCTTGCTCAGTACAATCAGCATTTAATATTCTTTGTTGTTGAGTTGTTAATCTGGGGCCCTTCCCAACTACCAACTTATCCACCATCTCTAACTCATCAGCAACCTGGCCCATAAGGTTCAGATAAAACTCTTTGATCTCTGTCTTAATCATTTCTTGCCCAGTACACACATAACCATTAGCCTTAATCAGCTTATGTAATGTAGAAACTAAAATAGAAAAATTGGGGAAAAAAAGTTAGATTGAAGATTTGAACACAAGAGACCCTTAGATAATAAAGGGGAAAATATAAGTTAAGGGCCCACCTACTAAACTACATTATTAATTTTGATTATTTTTTTTTCAAATGTTTAAGACAAAAACTTGGGTGAGGTCGGCCACATAGTGTGACCGGGTCAAAGTTTCAATCTTTATACAGAAAAGTGATAATCTATACGAATAAAAGTGTCAATCTTTAACATAATTATTTTATGAATAAAATGCCAATTTTTAAAAGTGTCAATCTTTATACAGAAAAGTGTTAATCTACACGAATAAAAGTGTCAGTGTTTTAACTGTCCGCACGGTGCCTCTAGCTGACCCAAGTATGTCCCAATGTTTAATTTATAAAAGTCTACTATAATACAACGATTTTTGGAATCGTGGGCCCTAGGCCGTCGCCCCTGCCAGTCACCCTCAGGGCCGGCCCTGGTTAACCGTTGCTAAAGTTTCTTAGGCAAACCTTACCAAAGGTGGCTAAAATTGAGATAAAGTAGTAAGGAATTACAGTGATTGGATACTATTAAGCTCTTTCAAGCCACGTGTTTGGATATATAGCTTTTATGTACTACTTCTACGTAAGAGTAATCTTGAAAAGTAAAACAAAAATCTATATTAGATTATATTAAGAGTTGAGCTTATTCCAGAGTAATAAATTCAGAGTCGATCGAAGAGGTAAATATATTTCTTTCTCAACCGAACCTACTCTCACTTTCATAAATCTCTTTACATTTTCTCTTCTATCCGTTCATTATATCAATCACTTTTATATCTAAATTAGAAATGTCTTATCTTAAAATTTGTAGAGCTTATTTGTTATATACTAAGCCTATGTTTGGTTTATATTTTTTTGGGTACAGAAAGGGAAACAATTAACTAATTCCCTTACTTTTTATTTGGTATAAGTAATAGGTTATCAATTTCTCCTACTTGGGGGTAACTCAATCTATTACATTACTTATTACCTCTCAAGAAGGAAAGAAAACAAGGAGAAAGGAAACCCCTTACAAGTGACTCTCTTTCCATACTTGAACCTAACACTCGATAAAAATAACTATTATTATTACAAGGGCTTGATAAATGGTTCGGTTTGGGTAACCGAACCGAAAATATCGGGTACCGAACCGAAATTAGGAGAAATTTGAGAACCGGAACTGAACCGAAAATGTAATTTGGATACCCGGAACCGAACCAAAACTATTCGGTCCGGTTCCAGGTAACCTAAAAGAACCGAAATTATCCACCTGACTACCTGAGTCTCCTTTCCCTTTGTATGTTCGGCAGCCAATATTCTAACGTAGCTATATTATTAATTAACAACTTAATTGGGGTGCAATGTTGGATGGATTGAGTACCCTAAAATGCATGTCTTCTCATCTACTAGCAATTAACTTGTGTAAATAAATTAGGAATTAAGGATTTTGTGAGATAAAATTTTAAATTTAAATTATTAATAAATAATACTATTATATTAGTATATTACATATTACATTTAAATATTTAATATTTTATATACTTAATATTTATTTCGGTTCTTCGGGTAGAACCGTTCGGTTCTCGGTTAGAACCGATACCCGAAAAATAGAAAATTCAGGAACCGGATCCGAACCAAACACCGAAATATATAGTTTTGGGTACCCAGAACCGGATCGGTTCCAGTTCGGTTCCAGGTTAACTGGAGAACCGTTACCCATTTAGCCAGCCCTAATTATTATCATTTCATTACTTGACTTGATTCTATTCCGTTTCCGTTACCCTACTTGAACCAAACGAGCACTAATAGTAGCTGATGGAGTCATTGGAGTGTTTCGAAGTCCATGAGAAAGATCCCCTTAGTGGTGGAAATTGAAGTATTGTACAAAGATTAACAAAACATAAAGACAGTCTAATTTATATCACAAGACAATTGATTAAGTTAATCAATTACAATTAATTATTGAGAAGGCTCTCAACTGTACCAAATAGAATTCCACCTGAGCAGTACCTACAACGAGAGTTAAATAACTCGAGATAAGATAGTAGTGATACATGTCACTGCAGTTAATAGAGACTTATGAGAAGCCATAATAGCAATTCTAAGTTCGATAATATTTTATCTTTCGAACCAAGCATCTTATATATTCCGTTCTCTAAACAAAGGTCAAGCGTGGAGGGAACAGTAGACAAGAAGGAATTAAACTCAGTAACACAAAAAGTAGGGGAGAATTCGGGTTTCGGATATGGTTTTTTGTAAAATTGAAAAATCCGAAAAAAATGGATTTTGACAAAAAAAAAAAAAACCCCGAACCCAAAAAACGGAAATTAATTTCAATTTTTCGATTTTTACCCAATTATTTTAAAAGTATATATATATATATAGCTTTATTGATCACTTCTAAATTTAATCAACACATCTAATTTTCGTCCGAAATCAATACTAATAATATTTCTACTACTACAATAAAATCATAATATCAAATATTAACTAATTTCTTATCAAATACAAACTAAATATTACAATCACCAAAGATAAATTGTCAAAATATATAAATAATAATAATATATGAACATATACAATAATAATAATAACAACAATAATAATAATAATAATAATATTTTGGGTTTTTGGTTTTTCGGGTGGTAAAAAAATAACCTGAACCCGAAATTCGAATTGCACTAAGAAAAAATAATCAAAATTCTTAAAAAACCTGAATAACCTAAACCGAAATTTAATTTCGGTTCGGTTTTGGTTCGGTTTTCGGAGAATAGTGCTCACCTCTAAGAGAAAGAAATGAGCAAGGTCGTTTTCTTCTAAAATAAAGCAATTAGCTCTTTTTCGAAGATTGTCATATGTCATAAAATATTTGATTTTGTATGATATCTATCTGAGTTGGCTTTGCCAATTTGCTTAATCGAATTCGGATCCTAGTGAGATGACAATCTTACTCGGATTAATGTACACTTAGCGACCGTATAATATCCCTCCCCTAATCACGGTTTTCCCGACTTAGCTATCCTTAGCAAAGTCCGATCGTGATATTTATAGCATGAATTGAAGAGGTATCCAGGACCATATAATCGAATAAACGGTCAGAAATTAAAGAAGCAAGGATATCACTTGTTAATTAGCATAAGGTGGAGTAGGCATACCGTACTCAAAAGCAAACAATCACAAATAGATTCAAACAAGCCCAAAAAAAGGGAAAACGAACCATGATATCATGTATTCAGCTACAAAGAAAAATGGGTGAAAAACCGTAAAATATTGTTTGATTAATTTTACCTTAGAACACCAGCAAACTTGAAGGGATCGGACTGAACCTCCATGTAGAGCCAAAATCCATCGAATGTGTCTACTGAACATGACCTGCATACATAGAAATTCATGCTGCCGTATTTAAATATAAAATAATCAAGAATGCATTCATTTCCAATGAATTATGAAGAAAAAACCCATCATGAGAAATGAATTTTTTATTTCAATTTAATTTAAGTTAAAAGAGAATAAAAATTTACAGTTTTTGATTGATTCAATTTTTATTTTGTTTTAGTTTTATCTTTTTTTGAATCAAATTTATATCTAACTTTAATTGAGGTCAGGGGTAAATTGGACTTATAACTTATAGCAGTAGATGGATAAAATAATCACACCTATTTACGTGGGATACAAACGGTATGAATAATCCTGAATTTGAGGATAAGAATCGGGCTTATCCCAGACTTGAGGATATCCTTCATTTTTAATCAAATGAAATAAACAAAAGACTAGTCCGGATAAAATTAGTTAATCCGACCTAATCACTCGAAATAAACAGCCCCTAATAATGCTACTTATCAATATAGAAGTATAGTCTTATTCTCATATTACTAACTAACGTAGTAACGTGAATTCTTTATTTTGAAATATAATTATAATATAAAAATAAAACCCTTTTAATGATTAAGATTTAGGTGGCCGGATTTCATAGCTAATCAAAACATTTATAATTTATTCCCTCGGTCTCAATAATTTAGACACTGTTTTCTTATTGTGTTGTCTCTCACTAATATAGATATATCTCATTTTTAGGAAATAATTAACTCTTAAATAGAATTATTAGTAAATCTCTTATTACATAATTTACATTTAATTTTTCCTAATTAAATTTCATCATTCACTCACCTCTTAGCATATGACAAGTTTTGCACCAGCAACTCCCCTTCTCTTTCTCCATCACACATCAAAGGAATGATTGTGATTTGTGACAGAGGGATCAACAACAGAGTTGAGAAAGGGGAGCAAGTTAACAATGGAGGTGGATTAGGCATGATTCTTGCAAACGTCGAAGAAAAAGGCGAAGAGCTCCTAGCCGATGCTCATGTCCTACCTGCTAATTCCATAGGAGCTAGAGATACAAACTCTGTCAAAATCTACACACAAACTCCTCCACAAATCCAACTGCGTTGATCAGATTCCAAGGCACGGTCTTCGGCAGCCGTGCTCCGGTCCTCGCCTCGTTCTCGTCTCGCGGGCCCAGCCTCTTCGAACCGGAGATCATCAAGCCATACATGACTGCACCAGGGGTCAACATTCTTGCAACATGGCCACCAAACATCAGCCCTACCGAGCTGAAATCCGACAAAAGGAGAGTAAAATTCAAGGGAGACGACAGGCCTTGGCTCCTTTATTGGCTTTTCTCTCCATTATGAGATTATATAAACCTAAATGCATATTAAATTGGGAATGATTTACTCTCCAGATTTCAGTTTTAGGAGCCCTGTGCTTAAATGTTTAGTAAGAAAAGAAAACTCCTTCAATAAATTCAGCGAATACAAGTATTTGGGGGCTATACGAGTATTGATTCTTCGTCTTCTGGATTTTTGGGGGCTGTGCCTGTGTATATATTAAAATTAATATTGGCTAAAGGGACAAAATACTAAATATATAGAATATACAATATTTTATATCTTTACTTATATAAAATAAGCCTGATTTTTTAAAAAAATGTTTTGCCTATTATATCCTCATTATATGTTTAATTCAAAGGTAATATTACAATATATTATATTATATTTATGGAATATGCAATATTTTCTTAGAAAATTGACCTTATCAATTCAATTAAATTCATTATATATACTATTGAAAATCATGGGAATTCACCTCTATGATGTTAGTTTTGATATTACACAAAAAAATGTAACAAATCCACATTTTAAATAAATTGATCTTGTTTTTGCTTAGTGTATTTTTTAGTTAACTTAGTTATTATTCTTAAGTTATTCAAGTTAAATATCTTATGGACTATAAGTTTAATTGTAGTATCCCGTAAAAAAAATATTTCAAAAATTTATTTTAAAACTTATCATCAAGACACTTGGAAAACGCGTGCCAAAAAGATATGTAGCAACTTGAGAAGTCCGAAGGAAGTATGATTTTGAATGTTTGAGTTTTATAATCTAAACTTTGAATTTATAAATGCGAAATTCAATAACCAAGGTGAAAATTGTTGTAATTAGATGATTGATTACTAAAATAGTACTTAGTAAAATTTGGGACAATTTCTCATAAATTGCAGATTAGCATATGCTCTCGAATACAATTAAGTCATTAATCATTCTACATTTAAGAAATTGAAAAACTCAACCTAAGTGATTTGTTGTCATTCAAGTTTGAGCATATAAACAAAATATTTCAACTTAACTCAAGAAAGTAAATAATTTCTAGAGTTTTATAGTTAACTTATCGTTAGTATTGAACCAAAATATCTTCATATAATCAAAATATTTCAACTTGACTCAAGGAAGTAAATAATTTCTAGAGTTTTATAGTTAACTGATTGTTAGTATTGAACCAAAATATCTTCACCACTCATTTGAGTAGTTTTGAAGTATAAATAAGAGTCTTTTACTTCATTCTACAATGAGTTGAAATTAGACATAAAATCAAAGCTTAAATAATATAGTTCAATTATATAATACTACTCCGTACTTTTTATACATAGACTTTTACTTTTGAAATATATAAGTACATATCCAACTCGGATTCTGTTAGATTTTTTAAGTTTTAAAAAATCTGTGAATTTAGAAAATCTCTATACAGAGTTTGACTGACTTTTTTTTATTGATTTACACAGATTTTAATAGACTTGACAGGATAGTGAAATATATATATATTTTTTATCATTTTTTTAAAAAAATAACATATTGTACTATTTTTCTCTCTAACAAATCAATCTATCTCCTCTTACTGCCATCAGCTATGCCTTCTTCTTCGGCGCTAGCAGCACGGCGCCGCCACCTCCTCTTCCTTAACTGCGGCAGCGGTGAATATCGTGGTCGCCGGTTTTTCTCTACTACTCACGCTGCATAGATTCCGATCGATGAGTTCTCGTTTCATCTCCAACGTATTTCATCTGCTATTTGCCGTATGCGGCTGCACGGTTGTTGTTATGGAAATCATGAAGATTTGGCTGGGGTTCTTCAAGTGGGTGCCGGAAGGAATTCCGTAAGTGGCTTGGACAATTTTGGTCGTGCTTCTCGTAGAAGAATCATTTTGGTCACTAGCGGATCTATGTATCAAATCTTAAAAAAGATTATACTCTATTAAGCTCATTCCAAATTAATTCCAAATTATTTAAAGGTGAAAGAGACATGAAGATAAAGTCCCAACACCTAATATTTACTTTCATTTGTTATTTTTAATTCTTTAATTGATATTAACTTTGTAAGAATGATTTTATTTGTTAATTGTTATTAGAAGGACTTTCATTGTTTTGTATATCTTTATATTTATAATCGTTTTAAGTAAATTGATATCAATTGAATTTGTGTTTGTACTATTATGTTTTTTTTTCATCAATAGGTCCAATATTATATCAACAATTTGGAAAAAAATCAAGTAATTTTGATGATGCAAAAATAAAAAATGTAAATTCATTAAGAATTATCCTAAAATTAAATTTAGAGTGAAATATGTGAATTTCAAGTTCCAATTTCTAAACACCTATTGTTAAAAAAAAGTCATATTAATGAATTTTATGTATCGAAGTCATGTAGGGGCACAACCTACGTCAACATCAGTTTTGAATCGAAAACTTATGAATCAATTGCTTATTTGTTTATCATCGTGTTCTTATTTGTGCAACTTGAATACGAGAGCTATGGTTGTAGCCTAATTATGAATACAAAAGTTATTAATTAGGCAACTTTAAAAAATCCTTGGTGATTAAATAAGTTATGTACTATTCATAAGATTAGATTATTGGTGGATGATATTATGAATCCTAGGCCTTTTTATCCTTGATTTTTCAGTGTGCTTAATTGTTCCCTATTTATTTCCTGTTATTTTAATTTCTTCAAAACAAACTTGGTTAGAGTGTTAAGGATTGTGTTTATTTTCCGTGTTTGTGTTAACACTTTTAATTAGAAGTCCTGTTAAGTTTTCCATCGAGATTCGATATAGGGTCAGCTTACTCGTCTATGATAGATCTTGTACTATTGCGATAACCTGGAGTACACATTTAGGTTAAACAATATATATGATAGTAATTCAATGTGTTTGAATGAGATTCATAACTCATGATTAATATCAAATTTAAATGAAAAAAGCAAGTATGACCCCGGACTTTGGGATGACACTCATTTGCATGCAATCATAAATAATGGACATAAGATTAGATCGGATAAAAAAACAACTTATCTCCGCAAATTAAACTACGTAAAGAATCAATAGTCAACTTGAAACTTTGTTTCCATAACTTGGGTTAGAAAAACACTACATTTTATCCTTAACTAAGTCTTCCCTAAATTTACGTACCCAAAAAAGAGTCCCGAGATGAATTAGATAAAGTGAGTATTTATTATATTATGTTCAATTCAATTATTTGATTTATTAATTTTATACTCACTTCAAATAAAAAAAACATAAATTCAAAGATAAAAAATCATGTATATATATAAATTTTATTATGTATATATATATATACATAATAAAATCTTATAAAAATAACTAAATAGAAAATCAAATCTTCGTGTACAGTTTACGCAACTAAAAGATGTACTACTGATCAATTATTATGTGTGTATGAGATTAATTAATTAATAAATGAAGTGTAGATAAGATAATATTAAATGTGAAAATAATAACTAAAATAAATTGTAGACACCGAAAATTTGAGGGAAAAGAAAAAGAAAATCTTTTATTAATTATATATATTTGATTTGGAATCTTATGAAATCTAAATTAAATAATGTATTTATTAATAAAGATATTTGAGATTTTTTTGGCAACAAGTCAAATCTTTTATTGATATATATCAATATTTGAGAGTCAATATAATTGTGACACCTCATCATCAAAGCCCACAATGAAGCCCAAATGCCCACCAAGCATACTCCTTCTACACCTATAAATAAGGCTTTCCATTTACTTCAAAAATCACACCAAGAAAATTATTAGAGAGCTCAAAAGAAAAGCAAATTTCTCTACGAATTCTCTATAATATTCAAAGATTATTAGAGAGCTCAAAAGAGAAGCAAAATTCTCTACGAATTCTCTATAATCTTCAAGGTGTCCAAGATTATTAGAGAGCTCAAAAGAGAAGCAAATTTCTCTACGAATTCTCTATAATCTTCAAAGCATGTTCGTGAATACGTTGAATTGTTCACGGAACGCCGCCACGATTCAGGCTTTCTTTGTGGAATTTCATTGTACTCTTTACGAAAAGCATCCAAATTAACGTTCGATTCGGAATTAAGACGAAAGTCCTCCGACATCAGCGTTATATAGTCTGAAGCTCAAGTCCAGCGTGTGACCCGAAAATAAGACGAAAGTCCTCCGCGTCAACGTTATCAAATTAAAAGAAATCAAGGAGTACCAAATTCTCCGCAAATCTCAGAAGTTGCTCAAAGATCGTTCAAGAAGCAAATTGAAGAGAAGAATCAGAGGATCAAATAGAGATTGTACCCGCAAATATATATTTCAATTAATATATTTTGGATTTGTACGCAAATTCGTATTTATATATTAACCATTCATAAATTTGTGTTTACAAATTTTGGCACGCCCGGTGGGACAATCTCTACCTCTCATCTCTACTCTTCACCAAATCAATCGAGCATCAAGATGTCTGCAACCTTGGAAGAGCAAATCACAAATTTGACAAAGCTTGTCGAAGGGCTCGCCAAACAAGTTCACGAGCGAGACATCCAAATTGCAAAGTTGGAGAAAGCAAGAATTGTTGATGCAAATAGCAAGGACCATGAGGAAGATCATGAAGTCGAAAACCCCCAAACGAAAGAAAATGAAAAGCCTCCTGCCACAAAGCTTGAAGTTCATTCTGATGGTTCGATCCATGTTGATCAACTCAAAGAATTTATTGAAGGGTCCATCAAAGATAAATTCGAAGGGAGTCCCAAATCATCATGGACATATAGCAAGCCATATACTCCAAGGATTGATCGTTTGAAGATGTCAATCGGCTACCAACCACCAAAATTTCTACAATTTGACGGTCAAGGTAATCCAAAGCAACATGTGGCTCACTTTATTGAAACTTGCAATGATGCGGGAACATATGGAGATCACATGGTGAAACAGTTCGTGCGTTCTTTGAAAGACAATGCATTTGACTGGTATGCTAACTTGGAGCCGAATTCAATTGATAGTTGGAGGCAATTAGAGAAAGAATTCATCAATCGCTTCTATAGCACTCGAAAAATGGTGAGCATGGTCGAGCTTACAAAGTCAAGTTAATTCAAAGACGAACCCATCATCGATTACATCAATCGTTGGAGGAACTTAAGTTTGAATTGCAAAGATCGACTATCTGAAGCCTCTGCAATCGAGATGTGCATCCAAGGCATGCATTGGAGTCTGCAATATATCTTGAAGGGAATTCAACCAAAGACCTTCGAGGAACTGGCCACTAGAGCTCACGACATGGAGTTGAGCATGTTCTAAATGAAGTTGAAGAAATCTCGACACAAGAGCCTCATGAACTTCAAGAAAATCAAGAAATCGAATATGGGGGCAAATCTTTTGAAAAAACTCCAAGTGAAGATGAAGAAGAGACTACAAATCTATTCATGGTCTAATCTTTCAATGTATGTGGCGATCCATGAAAAAAAAAAAATACTCCTAGACAAGAGTTTAAACTGTCCAGAAAGCTCCTAGATGCGAGTCAAAACCATATAACTCTCCAAATGAGATTCAAGTGCTCCTTGATAAGAGCATAAACTATCAATATAGCTCCTAGACATGAGCCAAAACTATCTAATCAAACTCTTTGAAGAAGAAATCAAGTGAATACTCCTTGACACGAGTATAAAATGTCTACAAATTCAAATCAAGTGAAAACTCCTAGACACGAGCATAAAATGTCTACAAATCCAAATCAAGTGAAGACTCTTTGATACGAGTATAAAATGTCTAAAAATCCAAATTAAATGAAAACTCCTTAACACGAGTATAAAAGGTTTACAAATCAAGTTCGTCAAAGCTCCTTGATACGAGCGTAAACTATCTAACTTCAAATCCAAGTCAAATAAAGCTCCTTAATACGAGCATAAACTATCTAACTTCAAATCCAAGTCAAATAAAGCTCCTTGATATGAGCATAAACTATCTAACTCCAAATCCAAGTCCAACAAAGCTCCTTGATACGAACATAAACTATCTAACTCAACAAGAAACTCCTAAATACGAGTATAAACTATTTATAAATCCAAGTTCAAGTTCAAGAACTCCTAAATATGAGTATAAACTATTTACAAATCCAAATCCAACTTCAAATTGAAGAACTCCTTGAAACGAGTATAAACTTTCTAACAAATTGAAGAACTCCTTGAAATGAGTATAAACTTTCTAACAAATCAAACAAACTCTTGAATATGAGTATAAACTATTCACAAATTCAAAATCAAGAACTCCTTGATAAGAGTATAAACTATCTAACAAATTCAAAGATTCGAGACTCGTCCATTTCTACGACAAATCGTTCATGAACAAGTCTCGAGGGGGCATTTGTAGACACCGAAAATTTGAGGGAAAAGAAAAGGAAAATCTTTTATTAATTATATATATTTGATTTGGAATCTTATGAAATCTAAATTAAATAATGTATTTATTAATAAAGATATTTGAGATTTCTTTGGCAACAAGTCAAATCTTTTATTGATATATATCAATATTTGAGAGCCAATATAATTGTGACACCTCATCATCAAAGCCCACAATGGAGCCCAAAAGCCCACCAAGCATACTCCTTCTACACCTATAAATAAGGCTCTCCATTCACTTCAAAAATCACACCAAGAAAATTATTAGAGAGCTCAAAAGAGAAGCAAAATTCTCTACGAATTCTCTATAATCTTCAAGGTGTCCAAGATTATTAGAGAGCTCAAAAGAGAAGCAAATTTCTCTACGAATTCTCTATAATCTTCAAAGCATGTTCGTGAATACGTTGAATTGTTCACGGAACGCCGCCACGATTCAGGCTTTCTTTGTGGAATTTCATTGTACTCTTTACGAAAAGCATCCAAATTAACGTTCGATTCGGAATTAAGACGAAAGTCCTCCGACATCAGCGTTATATAATCTGAAGCTCAAGTCCAACGTGTGACCCGGAAATAAGACGAAAGTCCTCCGTGTCAACGTTATCAAATTTAAAGAAATCAAGGAGTACCAAATTCTCTGCAAATCTCGGAAGTTGCTCAAAGATCGTTCAAGAAGCAAATTGAAGAGAAGAATCAGAGGATCAAATAGAGATTGTACCCGCAAATATATATTTCAATTCATATATTTTGGATTTGTACGCAATTTCGTATTTATATATTAACCATTTATAAATTTGTGTTTACATAAATAACACAATTATTTACTCAATTTTATGTTTCTGATATTAATATGTATATGTAATAATTCTGACCCTAACCCTAACCCTAATTCTAATCCCGCTACCCTCACCCCTCACCCTCAACTCAACTATTTAAATACGCATGTTGCAGAATTATTATTGAGTACAAATCGAGCTAGACTTGAATTTTGTGAAGTAGAAGGGATGGAAGATCGAACGGCAACTGGTGAGAATAAATTTTGTGAAATAGATATAAGTATATATATTGTGTAAATACGTAGTATGTAGTAATAGTATAATAATTAATGTTAATTTTGCATGCATGCAGTGAGGTTGAAGGATATATTGGTGGAGAATATGACATTTGCGCTGGCTGGCGCTGTACTCTGCGGAATCTGCCTCAATATTCCGGTGGAATTGGTCAAAGCAATATCGATAGAAGTGGGACAAACTTACATGGTGTTTGCGGTGACGATGATGATTTTTCTTTGCGGATTTGTGGTAAACGCAGGTTTAATGGGTATTATGGGTAACGGAGATGTGTTTCGTAGATGGTGCTGCAGAAATAAGGTGGTGATGGATATTCTTACGCTTGGCCGTTCCGGCACCCACAAACTTGTGCTGCAGCAACTCTTGGAGTTGGAACACCCTCACCTAGAAGATTATATTGAATAGTGTAATCCTTTCTTTCTTTAAACTATCAAGATTCGATTCAACTGTTAAGTTGTTTTAATTTCTAATTTCTTTTCAGTAATTAGTTTTATTGGATTATGTTTGGAGTTTGGCTTCAGGTTCTGGTTTTAGGGTTAATCAGCAATATATATATTATATATAGTTTTGGATTCTGATGTGGAGTGATAAGTTTATGCAATTAGTTGGTTGGTTAGTTGCAGATCAATATATATCTATGAATCATGCATGCTACAAATTAAATATAATACACTATGTTGTTTTAATTAATGGAATTAAGAAAAGAAATACGTACGATGATGTTTATGTAGAATATGATCTGATTTGGGTCATGACTGTATAAGTATTGCCTCTAAATCATAATTTGTAGGATTGAATTCTAGCTAAAAAAAGGATCGGAGGTTTTGTATTCATAAATTTAATTGTTGGAGAATTAGAGTGTCACGACCGTACTTTGCTAATTGATAGCTAAACTCGGTGATTCATGACTATGGTGGAAATTAACGAATAATTTACGAAAGATGGGAAAGTCGGGAATTTGATACGAACATATTATAGAACAAACACCGATAGACGGAATAAGTATGACATCACTCGTCATGATCTTGAATTACAACCATATCGAAGGATTAGAAGTATCAGAGTGTACGCAGCGGAAATGTGTTTAAGAATACATGTATGGAGACATGTATTACCAAGAGAAATCTTCAACTAATACTACTTGCTAACTTTGACAAAAGCATCACCGGTCACTCTCCCTTCATCCTGCTCAACCTGCACATCGGAAATAATGTACAGGGCGTGAGTACAGAGTACTCAGTGGACACATGCCCAAAACATTTTATTGTCAAGCCATTCATAGTGAAACATAGGGTTTTTCTTGAAAGGCCTATGTTCACGAAAATTTGAGTTATCTTAAAAGCGACTGCAGTCTAGGTTCTGTAGTATTCTACCATATCTGAGTCTGTTGTGTCCGAGGAGGTGGCCACCTCACTCGGTCACGTGATCGGTCACTATCTGGAATGACACGATCGATGTGTACACTAGTCCAAGAATAATAGCTGATCATTCAAGGACCCGAATTCGATTTATGAATTGGCATTTCGCCATTTAACAGATAGGCATCATACAAAAACTGAAAACATTTATGGCATGACAACACTTAAAAAGAGCTAATAATCTAATAAAGCATGCTTTGTTTTATAGAAAGCCCACCTCGTTGTTTTGCTCTACTGCAACGAGACTTGATCTCTGCTTCTGCTACTGTCCCTCCTTCGCGTACCCTTCGATTAAAATCGAGGTAAGATTCATATTCTAACGAATAAAAATCTTATCTAAGATTCTTATTTTTAATTTGATCGGAGGTTATTCTAATCTCAGTAACGTGGTTACTGTGATCTAAGCTCGAGTTATGAATCCCGTCATGTGGACGGTTCATGTAAAATTCTATTAATAAATCAATTTGATTTATTGCTGAACTCGATTAATTCTATCTGCGTATTTGATTAATTATTATATCTTGATTAATTAACTTATTACCATAGGTTAATAATCTACTTAAGAATTTCCAAGTCTTAATCTCTTAAGAAATCATGCTTTGATTTATCGTTAAACTGGGCCAATTTCTGCTTGAAAAGGTGTAATTGATTAGCTTAATCAATTAATTAATAATGTTTGGTTAATTAACTTGTCTAAAGTTGATTATTGAGATCACAAAAATAATTCCTTATAAATTATTAAGGTTCAGTTGTGGGTTGAGTATAATTTAATTAGTGGTAGGGTGATTTTATTCATAGCCCCCTTTTCTCTTACTATAGCCACATATTTTAAAAACAATAAAAATTTATTAGTAAATTACTTTTTTATCTCATTCTCCTCATATTATATATAGCCCCCGATTAAACGAATCAGCAAAAATCAACGAGAGAAATCTCTCTCTTTCTCAAATTTATCCACCACCGTCAGTAGTTCTCATCACCCCCGTTCTCATGACTCCTCTGCAGCCGATTCCTCTCCCATTTATATGAACCAAGTATGAACAAAATCAATTGCAGAAAAAGATTTATCATACATTCACTCGTCAAAAAATGATATACAAGCATTTAGTAGATGCAGATATTTGGTTGTGGACTATCAAGCATATGATTATTTTTACTTTGTAGCGTTTTTTTTTTTCCTCAAATTTCTAAAACTAAAAATTACTAATTTAATTGCGTAGCAAGATTTGTCATCTTAAATCAGTTGTTTTCATAATTATAGGAGGAACGAGTGCGATGAGTGGTGGAATAAATTTTTAAAGATAGTTTGTTTGCAAAAGAGAAATGTATTTTTGCGTACAGATTGATGCTATTGACGGTGGTGATAGCCGATAGGAATTTATTTAGGGCTTATTATTAATTTGGAGGCTATGGGTAAAATAGTACATTTACTATTATTTTTTATTATTTTTTTAAATAGGGGCTATAGTGAGAGAAAATGGGGCTATGAATAAAATCACCCTTAGTGGTATCTTGGACCACTTAAATTAATGAAGGCTGGGTTAAAATAAATTATGGCCGTATTAGATTAATGCATCTGGGCCCACTGTTTTGATTCGACTCGGCCCAACTGAACAAGGAGACCGGCCCAACCTTCTCTCGGCCCAGACCCGTATTTGGTCCAAACCCAGCCCATGGTTGACCCGACCCAGTCAACAAAATAGACCCCTAAACCCCCTCTTCTCCCACATTCCTCTCTCGCGATTTTGGTCGTTCTCCTCTGTTTCTTGATTCGCGGACCGGCGACCGGAGATCGGCGATTTTGACTGTCGCCACTGCTTTTGCTGCCGTTGTTCTGACGATGGCCGTGTCCTTTGTCTTCCTCTCTGATCTAGACCATTCCTCCCCTGTTCGAAAACCCTAGATCATAATTTAGGGAAAGTTTCTCTCTCTGCCGATTTCCGGTGAGCTCACCTCTCCCCTCGAGCTCCTGCCGGCGCGGTGAGACGGTGCCGGCTTCGAGGCGTCGTTTGATAACCATGGTCTAGACCCCGTCGATCCCTGCTTCTGCGGCGTCCATCATGGATTCGTCGACCCTCTCCGACGTAACCCCTGTGCTCCGGCTGTCTCCCTCTTGTTAAATGTTATTATCGTATTGTTTTTTTTTTTTTTTTTTTTTTTTTCTTCTTTTTGGTTTCAAAAATCTGATTCTCGCTCCTTTTCTCTATGTTTACCGGTTCCATCCTCGCAACGGTGAGGATGCCGTCGCTGGCCTCTGCACTGGGCAATTTTCGAGGTTACTTTGCCGGCTGGTCCGTTCTTTCCTTCCGGCTAGAATCTCTATCGAGCCTCGACGAGGTTCGACTCCTTTTACTTTCTTATATTTGTCTTTCCAAATTTACTAGATTAAATTCCTAGCTTGGTTATATAGAAACTTAAGTTTCTTGTCCTAGACTTAGGAAATAATGTGGTAATTAGTTAAATACTTGTTTTATTCACATGTGTGGGCATGTTACTGTCCTTATTTTCAGTTTCTAGGTTTTTGATTGCAGAATCAAGTTGAGGATTTTCATAGCTCTGTTTGTTGTATTGAGTCTAAGATTCTGCTTAGGGTTTTTGTTATAAGTTCTAAATTCAAGTTGAGGTGAACTACTGTAGATTTCAGAATCTAAAGGCATGCTTGAACTTGAATAGAAAGTTGGTCTAGTTTCTGAAGATACCTTGAGGATTGCGGGTGTTGTGTGGCTTTGGTGAGTTGGGAAAGAAGCTTCTTTCTTCCTACCCCTAGCTGCTGCTAATCTTCTCATTTCTCACTCCCCTTTTTCTTTCTCTTGTTTGCTGCCTAAGCTCCCTTTCGGTTTCTCTCTATAATTGTGTTTGATTGTATTTGAAAGTGTGAAGTTTGGAAGTGGGGTGTGTATATAATGAAGGTGGAGGTCTTGGTGACTAAAGAGGGCTAGTTGACTTAGGGAGTTAGATTGTAGTACTCCAATGCTGCTCTCTTTCATGTTAATCTTGTCCTACTAGTGAAGTATTCTGCAGCTTTTTATTTGTTCTTATTAGGCAGATTCTGAATCTCTAATCCTTTTGTTTTGTTTATAGGAAGCTGCTACTGTAGCTGGTCTCTTGAAGAAAGGAAAAGAGGCGCTGGTTTCCTTCTCTTTTTAGGAGGTAAAGATTTTATTTGGTTTGTTCTTTTGCTACAGATTTTGGATCTCTAATCCGTTTGTTTTATTTGTTGACTTTCTTCCCTCCTCTTACTTTGCTTTATTTGCAGGTTTAAGACTTGATGCTGGGCTATTTCTGTAGCCATGTTTCAGCTCCCAAAAGTTGATTCCATTCCTAAATTAGAAGCTAGGAGGTTGACTGTTAGTCTGCTATTGTACTCTTGTAGCAATTTCTTCTCTGTTAACAACATTGTAAGACTGTAATAGGAGATTTGATGAGATTTGGGATTGGAATTCTGCCCACTTGTATAACACGTGACTCTTGCTTTTATTAATAGAGAATTTCGAATCTAGCTATTTTCTTGTGGTTTCTTTGATTAACTTATTTAGTTACGGATTCTACTTGGCTCGACCCAAGTTGTTGCTAGTTGGACTTCGACCCATTTTATTTAAGTGGGCTCTGCCCGATTTAATTTATCAATTGGGCCTTGGCCCAACCGCTACATGGTGGTGATCGAGTAATTAACTATTCTAGATAGTTTAGAAAATGCGGGGCATTACATAGAGCGACCCCTTTTGATTTTTTTGCTTGATTTAATTCTCTCATATGTAAAGATATAATCTTTATCTGTATCACTTGTTGTAAGCTGCAGTTTCTTATTGAGGGTGGAGAGATTATTATTGAGTTCATGTATGAGAAGCCATTTTTAATGAATGTGCTGTGTAGTTATGTGTTTTCTAAGGGTTGATTTTTTCTATAAGTTTTCTAACATCCCTATGCGTAGGCATTGTGTGTTTATGAAATGATGAAACAACAAATTTAACATATGTATATATACATACTGTGTACGTTTTTTTACAAATGTAAACATACTACTTCGTATATCATTATTCCAAAATGCAACAAAATTATGTTACCATCACACACTCTAAGCTTGTTTCGTGTTAATCATAAATTCATGCATAATTAATAAATTTGTATTTTCCTTAATTAGAGTTTTTATGTAAGTATGTTCGTACAGTGGATATACACAATGGAAAATTGAGAAATGTGTATAAATTGATATTGATGTTAGTACATCCATACTTTTGTTGTTGACGTGGCGATAGTATCTCTTATTTCACCTAGCTACTTCGACGAAAGTAAATGTTTGATTTTAATTTTATTTTCAACTCACTGCAAAAGTGTGGTCAAACAACCCATTTGGATTCAACATGAATGGTTATCTAACCGTAAAATTTTACAAAGTAATCACTCAATTAATGCGAATCAACTTACTTGTGATTAAACTTGAATGAGATATAATGAATTAAGTTGAATTTGATGGCATTTATCTTACTTCGACTTACTTTGTAATTATACCATTATATAATCTGATTCATTTTAATGCTCTAAACTCAATCTCAATAATAGTTGAAAGTGTACAGCTAATAAATAAGAATTGAAAAAGTATACATAATTAATATAATTAATTATGAAGTGGAAATAAATGTAGGAACATTCCATTAAAAAAATCACAATATATGAAAGACATTATGATTATACGATATAATCGCTTTGTCCGTGATATATATGTTTAGAATCTTTTAGTACACATTTCAATATGACAAAAAATGAATGTAATAAAAAATTATATCAAAGTAGACCTAAACTTTATCTAATATTCATTTTTTGACACATTATAATACGTGCCGAAATATTTTAAGCATGTCTATGACGGATGAAGGGAATATTTTCAACTAATGCTATCAATATACAAGTACAATGTTATTCCTCATATTATTAACTATCAGGAACTCTTTATTTTTGAAAACAAAAACGAAAAAAAAAAGCTTCTGGAACTCTTGCGATTGGCACAATAGAATAAGAATTCGAGAAAGATTTGACTCCATTGTTGCGATGAAACTTCCTTATTAACTGGAAAAACCAAGAAAATGTACAAAACTACAAATAGAAGCAACGTGTTTCTGCCACAATCCAATCACAAATTACCACGTGTCATTAGTGGAGAGAGATACATGTAGGTGGGGTACTGTTCGAATAGAAACCCAATTCCTATGTAACTTCGAATCATCAAAATCTGATGAAAAAGCCGCTAAAAAGGTTGAATCTTTCTTCAATTTTTCCACCATTACAGCAGAAGAAATCGAAATTATTGCACGCGACGCGCTATTTTGCATTGTCCAGAACATCGGAGAATTCCATTAGAAAAGGTAAATCATCTTCTTTTTCTTGCCTCTGAATCATAATTTGTAGGATTTCTAGCTCGAAAAGGATCGAAGGTTTTGTATTCATGAATTGTTGAAGAATTAGAGCGGCCCCTTCTGATTTTTTTTTTGCTTGATTCAATTCTCTTATATGTAAAGATATAATCTTTATTTGTATCACTTGTTAGCTGCAGTTTATTTCTTATTATTATTCTTGAATTCATGCATGAGAAGCAATTTCTTGATGAATGTGCTGTGTGTTTATGTGTTTTCTAGGGTTGAATTTTGATCCCAATTCTTGTTGAGAAGAAAAATCAGATTATAAGCATTTGATTTTCTGGTAAATGGAGAACCAGAACAATTACCCTACACCTCCATTCCCTTACAATCCTGCCTATGGCTATCCCAATGGACCAACACCTTCAAATCAATACCCTCCTCCGCCTAATCCCGGTGCTTATCCGCCTCCTAATCCCGGAGCTTATCCTCCTCCACCGGCTTCCGGTCCTTACCCCTATCCACCATTTCCTTATTATCCAACACCTTATGCCCTTCCTCCTACGAATCATTTGAACTATCCGTATCCGAATCTTTCACCTTCGTCGTTGCCTCCTTCTGATTACAGTACGCACCCGTATCCATATCATGGATATCCACCTCCTCATCATACTCCTTCTTCTTCTCCTCCTCCTCCTCCTCCTCATCATCATCATCATCATACTCCTTCCTCTTCCCCTCCTCCTTCGTCTTCAGCTCCTCCTCAGCCCAATTTCGAGACTTATGGAAGTTTCAGATATGGCTCGTATCATTATCTCCACCATCAAACATCTGGGAAGTTGCAGCCTCCGGATGTTCAATCCGAAGCTCCCCCTAGAACTGATCACCCGAGCCATAATCACCATCATCAAGATAGTTTGTCAGCTGTTGGTGATTCAGCGCACTCAGTTTACTCAGAGGAAAGTTCTCCAAATCCCCCACCACTTTATCCGCCCATTGATGATCACTTGGCTAATATGCGTTTGTCTGAAATTCAAACAAGGCTGTCTTCTTCTGCATCAGCTTCCCCTCCAGCCCCTGCCGCTGCAGCTGCCATTAATGGCCCTCAAAAGTTTCACTCAGGACCTCTGCCAATCATCGCCGCTAATAGTGGTAAACAGGGGCATCATCACACATTTTCATGGTGGGAAACGTCTTCTACCGGGAAGATGGATTCATCTCGCCCTTCTTTATCGAGTCCTATTAAATATGATGGTAATATGCAGCTTGTGCCGGTCTCCCCTAAATCATCTCTAAAGTTTCTGCTCTTGCATGGAAACTTAGATATTTGTATATTCGAAGCAAAAAATCTCCCAAACATGGATATGTTCCACAAAACATTAGGGGATATGTTCAACAAATTGCCTGGTAATGTGAGCTCCAAGATCGAAGGGCAACTAAATCATAAGATCACAAGTGATCCCTACGTCTCTGTGATAATAGCAGGTGCGACTTTTGCAAGGACTTATGTAATAAGTAACGATGAAAATCCTGTTTGGATGCAGACCTTTACAGTTCCAGTAGCTCATAATGCAGCTGAAGTAAACTTTGTTGTGAAGGATAATGATGTGGTTGGATCTCAGTATATAGGGACAGTGTCGATTCCGACTGAGCACATATATGGAGGAGAGGAAATCAAGGGATTCTTCCCAATCCTTAATTCTAATGGCAAGCCTTGCAAGGCTGGAGCTGTCTTGAGTCTTGCAATGAAGTATACTCCGATAGAGCAATTGAGTATATACTACAATGGTATTGGAGCTGGCCCCGATTATTTCGGAGTTCCTCAGACTTATTTTCCTTTAAGAAGAGGTGGTAGAGTTATTCTTTATCAAGATGCTCATGTACCTGAAGGATGCCTTCCAAATTTGACACTTGGAAACGGAACGCAATATGTTCATGGGCAGTGTTGGAGGGATATCTTTGATGCAATTAGTAGAGCTCGACGCCTTATATATATAACTGGATGGTCAATTTGGCATAAAGTTAGACTTGTTAGAGATGATAATGCTCTCTCTGATTACACATTGGGCGAACTTTTGAGGTCGAAATCACAGGAAGGAGTGAGAGTGCTGCTTCTGGTATGGGATGATCCTACATCAAGAAGTATACTCGGATACAAAACTGTAAGTTCTTGCATTATGCTAAACATTTGGATTGCTTCATTTAGAAGTTACATGCTTTGTATATCAATTTTCAGCATGATACAAGACTGTTGTGGTTATAATCTTGCAAGAAACGTTAAAATTTTGCTGTGAGGTCATATAGTCAGGCATGTTTCGTGCCTCAACCATCTTCTTCTTCGTGTAATGTAAAAACGACATCTGCAAATGCTCATGGAGTTTTGTTTGTAATCAGATTTCAGCATGTATACATGATTAGTATATACAAAACATCCTTCCCCATCTTCTTTTATAGCTGGAAGGTTGCGAGAACTATATCCATTTTGCAATAGTTATGTAGTAAGGTAGACAAATAACTGTGATAAGACTCGCATTCCAATATTTTTCAGCTCCACTTTGCACTTTTTGCCATTATGATATCATATGCTGTTGATCAACAAGATTATGTTGGAATTTGATTCAGTTGTACTTTTCCGACATGTAGTTGAGGTGGGGGCATTAGAGTCTAATTTCCCCTAAGTTCACCTTCGAATCATAGATAAATGTCAATAATTTTCCGGTTGTATCTCCTCATTTGCTTTCCTAGGGATCCTTACTCCGTTGTTGTTCATACTCAGGATGGGGTCATGGCAACTCATGATGAAGAAACTCGACGGTTCTTTAAACATTCTTCTGTTCAAGTGCTGCTTTGTCCTCGAGTGGCTGGAAAACGTCATAGCTGGATGAAGCAAAGGGTATGGCTTCTTCTTTTATCGCTCTTTCTCAGCACAAGTTTTGGGTTCTTCATACTTTCTTCATGCCAAAGATAATCAGATTGTTTCTTGATAATTAGATTTTCTAGCAAAAACTACACATGCTTCTTTATTTATTTATTTTGGAGCCCATCTGTTTTATTTTGTAAATTTATGGTTAAACATGGTATTAAGTTCTTGCAATTCCATGATTAGGAAGTCGGGGTCATTTACACACACCATCAGAAAACTGTGATAGTGGATGCTGATGCCGGAAATAACAGAAGAAGAATAACTGCTTTTCTAGGAGGACTCGACTTATGTGACGGGCGATATGATACTCCAAACCATCATTTATTCAGAACACTACAAACTCTGCATTCAGACGATTATCACAATCCCACTTATGCAGTAATTCTCTCCTCCTACATCCATTGCATATTTCTTTCTGGACATGCGTCACATGCTATGTTTCTTTTCAAGAATATGACAATTTGATCTCTAATAGGGGAGTACAACTGGTTGTCCAAGAGAACCATGGCACGATTTGCACTGTAAAATCGATGGGCCTGCAGCTTACGACGTTCTTTGTAATTTCGAAGAGCGATGGCTGAAGGCTTCGAAGCCTCATGGCATAAAAAAGTTGAAGATGTCTTATGATGATGCTTTGCTTCGAATAGAAAGAATGCCTGAAATATTGGGGTTGGCTGATGCTCCTTGTGTGAGTGATCATGATCCCGAGGGTTGGCACGTGCAGGTATACGACAGAAAATATTTGCGCCTTAGTTATTTATAACTATGTCAGATTTTGCTGTAATTTGGGCTATATTAATGTCCAAATTTAGCATGAAAATTTTATGAGTCAACTTAGCTTTGTGGCGATTTGTTCAGGTGTTCCGTTCCATTGATTCAAATTCTGTCAAAGGCTTCCCGAAGGTTCCTAAAGAAGCTGTCGAAAGGGTGAGTTGAAAGATCTATTCTTTTTAATCCTATCAAATGTTTATGGAAACTTTTTTTACTAAACGAATAGTATTTCTTTCGAGAAACAGAATTTGGTGTGTGGGAAGAATGTTCTCATAGATATGAGCATACACACAGCATACGTAAAGGCTATTCGCTCTGCCCAACACTGTATATACATCGAGAACCAGTACTTCATCGGGTCATCATATAACTGGAGCCAATACAAGGATGTCGGTATGCACTCTATTTCTTTTGCTATGCATTAAAATCCCAATGATTTGGCTTTCTCATTTAGAACTATTTACATTCAAAGCATTTTAATTCTGTGTAGGTGCTAATAACTTGATTCCCATGGAAATCGCCCTAAAAATCGCGGAAAAAATCCGAGCACACGAGAGGTTCGCTGCTTATATTGTTATTCCAATGTGGCCAGAGGGTAATCCTACTGGAGCTGCTACACAAAGGATTTTATTTTGGCAGGTAAATTTTATATTACTTTATTTTAGAAACTATACTATTTAATTAGTCTTGAGTTTACATTAGGTGTGTGTTAATCTTTTTCCTTCTTTTCCAGCACAAAACAATGCAAATGATGTATGAGACTATATACAAAGCTTTAGTCGAGGTGGGGCTCGAGGATGCTTACACGCCTCAAGATTACTTGAATTTTTACTGCCTTGGAAATCGTGAAACTGTCGATGCAGGTGAAGTGCCGGATAACCAACCCGTAGCAAATAATCCTCAGGTATATATATAGTTCAAACTCCATTTATAAACACGAAAATATCTTAGACCTCGATTTTTTGTAATAGTTTGTGACTTTTTTTTTAACATTTTAGGGGCTGAGTCGAAAAAGCCGGAGGTTCATGATATATGTGCACTCGAAAGGTATGATAGTTGATGATGAGTATGTAATCATTGGGTCTGCAAACATTAACCAACGGTCGATGGAGGGCACTCGAGACACAGAGATCGCGATGGGAGCGTATCAACCTCACCACACGTGGGCAAGAAGATTGTCGAGCCCCCAAGGACAGGTAAGATTGTCGAACCGAATCAAATCTACATTCTCGATTATCTTGCACTATCTATGAAAAAGTATTATATCCATACATACGAAGATCTAAACCATCTTTGAACTTGCAAATTGAGCAGATATACGGATACCGAATGTCTCTATGGGCTGAACACATCGGTTTCTTAGAAGAATGCTTCACAAGGCCCGATTCTTTAGAGTGTGTTCGACGTGTAAGGTCATTAGGAGAGGCTAACTGGGAACAGTTCTCATCTCCTCAAGTATCAGAAATGAAAGGCCACCTTATCAAATATCCAGTCGACGTCGATCGAAAGGGAAAGGTGAAGCCCCTCCATGGTTTCGAAACTTTCCCAGATGTTGGAGGTAACATAGTTGGATCGTTCCTTGCTATACAAGAAAATCTTACAATCTGAATTATACTATATTTTTTTTTTTTTTCCCGAGTCTTGAAACGAGGCTCTATTATAGAAGTAGGACACATTTTTGTGAAGGGGATTGGTTTCTGAGATGTGAGACATTCCCTTGCTGTTTATATGTTTTGTGAGTGAATAAGTTGTGATTTTTTATTCTTATACCATTTTTGTATAACATTTTTGCTTGATGTACATTTTTGTATATTTGGAGTTATGGTATATATATACACATAAGAAAAGAGGGAAATTGTAATGTTTGTCGTTACTTGTATTTTTTGTGTGCGTGTAAAGTTTTGATAAAGTGGAATGCAATATTGGATTTAAATGAGACAAGTTCTTAAGTGACAATATGTTTTTTTTTCTTTCATTTTTAATTTCTATATTGGAATCATGGGACGCAATTCGACTACTCCTTCACTTAGCTAAAAATGTGCATTTAATTCATATTTTTGGTCGTTCGCTGAACATGAAACTTATGTAGTAGTACTCTCTATGTTCCACTTAAATAGTCCATTTTTTCTTATTGGTTTATCCCATATAATAGTCTATATTACTAAAATGGTAAAAGTCTATCTCACAACTAATACCATTTTAAAATTCCTTATTTCTACTTGTATTGGTCTCTGTGCCAAAAGCAATGTAGAATATTTAGATGGGATGGAGGGAGTAATATCTTTATTTTTTATCATCAATGCAGCAACTTATATATCAAAAAACATAAATGGACCTACATTTACAATTTACTAACTTGTAAAATACACTTTATAAGGTGTAACTCAAACTCCACACATTTCCAATCATTAACAGAAGGGCTATTGACGCAGACCAAAAAAAATAAAAATAAAAGGGCTATTGACATTAAAATATACGAACTATAGGGTGATTCCGGATAAATCCCTGAAGTTTTGACCAGTTGTAAAAAAAACATATATGAACTTTTGGGTTGTCACTAGACACGTAATTTAAAATCGAATGCCACATAGGATACAATCTCGCCATAAATGATTTTCGAAAAAAAAAATTGCACCGATTTGAAAGTTCATGTACTTTTTTGCGACATGTCAAAGTTCAAGAAATTATCCAAAACACCCTATAATTCGTGTATTTTAATACGAATATTTGTGACATGTCAAAATTCAAGAAATTATCCAAAAACAACATATAATTCGTGTATTTTAATACCAATAGCCCTTAACAAAATTAAAATATGTGCCAATATAAGCTATACATGTTTTTTGAGACAGGGAGTATTATTTTTCAAATACTCCATCTATCTTATTCTTTTTTGGCTCATTTTAATATGAATTTATTACTATAATAATGAAATGATTCAAGAAGAATAATACTGTAATACGGATGACTGTATATAAAGAAAATAATGCTTTTGGAAATGTTGAAATGCCCAATTGAAGGGATTAAAGTGGGGCCTAGTTTAAGTGGACCACGTTTTTCACGGGCTTTTTAAGCATGGCCTAGTACAGATAGATGGGCCCAGGCCCTGATCTCAAAATTCAATATTCATACCCCACTCTGAATTAGTTGTTTTTTTATATGAAAAAAATTAAATATATACATAAATTAGTTGTTATGCATTCTGAAAAGCAAAACCTTTTTTGTGACAAATATAGCCTTCAAACCTAAGCTCAAATGCTAACATTAATCATGCTTGAGGGATATATATTTCCTCAACAAAAATCCAAAAACAATTATTCAAGATTGCACTCCAAGAATAAGCTATCCTTGCACACACAGGACATGAGTGGCCACCTCGAATAAATAATTACTTTTAAAAAGTAAATACTACTCCCTCCGTCTCAAGTATTAAGATATATTTCTTTTCGGTACAAAATTTAAGACGAGAGTGTTTAGTGTGTAAAGTGTAATGTGTATAAGGATGTGATGTGGTTTATGTATTTAGACATATTTTTAAACTAGAGCATCATAAATACATAAAAACATATCCATGTTTCACCTTAAATGAAATATCGTATCAAGACATTTAATTTGGTATAAAAATCATAAAAATCGAATAACAAACGAGAAAATTATGATAGTTTAAACTTTTATGATTTAAATTATATTGTGAATACGTGCTGAGAGGTGAGTGGATGATAAAATTTAATTAGATAATGTTAAGTGTAATAAGGAATTTACTAATTGTACTATTAATTAGCTAATTATTTCCCAAAAATGAAATGTGTCAGAATACTTGAGACGGCCTAACAAAAAAAGAGTGTCGGAATACTTGAGACGGAAAGAATACTACATTAGTAAGAAAATCACCCACTTCCCAAAAACAGTCAAATAAAAACTGGAATATTCGTTCCATTGGTAATAAACATAGGAATAAAATAATAATGAAAGTGATTAGGACAAACCCACTTTTAATGTGGGACCACCTACCTAAGAGGTGTCCTCACTTTCCCACCAAATTATAGAGATGGAGCCATGGTCCCATCACTAAGCAAGCCCCATTTTGCTTCCAACTCAGTTGTATAAACACTTTTGAAAAGCCATTTTAAGTTGTATAAAAGGACAAAAAATAAACACAAGTTGTTCTTTCTTTCTTTTTTTTCTTTTTTTTTTTTTAATTTCGTGGATAATTTTTTTTTTCTTTCAACTGATTTATAGTCGTGTTCGAAAATACTGAACTTTTTGGATTTATTTGGATGAGTTTGTGTTGGGACTAGGGGTGTAAACGAATCGAATCGAAGCAAATAACACAGTATTCGATTCGAATTCGTTAAGGTATTCGAAGATTCGAATTCGAATTCGAATTTTTTTCGAATACTAGATTTGATTCGTATTCGATTCGAAGGTAAATTCGAAAGTATTCGATTCGATTCGAATATTCGATTTGTTTTTTTCTAATGATATTCCAAATGATATTTTAAAGAAAATGATTCGAATTCGATATTCGATTCGGATGTTCGATTCGAAATTATTATTTAAGAAATAAATTTTCAATTGGGCTTAAGAATTAATATCTTATATATATATAATTATATTGCATATAATATTAATATTAATATTAATATTTATAGTTATATTTATATTTATATTTTATCGAATACTTACGAATATCGAATCGAATATCATAAATTTTTATTTGTATTTGAATAATAATCGAATCATAAAAAATATTTGTTTTCGAATTCGAATCGTAAAAAATCGAATACGAATAGGGCTAATCGAATACGAATACCGAATCGAATCAAAATTATTTGATTCGTTTACAACCCTAGTTGGGACCAATTAAACTCGCATTCTTGAACTTTAATTTAATATATTCATTTGTCCTTTTTTTTAAAAAAAAAAATTAAAATTGCTTTGTAAGAAAAAGATGAGTAGTTGAGCTACGACTCATAGGCAGAGGTGGACTTACGTGAAAGCGAGCATAGTCTGAAGCTCCACAATGGTCACGGGAATCTCTATGTATTAGTGTATGTTTCGTTGGAATTTTACATTCGTATTATGTTGATTTTTATTTTTATTTTTATAAATTAGCCTCTTTAATGATTTAATTCTGGATTATAGCATTAATATTACAAACTTTAATGTTTTAAATGCGATACGAATTAATCTCTTAAAGTCTTCTTAGTAAAACTCGGATAGTAAATGGAAAGTAAACTTTAACATAAATTGTTACTGACACACAATGTGTTGTAAAGTAGAGAGGGAAACTTATATTTTCTTTGATTTTCTTTTATAAGATCGAGGGTAAAGATAACATATCTTTTGTTTGCACTTGCTTTCTTCCTTCTTCACTCCCTCACTCCTCCGAAGTTTGACTTTTAAGTAATCTTTGTTTAAAATCAAATTTGTACAAATCATAATATCAATACAAGCACTATAATAAAACGTTAACATAACATTAACTTGAGTAAATAAATTAATAAAGTATTAAAATTAATAAAGTACTAATACAATATTTTTACCCTAACCATCTCAATTAAAAAAAAAAAAAAAAAAAACGAAGAAGAAAATGAACCACCTAAACACGTCAAAATAAAAAAAGGGGAGGCCCACCAAATTCAGAAGCCCATTAACGGCCACGTCAACCGGAGCCCACCACCCTACTTTTTTTTTCTGTTTAAACCTAGCCCAAGATCCGGGACCACCCGCGGCCGCCTCCTTCCCCCCGGGTCCACCACGTGCCCCCACACGTGGGCCCCCACTCCGGCCCCCGGGGCCCACACCACAAGCAAAATTTCTGCCCATTGTAGCTGGGTAGCGCTGCCGCCGTCGCACGTGCGCGCCTCTCCTTTTCCTTTACCGCCGCCGGCGAGCTCTGCCTCGATGGTTCGTCGTTGAAGAGATTTTCGGTAGGATTTCAACGTCGGTTATTTGAATTTTATGGAGAAATAAATCGCGCAGGTGATTGAGCATTCGACCTGATTAAACTCGTGAGTTTTTAGCTGCGGATGGGAACTCTTTGTTGTTGTGAATCTCCCATGAGATATCTCTCAGCATCTGAGTCTTCTTCGCCGCCGCGGAGCCGCTGCTCGAGCTCGGGAGGTTAGGTTTGTGGCGGAAGTCGGCGGCCTGCATGATCTGCGTCACGCGTGGCTCGGCGGCGGCGGCGGGAGGTTGCATGGCGCTGAGGAATGCGGAGATCGGCCTCGCCGCGGCGGAGATGTTGACCACCGGCGACAGGTTCATCGAGGCGGCGGCGGCGGGGTGGATTGCGACGACCTGCGTCGTTTGGTTCGGCGGGATGATGAGGAACGTCGGAGACGGCGAATTCGACGTCGATGTTGCGGTGGGGATCGCCCACATGGTAGGAATCGGTATCATTGACATTAGTGGGGCGGAAATTGACGCGTTGTTGCTCGAAATTATTGCGAAATTATTAGCGCTCGTAATCGCGAAATTATTGGAGGCGGCGGAGACGGAGGCGGTGGTGACGGCGGAGGGGTTCGGCGGCGACTGCGAGCAGCTGATGCTGTTCACGTCGATGAACTCGCTGCTCGACGGACGCTTACGTTTACGATCTTCAGCCGCGGCGGCGGCGGCGGAGGTGGAGGAGGAGATGGTAGCGTTGGCGGTGGTGGTGGTGGGGATTTTCAGAGTACCGTTGACTGACATGGCAATGGCGGGGACGGTTCCGGTGCCGGTGGCGGCGACGATGGCCGGCTCCGCTTGCTCGAGCAGCCAGCGGATGGTTTCGCCGTCGGACTTGTGGCCGAGCTCTCGCGTGAGCTGGAAAACTCTGGCGGCGCACGTCGCCGGTATCCGGATTCTACGGCCGCGCCCCTCCACCTTCGTGTGGCGGTCTTTCGTCGACGATCTCTTCACCGGAGGATGCGACACCGCGAGCGGCGCCGGAGCCGGCTTCTCGTCAGCGGAATCCGGCTGCTCCACTTTCATAGCCGCCGCGCGGAGTGGCTGCGCCGCCGTGACCTGCGGTCGCGGAAATGAGTTCAAATTACGGAAATCACGTTCGGAATCGGGTTGATTCTCCTTGAAATCGCCTCGGAAATCTTGGTTCTGAGTTGAAGCCATGAGATTCAATCAAATTAGGGTTTAGATTTAGGGGAAAAATTCAATCAAATCGAGGGAGCGGGTGGCAGAAGAAATTGAAAATATCGTTTCATAAAAGCGCAAATATATCTAATATAAAAACTAGCTCAAGGAATGAGCCTTGGCAGCTATAAAGAGTCGTACTTCACTCGGTAATACTACCTACCTCTCATATACTTAGTCCACTTTATTATTTGATACGTATTTCCACCGAAACCTAATACGGGTTTTAAAATATAATTTTGTAGTATCGTTTTTTTTACGGGATACTATGACACTCATAGTATCCCGTAAAAAAAACGATACTATAAAATTATATTTTAAAACCCGTACTAGGTTTCGGTAAAAATATATGCATAAAGCAAAGTGGACAAAGTATATGGGATGGAGGTAGTAATAATCTATTTGAAGAAATTCGATTTTTTTTTTTTTTTTTGTAAAAATTTCTTTTGATGTCGAAATCTAACGGCTGTTAGCCAGATATATACATCATGGACCAACATGTAGATAATGCGTGGGGTCCCTTCGATTTTTTTATTTTTAGTACTGCTATAAGTTGGATATTCTTCTTATTTTTCTCATATTTGGCTTTTTTTTCTTCACTATTTTCATTTTATTTTTTACTTGTGGGTGGTAATCACTAATAAATTTGTTGTGCAAATTTCTTGGCCTACGGACCTCCTTAAAATTGAAATTTTGCTAAGGTCAAAATATATTAACAAACTCGAAAATAGCTTGAAATGTTTGGATTAATCGAAAATTTTGAAACGATGCTTAAATTTTGTGTTAAAAATACATTCTGAAAGTTAGCTTAGCTCGATTTGGGCGAGCTAACCCGAATAGCCCGATAAATATGGGTAAAAAGCACGAATTGACCAAACGCATGCGTAACTCATTTAATTAGAGACCCAATTATTTCTTGTGTAGTTCTACTTATTTTGAGTGACAAATGGTCAATTTAAAGAATGAAAACATCTACTATTATTTTACTTTCATGAGAAATACCAAAATAATTTCGCATAATTATATTATCTAAATTCTCTATTTTATATGCAACTATATGTATGTGCTTAGCTTTAAGATTTCGATGTGAGACGGGATATTTTAAATAAATAGAAATACAATATAAAATGATATTTTCCATCCTTCATTCTTATTTATCTAAAATACATCAATATTTACCCATAAACACAATTAAATCAATAGTTTAAAATTTTATTCATCATTATCTTAACAACTATATGAATTGATTTGTGCGCACTAACACTACAAATTCATAAATAGCTTAATGATTATCTTATAAACTTACAAATATATCAATATACATATTCTTATCGTAATTCTATATATTTGAAATTCTATTAATATATAGAATATAGAATTAAATATAAGATAAAATGGAAATAAAAATAATAGTTTATAAGAATTAATTTGTATAAATATATAGAGTTTAGATAAATAACTAATTGAGAATGTAGGAGACGCCACGTAGGTATGTGGTTGTGGTGCTCCGAATCCGGAACGGAACATATAATATATTGTATGCCTTAAATAACATTAATTAGTGACGTGTAGTGACATAATATATAGGCTATTGTATAGGAGATTATGAGTTCGAATCCTTCTATTATCATAATTAAAATTTTAAATTTGAAGTGCAAATATATATATGTATAATATAAAATATATAAAATAATAATTAATGTATATAAATATATAGATTTTAGATAAATAAGAAAGGAGGCCGCAGGTGATGCCACGTAAGCATATGAATTAATGTGGATATATATATATATATGTATAATATAAAATAATAATTAATATATATAAATATATAGATTTTAGATAAATAAGAAAGAGGCCGCAAGTGATGCCACGTAAGCATATGAATTAATGTGGTGTTCCGAATCCACCCCGGAATTATATATTGATGATGATTGGACTCCAACAAAAATTTGTAGCTATTAATTACTGCCCCAAAATCCGATAAATCTTGTTTTTTTAGCATCAATTGCATCATCAACAAATTTGCTATCTGTCACGAATTCCACATTATTTAACAATTATATATACACAAAATATTAAAAACCATATATATACTAATGGAAATTGTGGAAATTGCAGAAATACAAATATAACCTCTAGAAGGGTTGAGTAAAAAAAAAAATAAAAAATAAAAAAGGGAAGGGTAGAAGCAAAGAAGGGTGGGGGCCCCCAAGAGAAGAGGAGGGTGTGGGTTTAGCGGGGGCGGAGGATTGTGGTGGTGGACGCCAGCTCTAGGTGGTGGACCATGGTAGTGGTGGTGGAGGAAGAGGTGAGGTGTGGGTGGCCCTATTAATTTATTTTTAATTTTAATTTTATTGTTTTAACCATAGCCATCAATGCTGTAGAGCCTAGAGTAGTAAGTCGGGCCCACAGAGAATGGGCCCCCGTGGCACTTAGCCCACTTTTCTCTCCCCGAATTGGTCCCCACATGGTTTGGTCTGGATAGGGACTGTTCGTGTTCGAGTGGGCCCCGCTCGCGAAACCTTTGGGGCTATGCCTTTTATTACTGTGGGTCTTCCCACCCCCACACATCCTTTTTCTTCTTTCTTTTTTTTTATTTTTTATTATTTATTTTTATTTCCTTCTTTCAAATGCATGGACTACTGCCAACTCATCGATAAATTCCGTACCAGATAATTTCACACCCCAAAATAAAGTCAATTATCATAAAACGAAGGACGCATCCTTAACTTATTTGCCAATTAGAAAACCAATTTTATCATAAAACGAAGGACGCATCGTTAACTTATTTAATGTGCTCACGATTAGCATAACAATGATACATTTAAAGAAAATTATTAATATTCTAAAAATAAATTGTACTCAAGAAATTAAGCTGTATTAGAAAAAAAACTAAACCCTAAATAAAAAATTATTGACGTGATACTAACACATCAATCGTATTTCTGCTAAATAAAGTAGCATGAGACTAGCATAATTAGGCATAGTAGTAACTATTTATAAGCATATAAATTGCCTTTTAACTATGAGTACCACACACTCAACAATTTGCTACATCTAGTAAAATTTTATGAGATGTAACATCCACATTTAATTATACATAGAGGGGTGATAAAATAGTATGGGGCCATTGAAGAAGGGCATAAGTGGGAGATGATTATCTTACATAGTAGTAGCAATAATTAGTGGGTTAGTATTGGCATTTGTTGTTGTTGTAGTAGTAGTAGTAGTAGTAGTAGTAGGGGCCATTATAATAGCCAAAGGGACTGCAATATTTTAGTAGTGGACTTGTACAAATTTTATTGGAGAGTTGGGCCTAGTACCCCCATTTCACCACACTTTATCACCTAATAACACCACCACCTACATATTCTTATTTATACATAAATTAAATAAATTAAAATAAAAACTCCAAACATGTTACAAAATTGGAGGCTTTATGGGGTCATTCTCTCAATTTTCTCCAATCTCAACCATAACTCAATTGTTAAATTTATGTACTAAAATGGGAAATAACATAAATAGCTATATATAGAACTTGAAGCATAAGTTACAAATGCATTTCAGAGTTGATGACGTAAAAAAAAGGAGAGAGAATCTAACTTACATGAGATTTCTAATTTATTAAGAGTTCTTGGTGTTACAACATGATTTGAGGTATTGACTGGAAAAATGAAAGCTAAAATTCCGAATACTCTGCAATAACTTCACCACTGGAGAGAGGAGGATCTCGTTGAGGGTGGGTTTCTATCAAGAACCGGACATGTAGGTATACCGCGTCTGGGCTCCAACCAGAAGTTCGATAACTTTTTCTACAAGTGAAAGAAACAGTTTTGAGGCATTGAACTAGAAAATGATGCTAATCGGATCATAACACGGAGAGCAAGCTTACCGGTAAGGATCCCGACAATTGGAACCGGTTCTAGTGTCTTTTGAGCACCATCGAGTCTTTGCCTGAAGCATAGAAGAAACATTAGCATAATTTTTTTCCTTTTTACTATATGAGGTTGGGAAAATAGAAAATCTTACAAGAGCATTAAAACTTACCTTGTATGCTTGGTGAAAAATGGATCTCTCATGAGGTAAAGTGCCCACAGCAATTTCCGCCTTTTTAACTGCCATTCGTGCACATAACCAAAGCTTTCTAGGTTATGTTTTGATCACAAGTTTCGACTGAACAGACAGTCAAGATTTAATACGTCAACAAACAATAAACAGTCTAACCTCATTCTTCTCACTGTTGGAGAAACGCAAATCATTGTTATTCTGCCACAATATTGAGACGAATGAAATAATTCCATTTCCAATGAGGTCGACGCCCAAAGAAGTAAGCCAAGGATACCAAGACCGCACCCCATATTTTCTAATAAGCACTACGTATATAAGAGGTCTTAAGATAAACATCACTTCACCAGTCAGAAATAAGCCCCCGGGTATACCCTTCTCAGACATGAAAGTCGAGAGACTAGGCGTTTCAGCCACTGGAGCTGTGAAGATTCATGAAACGTGCTTAGTGGAGAAGTTATACACATACACAGCGGAATCTTGCTACAATAAAATGGATTTTTTTAGGATAGAAAAGGGAGGAAATTACTTGAAGGCTCCACGATTGGTTGCTGGTGTTGAACCCTTCTTAACCACGTGGGCTCAGAAACTGTTCGAGCATTTTCACCGAATCTATTTAAGGCAGACAATGCTCTTCCCTCGAGATTCTGGGGAGCCTGTCCTTGATGATTTTTCAGAATGGAAGAAACCCCTCGTGGGCCAGGCTTCGACGATAGTGCATTTGTTTTTGAATCAAGACTATCAGACTCACTCTGGTCATTTGTAGTCTCGCCTCCATGCAAAAGCATTTTATACCCACTTTTCTGCAGAATTGCCAACCTAAGTAATACCCTATAGTTGATTTATCCACAAAAATTATCTTAGTCACAAAATTTGGATAGGTTTACTTAAGGTAAGGTACTTGAAAGTTGAAACAAAAGTTTATCTGGTTAAGGCAGTTTACTTGATTGCTTCCGTAATGGCCAAGAAGTTCCATTTCTTTTCTTCACCATAAAATTGTTGTGCTGCAACTTCAACTAGAGTTTCCAAGTCCTTGAGTATAGTTATGCAGAGTGGGTATGGGAAGGCAGAAGGCTCTGCATGCTTTGTTCGTGTTTGGGATGGAGCTGTCTCGAGTATATGTTCATTGACGGTGGTTAAAATGCCTAATATTGACGTAACTGCAACGAATTCAAGGCATGTATGAGGGGGAATCCAAATATCCAATCATTAGCAAAATAAAAGATAACATCAAGAAGAAAAGGTTTCAGTATGACAACCAGTTCTAAGGAAATAGAGAGTTCAGATAAAATCTCAACATTTTTCAATTTCAGACACTGCATTGACAAAAAACTTCGATTGATATGAATAAGTATCCCATTCTAGTAATTATCTACGCTGTCGTATATTTTCTTCTAGTGTTTTTCTTGATATTTTCAGATTAATATTGTACAACTACAAACAATAAGGAACTCTAATTCTTTTATTGTTTCCTATTAAGAAAATTTACAATAGTTTGCTGTGATTTCGGAAAAGGAAACACTTTTATGATATTTTTCTTGGAATGAAGTAATTGCAGAACGCAAGAACAAGAGACGGCAATTAAACTTTAATCTCTTTGACTTGTTATATGGTACAGAACTACATCCAAAAACTTCTATGTTTCTGGTACTTAATCTCTGACCAAATGGATTATCTTCTGAACTCTGATTCTCAAATACTTCCTACTTTGACTTTTACTTCCATTTGAATATCTCATGTCCAACTAAGAGCAGATATATGGATTCATGATGTAAAGTCACAAATCCAGCAAGTGAGAGGCCGACAGGCAACGAGAGACATTATTGAATGGAATATATAATCAAGAATTGTCTTGTTAGTAGTAATAAGAAGAAGTCATAGTTACCGAAATTCTACAAAACCTGCTTCTGGTCCAATTTCTGAATCGGAGAACCTCTCTGGTAGAAGCCATGTTAAACCCTGAAATAGAAGTTAAAACAATCTCATAAGGGGGCAGCATAATATCTTGACGTAACTCAACATCATCGGATTGAAATATTCCACTCAAAATTCAGGGGAGTCAAACACTATTCACGTTTCTATCTTGGTTAGTGAGAAACACTTTTCAGTCCATTGCCATACCCTCATCTTCAAACCCATGAACCAAACACTCTCTCTGAAGCAATTCGAGATTTGCAAAAATCTTGGGTTCTAATTGCAGATAAATGCCAAATACACCACAAATCATAGATAGCAAAGGTAGCGAATTTTCAAGATCATAAAAGGAAACATGACGCCATAAGATCCTTTTGGCCCATATGCACTCCAAGATTTCTTAAGTGCTAATTCAACAATTAGGCTCAGTGATACGCATAAGTGAGAACTGATAAGTGTTAGATCAAACATGCCATTCAAAATTCAATAGATTCAACACATAACATGATTCAATCCAAAAAAAACCTGGCAGGTTGCGACGCAGATAGTGTAAGCGGGACAGCAAAATTTGATGGATTCAACGATTCATTCAATTAGTAGAGCAAACAATAAAAGTATGACTTGACCGCTCCACAATACTTCTATGCCACACAACACCAAACATTCAACGTTGCTAAAACTAGCACCAATTCCAAAGAACACAAGAAACTGCACAACATTCAACACCATATCACTTTCATTCTACGTCCGCCACGATTCGAGAATTGAACAAGGTTCAGCTGTCAGCTTCTAAAAACACACTAAGAAAGTCAAACATATGGAAATCCTGCAACTCCAGGTGCTTCAAAATAAATCTAGAACTCTATTACATAGTATCTATGTCGAAACCAAGCAAAACACCAGCTGAAAAGGAACCGAAAACAAAAGCCAAAAAGGAAAACAAAGCAGAAACAAAGTAACCGACAGAGGGAGAAAATGAGAAGCTAAGTTTCAGTGGCTTACATTAGTCAAAGACTCCAGAGAATGCACGTAGTCTTTGTTCCTCCGAATCCATCTCTTGTAAGCTTCCATGTGATCCGAAAAACTGAATCTTTACCAAGTTGAATCCGAGCTAATATGCAGAAATTGAGGAACCCTAAGTCCTAAATCCACCGCTTAATTATATTCATCTGCGATTTCGAGAGAACCCCAAGTGAGTAAATGGGTAAAAGAGGTAACCCTTTAAGGGATATTGTGTTCTTGGATTGCGTGAGAGTATATAGGTGAGAGTGACACATACGAACTGTTGCAGCCTGCAGGTAGATGGAGCGACTCTTGATGAACAGATATTTAACCAGAGATTTTTTTTTCGTAGTTATTTATTGAGTTGATTATAGAATTGTTAGTATTTGGTATTTATTGCAATTTAATGGTTTTGAATCGGGTTAATGTCGAGTAAATACACGAACTTTCACCCGAGTTCTATTTTTTCTACGAACTTTGAAAATTTTGTGAAAATACATGAACTTTCAAAATTGAAAGTTCATGTTGGGAAAATTGGACAAAATTGAAAGTTCATGTATTTTCACAAAATTTTCAAAGTTTGTGTAAAAATTAAATTCTGGTGAAAGTTCATGTATTTACGCGACATTAACCCTTTTGAATAATGTTAGTACCAATAGTGGCTACAAAATAATACTCCTTCCGTCCTGGACCACTTGGCCTGTTTGACTTATTGACACGCATTTTCACCGAGCCGGAAAACGGGTTATAAGATATAATTTTGAAGTATTGTTTTTTTTAGGGATACTATGACTCATAGTATCCTGTAAAAAAAACAATACTTCAAAATTATATCTTATAACCCGTTTCCCGACTCGGTGGAAATACGTGCCAAAAAGTCAATAAGTCAAACAGGCCAAGTGGTCCGGGACGGAGGGAGTAATGGAAAGTATTTCACAAGAGCTTACATGCATAAATCCGAATATATGCAGAGGTTACAATTTGTAATTTATTCATGTCAAAACTAACAAGAAGAAACCAAAAAAAAATAAAATCAAGTCAGATAAGACTTGAGTAAAAAAAGGCGTAGATCCAGCCAGTGTTCTAAAAGAAGGCTGATTTGTCCACCTAGAAGGCATCTAGGCGCTAGAAGGTGTCGAGCCATTCCGATTAATGGCATCAAGACGGTTTTTTCTAAGCGGCAGTGAATTAATTGACATCTAGCCAGGTGCCTAGGTGGTCATAGGCATGTCTAGGTAGTCCTAGGAGGGTTTAGATGAGTTAGTCAGGATTTGAAGGGCTGTAAAATTAAATTATAGTTGAAAAACATGAATTTTATACGTTAACTTATGGATATCATGTTTAAATATATGAAAATTTTGACGTAAACTTTGATTTTATACTGATCCGTCGAAGCCACCTATACACCGCCTAGACTCCCGCCTAGGCCACCTAAACGCTAATCGCACCCCCACCGCCCTACTAGCGTCTAGCGACTTTAAGAATACTGGATCCAGCTGATTATTGAAGCACATTTACACATGATACAAACAATAGAATTAAACCAGAAGATTAGTCAACCCCTTTTTGGCACCTATATTTCACACCAAAAATGAGGAAATAGAAGTTAAAGAATTTTACATTTAAATACTAGAACATGCTCATAATTCCCCTCATGAGTTCAATGGAAACACTTCTCTCTTGAATTATAACCTTGTGTTTATTAGTCTTTCTTGAACTAAGCCTTATGTTTCCCCTTTTTGAGTCTTTCCTGTTCTGCTTCTGCATCCTGGAGTTTCTCTCTCAGTGTTAAAACTCTCTGCCCCACTTCTTCAACCGTTCTTCGAGTGATGGAAGGTTGATAAGGTGATAAAAAAAATGTGTGAAAATGCTTTCAATGATTCAACCCCACAAACCTGTTACAACAGCACATATCAGTTTATGTGATAATAGACTGCAAGGAATTATTATAATCTCAGAATTCAACCAAGTCCGCAGTTAAACAATCGAGATATGTACCTCTTCGGACAACAATGGCAACTTAGTTATGATGAAATCATCATATACTATCATGTAAAACTGATTTAGGTACTTTTGCTGCATTCGCATTCTAGCTTTGAGAAGCTTCGACTCAGCAACTGAGAGAATTAAAGGAGAGTGTAACTATTAAGCAATGAAGTTAATTCGGTACGAGGAGATTATTTGATGGGATTTACCTTCTTCATCATAAATTACATGGTTAATTATGATATTACGCGTGTCAATCTCAAATTTAGTAAGTTCTTGCACGAGTCGTTCGGTCTCATAAAGAGAGAGGAATTCTGGAATGCAGACACAGATGAAAGTTCAGAAATCCTCCTTAAACAAAATCTCACCTTGCATTTCAGTACTCAGAATTGATATATTAAGTATGCACAAGTCGCATGGAGAATACAGGCTATACTGTTTTCTTCTTCATGTTCGAAAACAAGCCAAGCGCAACGTAGAAAGTACTACAGATCAATATTTTCCACAAATGTTTAGGAAGATCAAGCAAGCAGAAGAATCAAAAGTGGTGAAACTGTCTTCAGACACCTCACGGTATCTAGCATAAGCTATCATATGCAAGAAACGCAAAACTAGACTAGGCTTAACTCCAAGATAATCCTAGAAGAGGATTAAAGTTCTAAGCTATCGAAAAAAGGAATAGAAGCCTCTTCTTGGAGCAACAGCTATTATACTAAGAAGATTTGGAGGCTATAAACAACATAAACTGCATGATATCAATCTTGATAGCTAATGTGCCCATCAAAAGGCAAGCAAATCTTACTATTTACTTAAATTAGTGAATATTATCACATCCTTCTTCTTAGACAAAGTACCACTAAGTCTATCCCCTGTAATTTCTACAAATCGAGTAATACAGAAAATGTAAGAGAGAATCATACTTGACTCAACAAGCCACCAAATCTGCTCTTTAAGGCCATAATCTTGGCAAGAACGTTCTCTAATGTTGAAGGAAACTGTAGCAACCACAGGGTATGACCGGTTGGAGCTGTGTCGAACAATATAACAGAATAATCCATGGTTTGCACAAGCCCAGAATGCAGTGAAGTTATATTTTCTCAGGTAAGTAAAGACCAATATAACACATGAAATGAAACCATTTGTTTGCACTAATTAGAAACACAGAATTTCCTCAAGAAAGGATGAATCATGGCATAATAAGTGAAGTTAGATAAAAGAACATGTTTGTTTTTTGCCTGAAGACAGCAGAAAGTTTTAGCCACTAGATGCAATGGGAGAGCTGCAATACATTAACGACATAAAGGAAAATAACTGGATATCATCTTAAATTACAAGTGAAACATCAAGTTTACTTGAGCATTTCAGCGGAACTCATTGCTTCATCGATTCCTGGAATTGAATTTGCTAATTCTGATATAATGATCCAAGAGAGTCTTCATGACTAATCCATTTTCAATTTATCCCTACACATGCAAACAATTCCGAAAAATCAGATCTTTTTTTATGGCTGACCTTCTTAAAGAACTATTCACTCAAGAACATGAACAACACCGTGAACGAATTAAGAGGAACAACAAAAAAGCCCTTCTAGTCGTAGAGGTCACGGCCCCACTAACAATTAGTTACAATCATACACAATCCAAATTGGCTTGATCAAAACATCAATTAGATTCTTCTAATTTACAACTTGAAATTGATCCAAATTAAATTGGAACTCCAAGAATAATCTAATTTTCAATCAACCACTAAACAAAACAATCAAATTACTAGTTTTAATGATAAAGAAGACATATATACATGATAGCAACTGAATAAACTTCCACCTATTTGAGGAACAAAAAAGCCCAGAACTCTAAACAACAACTTCAAATAGTAAAGAATTCGCGGGAGGGGGTGAGAGAGCAATTGTACCATAGCGTACAAGTTGGAGAAGCCATTAACGAGGGAGGGAGACTTGGTGAACTTCTGCTGGAAGGCATCGCTGAGGTTATGGGCGGGGTCGGTGGAGATGATGAGCACAGACTCCAGCACGCTGGTGAGCAAAATCGAGATGATAGAGCTGCACGTGGTCTCGTCCACGCCGCATTTGCCGCCGACGAAGATCCACTTCAGAGAATCCTGCTCCGGTACGTTCTGCACCGTCCCCTCCGGCAACCTCCTTTGGGAGTGTTCGCGGTTTGGTTTTGGTGCGACACCAATCAAATCAAATATAAAATGCGATTTCTTAATCTTTTGAAACCAAATCAAACTAGTACGAAGTAGTAGATTCTAACAAAAATAAAATAAAATAAAATAAAATAAATAAAATAAAATAAAATTCAAACTAGTAGTAGTATTTAAGTATGAAAATTAAACAGACCAAATCGTATTAAAATGGTTTGATACGGTTTGAAAAATTAAATATCTATTAAAGTTTAGCATATATGTCTTTCTCTAAAATAAAATTAGAATAAAATAACATTAGCGTACATATACTTGATAACATTCTTTAGCAAACGACTAAAATTAAAATAACTTCACTTCCAGAAATAACCTACATAATGTGTAATAGAAGAAGAAATGGAGAAAGATAAAATTTTTAGGTTTTAGTGATTTGCTATTTCTATTAAAAATTTAAATATAGAATAACAATTTAATTAATAAAAAAAAATTTAAATATGGCCCAATACTTTAATTAATAGAGGTTCCTTTTAAATATTGCCCAACTCAATGTAAATATTTTATACTTAAATTACTAATTAATATTATTATGAGTCTATTATGATTTACGATTTGGCTTGATTTTTTTATTTTAGAAAACCAAACATAAACCGTTAATCATAATTTAAAAAAAATTAAAAACAAACTATAATTTTCAAACCATAAACCAAACTAAACCGCACAAATATAGTTTTGTCCAATCGATTTAAGGTTTAAACCAAGATGTGAACACCCCTAGATCCTTTCGACTTTTCATACAAGTATGCAGGCTTCATTTTATTTGCCATTCCACCCCTTCTTTTTGCTTAATACGAAAAATTACCCTATAAAATAAAATTATTAATTGGGCTCGTCGTCAAGCGGACAATTACAAGTGAAAGTTTGGGCCACTGACATGTGAAAGTTTAGTTTAAGTAATTGGAATGCAAGCTGTCTGCCGTTTACAGTGCTAGAAAAATAAGTTATCAAAGGTTTTCAAGCAATTGTATTTGTTAAAATATTTGGATGCTAATTAAGACGTCTGTTGTACATGTAATAAAATAATATATTAAGGAGGAATAGTATTCTTCATGTTGTTTTATTTTCGAATATCAAGTCGCTTGTTGGTTCAATATAATTATAAATCAGGTCAAGGTGGATATTTTGTTATGATAGTTGTACAAATTTCTAATATTAAAACACACATTGTAAGAATCACTACTCTAGAAGGCTGAGAAAGTTCGTTAGTTTGATTTGATTTGTGATTTCAACAGTTAATTATTATCTGATATAAGTAAACTAAATTCTTTTTTTTAAGAAAAACTATTTTTAATATCATATATTGAATGATAGATAAAAAATATCAATATAGGTTGGATTCTACTACGTTCCTAGTATAAAATATAATTTGACTCGTCGATTTAGCCCTTATTTGATCCTCTATTGTAATTATGCATAACATTTCCAACTAATCAACTGATGATCATCAAATGTCTACAATGCTTCCAAAATTAGGTTTTTTTTTTTTTCATCAAAACTTTTTATTATTATTGATTTAATAAATATTATGGAGATGTGATGATTGTTCAATGATGCGATAAGAGAATGTTATGCATTAATCTAGTAGATAATCCAGATTGACTCGGCCGGGCCAACCGATTTTGCTAAAATATTATTTGAAGAAAAAAAAATGCATCTCTAAACAATTGTTGTCAAATAAACTACAGTAATCAAAACATATCATAATGTATAAAATATTATAGCATGGATGAAATTTTACATTAATACACATGCCCTTGTTCTACACTTAATGGCACGCATACATACATCTTATTCTCGCTATTAATTAGTAGAGAGAATTATAAGAGAAACAAGTTGCTATAATGGAGCATATACAAATGAACAATGAAGGCAGCAAAGTTACATTCAACAACTTACTCATGCCGTAGTAGCCAGCGAGGGTGATGGCGCCGTCCGCGGCCACCCGAGCCAGAGTCCCAGCCTCCGTCGATAGCAAGCCGCCGTTGTATGTCCCGCTCGAGAGTCGCGAGGACATCACCCGTGATAGGAGCGACAAGTTAACACCTAATAGGGATTTTAAAAAATTGATTACGAGTCACTTCGCTTATTGCATCTTCGTGCAACATCTTCTACTGCTCGAATCTTACACCTATAGCATCTACACATGATGATTGCCACATATTATATATATACATTTTTAATTATGTTCGATGCCCTCAACATATACATAACTATTTTACATTTTACTGACACGTGACAATCATCTTGCAAGATGCAACAATATATGTTGTACGTTGATCAAACAGAGGATTCATTCGAAGACATACCTTCGACAACTTCAGCAGCGACGAATGTGAGCAGAGCCGAACAAACATACTGGGGGACGGAATACGGGGTTATAATGTGGAAGCTGAAGACGATGCCGATGCACACCATGATCTCCGATGCTAGCAAAACTTGCCTTCACCTCACAAACAAGGGAAGGGAGAACATAACACACATTTTAGGCACATGTATAGCTCAATATCAACTAAGAAAACTTCATTGTTTCAATTTCTCTACCTTTCCTCAAAAATGTTGCTGAGGTAGCTTCCGACAAGAACGTTCACGGGCAAAACAGTCAGTCCGAGACAGGCGAGAAAAACGGCTACATTACTCGAAGACCATATGAAGTAGTACGAGGTAATGACACTCGATTCTGCCAGCAAAACCTCCATCGCATACTTGAGCATGAAGTATATGAGCAATTGTACCTGATCATAGCCACAAAAACAAATTTATGATAATGTTACTAAAACAACTCGTTACTAACTCGAACCGGACCTTCACAGAAGGCGTAAGCAGCTTATATGCAGACACGATGGATGTCACGGGTTTGTGGTCTTCCTCTGAATCATCTTCGTCAGCATCTTCGTTGTTGTTCTCTTGCTGCTTCTCTAATGAGGCCGTGAGCAGACGTTGGGAGACAAAATTCTCTAAAACATCATTTTTTAATCCTACAATGCAAAGTAAAAATTAGATAACATTTTTTTTTTTTTAATTGAATAGCTTTGAATAACTGAGAATCCGAAAATCGTCCACATACCATTGTTGGAATTTTTCCAAGTAGAGTTTAGTTTCTCGTCGTTATAAGGCTCTTTAAACGAAAACCATAACCATACTAGATACAGTAGCCATGCTAGAGCCATGATCCATCCAGGTAAAGTATCTTCATTGAAAGTAATATCGAAAATCTTGAAATTGGTTTGGAGCAAAGCTGCCAAAGCAGGACCGCACGCCATTCCAAGAGCACTTGCACTGACAAAACCGGCAGAAGCCTTCATACGAAGCTTCGTCGGAACACAGTCACTTATGTAGCGACGATTCACAGCCCTAGCAGATCCCAATCTGTAAAAACAGATTCGATAAATATAAATATACTTTGAATTGATTACCAAAATATATAAATGTAAATGAGACATCAATTCTTGATTCTCACCCACAGAAAACACGGCCGATCAACAGTACGTAGATCGAGTCGAGATCATAAGCAAGGGCATATAAAGTGTTCCCCACGAGAAGAACGATGCTGCTGAAGATGAGAGGCTTCATGTACGATTTGTTCGACCAGGCACTGAAATATACAGAGGAAAAAGCCTGAGCTACCGCCATGGAACCGATGACGGCCCCACAAACAGTAGCTGCAGCTCCGAGGCTCAACGAGTAACTGTCCGCTGTCGGAACGATTATATAAGTGTTCACCATGTATAGAAACGTGTTAACCAAGTTTAGAACAAGTGACATGAAGTGATATCTTTCATCAACTTCATTATTTGGAGGGGAAGTTGGAAGTTCCTCCTCATGGATTAGTGCATGTTTTCCTATGTATTGAAGGAAGTCTGTCGAGTTTGATAACCGATCGACTGCAGTTTTGATCGACTCGATCACCGGATCCTACCAACAGAAACAAGTTATGTAAACCTTACTTGTTTCTGCTGGCAGGATCCGGTAATCTCCTGAAATTCAAATAATGCAGAATTGTTCAAAAAAATTCTGCATTATTTGAATTTCAGGAGAATTAATTGTTATATATACAAAAGCAAAAGAGATGAAACCGGGAGAGAAAGAGCTGGCTCATCATAGATCGAGACGAAGATCCCTTGATGATCTTGAAGATCTGCAAGGTGTCGGGATAGGCTGCCAACAACCGCAGAAATTCCCTACACATGTGATTCGAAATCATCGAAAATATGATTAAAAAAAAAATGCAACTAAACCCTAGTCGGAAAAACTCTCTGTCTTACCACGTGCTTAAACACTTGTTTAAGCTGAGAGTAAGGATGATTTGCACGAGTCTTGACATAGTAGTTAGTGAACTTGTAACCGAACCTCTTATCGAACTTCTTCAATATCTTACGAAGTCCGATAGCATTCAGCTCCACGAAATGTAACAGCTTTAGAAGTTCATTTCCAACGATTCTGTAAGATTCTTGCATTTGAGGTATCATTGCTGCATCATTCTGCTGAATGAGGGCATCGTGCTGCTCTCCGAGGATCGATAATCGACTCGCCACGTGGCCTTCTTGTTCGAGTAGAAAGAGGACGGTTTTTTCGATCTGCATTTTTGCAAAATGGGGTGATTGTATATTCTTTGAAATTTACTAGTTAGAGTATGGTTAATTATTTTTTACCTGGTTATCAAGAACCCTAGAGAAATCCATGAGGATGTAGTCACGATTGTGCTCTGAAGCTTCGATTTCTTGAACATATTGCTTCACTGTCTTCTTCATTAATTTGTAATTGATGTAGAAGCTGGTTCAACAACATAACACAACACAATCATGTTATGTTATATAACGAAAATCCATGCTAATTAATAACTTTTGTTGCACTTCAAAACCAGATCCAATGCCACAAAACGCATGAATGAGAAATCATTTTTTATTTGAAGATACTGGAAAATGAGAACAGAGGCCAAGTGAGAGATTATTACATAGTTAATTGTTAAGGATAAAAATTTAGTCATTCTTTGCAAGAAACGAACTCCTAATTAATCAATTGGGATCCTCTACACCCATTTTTGTAAGAAACATGAAATATCATGTTGTAACTAGAGCCTAATTCACAATTTCGACATCACCCCAAAATTCAAGAACTAGACTTGGAAGCTTTAAGCTAGAAAATTCGACAAGCTATAACAATTCTAAAAAAAATAAAAAAATAATAAAAAAAGAAAAAAAAGAAAGAAAAGAAAGGTGCATCAATTCATCAATTAAAAAGGGACGAAATTCCAGATAAATAGGTTCAGTTTGGTGAAGCTTAGGAAAAATTAATCGTACCTTTCCCATTCTTGAATTTGTAACTTTTTCAATTTTTTGCCAAAGGCAACCATCCTTCGTTCAGCTATCAAAACCTGCATTTAAAAAATAAATAAAAATAAATAAATAAATAAAAACAGTTATTATCACATCATAATAAAGGCTATGAAACGTGCGAAAGACCAAAAGTAATGCTATCTTGATTGCTAAAGATTTTCATGATTCTAAATTATATATATTTCTCATGAGTTTTGATGAAAAAGGCTTAAATGGACAACACTATTAGTTTTAGGTAAGTACTCCTCCGTTTTTTTTCATTTGACACATTTGTTGAATATATGAGTGTTGTAAAATAATAAAATGTGTCAAATGAAAAAAAACAGAGGTATTATTAATTAAAATACTATCAACAAACTCTCTCCGTAATTGAAGAATTTACATTTTGTTTTCATAAGATTGCATTTCTTCGTTCCACACACAACCCTCATGTATGAAAAATCAAGAAAATTCGAGGAATATTTATACTTTTTTTTATCATAAAATTAAATCGAGATTTCATCCTTATCACGTTATATAATTCTTCACATGAATCAATATAGTTAAAAAAAGAAAAGAAAAAAGATTGAATTAACTAATTACTAGTTGTGATCATCATTCCAATTTACTCTCTTTGTTTTTTTTAGTATCCTAGCCGCCAAATAGCACATATCAAGGAATTGTGTAAATTTACATTTTAATTCATTTATTATTCTCTTTTTCTAGAGCACCAACTTATATATAACATTAATTATAGGGGTAAAATTGAAAAAATATAACTATTATGTCATCAAATTCAGAAATGAGATACTTAAAACTAACAACAAAAATAGTAAATATAACACTTAAAAAAATAAACAGAGGGAGCATAAATTATGCTATTAATATACTTTTCGAGCACTATATATCATTGCGTGTAAACAAATAATATGGTATATATGTAGTTGCTATATTTGTCGCAAAAAGTATCAAACTTTTAGATAATTTATACATTTTATATTTTTAAAATATAACACAAAAAGAAATCAGAAGAATCATATACGTGCATCAATAGTTTTTCCACTTAGAGTTTAGTTTTTTCTAGTAGAAACTTTTATTTTTATTTTTATAATGTATAATAATAATAATTTTTTTTTAAATTGATATATCATCGTCATGTCACTCGTGAATACACTAAGTATGTCCATAGTGGCCGGATAAGGGAGCATTCCTTCACATATGTATATATACATATATTATATATACATGGTAGGGAAAAGGGTAAAATATACTACTAGAATAGAGATGACTTATTTATTCGAAAATGCACCAAATTTTGACTCCATTTTTATCAACCACTAATACAAAGATAAATTGAAATGGAAATATAAAGATGCACCAAATTTTGACTCCATTTCTATCGACAAATATAAAGATAAATTGAAATGGAAATATTTGAGATTTCAATGAAAACTCGTTCAAAATTGAGAATCCAAACATAATTATGATTTTGACGTGTTGTTACCGACAACTGATATAATAAAATAACATATTTAGTTTGGACCGCACAAAATTCTCCATCTTAGTAGCTAATATCATATCTCAACTAGTTATGAAATCCCATTTTTTAAAATTATTATTGCGTAACCAATAATCTCGTTCAAATCAGAACAAACCCTTACACCATATGTGCGTGCAAATTACACACACCATGCAATATAAATACTTTTGTCTGTGGGTGAAATTTTCAACCTCTCATTTTTAGGGGTGGTTCGGTATACCATACCGGGATTTTTTGGTCATACCGATATTATACCGAAAGTTTCGGTATACCGAAGTTTGGTATACCGAAATTTCGGTATGGTTCAAACGTGTTGAAATGTTGTCCCACATCGGTTGGAGATGGTCTCTAGAGCCTCTTTATATGGTGAGACAACCCTCCCCTTCATAAGGCCTTTTGAAGGGGAAATGAGCCCAATATTCCATTTTCTAATATGGTATCAGAGCCAGACTCCAATTCGATGATGCCCCCCCCGATATCGTTGTCAACAGATGTCGTTGGGTTGTCCACGCTGCGCGTGAGGGGGGTGTGTTGAAATGTTGTCCCACATCGGTTGGAGATGGTCTCTAGAGCCTCTTTATATGGTGAGACAACCCTCCCCTTCATAAGGCCTTTTGAAGGGGAAATGAGTCCAATATTCCATTTCTAATAAAACGGCATACCGTTATCGTACCTTATTTTCAGTATACCATCTTATTTTCGGCATACGGTATACCGAAAATATAAACTTCAAATATTTAAATTCCACAAAACATAAAAAACACTTAATACTAATAATAATTATCTCCAACAAGCAATTAATATATAATTCATTAATATTAATGAATAATTCATTAATTATTTAATATATATACATATATAGTTGTATAAATATATCAATTTATATATAATTGTTTAGAATTTTTGGCATATACCAAATCTTCGGCATATACCGCGATTTCGGTATGTACCAAATATCGGTATTTATTGAAAATTTCGGTATACCAAACTTTCGGTTCGGTACGGTATACCGCGGTATTTGAAATTCATATACCGTTACCATACCAAAACCTTTCGGTACGGTATCATACTATACCGAAAATACGGTATACCATAAATTCAATAAAATACGGTATTTTTCGGTATGGTTCGGTCAGTATACCGATATTTCGGTATTTTAGTCCACCTCTACTCATTTTTAGTTACGACTTACGAGCTCACGTCGTATTCCATTAGAAGACCGTACAAATAAATTAATATTATTTTCTAGCAATATCAAATATTATCTCTAAATTTATGAACTTCGCTTAATAGAAAAGGAGAACCACAGATAAAAGAGAAGCTATGATCATGAAAAATATTCTAAACAAAAAAAAAAGCCCATCATAATTCTTTAATTTCCCATTTATATATTCATGAAACGGAAAAAAAATTCAAGAAAATTAACTGCAAGTAGATCAATGCAGAAAAATGAAGCATAATTACTTACACTAAAGATAATACACTTTCTCCAATGATCGAAGATCTTCAAGAAAATCCATGCCTTTTAACGAACTCACTTAGTGTGTGTAGTGTGTGAGATTTTGAGCTCAAGTGTGTGTGTGTAGTGTGTTTTTTTTATACACGTTCATATATGTGTTTTGCAATGTCTTTTGGAGACTGGAGTGGTGAGGTCGTATATATAACAGAGTAATGGCCCATATTTTTTTTTTATTCTATACAAAATTGACACGTGTAAATGGTTAATAGTGTTAATTTCCCTTAAAAGTGTAGACATAATAATAATACCGACTTAATGGATCCATCAAGATTCCTTCACGTTCGGCTTTTCTTTTTTGATTTTGTTTTTTATGGAAGATATAGTATAATAAATACGGAGTACATTTTTATTTTAAACCACTAATATAAATTATATTCACAACCATGCGTTTACGTGCCCAACCTCTTGTTTGTTTGTGTTTTTTAGGTCCCTAAAATTCTAGATAGGACCATTTTTTATACGATAGTAACTTACAGTAATATAATAAAAGAAAATTTTCATCCCGTTTATCATATTTATGTACTGGATTTTTCGCAATTATTTGGATGTGTCGAAAAATAGTCGTTAAGATAAAGTTTTGGTCATATTTGATACTCCGTATATGATAGTATACACTACTACATCAAGTAAAATAATACACCATATTAAATGAGACCTAAACTTTATTTTAACTTCCACTTTTCGAAATATAAAAATATATGTCGAAAATACAAAGCATAAATATGATTATGATAGGACGGAGGGAGTAGTAAATTATTATTGAACATCTTTTTAATTACGTATATGGTTATAACTTATACGTCTTCTTAAGAATATTCCTAATTATTACAATCATGTACTATAAGCTTCATTTGCTAATCGGATAATCTTCTATGCACTCGAAAAAAGTTAATTAATAATGATTTATGTCTCGACTTACCGCATAAGCGTGCATCAAATCAACAACTTTTTTATAATAATATGATAAAACTTTTTTATAATAATATGATAAATATATTATTTACAGTTATTTTTGAATTAGATTAATTTAGTGGACTATATCGAACGACGTTGATTCTTATCCACGTAGCCATCAAACAAAAGCAATCCCATTTTGAAATCCATTTTAGGGCACCAAATGTAATGATATAATTGAACATGACATTTTACAATTTTTTGTCACAGTCGGAAATGTTATTATTAATATTAATTATGGGGGAGTAGTTATGACTTATGAATATGATCGATGTGAACCCTACCAACGATTAAGTTTTTTTATTAGATAAATATTTTTTTTTGGGTTAAATAGTGTTTTAAATATTAATCTTATTAACAACATAATAGAGATTTACCTTTTCAAAAAAAGAAAATATGAGAGATATGAATAGGAATTTAGTCTTCTTTTCTTGGTCTCGAAAACCTTTAAACTTATCTTATGATTTTTGTTTAAAATAAGAGTATCATAAAGAATGGCATCTACGTTAACATTATTTACGTACACTCTTTGTTGCATTATTATATATTTCAAGAACATATTATCAATAATATAATAAAACATACTCCGTAGTAGTTTTTAAAAATTTCAAAAAATTATCTCACAAACCATATAAACGTGTGTTCTCTTTGATGAAAAGGAAAATGAGAGATAGGAAAAAGGTGAAAATATTATCCCACAACATGATCCTTACATTTTTACCTCATGTTTTCTATGATGAAAAATAAAATTTACATGTGTAAAATATTATCACTCCAAATTGGGATGGAAATATTATATAGATTTGGAATTATAAAGAAGGAACAATGGATGTCTTTGAAAAATTTCCTTCCTTTTTCCGACATTTTCTCTCGAAAGAAAAGTGGAAAAAATCTCATAGTAAAATTTAGCAAAGTATTCTCCTAAATCTACAAGGCTAATGGGCTTAAAACGTTCTATTGTGGCAATTAGGCATTTGATAAATGGGCCCTCCAACTATTGTCATTTTTGTAATTCTTTTAATTTTTATTTATTTTTTTTAAGAAAAAAAAGTCCATTATAAAAAATATTCACAAGCCCTTAAGGTTTAAATATTAACCTTGTTCCCTTAATTAAACTCAAGCACCACCAATGGTTTAGATAATTTTATCGTTCTTAACATTAATTACCTTTTAGAATTACTGTATTTTATGTATTTTTCTTAATAAATAATATACGTACGTGGTCATGGTGGATATGCATTGATATAATAATCGACAATATAGGAATGAATTTTTGTTAATTTTGCACTTATGATGAATAAAATTAAACCAAACAAATGCAGGTTTCACGATGCAATATATATAATATGGCAAGTTCAATAAAATTAAAAATAATCAAGCACAATTCCAGGAATTAAATAAGACGCATATAAGGAATGTATTAATACCATAGTAGAAATCATGAAAAATCTTTAATGGTGGGCAATACTCTTCTATCTACTTTGGGCATATTTAATATGTCAACAACTAATGTCATGGTATCGTATTTAAAAAAATTATTATTAATATACCTTATAAAAATTATCTTATCAAAAAAAACTAAACTTTAATAAAAAAATTAAACTATAAAAAAAATCCTAAATAGAAAAATTATTGACGTAATATTATTACGTCGGCCTTGGGCCCCATTTTATAGTATTTTTGAGTAATTCATCGTATTGATTAACTAATTGACTAAATTCCGACTTAATGTATATATGTAATAAATTTCTTGCCAAAGCTAGAATATGCAATTAACAAAATTTTAAAAACTAATAGAAAAAAGGTAAGTACATATAATTCAATTTAATTACAATTTATTTTAAAACACCACTAATATATCGTTTGTATTTCATTCAATATTCACGTACAAAGTATAATAACATAGCTATATCCAATGATGCTAAAATTTCAAATCTAGTCTAGGTTTCAAAATACAACAATCTATGTAAATGAACATTGCAAGCTACTACAAAATAAAGTATGCCAAAAAAAAAAAAAAAAAAAAAAAAAAAAAATCGTAAAATATCAGAAAATTTCAACACCGATGATGAGAGTTCAAGCAAGCAATTTTCTTGATCTTCTAATAGTAAAATTAGTGATTTTGATGACGAGGCCGGGCGAAACGTCGTCGTGTTGCTGAATATGAGGGTTGTTTTCCAGTATGAATGGATCGTCGCACTTGTCGCTTATGCTGTGAAGCGTTTCTCCCTCTCTCACTACATATATTTCGCTGCATTCTCTTCCACTCGCCGCCGCCGCCCTCCCTCCGCCGCCGCCGGCGTAAGCACCGCCGCTCGGAGAACTCAGACCCATGAGCAGAAACATGAGAAAAATAGCTTTACAAGAATCCATTACGACCTCTCTCTCTTTCTCTCTCTAGTTAGTGTATATATAATGTTTATGGGAATGTAAATTTTGATTTAAGAATTTAGAGTGTGATTAGGGTTTTAATTAAAGTTGATAATGAGCAGGGTAGGATCCACGATTGTGAGTGTGGAGTAGTGGTTAGTTTTAGGAGAATACAATTAGTAACTGTCTAAATTAATGTGAGTTTATTTATTTATTTATTTTTTATTTGAAGGAATTAATATATACTATCTCCATCTCCTTATATTAGAGTTTATTTCCGTTTTAGTCCGTCCCATTATATTAGAACTCTTTCCTAAAATGACAAAAATTACTTGGATACAATTAACTCTCTCTCATTAGAATTAATTATAGCCACATATCCTCTCATTCCTTGATTTCTGTGCAAGTCAAATTAGCTCTAATATAATGGGATAGAGGTAGTATATATATATATATATATATATATATATTGTGTAGTTGATTAATTTTTGGGATTATATATTAAATACTATTGGTCTTGGTCAGTCCGTTGCCAATGGGTACTTGTAAAGAAAAAATTGTTAATTTCATTAATGGAAATTGACCCGTTGAAGTTTTCTTGTAGTTGACGAAGGAATTAAATTGAAATCAATTCTTCAACTTGTAATTTGCGAGGAGTTGTATGCGTTGCAACCGATTCCAATGGGATGATCATTAGCATTGTTCTCATTAATTATTCTTTATTTTACTAGATATTTATTGTATAGAATAGAATTATGCATACAATAACTATATATGAAGTGATGAAAACAATAAATATAGGCCGCATTAGTCGAATTGGTAGTCATATTTAGTACTACTATTAGAATTGACGTAATTATTCTTTATTTTACTAGATATTTATTGTATAGAATAGAATTATGCATACAATAACTATATATGAAGTGATGAAAACAATAAATATAGGCCGCATTAGTCGAATTGGTAGTCATATTTAGTACTACTATTAGAATTGACGAATATTGACCTTTCAAAAAAAAAAAAAAAAAAAAAAAGGAAAAGAATTGACGAATATTGGAAGAAATTAGTTTCCCTCAAAATGGGCTTAGAAATCTCGACTTGGAATATAGACTAGATACACAAGTTAGGCTAAAATATAAATAGTGCTTGACTTTTTTCTTCTTTTTTTGAAGGAAAAAAAGTAGTGCTTGACTTAGGAGTTAGGACAACACGTCAAAGAATTTTCGATGTATTCAATGTTTTTCTTATGTCGAGAAATGCAATATTGTTAGGTAAAAGAAAATTACATTAGACGACTGGAAATAAAAATAAAAATAAAAATAAAAATAAAAATAAAAATAAAAATAAAAATAAAAATAAAAATAAAAATAAAAGAAGGATGTATTAGTTAAATGCAATATAAAGTGTAGTATAATATTAGTATTTCTCGGAATGATATCCTCTATACCAACTATTATGTTCCAATTGTGTATCAAATGTTAAAATTTATTAGTTTTATAATGTTTTTTATAAAAATAAAAAAATATTATATTATAATAAATCATGAGGCAACTAGTATTTAGTCTCTTTTGAAGATAAAAAGTTAAATTTTGCCCAAAATATAAGAAAACACAAATTTTGTTTTTTTTCAATTTTCGTCCTCCACTCATATTTTTTTTATTGTAATGAGTCACAAAATATTTTAATTTTTTCTACCAAATAAAACGGTAAGAAATCATTAATTCCTTATCTTTTTCTACTCGTTTTTGTAAGAAATTTTATCTTTCATTACATTTTACCAATCATCTTAGTAAGAAATAATATAATTTGTTATAATATTTTAGGAATTTTTTCTTATGAATAATTTTGGTAATAAATTTGACAAATTCTCCAATTTCTTGAAAAAAAAAGTATTTAACTGTATAGGAGATGGTATGAAAATCACACACATTGGTAAGAAATTACATCATATTTCTAACCACTTAATCATTTATTAATGCACTATTATTAGTTTCAGAAATGAAAACAGCAAAAAGTTATCAAAAAACGGTAATAATTTTCTTACCAAAAAACGGCAAAAAGTTATAAAAAAAACTACAGATATAGTAAGAAATTGATATCTTCTTGTCTTTCGCTTCTCATAGCCGTCGTCAGCCGAATAATTCCTACAATACAGTAAGAAATTCTTATATAATTTGAAACACAGTAAGAAATTATCAGATTCTCGCTAACTATCATTATCAAATATAGGCATTATCAAACAGTAAGAAATTATCAGATACTCAATCTTTTATTACCAAAAAAACGTAAGAAAAATGTCAGATTCTTATCAATTTATCAAACAAAACAAAGTAAGAAAAATAACAGATTCTTACCAATTATCATCAATTACCAAAACAATGTAATAAATTATCTTAGCACATTGTTCACATCACTAAAATTATAGTAAGAAAGGTCGATTCTTACCAAACACAAGCATTAGAACCTAAACCCTAAATACTCGGTCTTTTGTTACAAAAAATAACATAAGAAAGAATGCCAGATTCTTACCAATTTATCAAACAAACAAAGTAAGAAAAATAACAGATTCTAACCAATTATCATTAATTACCAAAACAATGTAAGAAATTATCTTGACACAGTGTTCACATCACTAAAAATATAGTAAGAATCTTCGGTCGATTCTTACCAAACACAAGCATTAGAACCTAACACCCTAAATACTCAGACTTTTGTTACCACAATAACGTAAGAAAAAAATGTCAGATTCTTACCAATTTATCAAACAAAACAAAGTAAGAAAAATGACAGATTATAGTAAGAATCTTCAGTCGATTCTTACAAAGAAGAAGCAGTCAATTCGTAAACCCTAAAAATTCTAGAATTTGTTACATTAAAATCAAAGGAGGAGGAGAAGAAGAAGAAGAAGAAGAAGAAGAAGAAGAAGAAGAAGAAGAAGAAGAAGAAGAAGAAGAAGAAGAAGAAGAAGAAAACCCTAGATCTATGTACAAAAACCCTAGATTTGCTTAAAAAAAAAAAACCCTACATCTAAAAGAGAGCGAGAGAGAGAAAGAGAGAGAAAGAGAGAGAGAGAGAGAGAGATCGGACCTGCAAACCTCGCCGTTCAACTGCGTTCGAGGTGAGTTTCCGCGGCGCTGGATCTGAGAGCTTCCGCCGGCTCCGGCTCCACCTCCACCTCCGCCCGCTTCATGGAGAGAGAAAAAAAAACACTTAAAGAGAGTAGAAGAGCTCCGTTGTATCTGTTGTCTGCGTTCTCTTCGCCGCCAGTCACTTGCAGAGAAAAATGGGAGAAGAAGATATGAGGTAGAAGCGGGGAGGAGGGCTAGGGTTCTAGAGAGAGAGAGGGAGGATTTGAAATGAAGAATGAAAATGGGTGGAGAGAAATAAAAGGGGATAGGGTTTGGGGGTATTTTTGACCTTCCACTTTAAAATTGGGCAAAATTAGTATTGTGTTATATTTTGGGCAAAATTTTGTTTCTTTATCTCTAAGGGGACAAAAGTGTGCATTTCCTCATAAATCATAATAAACATTTATAACTAAAAAATGGAATTTTTAAAAATAATATACCCTAATTTTGGATTTATCAACCCTATTTTAGCTAATAAAATTGAAATTAAATGCTAAAAAAAAAATTTGTAAACCCTGATTTGGATGAGTGAACCCTTAGAAAATAATTATAAAATTAAACTAAATTATTATAAATTAAAATTATTGAATAAAAATATATAAAACTAGTAGAAATTAAAATTTGGTACACAATTGAAACACCAAAATGAGTGTAGAGGATCCCAATTGGTATGTCTCATGTTGTTAATTAAAATTTTGAAGCATGTTTCAACTATATTGATGGTATTAGATAGTGATAATGGTCAAAAATAACCACTTAACTTAGTAAAAGATAAATTCTAGCCACCAACTTAAAAATATATAAATTATAGTCAATTTCAACTTGATGTGACAAAAATACTGCTAATAAAGAAATACTACAATCTATTACAATATCTAAAAGAAGAATTGTTGCAAAAATTTACAATATTGCCACTTTCCCTCCAAAACATACATCCAAAAATCTTTTGGACAAATACTTATTGTACAAGTGTTTAAAGGTGAATAAGATCTAACTAATGGTTAATACACATTGATTAATTACAATGATGTACATTTGTTTGTTAGTTTATAAATTAATTTATCAAATAGATTGTGCTATCGACGTAAATATAAATCAAGCATTATTGTATTTTTCTTCAATAAATGTATATTATATCCAATGGTCAATTTGTAAACAAATTAGATATTTGTAATTGTTATCTTTTCAATTTGTTATTGTTGAATATTATAATCTAACAATAATATTAATTCAATTGGAATATTCAGTCTCAATTTCAGTATATTAGTGTGTCATATAATTTTTTTTAAGTTTTAATTTTTAAGCTTCAGTTTCAGTTTATATATCAAGATTTAGTTTAGGTTTGCAATTATCACTTGGGTTCACCAATCCAATTATAAATTTTAATTATTTTTAACATTTATTTTTATTTATTAAAATAAAGTTAATAAATTTAAATTTAAGGTATATAGTAATTTTTAAAAATCCTCATTTTTAGTTATAAATGATAATTATAAATCTGTTGTAAATATATTATTTATGGACATTACTTAATAGTTAGGGTTTTCGCTATTGTATATATATCTCTTGTAAACCCTATTGGGATAGAACATATATTCTCTGAGACTAATGAAACCGCCGTTCCTCCTCCCTCTCTTCTCAGCGTCTTCTCTCTTTCTCTTGTGTGTTCTTTATTCTTCTCTACAATATTACTTTACAACACGTTATCAGCACGAGTCTCTAACCGATTGAGCAGATTTTTGAAGCACCACCAATTGAACATTGCGCGATAAGAGGTATATCCGATGAAAGAAACGGCAAGTTTCATCTGGTTGTGGTGATTTATCTGAAGGATTACATTATATCAATAAAATCGTTGAAGGAGAAAACATTGTATATAATGTTGGATTTTTTTTTTTATTATCCGAGTAGTTTCGTCAAGAAGCCAAAAGTTCTAATTTCTTTTCGAGGAAGATATTATTCTATAACGATTCTCTCCCAAAACAATACGATTGATTGAATTACATCTATTTTGTACTTCAACAATAGTATACAGTTAAAATAAATTATACTCAAGAAAGATATTTTTGTTCTCTAGCAGTAGTACATAAAAATATATAGTTTTGGCAATCCTTAAAGGATCACGACAAAATTTTCATAGTTCTCCCTTAAGCATAATTACTATAGCTCATATTTTTGGATTGTGTACTCCAGAAGTAGTACATGACTAAAATAAATTATATATAAGGATCGATCCTAAGTATTTTTCACTTCTATTGGAAGTCATTCGTAATTATCAAATGATGCCTGAAGCACATACTTCTACTTATAGAAGCACTCGAGGGAGATCTAAGAAAATTTTTGTTGATCATAATGTGGTGAAACGAGTGTAAGTTAATCGAGATCATGAATATAATTATTCTCCTATAGCCCGTGACTACGAAGAATGTGAATTGTACCTATTTATTTGCCTGAAGCAAACTTGATAATTGGAGCATCAAAATAAAATTTTGGAGAATATTATATATAATTTTATGTCTTAACTCTCGCTAAAAAGAGGGGAGATTTTCATAATTCAACTGACAATATCCTTATTGTCAGCTCTAGAAGAGCTTTTTCGATTCCATATTGATCGTCTTCCATTTTGGAAAAACAGTATAACCAAAAATTATGTTGCGATGATTTTAAAATACCCAAATTATTCTAAAATTTATAGCATGAGTGTTTGGGTCATTCCCCTTATAATTAGTGCGTGATAATAAAAATTATCATTTCCCTATCTGCTAATTCTATTTATCATCACCAAAACGTACATATATGGCTCTAAAATTAATTATGTGTACCCTCCGTCAAGAAATGAATGTTTGATAGAGCCAATTAATGGGGATCATTTGATTAATTGGTACGTTATTCTTATAATCCAACTAAATCATTTAACGGCATTAGGGGAAGATATGAATGAAAGAATGCAAAAAAATTCTTGTTGGATTAAAATATTAATTCACGCACTACACAAAATGAACTAGAAGTTCAATTAATTATTAACTGCCAATGGAGTGACGAAATCTTATATACTTTGTATATGCACCATACGGAATTCAAGTTCTTCATGAACTAAATAAATTGATTGATGCTCTCAACGCCTGAAGCGTGAAAACTATTTTGGTGCTAAAGATAAAATCCGCGGTAGTAATATCAAATCATTAAATGATATTACTCTAGTAAACCTCTTGAAATGGGTCGTCCTACAGACGAGAATCCCAAATGATATCACTCTATGTATAGAACCTCCTGAAGAGGATCGTCCTGTAGACGATAATCCCAGTATATTTGTAAGTGCACTAAATAATCATAACATTAGGACACTGGGATTACGGAACGGCCAGATTAAATATATTCTTGAGAAATGATTGATAAATCTGGTTAATATTGATTATATATATTGTCATGAAGACAATTCAGGAGAAACGTTAATAGAAATGTTATAATTGTCGACACTCTTTACCTCAACCATTACCGGTATAAGTTTAAAATGATAATTTGGATCCAGAATGAATATGATATTATTGTGCCAGAAGCACTTGGTGAAAATGAAAGAGGTTGAGGTGGAGCTTCACTCGCTAAATAGATGAAAAGTCTATTATTCCTCTAAAATTTATTCTTCAACAAAATATTGTCCCGGTAGGACACAAATGATTATTCTCTAAAGAGGAATCAATTTTAATGAGGTGGTTGAAAATAAAGCGAGTAGCTCGAGGGTTTTTAGCAGAGACCCTCAATTGATTAATTCTCCTGTTATGCATTACGTTCCGTTACTTATTATATTTGGCAATAATTGGTAAATATAGATATCTTATGATTGATCATAACGATCTCATTTATATAAGTCATTGGGCGCCGATATCTATATATGTCCTTGTTGGACTTGAAATTCCTTATATGAAGGAAAGTGAAATCGCAATATGTACTATAATAAGTTTGTCCTCGTGAAGTAAGGATATGTTAATAATGAGATATGCTCTTGCGTGTTTAACAAAAGTTATTTGAATGATTTTGGAAATATTTCCGATTATATTGATTGATAGATTTGGGTTACATCTTATTCTTTAATATTGATGTTATATAAATATTTGTACACACAAAGAAGTTGAGAAAGTTTAACTCATGCTTAATGACGGAGTTTTTGGAAATAAAAGACTTTTGGGTAAGTCTAAATCTCATCTCGGCCTGCAGTCCGAGTATCTCCCTGAAGGAGATTATAACAGTCCGATTATCTCCCTGAAGGAGTATATACCAGTCGATCTGATTGATCAGAATTTTATTTTATTTTATTTGATAAATTGCATCCATTTAACATCTCATATCATCACTTGAAGTGTATATATAAGATAACAAAGAAATTATGAACCTGAAGTTCATTATTTTGAGTACCAGAAGTACTACTTTATCAGGCCTGATACCATTAATTTTGAATTGCTAGCAAAATAAAAAATTTCTCCTAGAAAGAGATATATGATGGTAATCATATTCTTTGTTATCTTCAAGGTATAAGAAACCTTGGTCTAAAGAACTTGATCAATTTTATGAAAGATATTGATATTGGTGTATTATTCGGATGCTTACTTATCTGGATCCCCAAAATGCTTAATTTCGGACTGATAGATTAACAAAACCCCTAATATCCTATGTGAGGATGTATAATTATTATCTTGTGTTGCACATATGAGTTCTAGAAGAACTATTGTATATTTAGTGATAATCTTGCAGATTTATTCACTAGACCTCCCCACGTCTATATATGAGAAATATATGCATGAGTATTGGAATATATTGTATTGAATGATTTTTGTTTTGAGGGGGAGCGACAAATTAATTATTTTGAAAATTTGGTCCTGAAGACCGAAATATGATAATCCCGAAGATTATGCCTTGAAGGCCAAATGGTTGTACTCTTTTTCCCTTACTAACTTTTTTCCCAATGGGTTTTCTTAGTGAAGGTTTTTAATGAGGCAACTAATGCAACACATGAATATGTGTATGTTATGTACTCTTTTCCTCTGCCGAATTTTTCCCACGTGGTTTTTGCGGAGAGGTTTTTAACGAGGCATGAACATCACATCGTAATGTCTAAGGGGGAGTGTTGTAAATATATTATTTATGGACATTACTTAATAGTTAGGGTTTTCGCTATTGTATATATATCTCTTGTAAACCCTATTGGGATAGAACATATATTCTCTGAGACTAATGAAACCGCCGTTCCTCCTCCCTCTCTTTTCAGCGTCTTCTCTCTTTCTCTTGTGTGTTCTTTATTCTTCTCTACAATATTACTTTACAACAAAATCATTATAGTATGATAAACATTCTAAAACTAATAAAAATTATTTTGGATACCAAAGTTGGGCCTGAAGATACCATCCAATATTAATTTAAATGAAAAATATATATTTTTTTAACAAGCAAACACAACACACTCACACACACACACACCCGAGATGAGTCGAACCCCCGGCCTCTTGGTTGGAGTGAAAGCGTCTTATCAACCGAGTTGTGCTTCGTTATCAAAAATGAATTTAATTTATAAATATTTTTGAATGATTCAATTACAATTAAATGAGTAACAACTATATCCATACATTCATTTAATATCGATAATTTTATTTTTAATCAAAAAATTTCTATTTGAAAAAATTACTATCATTAGTTAAATTCGATCATCTTTATATTTGCTTATTTTTTTTCTTATAGTAATAGTAATTAACGTAGATCATATCCCGTGCATCGCACGGGCAACAATACTAGTAAAATAAATAAAAACCTAATGTAAATGCAGCCGCCAACTCCTGCCCCGCCACCACCGCACCCCAACCTTCTTTCTCTCTCTCTCTCCTTCGCCATTTTCTTTCTCCCGTCCAGCCTCCTCCCCCTCCTTCCCAAACCTCCATCTATGCAAATCCAACCTCCTTACACAACTCACCCAATTCTCTTTCATTCCCTACCTTCTTCTTCTTCTTCTTCTCCTCGCTGTCAATGAAGTTACTATTGGAATCTTCACGTCGCCGCCAATAATGGAGTTCTCCAAATCTGTAAGAAACCGAACAGGCACGAACGAGATCCATCCGAGCCCCGCTCGAACGAGCCCACAGTACTCGATCGAGCCAGTCAGTGCTCGAACAGCCCCTGCTTGTTCGATCCGGCATACGTCGTCTAAAGTGTCTATCAGATGCTCGATCGAGCCAACACATCCTCGATTGAGCTAGCACATGCTCGATCGAGCCTCTTCATTAACGATAGTGCATAAGGTAGTGCTCGAATAGATCTGGATTGAGGCAATCGAGTCCGATAGATATGTTCGAGGTTTCAGAAACGTTGTACCTCTCCGTTTTCTGGAATCTCCTTGCTTTTCCGCCGGAACCAGACCTATCATTCGATGTTGTGGCGCGCGGCCATCTGACTACGAGAAGGTGGCTCATTTGGTAAAAACGATGGCTCGATCGGCAGCGAATTGGGCACAAATGCTGGCGGCTTGATTTCCCGATAGACTGCGACAGCGACGGCGACTTGCAAATAATCGTGTGAATGATTTATTGAATTGCTGGTGATTTGTTTTGAGTTCTAATTTTTGTATTTTGTGTTTTTGGCTTTTTAGAAATAATAAAGGCAATTTTGTCTCAATATATTGAAAGTGGCTAGAATTTATATATTTTTAAATTAGTGACTACTATTTATTTTTTATTAAGATAAGTGGCTATTTCATATTCTGTCCCGATTAGATAAGTAGTTTTATTATTAATTATAAATATAAACGTGCTTCAAAATTTTAATATCGACACCTGGTTTTAATGCTGTACGAAAACATATGTGAATATAATACAGTGTTTCATACATATGAATAGAACACCTCTATATATTATAATTTCATTTCGAATTAAAAATAGATACTTTTTTTGCACAAGAACACGAGTCTTCTGAATTAAGCATAACATTACAAAACATTTACTACTATACATTGAATTGAATACCAAAAAAGCCTAAACCAATCTCAAAAACACAAACATGAATCTAGCTACAAGAGAGTAAGTACTCCTCTCTCTCATCTCTCTCTCCTCTCTTAATTAAAAATTGGTAGAAGAAGAAAAGGAGGGTGTGATCTTGATGATGAGGCCAGGGAAAACATCATCAGATTCAGAATCATGAATATGAGGATTCTGTTCCACTATGAAAGGATCATTGCACTTATCACTTATGCTATGGAGACTTTCTCCCTCTCCCACCACGTAGATTTCGTCGCAGCCGCGGCGGTTCAGCTGCCTCCCTCTTGCCGGCACCACCACCGCTGCCACCACAAGACTCGCACATAACCACCACATAAATCTTCCCGCCGCCATCCTCGGTTGTTGTATTTGTTGTTGGTGGTGGTGGAGGAAGTGGATATATAAAAATGCTTGTGGAGAGATAAAGAGAGAGAGAGGGGATGGATTAGTGATTTATAAGAGGTTTTTAAAGCATGATGGCGTTTTTGAAGTGGTCATGAATTTGACTACTATTGGCTTTTAATTTTCTGACTCAACCGTCAAAAACGACTCCTAATTTAATTACGTGACTCACTTTGGCAATCTATCTATCTATTCTATTTATTTATGGACATTAATTAATTAATATATAAGTGTGTGTATTTAAGTGGTGGATTTTTAGCATCTACTAATAAAGCAACGCCTGGCATTTTCTGTTGATGGGGACATAGTTGAATCATTCTATAACTATTTATTACAGTATACATTATATTTTGATACACTACAAATAATACAAACGATATTTTATATATATAATAAACATTTGGAACTGGAAGTGCCTACAAATGAACGGCACAAAAAGAATACACATGTTGTACAAAAGTAGAGGTCTATGGCTTCCCAAGCAATGTCCAGATAGTAATCTCTCCCGTAGCATCTCCGGTGAAAAAGCGGCCATCGGTGCCGATCTGAATCGCTTCGACTTCCCTCTTTGAAAATATTCTGCCCCTCTCCTCAAATCTTCACACACAAAAAGAAATAAAATTATACGGTTAGCAAAGAACCAAGGAGCTAGAGTGCGAGTGGATCTTGATTTGGGTTTCGGATACTCACGAAGGCAGGTTGTAGAGGCGGACTGTGCCATCGCTGAACGAGCAGAGTAAGATTGGCTTGACTTCTGCGTCTTGTATGCCACATAGAGCCTTGAGCTCCTGAAACAGAGGATATCATGTTGTAAGCAATCGGTAGAGTGCAGTTGCAGAGTATACTGGATTGCACAAGACATGGTTACTTACATGATCTTCTTTAATCTCGTGAATGACCTCGATTGCTCCAGTTTCGGTAGCAGCCCAAATCTTTAGTGTTTTGTCGAGAGAAGCAGATAACAAGAAGCTATCCCAGCAAATGACAGCCGTCACGTCTCTTGTATGCCCGTACAGAGTTTGCAAGCATTGCAAATTTTGCAAGTCCCACACCTATAAACAATACTTGATCAGTTACTATACAAACACAAGGGGATTCTTTATAACTTAAGAGCCAAAAGATTGAAAAAGCAAAAGATGAATTCTCTATTTACAAAATTTAAGATGCTTGATAGTTCATTCTCAGTACTCAACTCCAAATTAAATAAGTATTACAGTGATGATCCTAGTTGTTCTAGTTCAAGAACAAATGCCAAAGGTAGCAATGCTTTGCGCCCACAACGAAAACCTAGTTCCAAAAGTTGCTCCGAGTAAGCAATGTTACCTTTATGGTGCAGTCCCTCGAGCCCGAATAGAGCCTACCGGCTCCTATAACAAGAGAACACACACCACCTTCGTGCCCCGTCAACGTGGCACCTGGTTCAAGAACACTTGTTTCCGAATTCCACTTCCACACCATTATCGTACCATCCTGCATCCATGTATTGTAAATGAAATGAGAATCTATATACGTGAGGAGGAGCTAAGATCTCAAGTCACCATGTGAAGAAGAACCCTCAGCTCGACATATTACCTCAGTTCCAGCAAAAATCTTATCCTCGTCTACGACGATGCTGCAAACTGATCCAGCTGCTCCACTGAGTGAAAACTCAATCTGATTTTGGAGGTCCCATGCCTGTACAACCAGCAAAAAGCAAGCCCAGTTTAGATACATAAACAAAGAGATAGTAGAACAGTTCAAATGCTGACAGTTTCCAATGCAAATCATACCTTCACAATATTATTCGATCCACCAAACAGCCATTGGCCTTCAGCAACTAAACACCCGACTTCACCACCGATCGTAACACAATCAACACTCTGACCAGTTTTACAGTTCCAGACACGAACTGTCCCATCCTTGCTGCTTGAATACAGCTTGTCATCACCAGAGGGGAGCGAAATTCCAGTTACGGCCTGAGCAAATTTCGTAAAGGTTAATTTTGTATCACTAAATATAAAAAGGGGCAGATGGTATTTGCATGAATATGAAAGGTAAATAAATCTAAGGAGTACCTTTGTATGCCCCTCTAACTTTCCCAACATAGTAAATCCAGAACCGGAGAACCATGAGTGCAAATCCTTGCACTTTTCTCCATGGACACAATTGCCAGGGCTTGCATTGCTTCGGCTGAGGTTTTGGAGCAATGCTTTTCTCTATTACATCTCTTACAACCGTCGCAACCTTTTGTTGGTCACTCCCAACTAAACCTTTCTTTGCAGGAGTATTTGTAGTGTTGGATACACCTTCATTAGTAGAGATGAGACTCTTCTTCGAAACATCAGTGTTAGGATTCCTCCATGTCCGTTTTCTGGGCTGCTGCTGCTGAGTTTCAAAAGGCAGCACTTCTCTGTGCAGGTACCTACATGGGTTTCTGTTGCATCTCCCTTGAAGCCAGAAGGTGCAAACTTGGTTAATCCTCAACGGCGCAGGCTTTCCACCAATTCGAGCAAACACCGAGTCTCTCCTAGCTGTTCTGACCGCCATTGCAGGATACTAAACGAAGAAAGAATTGCATATCAATCAGAACCTATACTAATTTGGTGCAGTCGAAAGCTTCCTCCACAAAAACCGAACTTATCCATATTCGATAAACTGAAGATTCTAAAGAGGAACTCCGGAAACAGATGACCAAGTCCACTAATCCGAGGTACATGCTTCATCACAGCGGAGATCAAAAGATTTCATACGAAGAACTCAGAAACCGCGAACTCATAAGATTCCTAATCTCATCACAATATTGGCGATCTGTGGCTGAGAGAATTGAATCCCACGATTCTTGTCCTTGATTCCACATATGAAATCCCAATATTCGTTACGGACAATTCACTTTCATCCAAATTAAAAGGAAAATCAATGCAATAGAAAATCCAAGAAGAACCATGGCGCTAATATCTCGATGATCCAGACGCAGTAGAAACTTAACAGCATCGAAGATTCAATTCAAGGAGGAAAAACACGCATCCAATACAGCCTAACTAATTCGAAAAAACAGAACGAACACCAAAAAACGCATAAATCCCGAAACCCTAAATCGATCGCACAATAAATCAGACGAACGCGATCCTGCCATCGCCGTATCTCGTAAGCGCAAGATCGGAGCGAATCGATTGTCCATGGAAAAGCTTCGGAATATACTCAAACAATTTACAAAGAAACCAGAAAATCGCTAACCTGATTGATTAGTCTTTAAAGAATTGGAATAAAATTTATCGCGAATCAATAGAGAAGGAAACGCGGGGAGTAATTTGAACTCTTTTCTTTCTGGGTTTGAATACTCTATTTTTCCCTCAATAGATTTATTTACAAGGAAAAAAACCCTACCTTTGGTTTCCAATCCCGTATCTAATTAGGATTAAAAATAATATTAATATATTTATTTATTCGGAAATAACAATAGCACTGATAAAAATATTCATGAATAATAATAATATAAAATACTACTACTAATAAATTTTAAAAGAGAGTTAAAAAAAAAAAAAAATTAAATTAAAAGAGAAACCCATACAAAATCCTTGGCAGCTTCACAAGACACAACAATGGCGACGCCTTCTGAAGAAGCCAAGCTTCAGCTTTTCCTTGAGTGGCTGAAGGTCCGTCGAAATCCTTAGAACGAACACTTGTAGTTTCTAATTTGAATTCCTATAATTATTCCGGCTAGAAATATTGAAAGTTGCTTTTGAATTCAGGTAAATGGAGCTGAGTTAAGGGGTTGCAAAATCAAATACTGCGATTCGAGTAAAGGATTTGGAATTTTTTCATCCAATGGCGTCACTAATGGTAAAATATAAAGTTTTGTTTTTCATCAAAAATTCATTATTCTGCTGTTCACCAGTTGATTTCGTGTTCTTATAATCTGCTGTTCCAATTGAATGATATTGAAATTTCGCGGCGATCCGGAATTTATGATCTTTCTGAGTAATTACGAGACTCCAATTTTGGTTACTATGAAGTTGAGTTTTACTTCAGTCTTCACCAAACCTGCAAATCATTAATCAAGTTGGTTGATTTAAACCTCTTAAATTCAGGAATTTTGCTGGTTATTCCACTTGATCTCGCAATAACGCCCATGAGTGTCCTAGAAGATCCATTAATTGGACCAGAGTGTAGGTCGATGTACGAGCAAGGCGAAGAAGATGACCGATTCTTGATGATGTTGTTTCTGACAGTGGAGCGTCTACGAAAGAACTCTACTTGGAAGCCGTATGTATTTCCCTTCTCTTCACATTGTAATGATGAAGTAGTATCTTATAGTGTTCTTCCTTTTGAATGACAAATCATCGTTTTATAACTTTATCTCAGGTATCTCGATATGCTTCCTACTGAGTTTGGAAATCCACTTTGGTTTACTGACGAGGAACTCTTCGAGCTGAAGGGAACGACATTGCATAAGGCTACTGAAATACAGGTAAAATACAATATGCATGCTCGAATGTTCCTTGCAATATCGTAGGAGAGTATTAGCATCAAAGTTGTCATTTTTCTTTGCTTTGCTCTGATATTTACTATTAGCATATGTGACTGAAGACAGGTTTGTGTTAACAGAAGAAAACTTTAAAGAATATGTTTGATGATAAAGTGAAAAAGCTGGCAGAAAAGCTTTTGGCTCTTGATGGAAACCCGGAAAGGTAAGTGCACATTGCGACTTACTTTTTCACTTTCTCATAACTGCTGGCACATTCTTAACCTTGATGATATCCTAGATTTTAGAAACGTCTATGTTTTCATAGAGAGCAGTACGAGTCTGATCAAACTAGAAAAGGAGTTAAAGATATTGTTCCCTTCAACTCGTTAAGATTGTGATTATCTTTGTTTTTATGGAGAACGTGGTTTTTATTAGGGAGTTACTTGTTTCTTGGAGAAATATTGAGTTGGGAAATCAAATCTACATTCTTCACTAAGCTGGATGAATGCGTAAACTGTAGATCTTATAAACCATAGAAGCTGAGCAACAAAACTAGATTAAGGGATTGTCACATATTCTCATTTGTATTTTAGCATGCATTCATTAAACCCATCATCTGAGTTCTATTCTTTGTTGGTTTTGGCAGTCAAGTGAGATTTGAAGACTTCCTTTGGTATGTTCAAACCATCTTCTAGTTATATACATTTGATATACATTTAAACTGTTAAGGAGGACAATTAATGTGAATCAGGGACATCCTTACAGGGCAAATTCTATATTCTGGACTCGAGCTCTAAATATTCCTTGTCCAAGATCGTATGTATTCCGAAGCGGCCAACTGGAAGTAGAGAGCAAAAGCAGCAGTGCTCCTGGTGAATCTAACAGTCACGATTCTACTGAAAAGTTGGCAAATGGAGAAAATGGAAAATGTGAGGTTCCTTCCTTTAATTCTATGGGGGCAAATTTCTGAGGAAGTATGGTATCCTTTCTGTTTGTAAACCACGTGTACTATATATTGTGTTTAATCAGCTCCCGAGATGAACAAATCGAGCCAAATTTCTGGAGCTGAACCGGTGTCACAAGAAGACACTATGTGGATCGAGGGTCTTGTGCCTGGCATTGACTTTTGCAATCATGGTAATTAGTTATTATCGCCACCATCTTTCCTTTTGCTTTCCATGTTTTTGTTTATGGAAAAGCTGGTTGGTAATGCACTATAAAGGTTTTTTGTTTGGTAAAAATAACTGGAGTTGTAGAAATAATAGATTGCGAGTAGATCTCTAAATGGCAAGTTCTCAAGTTTAACATTTGATGGCTGTCAATCTATATGAGATATTTGAATCACTCATAATGTGAGAGACTAATTTGACATTCAAATTATATTATTTGGTATTATCATGCGATTTGGAGATTGTCTCATGTTATTCTCTCGTCATTCTGCATTTTTTTTCAGACTTAAAGGCAGCAGCAACCTGGGAAGTCGATGGAAGTGGATCATCGACTGGAAAGCCTTTTTCCATGTACCTTCTTTCGGGTACAATTCTTTCACTTGTTGTATATTGTTCTGTATTAAGCTGGGATCTGCATAATCGGAAGTACCACCATTTACACTTATTTTGATCTTAATCTAGTTCATTCACAAGTGGTCTTACTTCAGTATGCCATTGGAAAATATTGTGAATATGACAAAAGTCTTATTTATTTTTTATTTTTTTTGAGGAAAATGAATATGACAAAGTTAGTACAACTACTATAGTACTCAATACTCAGTATCATATCAATGCATGTATAATTTATTTCCTTGATCATCTTCAAAGATATTGCTGGATTAATATCAATGATTTTAATAAGATGCTACTTTCTTTTTCCTCATCAGCTGGGAACATTCCACCCCAGGGTGAGAACGAGATATCTATCAGTTATGGTGACAAGGGGAATGAGGTATGCTGGATTTCTGGAAAGTTTCTTTGATATCTTTTCTGTAGATTTGGCAAACCACAAGAAATAGCGTTTGTTTAACTCTCGTGGAGCTCCTTGATCGTTTTGGATTTTGTACAGGAGCTTCTCTACCTCTATGGATTTGTCATGAAGGACAACCCAGATGATTATCTTATGGTAATGTCTCTGCCGGTGTCTAAGATTTCTTCTCTTTTATCAGATCAGAACTCGTTCTTTCTCTCTCTCCCCTCTCCCTTCTCCATATGATCTTGTTTAGTTCCTTTCATTGAATTATTTCCATCCAATTAATGATGCAGATACATTATTCTGTGGATGCAATTTTGGAAACGCCCTTTTCAGAAGACAAGCTGCAGCTTCTTGGAGCACAGGTCAACTGATCAAAATACCATGTTTTTTCCTTGCATATACATTTATATGCTTCATATTGTAAACATAGATAATAACTGTTCGTTCGGTCCATTTTGGTATTCGCAGAAAGGTGAATTAAGGTGTCTTTTGCCAAGAAGTTTGCTAAACAATGGCTTTTTCCCCGAGGAAAGTAGAGGAACTAACAGCAAGTGTTCCGATACTCAGGCGTTCAATTATAGTTGGAGTGGAAACCGCAAAATACCCTTGTATGCTAATAAACTCGTTTTCCCTGAAACCTTCTTATGTGCCTTGAGAGCAGTTACCATGAAGGAAAGTGAACTTCACCAAGTCGCTTCAATGCTTGAGGAGGTTCGCATGGCATGCTTGCTCTCATTTCTTGATTTTAACTGCGGTGCATGTGAAACTACTAAAGAAGAAACCACTGTATCGCATATCAGCGCTAACCTTCGATCTTGAACTGTACTCAGAATTCAGATCTCCCCGGATTTTGTATGCATTACAGATGCTAGCCTAGATTGAATAAACCATTCGGTGAAATATCTTTTTCTATGCATGTGCAGTAGCATTTGGTGTTAGACTTCCATTCTGCCATAGTTGGTTTAATTTAATTTATTTTGTGCAAATTTTTGCTTACTGAAATCTGAAATTTGTTATTTTAGCTTGTTGGCTCTGAAGGAGAGAGACAACCATCTGAAACCGAAGTAAGAACTGCTATATGGGAGGCTTGTGGTGATTCCGGAGCTTTGCAACTGCTTGTTGATCTTCTTAACATGAAGTAAGTTTCGCCATTTATACAAATCCCCTGAAGCTACTATCTTTCAATTATGATTTATGACTCCTTCTCCGTTCCAGTTAATACAAATGTGTTGATTATCTCAAATGGACTCCCATAAATATGAAAATTCCATCTATCAGTAGCTAATAAAATACACCATGCAGATGTGTTAATAATTGGAAAAGAAAATGAAAGTTTTTTTTTTATTATTTTTTATTTCATCTTTTACTATTAAACCTGCATTTACTGCTCTCCATTCACATGCTCATTTTTTCTCGAAACCATGTCACTAAATTACTGCCTAACGACTTCTTGCATATCGGATTAGTAAATAGACTTTTTTTGACTGTTACCTTACTATGTCCATGCTAAAGGATGGCGGAACTCGAAGAGGGTTCAGGCACTGAAGAGAGCGACTCTGAGTTACTTAACAAAGTCTACATTGGGAAAATCGAGGATGACAAACGGTACGTGAACTGTGGAATGATCATGAAAGTTAGCTGATATAGTGACAGTATCTTGAATGGAGTAGTAATAATCAGAAAAACTGTTTCTCTTGTTTGAAAAAAAAAGAAAAAAATGAATGATCGCTGTGTTCTCATTTTTGCAGCAATGGGTCTGTTTTGATGAGTAGAAACAGATGGGCAAGTATAGTATACTGTCGAGGGCAGAAGCAGCTAACTCGTCGATTCTTACTGGAAGCAGAGCATGCACTGCAGCTAGCTTTGAGTGAGGAGAAATAGACCTCTTACGGTTTCGTTTCTTAATTTCATCATCCCCTTCAAATTTTTTGGTGAAGGTGTGTGACTGTGCTGATTTAGCTTGAAAGGAATTTGGTTTCTGAGCTCTGCTTCTTTGACATACTTTATTTTATGCTAGTAACATTTGATATTCCGAAACTAAAGGAAGAGTTTAAGATATTAAACCAATGTATTTGGGAGATTTTCCCCATATTTATTTAAGAAAATATCATAGTCCACTTTTCATCTCTTTTTTGATAATGCCTCCATTTTTTTATTTTTGGCAGTTTTCTTGAACATTTTTCTGATGATCTAGGGTTTCTAAATTCCGACGTGGCTAGTTGGAATGTGGCATGAGAAAGAAAGAAAGAAACTGATATATCATACTTATATGTTTTAAACTTGGCGAAGAGTATCATATGAAAATTGCAATTCTTCCTTTGCCCACGCTCCCTTTCTTCCGAGTCGAAGATCATAGTTCCTGATCTTGTTGAAGATCTTAGAACGATCGAGCTTACGAGCAGTTGGCCTCTTTGCCGGGTCAGGATCTAGACAATGGATCACCAAATTTGTAAACTTGTTGGAAAACACCCTCTCCTCGGGCATATACTCGAATCCAACGGGGGCGATGGCCGCCTTCTTTGGATTAAAGCATGCAAGGAGAGAAGATGAGGATGCCCTTGTCGACTTTTTATCATTATCACATCCATCGTTTAATTTCTTGGGAAGTTTGTGTTTCCTGCGTATCTTGTGGAGGAAGGAATCGAGCTCGGCCCTGTCTCTGACTCTTAGCCCGCCGTAGGCCATTTCCAAGATAAGTATCCCGACGAACCAGATGTCGTCAGCTATCTCGTCGTGGTGCGGAGGAGGTGCGGCCCAAGTGCATACCGAGGTGGCGGGAAGATAAGACGGATTAGCGGAATCCCTAAGGCGATCGGAGTGGAGAATATGCAGTGAAGCTCCATATGCTAAGAAGGCGTAGACTTTCCCAGAACGGCACTCGTCGACAAACACGTTGGCGGCGCTGACCTGGCGGTGAGGGCCTCGTGCGTGGATGTCGAGGAGAGCTCGAATGACGGGGCGGGCGAAGAAGAGGATGCATTTCTCGGGTAGTCCGCGGGGGAAGTGATGAGCCATGAAGGAGAGGAGGGAGCCGTGGTTGGCCGGGTAAGCGAAGGCGTGGCAATAGTATCCCTCGTAGTGGAATGCGGATTCGTGTTTTCCGAGCACGAATATTGCTGAACAAGACTGAGTTTTGCGCATTTCATCTTGTAGTTTGGTAATGGATTCCTTATCCTTCTCTTTCACGTAGGCGAAGGCTGCAGTATTCACAGTTGGAATTGAACTAGGTATAGTATGGTAGGCTTTGTAGAGGGTTGTGCCTGTGCAGGTGAGACTTCCTATTGCCTCTATTATATCATAGGTTTCTTGAAATTCAAGAAGACCTCCATTAAAGTGAGTGGGAGCTTCTCTTTCTCTCTCCAACTCTCTATCATCCATAATTCAACATATGTATTTCATTAATATCCAATCGCACACACATATATATACAAATAACCGAAGCCCAATATATAAGGCAAGTCAATTGGAGAGAGAGAGAGAGAGCAGAGTTTTGATCCTATTCTCAAGTCCTTTGAGACCAAATCAACACACCATAAGATACCTACTTCTCCTCACTCAAAGCTAGCTGCAACATGCTCTGCCTCTCAAAAGAATCCACTTACATTTTGACCATTTTATCATAGATTTTTTCTTTTATTTTTCTGGTCTTTATTCTAATACTTCAAAAATATTAATAACACTGCCGCATATATATGGAAGGGTAATAGATAAGGGTGATACGGGTAGTTTTAGAGATTTAATATCTTCTGTGATTTTACTCCTCGGAAAATTACATGGAAATAAAATATTATCACTCCAAATGGGTGGGATAAATATATTATAGGTTTGGAGGTATCCGAACATGACTTTTCCATCAAATCAAAGAGAACACACCCTAATTATGTTCCCTAATTATAGACTAATATTATAGGGGAGCGGACAACATAGAATTACTCCGTAAAACAAAATAAAAATAAAAATAATTAAGTCTCTAAAATATTGCCATATTCATTAATTGTAAAAAAAGAAAAATTAGTAATCTATATATAATCTATATATAATAGTAGCTATGGAAACCTAAATATAGAAAGCCAGTTCATTAAATTCATGCATTTATATACATTTATATCAATTGAATTAATATGTAATAAATACTTATTTTTAGTTACTTTTATGTAATTTTTATTAGAATTTATAAATTTTTATTAGATGAAACATTTATTAATTTATTAATTAAAAATTATGTATAAGTATATTAGTTTGCATTACAAATACCACAAATATATATATATATATATATATATATATATATATAATATTTAATATATACTTAGATATTTATATCTATATATAATATAATATATAATAGTAGCTATGGAAGCTACATATGGTAAGTTCAGTTAATTTATTACTAGGATTTATTATGTACATTTATGTTTACAAGCTTTTTTATTAATAATATAAAATCAAAATCTATACATATATATATAATTAAATGTTACATTAATTATATTATGCAACTTACTTACGATTTTGCCTAATTATTAAATTGATTATTACTAATTTATTGTCATTTTCATATTATTTTATGAAGAACATATCTAATACAAAAAATAGATGAATTTTTGACACTAATTATTAACAAATTTATGAGTAATATATAATAATAAATTATGTATATTCTCTCTCTCTCTCTCACACACACACATATATATATAGATAGATTTATTTTTATTTTTTTATAGAAATTCAATTACCATTAGAATTTTGATTATGATTAATTGATTATTCACCACAACTTATATTTATTTGTTGTAACTCCCATTAATTTTTTCAATCAACCATTATAAAAAATTCACTCATTATTAAATATATAATCTACAGTACAATTTAATTTTTTTTATCCGTTAACTACTTTTAGAAATTATATATCAAAATGGTATATCACTATTATACACCAATCTTTTTCAATCAACTTAATTAATGTAGACGTTACAAAAATATAATTTATGACAATTAAATGATTTTAATAATTTAATTGGCAATATAAATTACTTTCCATACTTATATGCTATTCTATGCCTATATATAAGAAAATTTCAAAACCAACAATTAACTCATTTGATTGCAAGCATAACACCGGAGTGGTGTCCACTTTACTCTTATACTCCTCAACTATTAGCCATTAATCTCTGTGTGTGTGTGTGTGTGTGTGTGTGTGTTGGTTATTCTTCTTCATTTGTCTTTCTAAATCAAGGGAATCACAAATGATCTGGAAGAAGTTACGGCAACAAGAAAGACATTGACATCTAGATTTTTTCAATTTTGAGAGAGCTACAAAGGTTTTTACAATTTAAGTTGTCGATGATTATTATTACAATTAGGGAAGCCTTTTAGTTGTTAAGCATGCCCTATCTTTGTAAATTTACGGTATTGATCGAGAAATGGGCCCTTAAGAAGTGATGTTACAATTTGTTGTTGTTGTTGTAGTTGTCGTTGTTGTTATTTTTATTTCTTTTTAATAAAGAGATGAATTAAGTTTAAAATATCAAATTATGTATGTGGTCATGCGAAAATAAAAGTATCACAATAACGTAGTTGTAGATGTACCAAAATTATAAGAAAATCACACTCTTAATCTACAAAAGGAGTATTACATTGTAGTATGATTTTTTTAGCATTGCTAATAAATAATCATTTATTCAATTTGGAGTGTTATTGCTTTATTGCCTAGGAGTATTATTATTATTTTTTTTTCATTGCTTTACTTTCCCATTATTGTATATGTATAATCACACAATTATTTAAAGATATAATGGATTTTCTATGTATTTTGTTATATGTCCATCGATTTATGATCTTTTTTCCCTATCTAGGTGATTGAAAATTGAGAATCGACAACTCATTGGTGATAGACGATGTATTCAAATCATGGAAGAATGTTTTTATTTTTATTTTTATTTATTTTTATTATTATTTTTTTGTCATGCTTAGTTCTATTTCCTTTTCTAGATACTTAAAAAAAATGTAATGTACAATGAAATATGCGGAAGACCTATATGTCATAATTTTGAAAAAAATAATTTTTATCGTTGTTGTATTGTGAATATTTTTATGTAATGGAACAAAATTGTTTTGACACTTCGATGGTGAGAATTAGAAATCCTTATATCAAATAAGTTATTTAATTTTGTACTTATATTCCACTATATTAGTTAATCGGATATTCATTTGCATATTTAGTCAACTGTCTTTAAGAAAATGATTGAATACCTTATTCTAATTTGATGACTTAGTTAACCAATATTTTATTTCTATGTTAACAGAAGAAAACTTTAAAGAATATGTTCGATGAGAAAGTGAAAAAGTTGGCAGAAAAGCTTTTGGCTCTTGATGGAAACCCGGAAAGGTGAGTGCAGATTGCGACTTACTTTTTCACTGTCTCTTCACTGCTGGCACATTCTTTAACGTTGATGATATCCTGGGTTGTAGAAACGTCTATTTTTCGTTAAGATTGTGATTATGTTTGCTTCATCTACATTCTTCACTAAGCTGGATGAATGTGTAAACCGTAGATCTTATAAACTGTAGAAGCCGAGCTACAAAACTAGATTAAGGGATTGTCACCTATTCTCATTTGTATTTTAGTCTGCATTCATTAATGCCCATCTTCTGAGTTCTATTCTTTGTTGGTTTTGGCAGTGAAGTGAGATTTGAAGACTTCCTTTGGTATGTTCAAACCATCTTCTAGTTATATACATTTAAGCTGTGAAGGAGGAAAATTGATGTGAATCAGGGACATCCTTACAGGGCAAATTCTATATTCTGGACTCGGGCTCTAAATATTCCTTGTCCAAGATCGTATGTGTTCCGAAGTGGCCAACCAGAGCGAGAGAACCAAAGCAGCACTGCTCCTGGTGAATCTAACAGTAAGGATTCCACTGAAAATGAAAAGTTGGCAAATGGAGAAAATGGAAAATGTAAGGTTCCTTCCAACCAATCATGAACTTTATACTTCCTTAAATCTTTGGGTGCAAATTTCTGCGTATGTTATCATTTCTATTCGTAAACCACGTGTACCGTTGTGTTTAATCAGCTTCCGAGATGAACGAATCGAGCCAAATTTCTGGATCTGAACCGATGTCACAAGAGGACACTATGTGGATCGAGGGTCTTGTGCCTGGCATTGACTTTTCCAATCATGGTAATCAGTTATCATCACCACCATCTTTCCTTCTGCTTCCCATGTTTCTGTTATGGATAAGATGATTGGTAATGCACTATAAAGATTTTCTTTGTAAAACTCAATAGAGTTTTAGAAAGAATAGATTGGGAGTAGCACTCTTAATGGCAACTTCTCAAGAAGTTTAACGTTTGATGGCTGTCTATCTATATGAGATATGAATCACTCATAATGTGAGACTAATTTGACATTCAAATTATATTATTTGGTATTATCATGCGATTTGGAGACTGTCTCATTTTATTCTTTCCTCATTCTGTATTTTTTTCAGACTTAAAGGCAGCAGCAACCTGGAAAGTCGATGGAAGTGGATCGTCGACTGGAAAGCCTTTTTCCATGTACCTTCTTTCTGGTACAATTCTTTCACTTGTCGTGTATTTGTCTGTAATAGGCTGGAATCAACATAATCGGAAGCACATTGTACTATTTATACTTATTTTGATCTTAATCTAGTTCATTCACAAAGTGGTCTTACTTCAGTATGCCAATTGAAAATATTGTGAATATGACAAAAGTTAGTACTACTACTATACTACTCCGTATCATGCCAATGCATGTATAATTATTTTCCTTGATCATCTATAAAGATTTTGCTGGCTTAATATCGAATATTTTTAGCAAGATGCTGCTGTTGTTTTCCTCATCAGCTGGGAACATTCCACCCCAGGGTGAGAATGAGATATCTATCAGTTATGGTGACAAGGGGAATGAGGTATGCTGGATTTCTGGGAAGTTTCTTTGATATCTTTTCTGTAGATTTGGCAAACCACAAGAAATAGCGTTTGTTTAACTCTCGTGGAGCTCCTTGATCGTTTTGGATTTTGTACAGGAGCTTCTCTACCTCTATGGATTTGTCATGAAGGACAACCCAGATGATTATCTTATGGTAATGTTTCTGCCGGTGTCTAAGATTTCTTCTCTTTTATCAGATCAGAACTCGTTCTTTCTCTCTCTCACCCCTCTCCCCTTCTCCATATGATCTTGTTTCGTTCCTTCCATTGAATTATTTCCATCCAATTAATGCTGCAGATACATTATTCTGTGGATGCAATTTTCTTGGAAATGCCCTTTTCAGAAGACAAACTGCAGTTTCTTGGAGCACAGGTCACTGATCAAATACCATGTTATTCCTTGCATATACATTTATATGCTTCATATTGTAAACATAGTTAATAACTGTTCGTTTGGTCCATTTTGGTATTCGCAGAAAGGTGAATTAAGGTGTCTTTTGCCGAGAAGTTTGCTAAACAATGGCTTTTTCCCCGAGGAAGGTAGAGGAACTAACAGCAAGTGTTCCGATACTCAGGCGTTCAATTATAGTTGGAGTGGAAACCGCAAGATACCCTCGTATGCTAATAAACTCGTTTTCCCTGAAACCTTGTTATGTGCCTTGAGAGCAGTTACCATGAAGGAAAGTGAACTTCACCAAGTCGCTTCAATGCTTGAGGAGGTTCGCATATCATCATCCTCTGCTTGCTCTTTTCTTGATTTTATCTGCAGTGCATAAGAAACCACTATTTCGCATATCAGCGCTAACCCTAAGATTTAGCCTTGGATCTTGAACTGTACTCAGAATTCAGATCTCCCCGGATTTTGTATGCATTACAGATGCTAGCCTAGATTGAATAAACCATTCGGTGAAATATCTTTTTCTATGCATGTGCAGTAACATTTGGTGTTAGACTCCCATTCTGCCATAGCTGGTTTAATTTAATTTATTTTGTGCAAATTTTTGCTTACTGAAATCTGAAATTTGTTATTTTAGCTTGTTGGCTCTGAAGGAGAGAGACAACCATCTGAAACCGAAGTAAGAACTGCTATATGGGAGGCTTGTGGCGATTCCGGAGCTTTGCAACTGCTTGTGGATCTTCTTAACATGAAGTAAGTTTCGCCATTTATACGAATCCCCTGAAGTTACTATCTTTCAATTATGATTTATGACTCCTTCTCCGTTCCAGTTAATACAAATGTGTTGATTATCTCAAATGGACTACCATAAATATGAAAATTCCATTTATCAGTAGCTAATAAAATGCACCATGCAGATGTGCTAATAATTGGAAAAGAAAATGAAAGTTTTTTATTTTTTATTATTTCATCTTTTACTATTAAACCTGCATTTACTGCTCTCCATTCACATGCTCATTTTTTCTCGAAACCATGTCACTAAATTACTGCCTAACGACTTCTTGCATATCGGATTAGTAAATAGACTTTTCTTGACTGTTACCTTACTATGTCCATGCTAAAGGATGGCGGAACTTGAAGAGGGTTCAGGCACTGAAGAGAGCGACTCTGAGTTACTTAACAAAGCCCACATTGGGAAAATCGAGGACGACAAAAGGTACATGAACTGTGGAATGATCATGAAAGTTAGCTGATATAGTGACGGTATCTTGAATGGAGTAGTAATAATCAGAAAAACTGTTTCTCTTGTTTGAAAATAAAATAAAATGAATGATTGTTGTGTTCTCATTTTTGCAGCAATGGGTCTGTTTTGATGAGTAGAAACGGATGGGCAAGTATAGTATACCGTCGAGGGCAGAAGCAGCTAACTCGTCAATTCTTACTGGAAGCAGAGCATGCACTGCAGCTAGCTTTGAATGAGGAGAAATAGACCTCTTACGGTTTCGTTTCTTTCATCATCATCCCCTTCAAATTTTTTGGTGAAGGTGTGTGACTGTGCTGATTTAGCCTGAAAGGAATATAGTTTCTGAGCTCTGCTTCTTTGACATACTTTATTTTATGCTCATAACATTTTTACTATTTGTTAAAGTTAACTTAATTTTATTAGAGATATAATTATGGAGTAAATAATATTAGAAACAATACGTATCTTTTCCATATTTAACCACATTTTGTGTGGTTATATAATTGTATTACTTATTTATTATATTAATAAATATACATAAAAGTTTTGGGATTTCGGGTTCGGGAATACCCGATACCTGAATTTTCCAAATTTTTAATCCCAACCCCGACCCTAATCCCGAAATTTTTCGAGTTTTGGGTATCCGAAAACCCAATCGGGTTCGGGTATTTTTGTCCCTACCCAAATACCCGAACCCAAATTACCACCCCTAAACTATATTGAAAATGAGTATAAAAAAAAACTATATCGAAAATGTGTAAATACAATAAAATATGGGAGTAATATAATCTTTGAAAGTTAAAAGAGAATTCTAAAACTTCTATATTTATTTTCAATTTTTTTCCACTTTGTTTTTTTCAATGTAAATTATATGTTTTAAACTTGGCGAAGAGTATCATATGAAAATTGCAATTCTTCCTTTCTTCCGAGTCGAAGATCATAGTTCCTGATCTTATTGAAGATCTTAGAACGATCGAGCTTACGAGCAGTTAGACTTTTTGCCGGGTCAGGATCTAGACAACGGATCACCAAATTTGTAAACTTCTTGGAAAACAGCCTCTCCTCCGGCATATACTCGAATCCAAAACGGGGGTGATGGCCGCCTTCTTCGGATTAAAGCATGCAGGGAGAGGGAGAGAAGACGAGGATGCCTTTTCAACTTGCTATCATTATTACAGTCGTCGTTCAATCTCTTGGGAAGATTGTTTTTCCTGCGTATCTTATGGAGGAAAGAATCGAGTTCAGCCCTGTCTCTGACTCTCAACCCGCCGTAGGCCATTTCCAAGAGAAGTATCCCGACGAACCAGATGTCGTCAGCTATCTCGTCGTGCTTGCCTCGGTGCGGAGGAGGAGGTGCGGCCCAAGTGCATACAGATGTAATTTTTTCTTCTTTCATCTCTGATATATTTTTGATTTCTTACTATGAACTTTTTCCTGATCTTGTTCAACTTCTAATTGAAAGCAAGATAAAAAGAATTAAATTTTGTTGCACTCAACAATCATATTAAATATTTGATTTTCAAGAATTGAACGTATCTAGAAGATTAAGGAGTAGTTTTTTTTAGGGCCATTATTTGAAATACCCATTTACACTTAGCCAACAAAAATTATACCCACCAACTTAAGTTGCATAAGTTATACCCACTTTTTGTATTTTCGGACGAAATTGCCCTCAATAATTTAAATACGAAAATGGTTGAATTTTTCCCAATCGTCGCGCCTTTCCGTGGTATCAAAACTTGCAGGCGACTCTCCAACTTCCCCATTTCGATTCCAAACCCTCAACCGCTCTCTCTCTCTCTCCGACTCCCATTCTTTGAAGATCCAAACTTGCAGCCCTAGCCGCCGACATTCTCTGCATGGATTTTGAAGCCCTAGCCGCCGACATTCCGCCGCGACGACGCCAAGGATCCACCGAGAAGCCCAACCCTTACATCCGCTACCAGCAATGGCCTCTGCGTCGACTTCAAATCCCGAAAACCAAGTCGAGGTATGGTTTTAATCGGTGGATTTTGAAGAATATTGGTGGGTTTATGTATTTTCTGTGTGGTTCTTGTTTTTATGCTCGATTTCTTTAAAAGTTGTGAGTTTTGATGAATGTTGTGGATTTTTCTGACGAATATTACTGTTGGTCTGGTTATTATGGATTTTTAAGCATATTGTAGATTCTTGGTGGTATATTACTTGATTTTAGGATTTCTTCTTATATTTTTTCTGTAAAAATTTCAACATGCAACTGGGTTTTGTTAATCTACTGTAATTTTTGTTGTATTTGGAGGAATATGTTCAAGATTTTGGTTCTTCATTGTTGCTCTCTTTGTTAAATTGCTGGCTTCGATTCCAAATGTTTGTGGTGAACATCTGCAACAATGCAAATCCTTTGTTTGTTCTTTATTCTCTTGTTTTTTGGTGGTTTTTTGGGTGGTTTTACTACATGGCGCTGGTTTATTTTGGCGGTTTAGGGTTGGTGGAACCTTAATTCCTTGGTTCAGTTTCAACCATTTCATAAACAGTTCCATATGTTCCATGTGGTCAGGAACAATGGGAACTATTTATGAAAGTCGTTCTATCTGTTCCAAGTAGTCCATGTGCATTCTGTTGGCACACTTGGAACATAAGGATCTATTAAGCGAAATAGTTCCATCAGACATGTTTATAGTATAGTACACTCTATTTTACTAACATCTGGTGCTTATTTTTTGAAGGCTAATTGGGAGGAACCCCGAAAGCACATGCAAGATGAAGAAAATTACAAATTGATACTCACTGGCAAGGAGGATATCATATCTGTCATTCAGGGCAGGCTGGAGGAATTCGGAGCAGATGCTGAAGCAGCAATGGGTAGAAGTGTGTTCAAACATTTTATGAGATACCCAACTGTAATATCGAAGTCTGGGAAGTGCATCCACCATCTAGTCAGCCGGGAAGCAATAGGGACCCCAGACCCTGACCCTACTGCGATATTCTTCAGGGTAAATGGTGAGGTAGTTAAATTCGGACGAATGGAGTTTGTGCTCGTCACTGGTCTCCGATTTGGGCCCACCGATTTTGATCCGTTTGCACGGCACGAGATACCGGAGAACTCTCTCTACACCCGGTGTTTCCAAAACAACCCTATCTCACTAAACAATTTATGGTATTGGTACATGGTTGGCGAGAACTGGGAAGGTCTTGATGCTGGGGACTGCGTGAAGCTCTCTCAGATTCTTATTGTAGCACACATTATCATGGGAATGGACGCTGCATCCTCCAAGATACCCGACTGGGTATGGGTCTTGGTCGAGGACAAGAAAGGATGGGCTAAGTTCCCTTGGGGCAGCATTTCTTACCAGCTTTTGGTGAATTCAATTCGATCTGTGAAAAAGCATATTCCTGCCAAGTCTTATCACTTGACTGACAACACTCTAGCTTTCCTGGTATGTGGGTTGTATTCCTCATTTCATTGTAATACCTTTTTAGTTGCATAAATAAATTCTTAAATGTTTGTATTTTTCTGTGAATTAGGGCTGGATATATGAGGCCTTCCCAGATTTGGGAAAAAGTTTTGGTACAAGGGTGAAAAGGAATTGTCATCCCCGTGGGCTATGCTATACCTACAAAAGAGGCTTAACTTATCTGGATATCGAGATCACACATGTGAGAACCCTCACCTTTTAGCGTGTTCTTTGCTAGGACCATTTGGATCTATTTTTGTGTATAGTTACAACTGTTCCAGGCAATGTTATATAATTAACTGCCTGACTGAACACTTGCAACAGTTGGATCTATTTTGGTATATGGTTACAATTGTTCCAGGCAAACAAATATACTGTTGATTATTTATCTGTCTGAATACCTGGAACAGTTGGATCTATTTTGGTATATGGTTACAACTGTTACAGGCAAACAAATATATTGTTGATTATTTATCTGTCTGAATACCTGGAACATTTGGATCTATTTTCGTATACAGTTACAACTCTTCCAGGCTATGTTATAACTTATTTGTTTGTTTGGTTGTTTCCGTTTTTATGTAAATAATCTTTACTGATGCATTCAAAATTAATGTTGAAGATTCTTTCGCGGTTGGAGCCTGATGACAAAGAGGTACAACGCAGTTATGTGACGTCCGTAGAGGCTGAAGGGACAACATTCTCTCTGATCTACACCTCTCAATTGGAGAGAGCCTCGACGGCAAGGAGAAGAGCAGCAGGAAGAGCAGTTCCACAAATACCACCGACGAGGAGGGCCATTGTTGGGAATCTTTTCTCTCTTTAAACTAAGTTTTGATAATGCTATTAGAAACCACACTTAGACAATAGACTTTAATTGGAACAGGCTGGTCTCCGTGTTTAGATCAGTCAAGCTTAACCCGAACAGGTTGCTATGTAAAGGTCAAGGTTGGTAGTGCAACCTTGTACCTATTTTACTCAAACCTGTCATAACGTTCCTTTATGTAATCTGTCTATGTAATCTGCTCCAACCAAACTCGAAGATCTCTTGCGAAGATTACAGAAGACTGAAGACAGTTCGATGTATAGGAAGCGGTCTGCAAAGTCCAACCTGAGCTGTGGCTGAGGAACCTGTCCTCAACTCAACGTCCATAATTATGTCAGTGTACGGTTCTGCATATACTGACACACATAACGGCTCTATTACAATTGCTTCTCTATAAATACCTCAAGACATTCAAGAAAGAAGGCACGGGAAACTCAAATTACAAGCTGAAACGCTGCAGAAATCTCAAGCTAAATACTCACACAATCAACACTCGAAATTACTAGAGCTTTCCTAAGTGTTGATCTTTGTAGATTTCTATTCTTTCTAGAATCTGTCTTACTAGAACACAATCCACACTCTCACTACCATCATTGTTGATATTCAGTGTAGTTGATAGAGTTGTAGTCCAAACAGTGATAGCTTTTCACAGCTTTCCAGTTTGATTATTAGTGCTAGTTGTTTAGCATTAGTAAGATTGTATATAAGTTTGTATGTAAAGTTAGAAGAGACGTGACTCAAGACTCGTGCTAGATTCAGTCTAAAGAGAGACTTGAATTTGGACTGGAACCTCCACCAGTGTTAAAAGGAGCGAAATCTCAAGTTAAGGGATTACAGATTCGACGGGATCTGGCGTGGACGTAGGAGCTGTTTACTCCGAACTACGATAAAAACTCCTCGTGTTTCTCTCTTATTATTATCGTTGTTTACACAGTTTGCATGATTCACAACCTATACCACTATAACCTGTCTTGCATGAACACTTATCTGAACTAAAGTTTTCTTTGAAAATTATTTCGAAAACTGTGTTGAAAACTGTTAGCCAACCTTTCCACCAAACTTCCGCACGCAGGTTAGTTTTGCAAGCTCAGCAGTTCACTGTTTGAGCTGGAAAAACTAAACTGCTCTAATTAACTGAAGTGACGACTCAGTAAGATCAAATTGTTTTGAAAAGTCAAAACTGTTGGCAAATTGGTGTATTCCCCCCCCATACACCAATATGTATTTATCGGGACCTACAAGTGGTATTAGAGCGGTGGTTCTTTTGACCACTGCTTCTGTATACTAGAAGCTTTTTGTGCTTAAGTGTCAAATTGAACTAGATCACTGTGTCTGCAAACTGCGCATATATAAACTGTCAATATGGAAGCTTCACTTCTCCGTGTCTGTGAAGACTTTTCTATACAGGGTTATGAAGACTGGAGTTTTCGAATAAAGATGTGCCTCCAAGCTCATCATGTGCTGATGTGGGATGTCATCGAGAATGGTCCCACACCCATCCTCAAACCCTACGAAACCGATATATCTGGAGATAAAGCTTCTGAAGCAACGTATATGCCAAAGATCAAAGATTCCAGAAAATACACAACTGAGGAAAGAAAGGAAGCTGGACTTGACAGCTTCGCTAAAGGATTAATCTCGAGCATAGTTAAGGGCGTCCACCTGGCCAAGATAAGAAATCTTGGAACTGCCAAGGAGATGTGGGACACTTTAAAAGCAATAAGCCTTGGATCAACAGAGATGCTGGAGAATAAGCTGTCAGTGGCATGCAGTAAATTTGAAGAATTCAAAATGCAGCCAATGGAGACCATTGATCAGCTCAAGAATAGATTCACAATGATTACCTTGGAGATCGCGGTTCTCAAGAAAGATAAATACACTCAGCGCGAACTCAATCTCAAAGTAATCCAATCTCTTCCAGCAAGCTGGCATGTGTACAATGCCATGCACCGCAGCAGGTCAGATATCAGCAACCTGTCAACCGAGCAACTGTTTGATCTGCTCATCGGGAATGAGTTTGAAATGATCAGACTGCATGGGTCAGAACAAGCATCTTCAAGCAAGAAGACCGAGCCCGAAAAGAAAGAAAAAGATGCTGCATTCAAAGCTGCATCAATTACAGAAGAAAGATCAATCCCAAAAGATCTATGCTCTAAAATGGAAAAATTGTTGAAGGACTATGCACTTATGGCTAGAAAGAATGAAAAGCCTGAAAAACGCTTCAACAAATTTCGCAAATATCACAAAGATTTCAAGAGAAATCAAACCACCTCTTCTTCCGACAAGAAAGGTGAAGGTATATCAAAACCCTCTAAATTCAATTCCTCTAACACTCCCACGGGTGGTTGTTTTGAATGTGGCAGACCAGATCACTATAAGTCAGACTGCCCAGACTTATCAAAGGCTGAACGCGAAGAGCTCCGCGCAAGAAGAGATCAAAAGCTAAAGGAGCAGCGCAATGCCATGATCGCAGCTGAGGAAGAAGCCAAAGCTGCTGCCACATTATTAGACTCAACCTCCTCCGACGAAGATGACGATGATGAATTGGATGAGGAAGAATGTCGATTAGCTGATGAAGAACTTGAATATGAGGAATACTTCATGGGAAAAGATCTCGATCCTGTTCAAAACAAGGTTGATACTAGAACCTCTTTTTCATATTTAGCTAACCCTGAACATGCAGGTATTGAGATACCTGAAATGCCAACGTATAAAGAGTTTCAACAACAGCTTGATGACTACAAGAAGCTCTCAGAAATGTTCAAACAAGTAGTCATAGAAGGATCCAAGCTGGAGGGTGAAAACTTGAAGCTCAAAGCTGCCTTAGATGGAAGCTTCACTCCATATGATGAAGTAAAAGAGGAGATTGAAACCCTAAAAGTCCAAGTGGGTAAATCAGCCTTAAGGGAAGAAAACCTTAAGGAAATGCTTATCAAGAGGGACAGTGAGATAATCAAATTGAATGGTCAACTCACAGATCTCTCAAATGAGCATGAAAAGCTGTTGCAGAAAGAGCTCAAGCTTCAAGAAGTCCTAATGAGAATGAACAAAAATGGCGAAAAGCTTGAAGTCTTGCAAGCTGCCCAGAGACCTGCTCAGATAAAGTTTGGCATCGGATTCCATGGTCAAACCAATGGAGTCAAAGATAAAGAGAAGATCCTGTTTGTAAAAGAAAAAGGATTGGCTGAAGGCAAAGATCATAACAATCTGCCAGATAAACAAATCAAATTGAAGAATCCAGCCCGGCAACCTCAAGCAATCCTGATAAAAGAGTATGGAAAACCCATCAGGAAACAGCAGCTGAGACCGCCAGTAGAACAGCAAAAGGTTGTGCGACCTAGGAAACTACATGGTCAACCTGCTTATCAAAAAGGAAGCAAACCTACTCGAAGAAAAGTGCAAACTGCTAACAAAGGAAAAGATCACTGTGAATCCTGTCTACCACACCAGATGCAAGCATGTTGATATAAGGCATCACTTCATAAGAGATCACGTGGAAAAACAAGATATAACAGTTGAGAAAATCCATACTGACATCTAAAGAGCCGATATTCTATCAAAACCTCTCATGGAAGAGAGATTCAAAATGCTGTGTGGAAGGCTTGGAATGCTCAGAATGGATATACAGCCCAAGTCATAGAATGGCAGTAGTTCACAAGCACAGGTCAACCAAGAGCAGACTAACTTGGAAACTGCAAACTAACAAAAAGGCAGTTCACTAGTACAGAACAACCAAAGACAGACAGACCTGGAAACTGCAGCTCACGAGAAGCAGTGAGGTGACACGCAGCTTGAAACCACAAACTGCGTTGAAAGTCAACAATCACTGGTTAACCTTTAAGGGGGAACTGGAGATATCGTATCGATCTCCATTTAAATCTTAGCTGAAAATTATTTCCTCTACCCATATATTCTGTCATATATGTTTTCTTTCTGTTAAGAATTTGAAAAGTTTTTCACGAAAAACAAGGAATGCATATCTATTTATCATATCTTGACCGTTGGAGGTCTATAAATAGAAAGAAAATTCTTGATTTCGTTACGCGTTTCTTGAAATCCTTTGAAATCAAATTTCAAAATTACCTTCACTCTCTCTAAGAAATTTCTTTCGTTCTTTCATCTTCATAAACTCAGAATTTCATAATCCTCACTCTTTCTCCATAAAAATGTCTACAGATTCATTGAATGCTCAAGTGAAGAAAGCAACCCCTCTCATCTTCTTTGAGAAAGTTGCTGTGCTAGACTCGTATGGATATAGAGGTTTGGATCAGATGATTGAGCCTATTACCCAATGTGATGGTTTCTTCAACATCATCACTCAACATCCACGAATGACGTTACCGGAAAATGCTGCTTACTTGCTGTGTTCTCTGGAATCAATGGCCGGAGACCCCTCAACGGCAACTTTTCTCGTCAACAGCGAAAAAGAGCGGCGTCATCTTCTTCCACTCGTCCTTCAAATCTACAGGTTATCGGATACAGGGGCTATCACAAAGGTTGATGATGTGCCCATAGAATCCGTCAACGATGTATATCAACAAGCTCTGTTCGAGCCCAAGAAAACTTATGATCAGAAAACTTTCAACCGCCACGACCTGAAGTCCGAGTACAGATTTCTGTTCGAGTTCGTTCACAATGTGTTCTTCTCTTACCTAGGTTCGAACGAATCTGTCACTCTATCGAAGTTTAAACTGCTAACTGCTGTGGTGAAGCAGTTGAATGTTAACTGGGCCAGGTTGCTAGTAAACCTGTTCATCAAGGAAGCTGTAGAGCTACCTGCTAGGATCAAGGCCAATATGCAACTTCGTCACGGAACTAAGCTCTCTATCATTCTGCAGAGAACGCTTACAAATCGCGTATGGTGTGTCTGCACTAGATTTCCTGACGACAAGCTGGTTCTTCACACCTGCAACCAGTTGATCATGATTCTTGGCATCTTGCCTCACAAGATCAACAAGGCCAAAGGTGCAGCAAAGCTTCTGCTCACTGAAATGCGTGACTCAAAGGTGGATGTACCTGAAGATGAAGATGATAGCAGTGAAGATAATGAAGAAGACAACGTCCAGGCTGAGTCAGTCAGAAAGGGAAAGAGAAAGCTGGAGGATCTGCAATCTGCGCCCTCTCAGAAGCGCATCACTCGATCTACAGCAACCTTCGTGGAGGCAGATCTCACACCACCTGCGACCACAACGCAATCTGCCTCTCCACAGGTTGGAGTGAAACCTGCTGTCGAACAGTCCCCTCCAGGCACCCCTCCAGGTTTCCCGTCCAAAGCTCAGTCCCAAGCTCCTGTCACTGAAGCTCCTACATCCTCTCTCAACAGCTCCACATCAGTGGACTAGATGTTAGCCTTTTACAAAACAGAGTTTCTTAAGATGTCTCGAAGGCTCAACATGCTGGAATTGGAGAGCAAGCTGTATATTGATGAAAAGGTTGCAGCCTTGCAAACTGAGAACGCCAAGCTGTGGGAATTCATCAAAGCTCACATTGATGAAAATGATGCACAAGAGCAGTTCACAAAGGACAGAGGACAGTCCAGCTAGATAAGAGCTGTGAACTGATAACCAGTGGAACCTTTTTGATCAGAAACTGTGAATAAGACAATTTGAATAGGGAAGTGTAATGGATGACCTGTATCAGTCTCCATTTTCTTAATCAAGTTTTATATATGTTAAAGATATGCCTTAATTATTCCAAATATTCAAATTTCAATGAAATATTTTTGCTTCACTTAATCAATTATATACCTTATCAATCATTTTCATTTATTGAAGCATGTGTTTTGTTATTTATTGAAATCTTTGTTAAGGATATTCTGACACAGTACTTAACATTCTTGCTTCACTTTCCATGTATGTCAAAAAGCGCATGCAAAAGTATCAAATCCGCATTTAATGCGAGGCGACAGTTGAGTGATAGGGTAGTGCGAGTGGGATACACAACCAATCCCACGCGCCCACTATCTCACGGATTTCTAGGGATTCAATCCCATCCGTTGAATGGTTGATTTGCTTCAATCTCAACCGCCCGCTTTATCTTTTAAATAAGAATGTAACTGTGCATCGTCGTTCCCAAATTCAATTTCTGCATTCTTCCGCCATTTTTCTCTGCAACTCTCTTTCAAAATTTTGCATTCACGTTCTCATTTAGACGTTCTTGAAATGGCAGGTCTACATCTCAATCTCTTCCACAAACAACCGAGCAGAAGATCCAGTATCTACAGCAGTACATTCTCACAGAGCCTGCGGCAAACCTTTCAACCTATGATTACGCCGGCTTGAACGAGATGTATTCCGCCATCCAGGAAGCGGACGGATTTTACAAGATTATTACTCATGAGCCAAAATTCTGGCTTCCGCAGCAAGTCGCAATGTTCTTTCTATCATATTTTTGCCCGGAAGATGTCGACTCTGCCCAATTCCATCTTCCTCTGCCTGGTGTGCCCGACGAGCCGATTCCGATCCTCTCGCTCATCTCTCGAACCTACGGCATCGCTGATTCAGGAACTGTGGAGATCCTATATCACAAGCCAATGGGATTAATTCTGGACGTTCCGGATGCAGATCTGGAAGCAGTTTACCAGAAAGCTCTCATGCAGCCTGCAACCCAGTATGATGAACGAAGGTTCCTCGCCCTCTGTTGAGACCTGCGTATAGATCCCTCTTTGACTTTGTTCACAAAGTCTTCCTTGGTTACTCTGGTAACCACGACGCTGTCACTCCAGCGAAGTTCAGGGTGATGACTGCAATCGTGCAGCGTCTAAATGTGAACTGGGCCCGATTTCTTCTCGAGCTCCTCAATGAAGAAGTCAAGTAGATCTTGATCACCTTTGAAGGCGACGTGGTGACCGATTTCCGCATTGCCAGGAATCTGCGCCTAGGCACCAAAATATGCTCTCTCATTCACTGCCTCCACCCCAACCTCAACTGGAGTGGAATGACTTATTTCAACAAGGAGAAGGTCCCCAAGGACCAGAAGCAGCTCGAACTAATAATTGGTGTCGACATGACCGTCTTTGCCAAGAATGATGATGTGGTGAAGCCATTCCTGTACGACATGGGTCGATCTAACCCAGCTTGGGTACCACCAGAGCAGCGTGACGTTCGGAGAAAGAGACAGCTTGCCCCTAGCAAGCAGCTTGACAGACCTGCCAAGTCTGTGCGCATTAAATCTCCAACTCCCATATCACGCAGATTGCATACGGAGTTTGCCTCCATAGAAGTTCAGCACCAACCTGCTCGTCAAACACTTAAAGACATCCCAGAACAGACAGTTCTCGATGCACAGGTTTCAATACCTGTACCCTCTGTTCGTGATATCTTCCAGTCAACAGCTTCGGAGCAAGCTGGCCTAAGTCACAGCGAATCTCAACCGGAGGATGACACAGATTTTGAGGAAGAAAATCCTGATACCTCCATCGTCATCCACCAGCAATCCGGTGAAGCTTCTCATCATCACAGCTCACCTCCAGAGCTTGACCTCCATCTTATCCTTTCATCCGATGATGATGATGTAGAAGAAGATCCGATCAAAACTGCAACTGCCATGTTGGTCAACTCCATCGAGACGGAAGCTGAGAAGACTGTCATGGAGTCTTTTCCCGGCATTGATCTAACTCCGGAGACCAGGCAGTTGGCAATTCGGCTTCGTACTCTGCTTGATGGGAAGGATAGATCTTACTGCGATCTGAAATCAATCTTCCTCATTCACCCCATCGAACAGCTAGAGATTGAAGAGTACAATCTCGGGAAGTATTTTGGCTATGCTTCCATTCCTAAAGCTCGCGACTGCTTCAAGAAGTTCGTCCTCTCTAGGATGAAGAGAGAGGCCAAGGTACTCAATGTCGACTTGAAACCTTTCTACTCTCACGATCACGACTCTTATAATGACAGGTTTCTAGAGGATGAAGATTTCAGTCCAATTCCTTCTCCATCCCAGAACAACAGAGATGCAGTGTCCGATCATGATCGTGTACCGGTCTATTCTGTCGCAACCGCAGGAACTCCTCTCATTGCTGTTCAAGCAGATTTGAAGAAATTTATCATTGAGGAAGTTTCCAAGGTGAAGGCCACCGAGGTTGCTGAACACCAGAAGATTGCGGACAAAATTGACGCAATGGACACAGCAGCATCTGCCATGCTATCAAACATCAAGGCTGAAATGCCACAGGTTATCAAGGATGAAGTGGCAGGCCAGCTCGATTCCTTCATCTCCATGCGCCTGAAAGCTTAAATGGACAAGCTGCTCCCCAACTAGCTATCTGAACTAAAGGTCACCTACGCATCTTCAGTTGACAACCTGCGATACGAGTTTGAACAACTCAATCAGCTTGTCAACAGCTTCTCTTCAAAGGTCGCACAAGCTTCATCCAGCTCTCTGAAGAAAGAAGAGGAAATGCAAGGGAACATCAACTCCCTCCTCTAGTTTAAAGAGAAGATCAACACTGACCTATCCTTAATCTCCAATGAGCAAGCCTCCCTTAATACCACTGTTCAGCAGCTGATTGATAATGCCGAAAAGGGGGAAGGGAAAGGCAAACGCACTGCTGCTAAAGCAAAGGGCAAGGAGAAAAAGGTCACCCAACCTCCTATCACTTAATCAGAAGCTGTTCCGCCTGTGACAGCTGTCCCTCAACCTGCTGCCCAGAAGCTGTCTGAGCAAGAAAGGGCACAGGGTGAATCCTCTCTTATTCGAATGATAGCACAAGCTGGCTACACTGCAGATGAATGCGAGGATAAAGGCAAGCAGAAGCTGTTTCTCGAAGATATGAGGAAACAGAGAGCAAGGGACAAAGCTCGCATCAGAAGCTTCCGAGGTCTTGAAAGCTGCAAGGATCAAGCTGACAAGAGAGAGCCAACTGATTGGCTACCAGTGGAAGATCAGCCTTTGTGGGACGAGTTCCTGAACCAGTTCATCTTACACCACTACTGGTTGCAGGTTGATGCTCGCTACACTGGTGATTCCAAAACTGCCTTTTACAACTGGATGCAAGCTTTTCCTGACCGCGATTTCATTAAAAGAGTCCGTGCGAAAGCTACAGAGGCGAAGGTCACAATCAATCCGCCCAAAATAGAGACCTTCCAACCTCCCACTGTCTGCGGCTCTGATACTCCAGATATCGACCGGATCAACACTTTCATAAGGAATATCTTAGCTCAGTACGGTTGCAAGACCACAGGCTGTGATAAGTACAAGTCGATCCGTGACAGTATCTACGCAGCTATGGGATCTGTAAGCTTGGAGAAGATCGCTGAAGAAAGATTCAAGACTGTGAGAAAGTGACTTGATCGTTTTCTTTCATTTGTTATATCAACTCTGTAATCTGTGTACATCAATTCAGTTGATATTATAAATGAAAAATGATCATATTTTGTTCCTGATGACAAAATCTCATTGTCCAGGCCTCTGCATGTTATGCTTTAAATTTCCTAACACTTTTTCTCATGCAGCTGGCTGAACCTCACACCTTGGTTATGTTTTTGGTAAAGTTCAAATCTTCTAAATCAAGATGTAAAGTGTTGGTTTCGGCATTATCAAAAATAGGGAAATTGTTGGGAATCTTTTCTCTCTTTAAACTAAGTTTTGATAATGCTATTAGAAACCACACTTAGACAATAGACTTTAATTGGAACAGGCTGGTCTCCGTGTTTGGATCAGTTAAGCTTAACCCGAACAGGTTGCTATGTAAAGGTCAAGGTTGGTAGTGCAACCTTGTACCTATTTTACTCAAACATGTCATAATGTTCCTTTATGTAATCTGTCTATGTAATCTGCTCCAACCAAACTCGAAGATCTCTTACGAAGATTACAGAAGACTGAAGACAGTTCGAGGTATAGGAAGCGTGACCTGCAAAGTCCAACCTGAGCTGTGGCTGAGGAACCTGTCCTCAACTCAACGTCCATAATTGTGTCAGTGTACGGTTCTGCATATACTGACACACACAACAGCTCTATTACAAATGCTTCTCTATAAATACCTCAAGACATTCAAGAAAGAAGGCACGGGAAACTCAAATTACAAGCTGAAACATTGCAGAAATCTCAAGCTAAATACTCACACAATCAACACTCGAAATTACTAGAGCTTTCCCAAGTGTTGATCTTTGTAGATTTCTATTCTTTCTAGAATCTGTCTTACTAGAACACAATCCACACTCTCACTACCATCATTGTTGATATTCAGTGTAGTTGATAGAGTTGTAGTCCAAACAGTGATAGCTTTTCACAGCTTTCCAGTTTGATTATTAGTGCTAGTTGTTTAGCATTAGTAAGATTGTATGTAAGTTTGTATGTAAAGTTAGAAGAGACACGACTCAAGACTCGTGCTAGATTCAGTCTAAAGAGAGACTTGAATTTGGATTGGAACCTCCACCAGTGTTAAAAGGAGCGAAATCTCAAGTTAAGGGATTATAGATTCGACGGGATCTGGCGTGGACGTAGGAGTTGTTTACTCCGAACCACGATAAAAACTCCTCGTGTTTCTCTCTTATTATTATCGTTGTTTACACAGTTTGCATGATTCACAACCTGCACCACTATAACCTGTCTTGCATGAACACTTATCTGAACTAATGTTTTCTTTGAAAACTGTGTTGAAAACTGTTAGCCAACCTTTCCACCAAACTTCCGCACGTAGGTTAGTTTTGCAAGCTCAGCAGTTCACTGTTTGAGCTGGAAAAACTAAACTGCTCTGATTAACTGAAATGACGACTCAGTAAGATCAAATTGTTTTGAAAAGTCAAAACTGTTGGCAAATTGGTGTATTCCCCCCCCCCCCATACACCAATATCTATTCATCGGGACCTACAGCCGATATGCCTCCGGAGTCGAGTGCAGCTGGCGAAAGGCGAGGTCAATGCGCATGCACTGGTGTTGCCGAAGAAGACAAAGCCATCTACACTTTGACGCGGAGCAGGAAGAGAAAACTGGTTGCCGAGATTGCCAGTAAGGCGGCAAAAAAAGCAAGGCAGGAGCTCGAGGGCAGCAATGTTTTTGCAGAGAAAGTAGCTGATCTGGTTGTGCGCAAGATGACGGCGATCCTTTTTCCCGACCGTGACCAAAACATCAACAATGATGTTTGTAGAGCAGCACGCATGTCGACAAGGTCGCAGGATGAAAATGAAGGTGAAGGAGAAAACAACATTGAAGAAGAGGAGGACCATCACGAGGTTGGAGAAAACCAATTTCAGGAAGATGATGAGGTAATTTGGGAGGAGAATGAAGGACATGCTCAGGATGAAACTTATGTAGCCGATGAGGTTGAGGGAGATGAGGAGGCTGAAGAAGATGGCCATGGTACAGCCTATACTGATGAAGGGGTGGGACAACAGGAGACTGAAGGAGATGCCGAGGATGGGGAGGGAGAAAAGAAGGCTGAAGGAGACGGTGAAACTGCTGGATTGGTATCAATACTTTAGTTTTTCCTAGCATTTTTTTAAGGGTGTGGAACAGTTGGAACAGCTCTTGCAAACTGTTCCGATTGTTCCAGTTGTTCCAATTGTTCCAGGTTTTCCAACTGTTTTTTTTACATTTGTTGGCTGTCTCTCATCTTGAAAACTTTATAGGATGCCGGCCAAACGATTGAAGAGACAGTCAGCACTTCCCAAATGGAAAAGGAGCTGGCAGAGATACGTTCATTTCAAAAGGAAGTTTTTAATGAGGAGCTTCTGAATGATGAGCTACCGTGCTCAACTCCCCTTGCCATCATAAACCGAGCCGAGCTGACATCACAAGAATCAGTGAGAATACTTCAATTACAACTGGAAGAGGAGGCAAGACAGAGAAAGGGCAAAGGGCCGGTAGTGACTTACAGTCGAGCAGGAGCAGGTAGAAAGAGAAAACCTGCAGCATCATTAAGGAGCCCCTTCTTACCAAACGATGTCAGGGGCACAGACTTCCAACGCTTCTTAAGGGGGACTGGTGGAGAGGAGTAAGTTCACCTTATTTCATGATGTGTAGAAATAGTTCCATTGTTCTGTCCTTGTAATTCTTTAGTCATTTCAATTTCAGGAGAAATGTTGGCTTGCCGTATCCAGTGGGCAAAGAGTATTTTCTTGATATAAAAAAAATAGGATATCAATTGGAGAATGAGCATGTGGATCCATACGTATCTATCCTAGCCACGGACCCCAGCCTAGCTGGAATTCATAAAGTGAAGAAGGGGATAAGGATCGCGGGATCCACTTTCTATGTAAATTTTACTAATTTCATGTTCACTTTACTTAAGTTCACCTGAGATTTTTCTATTTATGCACAAGCTGCTGTCGACTTTCAGCAAGCTATATTGGAGGTTTGGACTGACATCGAGAAAGATCGCACGGGATCCGTCAGGTTTGATGAGGAGGAAGAAGTTAAGGAGGCAGACCTTAAAAGGCTGTCTAAGTTTGTGGATGGACGGTTGCCCAAGTGGGGGGCCCTGGAAAGTTGGAAAGATGCAAATAAGGTAAATAATTCGAACTGAAGTTGGTACTCTTGGAACTGCTTTCCAATACTGTTCCACGTGTTCTAACATTCATTGAAATGCTGTTCGAATAGGTTATCATGGTGTGTTGCTTCAATAAGCATTAGGCTACGTGTATTCTAGACCTGACGCAGTGCACGTTGGAGATTTGGGACTCGAACCAGCACAAATTCGAAGCCCACCACCTTCAAATTAGATCAGTCGCATTCGAGCCGGTAGCGCGTATTGTCCCATAAGTATTGAAGTATATGAACTTTTACAAGAAAAGGCTTGAAGAAGTGATCCCCATCTACTCGCAATGGGAGCATCGTGTTCCTAAAGTCAATAAGATCAAACAGGCTGGCAGCGCAAGTTGCGGTCCACTAGCGTTATTATATGCTGAAAATCGACTTAAGGGGGTGGCTGATAAGAAGATGACCATGCATGATATTCAAAATTATCGCAATCACATTGCAGAGTCAATCTTCAAATTCAGAACGGACGGGAGCATAATTTTTCCTGTCGTCTGATCAGGGGGCTTCGATCAAGCAGTAATGGGCCGGCGTTTAGTGAAAAAAACAAACAGTTTTTATTCTATTTTCTGAAGCGTGTTATGTTGATAGCCAGGGGGTGGCTTGCAGAAAAAACTGCATATTTTGTTGTAGTGTTCATGTGTGCATGTCTAGGTGGGATGGGAAATCATAAACAATCATGCTTGTTAGGGTTTGGTAGGTAGTGTCTCTCAGATGCATTCATAATATTATGTCTTCTTTTTGATATATTCCGCGTGATACTATGAACTGTTCAGTCAATATGTTTTCTGTGCGCTGCTGGAACACTTGGATCTATTTCTTGTAATAGAACCAAGTGATCTAAGTGCGCTGCTGGAACATTTGGATCTATTTCGTCTAATAGAACCAAGTGATCCAAATGCCCTGCTGGAACACTTAGATCTATTTTGTCTTAATAGAACCAAGTGATCCTAGTGCCAAATGGAACACTTGGATCTATTTCTTCTAAAAGAACCAAGTGATCCAAGTGCCAAATGCTGGAACACTTGTATGCAATAAAACAAGAAGACTAAACAGATGGACTTGAGATAAATAGACTGAGATAACTAGAAAGTAGTTAGGACTTTAACAACTAGACTCGCAATGACAACGTGAAATTGATAACTAACAACCAACGGCGCAAAACATCCCCCAAGAGTGTTCTCATCACGGTTTCCACCACATGAGTGGCGATGTAGATGAGATCGAGCTTTGACCTTGGCTTGATGAGTTTTTTTTGCTTTCCATATAGCGTGACTTTCTTGGGCCGAAGTTCATTGCGGGGAATGAAGGTGGGTTCGATGGGCCCTCAAAAAGTCTACGGCATCGGGAGTTCAAGGGTGGAGATGTTACTTCAACGGACACATCATCCGAAGCTTCACTTTCATCCAAGTTAATCACTTTATGCGAAAGTTCTTCATTCTTGACGTCTTCGAGTGCGAAAAGGATCATCATGTCGCATAAAGTGGCTCGCCGCGGCTGTAGTATGCTTTAGCCATTGGTTTCTCCTGTAAACAAATTAACGTATATATAAATGAATAGGTACTTGGAGGTTAACAAATTATGTCGTATTTACCATGAACATTGCATTCCATTTATCATCGCTAGTGAATACACGATTGCTCTCTCTATCCCAGTCAGACCCTTCATATGCAAGAACTCACTTGAAGGTAGCATACCGGTCTCGTAGGAGACTGAAACGGCAGTAGAGATCCTCCCAATCGAGGCTTAGACTGGGATTGTTGTTCAAGAGAATGACTTTCGCCACCAATAAGGCATCTGCCGGCGCATGATCATATTTGAGGTCGGGGTATTTCTCCATTAGTGAGATAAGACACCCAATGAACTCCTTATCAAGAGTCTTGTTCCATGGGATATTGTAGAAGTATTGTCTTTGAGATGGGAGGTTGGAGAAATCCATCTGAAAAGTGAGCGAAATATAGCTAAGAAATACATGAAAAAAAGGCAACCACTAAGACCATCTTATAGCACTTAGAAATATTGGAGAGGATGCGTATGCATTATTTGAGGGAATCTTTTGACCGTTCAAAGGCTGTCATTCTTCTCAAAGCAAGCATGCTTGGTCAAGGGAATCTTCAACAAAAAAAATAAAAACAAAACACTTTTTCCTGAGAGAAGATACTTGATTTGACAAAGCATACAATGAGTATTATTCTTGAAGCATCTAATGAATGACAGTTAAAGCACATTAATCGCTATCTAATTAATTGAACTATGAAATGCTTTGAGTATTACCAGTACAATTGGTACAGTTGGATCTATAGTAATAAATAGTTCCGAATATTCAAATAAGATTACAAGCCGATAACGCTTGATAGCTTCGTCTATGGCGGCGGAACCCTATGAATGCATGTCAATCGGGTATGCCCAGTAGCATGACAAATGCCGCATGTCTTCGGCCTGCGGCGTTTGGTACCCAATGACGAAACCTCTCCGGCAGACGGAGAGGATATTGGAACAACACAAGTACTCTGATAATGTCCGAACTGTGAACAATGAGTACGTCGAGGGGTGCCTCTGCTTCGAGATGATGATTCGGACACGGGCCTTATCCTACTGACACGCGGTCGACCGGCTTGTTTAGGATTTTTCGGAGCTCCAACGACCTACGATTCAACCGCAGCGGGTAGGTTCCAATCTTTGGGCATAGGAATTGGCATCACCTCACCCGTATAGTTTTCACGGAGTGCGTCAGTGGAGTAATAACGAGAGACGTATGGGATTGGCAACTGCTTCGTGTGACTGCAACAGCGAAACCACTTAAGATGTTAGTGCTGGAACAATTGGAACAGTTGGAACTATATTGGAGCAAATAGATCCAACTGGATCCTAAATTACAGCCCTAAACCGATAAAGACTTGCATGAAAAACAGTGACCACATTTCAAACATGACATGATTACCATAAGGCTGCTGAAGCATGAGAGCAAGGGATGAAGTCGATATCGAATATAAGACAAGTGCATTGCTTCTTGTCAAGATCCACTACGTGATGCTTCATGGCTGCAGATACCTTGAACTTTGTTACAGAAATTGGTTCAACACTCATAGTGGAACCCAACTCAGCTGCCCTACCCAATTTCAACTGTCCAAAATCAGTTAACTCATGAGTTCGACTGGTAGCCAGAGCACGCCGTTCTACAAACCACTGCCCGATGAGAGAGCGGATACACTCGAAGACAAACTGGCAAAGTTCTAGCCCATCGAAGACAACCATTGAAGCACTCAGCAGCATTAGATGTTGAAAATAAGTAACGGGGCACAGGAGATTTAGAACGAGCCCATTGTCTCGGATCGACACATAGTTCCTTGTTATATGCAGCTGGAGCATGAGATTTAAGATTTCTCATTGCAAGGTCATAGTCACGTCCACGGTAGGCGTGTACAGCTGCTTGAAAAAGCGCAATGGCATGATCTCTCCAGAACTTGATGTTTTTTTGCAGGTGATAAACACAAAGCCCATGGGCTACGCTGGGGTAGACAACATCCATTGCATTCTTGATGCTAGCGTGTTGGTCTGAAACGATCATCATCTTATCCGGACAGCCGAAGGCACGTCGGAGCTGTTGAAAGAACCAAGTCCATGACTCGTCAGTCTCTTTGTCCCCCAACCCGAATGCTAATGGAAAAACCTGCTCGTTTGCATCCTTTGTAACAGCCACCAACAGTACGCCTTTGTATTTCCCTTTCAGGTGTGTACCATCAACTACAATGACAGGACGACACGCATTGAATCCCTTAACACATGCACCGAGAGCCATGAAATAGTACTTGAAACTCCCGTCAGCCTCATCGACTTTCAATTCAGTAACAGATCCTGGATTTGTGTGCTCTATCATCCATAGGTACATTGGAAGCATTTGGAATGACTCGTGTGACTCGCCGTACACCATTGTAAGTGCATGATTTCTGGCATTCAAAGCAGTTTGATATTCTATTTTAGCCCCAAATTTCCGTTTTACCATCGCTTGGATATCACTTGGACTTAAACAACACCTTTTGTCATCAAATTTGGAACAAAATATGCACCTAAAACTTTACTGCATATGGTTGGTTCGGAATGAAATCTCAAATCTTTTTTGCACGTGTGCGGTGCCCATTCTTGTATTTCCCATGCGGAACCCAATGCTAGTGTTGTACAAACGAAAGGACAATTCTCTTTCTTGTTTTTGCAATAAGCACCATATCGTTTCTTACAAGAACGTGGCGTATCAAATGATACGTGATTAGCAAGATGATATAACCCCAACACAGTCACCAATTTCTTCTTGCTTTCAAATATAGCACATTTACAAAGTGTATCGTCGCCGATGCCTTCATTACCTAAATTGTCTCTTGTTTTAGGCTGTTTCATATGAAACGATGCACCGGGGATGACCCACTGCCCAACATACTCGTGATCTCCGTCAAATACATCATTCCTACTACCCACTGAGGTCACATTATGCCGAAGGCTGCCGATGGGTATATTTTCAAGGCTCTCTACATCATCATCTTCTGCACGGTCTCCAGATGTCGCGAAGGGATCATGATCACCCTCCCCATCCAAATCCGTATCATGTAAACCCCAATCTTCATTCCAATCGACGCCCGTGTCAATATTCCACTTTCTCTCTCTCTCCAAATCCCTATTCAAATTCGTATCTGAATCCCTATTCAAAGTCGTATCCAAATTCCTATCCAAATCCCGACCCAATTTTGTTTTCCTAGCCTTAGAAGCATTAGTCACCGGGTTTATGTCATTATTCAGCCTTGCTGCATGGTCATTCACAGCCTCTAATAATTCTTCATTTATTGGGGTTGTAGAAATGTATAATACAGGTGCTTCTAACTCATCCAGAACATAAACTAGATCAAAATCATCTAGAATCTTCATTCTAACGGTATCACCCATCGCGGACTTCACCAATGCAACTACTTGATACAAGTACTTACTTTTCGGCTTCATCATGCGTGCCTGAATCCTACTTAACAAATCTGTGTATCCTATAAGGCCAACAGGTGGTATAGGCATCAACTCTCTTTCAATGCGAATGTAAGTGCTATCTTTTTCAAACCATTCCCCTCCATGGGCAATCAATATGTTTTTAGGCCAAATCTGCATGCAACACATTAAATACATTAAATAAGGTAAAGTTCCAGCACATGGGTAGTTGGAACAACTGGGTGCACTAGTTCCAACTGTTCCATGCAATGACATGGAACAGTTGGAACTACTGGGTACTGTTCCATGCATGCATTGCATGGAACAAGTGGAACTATTACACCCAGTTGTTCCAACAGCTACAATTATATTTCAACTTAGACTCGAATCAAATACAACCTTAGCTTACCCATCTTAAAATAGCTATACAAAACGCCAATTTAACAAAAATAAAATCACATTCCGGACTCAAATTCAGCTGAACAAAGCTACCTAATAATTAAATGAAATGAGATAAATCATTCACAACATAAAACTATTGAATCGAGAAAATACCTTCGGTTCAACCGCCGCCATCTAGAACGCCGCCTTTAAAACAGATTCGAGGAGCCTCCGCTGATGGAATCGATGACCTGCCACCTGAAAATTTCCTGCCCTAAATTGCACAGCAAAGCGACGCGCAAAAAATCTGCGGGAAGAATGATATTAACGGAAACACTCAAGGCCCCGAAATCGTTGATAGGTTGCCAGAATCCTAAACCAATGTCGAGCGCTCAGAGTTTCTCGTCGTTTCTCGTTGCCAATAAGCAAAGAAAGTGGAGAAGGAGACAATAAATGTAATGAAAGCGGGAGCTCAAACTAGGGGAAAAGCTGAAGAAAAGTTGAAATAAGTAAGGGTATTTTCGTCCGAAATAACAAAAAGTGGGTATAATTTATGTAAACTATCTTATGGGGTGCGCTTTTTGTTGGCTAAGTGTAAATGGGTATTTCATACCATTTTCACTTTTTTTTTTATTAGTGTTGCTCTTTGCAATTGCAATTCCAATGAAAGATGATATGAACTCTCTCTCTAATTTTAAAATGATTTTGACCTTTTACTTTAAATTTCTCTCAATAATTTGTACATGTATGATTTTTGGAATTCTTGAATCTTGTTGCAGAACAACTATGTTGAAGTATCTTATATATAATTCAGCAGCGGATTCCTGATACCGCAACGATCCATGCGCCTACGTGGTGTCCCTCTACATCCTTCGTTTTCTATTTATCTAAAATATGAATATATTTTCTTATTTTATATTTAAATTACATTTTCATAATTATATTATTATATCTTATTCCATGTATATCTTTTATTTTAGTTTTATATTCTATTCATATATTGATAAGTATTTAGAATAGTTGTTTTATTCGGAGAATTTATAATAGAGACAAGAAATAATCTACCTATTCTCACATAAACAATACAATATATAGCACAACTATAACAAAATACAAAACTTACCCATATTTTCAAATTTCTCCCCAAATTACCCCTACTTTTATTACTCTCTCTTCCCTCCTCTTTTCTCTTTCCTCCACCTCGTATAACACCCCCCTCCCCCTTTTTCTCTCACCTCACAAGACACACACACATGTGATCTCTTCCACCCCTCCCCTTTCTCTCACTTCTCTCTCACACACACACACTATTCTTTTTTATTTATTTATTCTTTCTTCTTCTTCATTTTTTTTAGCTTTTTTTTTTATTTGTTCTTTTTATTTATTTTTATTGTTATGTATTATTTTTTATTTTCTTTTCTTTTTTCCAGTTTCTTTTCCCTTTTTTCTTTGTTTCATTTTGAGTACTTTTTTTTTAAATACTGTAAGTTATTTTGAATTAAGTGAATGTATGATCTTGACAAATTATTACGAACTATAAGTAAGATTTTGAATTCGTGTCAAATTTGGTAAGATATCGATGAAATCTTGTCATTCATGATAAGATAGTTAACAAGATATCGGTAATGTCTTGCCAAGTTATTTCGTAGGTCTTACTTACTGATGACAAGAAAATGTTAACTTCTTGCCTTGATAAGGCAAGAAAAAATGTTGAAATTCTTACGTACTGGTGGCAAGAAAAATATTAACTTCTTGCCTTGATAAGACAAAAAATGGGGTAATGTAACTACCATTAACTGCGGAAAAGACGAGACAATAAATTATACCATTTCTTACCTATTGATGGTAATAACTCGTTAGTTACTTGTCTGCAGAAGGCATGAAATGGGGTGATAAGGTAAGAGATGAGGTAATGTAACTACCATTAACTACGGAAAAGACGAGGCAATAAATTACACAATTTCTTATTTACTGATAGTAATAAATCGTTAGTTACTTGCCCACATAAGTCAATAAATAAGGTAATTTCTTATATTAATTAAGAAATTATTCATGCCCACCAACATTTGGAAAATAACATCAACAACATTTTAAAAATATTATCATCAACAAAAAAATAATAAAACATTTTTCATCATCTCCACTATATCATAATAAAAGCTTTTTCATCAATATATGATCAACTATCAATGTATGACCATTATGAAAATACGAGGCAAGAAATTACACCATTTATTACCTATTGATGGTAAGAAATCGTTGGTTATTTGCCTGCAGAAGGCAAGAAATGGGATGATTTCTTAGATTAATTGAAAAATTATTTAAAAGCCACATTACAGTCGACTTACAATGAAACTCATTTATGGCAAAACTCTTACTTACTGACGGCAAAGAAATGGTTAACTTCTTGCCTTGATGAGGTAATGCAACTACCATTAATTGGGAAAAATACGATACAAGAAATTATACAACTTATTACCTACTGATGGTAAAAATGGTAAAACTTTTACTTACTGATGGCAAGAAATGGTTAACTTCTTGCCTTGATAAGGCAATAAATGAAGTAATATAACTACCATTAACGGTGGAAAAGACAGGGCAAAAAAATACACCATTTCTTACCTACAGATGGTAAAAAATGGTTAGTTACTTGCCCGTAGAAGGCAAGAAATAAGGTGATTTATTGCTAATTATTTTACACTCTAAATCCGCAACACAACAACAAACAAAAAATAATAAAATGAAATAAAAAAACAAACCAAGAGTAACAAATATCCTAACTAAACATATCCATTCAAAACTTCATACAATAAGTAGTCGAATTTTCGGTCAAATTCCAATATTAAGAAAATCTCAAATAGCTAAACATATTAATTATCATTAATTATAATTCATTATTTAAAAAAAATAAAAATTAAAAAAGAAAAGAAAAATTAGAGATCTCTCCCTCGGGCCTCAACAATGAAGAAGTCCCACCAAAAAAGGAAAAGAAAAATTGGGAATTCTCTTTCCTTCACCGGCGGCGGTTTCTCCATCCTCAGACGCCGTCAAGCCCTAGCTCCATTTTGTCTACAGCGCTGCCGACGACTGCTTCAGCACCAAACCATGGCTGCGTGTGTTCCAATGACACCGCCTTCGACCCCTCCGACTTCGCGGAGTTCTTCGACGAGCTCCGGCGAATGTTCGCCGCCGCCTCCAGCTTCAAGAACTTGGGGAAGAAGGTGTGTGTGTGTGTGAGAGAGAGAGAGAGAGAGAGAGAGAGAGAGAGAGTCACGTAGAAGAGAAGAGAAGAGTGGAGAGAGATACCAAATAGAGAGGAGATAATAGGTCAAGGAAAAATATGAGAGAAATAGGAGAGAGGAGAGAGAAAGGGTATTTTTGGGTGTCCATACAAAAATTAGGTAGAATTTGTATGTTCTTATATTTGTGTTATTATTTGTATTCTTTATGTGTTATTAGGTATATTAGGGTATTACCACTTTGTAATATACCTAACCAACTCATAAGCACACGGTTAGCAACTACATAGATTATAATTAGTTTTTGAATATTTTATAAACTTCATGAATATCTCGATTTTCCAACATGAGATTTTTTAAAAGATTCTAATCAATTTTAGAATATTTATTATCATTGGTGATGTTTCATAATTTTGCCTTTTTCGTAAATATATATTTTTTAATTTTTTTAATTTTGCCTTTTTCATCAATAATTTGATCTAATTAATTCACAATAAGGACTTCAATCCCACATCGATTTTTTATAAGAATTCAACGAATGAGTACCTATATAAATAGCTATATATTCCCAACAAAATTCATAATTTGATTTGCAGAGCCACAACATTATTGTGGAACCCTAAAGAAAACATTAATGTTAAATTAAAAAAAATCAAAACACATTCATCATTGGTAATGTCACATAATTTTGCCTTTTCGATCAATAGTTTAATCTAATTAATTCACAATAAGCACTTCAATCCCATTTTTTATAAGAATTCATCGAAGGAGTACCTATATAAATAGCTTTATATCTAGGGGTGGTAATTTGGGTTCGGATTTTCAGGTAAGTACAAAAATACCCCGAGCCCGAACGGGTATTTGGGTATCCGAAACTCAAAAAATTCGGGTTCAGGTTCGGGTTCGGGGTCGGGCAGTGAGATTTGAAATTGGGTACCCAAAACTCGAAAAATTCGGGTTCGGGTAGTGAGATTTGAAAATTTCGGGTATCGGGTATACCCGAACCTGAAAAAAAAATTCAAAATCCCAAAATTTATATTTAAATTAATTATAAAATAAATAAATAATAGAGTTAAAAAATAAAATAATTAATAATGAATAATTAACTTAATAAATTAACACTTAGACTTTATCCACAACTCTCATTTCTCATTTCTTCATTTGATGTTTTATCAATTATGCAATTGTATACTCCCTCCGTCCCGCGGCAATTGTCCGGTAGGGAAATGACACAATAGCCAATGCAATGTAGGATATGTGGTTGTAATTAATTCTAAGGAGAGAGAGTTAATTGTGGCCACAAATTTTTTGCTATTTTAGGAAACTGGACAATTAAATGGGACGTCCGAATAAGGAAACAGAGACAATTGCCGCGGGACGGAGGGAGTAAATAATATCCTTATAAACTATCGATATGCATTATTTAAAATAGAAAAAATAAAAATAAATAAAATACAATTTTTTCCTTTTATATTTTTGGATTTTTTCGGGTATTTGGGTACCCGAAAATATTTTCGGGTTCGGATAGTAAATTTTAAGATTTTCGGGTTTGGGTACCCAAGAAATTCAGGACGGGTACCTAACCTGTACCGAATTACCATCCCTATTTATATCTTTCCAACAAAATTCATAATTTAATTTGTGGAGCCACAACATTATTGTGGAGCCCTAAAGATAAAAAAATAAATAAAAACACAAATAATATAAATAATTTTATAAAATTACCCCTTCCCCTACATACAATAAATAATAGAAAAAAAAAATTAAACTACAATGTATATTTATCCGTCCCACTTATTTAAGAATAGTTGACTGCCTTTTTGTCTCACAAAAAGGCAGTCAGCTATCCCTATATAAGTGAGACGTAAGTTTTTCAAACTATTCTTATTTCGTAATGTATATATATATATGTATATGGATGAGTTATGGTGAAAACTAATTATTACGTGAAACCTGCAACCCATCATAAAATGTTGCATTTTATGCACAAAAGTGTTGCATTTTTATCATAAAATGTTGCATTCTCATGATGATACATTATATGCATAAAAATAATATATTTTATTATGCAACATTTTATGCACAAAATGCATCATTTTATACTGGGTTGCAGGTTTCACGTAATAATTAGTTTTCATATGATCTACTACCTATATATATATATATATATATATAGCTTATCCCAAACTTCGATATGGGATAATTGAATAAAATTAATTGATAATATAATATATTCAGCGAATAATATTATCCTTTTATTTTATAAGATATCTTGATAGGGGCTCTCTTATAATGGATTTCACGGGCAATTTGACATTCAAAATGAATACAAGTACCCCAAATACATATTAAAATAACTTTAAAAATTTCTTGGCTAAAAGACCACCTCAAAATCAAAGTAGTATTAAAGCTAAAATATTTTAATTTAAAAGTAATTTAACGTGATCAACCGGAGCCCGACAAGGATAACCTGAAAATTGAATGAGCTATCTGATCTTATATGGAATTCCGCAACATAACACATTATTAAGCCACCTTGAATTGTTGGTTGCTACAATTTATTAAAATTTATATAAAAAAAATAAATCAATAAAGATACTATTTAGGGACGGCAATTTACCTGCGGGTAAGCAGGTACCCAAACCTGATAGGCACGGGGTTTGAGGGTATTTAGTTCGGATATCCACAGGTAGCTCCGTTGTTAAAATTTACTATCCATTTAGTTCAAAGGTACAGGTATGGATAGTTACTATCCGTACCCGTGAAACCCGCATACATACGAAAATACATGCGGGTATTACCCGCAAAATACCCGCTACACGTATTTTATTTGATTACTTTATGTTAATAAATATTAAAAATTACAAACTCCTATTTTATTTTAAAGTGAACAAAAGAAAGAATAAATATTAAAAATTACATACTCCTACTTTGCATACTAACTGTGATTTATAGATTTAGATTTTGAATATTCAATTTCTAGTCGAGGGTGGCTGGTACCTGACGGGTGGCGGGTTCACGGGTACTCGACGGGTGGCGGTATGGGTGGCGGATGGTACCCGTCGCGGGTCGCGAGTATGGGTAAACATTAAAAATTGTAAATGATTCCGTCGAATTTCGACGGGCGCTACACTAGAAAAGTAGAAAATTAAACGAAAAAAGTTGTATATAATTGAAAATATTTTTTAAAATAAATTTTTACTCATTTTGAAACAAATAATTAAAAATATTTTTTATTTTTTATTTTTAAAATTAGATACGTCGAATTTCGACAGGCACTGCACTAGTTTTCAAAAATTGGATAAAAATTCCTTTCTCTTAATGTGAGTGCGTATGAAAGTATTTTTAAATCTTGTTGATATATGAATTCTCTCTCTAATCGAATAAAAATTTCTTTCTCTTAATGTGAGTGCGGATGAAAGTATTTTTAAATCTTATTGATATATGAATTCTCTCTCTAATCGGATAAAAATTCCTCTTCTCTTCTCTTAATCTTGACCCCCCTTACGTAAAATTTTGCGTCCGCCAGTGCTCATATTAGTGATATGCTAACGACTTGTTTCATGACTTGATTGTTGCCGACTTAAGTTTTTTCAATCGTTACTTCTGTCATTGACCAATAAGGATTATTGACATTTAAATACACGACTATATATGTCATGCCCCAATTCCTGAGGAAAGGCGCACGCGCCAAGGGTGTGACTAGGGGTTGGAATAAAGAAGAGGGGATAGAAAGAGGATTCAATTCATTTCAATTATCGATTGATACTTCCCAAATATTTGGGCAGCATCTATTTTACAAAGGGAATAAGCCAGAATAAATACAACGGCAATGTACCCAACATAACAACATATCATTATACTAGGATCACATAGGATTCGATGGCTCAATGAATTAACATAAGTCCATCATTCAATAGATATAGTCGAGTTCAAGATCTCGATATTAGATAATAACAAGTTCAGAATGTAGTAATTCAAGCTTCAAAACGAGAATACATTTTGCGGAAGCTCAATCAAAAAGAGATTTCCTAGCCTCAATTTCGCACTGTCACCACCGCAGCATCAACCTGATAACATTTGAAATATTTTGGGCTGAGTACTAATGTACTCAGTGGGCTGCGCATTTTATCACGAGCTTGGAAACATAGCAGTTTATCCATATCATAGGCATGCATTAGAGGTTTTGGAAAACAAAGGTCAACTAAGCATGCTAAATCAATTTTACTTGCAGCTACTTCATGTCGCACTCTACAGTTACTCTTACTGTGATTCTGGACCTCTAGCCACCGACGAATCCATATATCCAGACTTCGGGTCGAAACCGGAGAGTCTATTTGAGCTGGTGAACTCGGAGTCGAAACTCAGGAATTCTATTGAAATAGTATGTGAGAGAGATCAACCAAACACATAACTATTAGGGGAGTGTACACGATTCAAGGCTAGTTTATAAGGCTAAGCGATGAATCTCGGTCGATTAATTCAGAGCATTAAACATGTAGAGCACACATTAAATATTTTCATGGATAACCAATTTTGCATTTTAAAACCATGAGCATATATAACTCGTATACTTTAGAAAAATAAGTCCACCTCTTGAAGCGTAGTAGAATGACCGATCTTGATAGGCAACGTCTAAATTAATGTCTCGTCGAACCGCGCCTATTCATAACGATATAATAAGAATTCTAAAATTCTTAAAATAAATCTAAAGGAAATAAATCTATTTTTTTCTCTTAATTATAAATCTATTAGGGTTAACATATTGTTTGGATCCTTTAAATCTCTTCATTAGGAGAATAACCATTTCTTTATTTATTACAAAGTCCAATTACATAATTAATCGGGTTCAAATATTCGTTGAATAATTATTCCAAAATTAGAGTGAATTCCGGAACATATTTTTGAGTTATTTAAATCTTAGTGATTAATTAAACCTTAATTAATTAAATCTTACACTTTAATTAAGTCTAGTAATTAATCCTTAGAGCCTGATCATTTATCAACCCATTCATAAATTATCTCGGCCCAATGGAATATTAGCCCGTTTGCAGAAGCCCATTTTTAATTAGTATCCAGCCCAAGTGAAGGAAACCAATTTTCAATTCCTATTCCTTCTCTGCAACACACCTGCAACACACGCACAACACTCTCTCTCTCACTCAATATCGAACTCTCTCACTCAGCCCTCTCTCGAACCCTCGAACTCACCCTCTTTCTGTCGTCGTCTACTTCTGGCAGAAAGCCGGCTCCCTTTTCCCTTCAATCGCCGCCGTCACCACCAACAACCCTCCGTATCAGCACTGCCGTCCTCCCTCGCGATTCTCCCAAAATCGAACCCCAATCGAAATCCCTAAGTCAAAACCTTAACTCAAATCCCCAAATTCGGAAATCGATCTCTCTCTTCCGATTCACGCCGGTGAAAACACCGCTGTTGTGGGATTCCGGCACCACCTCTCCTCCTCTATTATTAAATCTGGAGAATAAACATGAAAATCGAAGAAATTGCAGAGAAAATTTCATTCATTCATCGCCGGAAAAACAAGAGAGAAAAATCCATACATGCAAGGTTACGCACTGTTCCTATTTAAAAGGACAAAAATTAACCTAATACACGTGGCTACATTCTACTGATCCACATGTATACTTACTAGGCTAAGAAATAAAGAACAAAACGTGAAAGGAAATAACAACTTTAATTAATCCGAGCTCTTCTTCTTCATGCCGAACTGCCGAACTCTTCTTCTTTGATTTATCATCTTTACACTCCCCCTCAAGATGAGCATGGATATTAGACAAGCTCATCTTGCCAAGAAGTCGTGTAAAAGGTCCAACAAACAATGGCTTTGAAAACAAATCAGCAAGTTGCAACTCCCCCTGAACATGTAAGGGCTTCACCATACCTGACTTATACCTCTCTCGAATGGTGTGGCAGTCAATTTTTAATGTGTTTGGCACGTTCATGAAAAGCTGAATTTGAAGTGATATAAACGGCAGCTTGATTATCACAGAAGAGCGGGACAAGTTTTGTTCTCTTTATTCCAAAATCATGTAGCAAAACATCCAACCATGATACCTCATATGCTGCTTGGGCCATAGAGCGATATTCAGCATCAGCCAATGATCTAGAGACCACCCCTTGTTTCTTGGATCGCCAGGAAATTAGAGAACTTCCAAGAAACAAGCAAAATCTTGAAACAGATCTCCTACTGTCAACACATGTACCCCAATCTGCATCTGCAAACACACTTGGTTCTAAACTAGTGGAAGATGAATAGAATAAGCCCAAACCAATACATTCTTTCAAATATCTGAGTACCCTATGAGCAGCTGTGAGGTGATGTGCACAAGGTGCTGATAAGTACTGACTCAATTTGTGTACTGCAAATGTTATATCAGGCCTTGTGATGCATAGATATAACAACCTCCCAATCAATCTTCTGAAACTTTTAGGGCCTGGAAGAGGATCACTACTTGATTGCTGTAGATGTGAACTAGGATCCATAGGTGTAGAAGTGGGTTTGCAACCTGTCATTGAGAAGATCCAGCACATACTTTCTTTGACAGATGGAAATGCCTATAGGGTTCTATGCAATTTCAAGTCCGAGGAAATACTTAGGTTTCCCCAAATCCTTGAAATTGAAATGCTTTCCAAGATGAGCCTTGAACTGTTCGACCACTGAAGATGCATTATTAGCAATCAAAATATCATCTACATAGATGATAACTCCCATATAGACTCCCTCTGAATGCATGTGAAAATAAGACTCATCTGCTAGTGATTGTTTAAGACCAAAACTCAGTAAAACTTCAGTGAATTTAAGGTACCATTGTCTAGATGCCTGCTTCAGGCCATAGAGTGACTTATGCAACCTGCAAACAAGATTATTCTGCCCCTTCTCAGTGATCAAACCTTTTGGTGCTTTCATGTATATTTCCTGCTCAAGACTCCCATACAAGAAAGCATTATTTATGTCCAAGTGAGTGAGAGTATATTGCTTTACAGCAGAAATAGCTAACATCAACTTAACAGATACTAGTTTGGCTACAGGAGAGAAAGTATTCAGATAGTCAATACCTTCATGTTGAGTGTAGCCTTTTGCCACCAACCGAGCCTTATATCTTTCAACTGACCCATCTGATCTAAACTTCACCTTGTAAATCCACTTAAACCCAATGGTATTTTTCCCTGCAGGTAAGGGAACTAAGCTCCAAGTGCCATTTCTCTGCAAAGCCTCTAGTTCTTTATTCATGGCATCTCTCCATTCACCATATGCAGCCGCTTGTTCAAATGTGGATGGTTCAGGCACACTAGTGATGGAAACAATGAAAACTGAATAATTAGGACTGAGGTTGGAATGTGTAAGATATGAGCTAAGTGGATAGGAGCAGTTTGTTTGAATTGATGCACAAATGTAGTCATTCAGGTAAGATGGTGGTTTAATCACCCTACCTGATCTAGTGGTGTTAGGGTGAGATGGAAGAGTGGAAGAAGAAGATGTATGACTAAGAGGAATGGGTGGTGAATTGGAAGAGGAAGCAAGAAGAGAATTACAAGGGGAAGAAGGAGGTGTGACATGAAATGTCACAGGAAATGGTGTCAAGTGTTGTGGTGTTTTAAAAGGAAATGTCTCCTCATGAAACACCACATCTCTGCTGATGAACACCTTATTAGTTGAGATATCTAGGACCTTGTACCCTTTATACCCTGAGAGATACCCCAAGAACACACACTTGGTGGCTCTTGGTGAAAATTTGTGCATGTTTCTATCTAGAGTAGAAACAAAACACAGACACCCAAAACTCCTAAGATGAGAATATTTGGGGATTTTCTTGAACAAGACTTGAAACGGTATTTGATTATGAAGCTGGGAAACTGATGAAGGAATCCTATTAATAAGATAAGATGTTGTAAGAATGCAATCACCCCAATAGCCAAGAGGTATATGTGACTGAAAATAGAGACTTCTTGCTACATTTAGGAGGTGTTGATGCTTCCTCTCTACTCTAACATTCTGTTGAGGTCTCTCAACACAAGAATGCTGAACCAAAGTTCCAAAAAGATTGAATAAGGAAGCAAGTTGGAATTCACTACCATTATCACATCTAACTGACTTGATATTTTTCTGAAACTGTGTTTTCACTTGATGGAAAAACTGAGTTAAGACAAGACTCACATCAGACTTTTGCTTTAAAAGATAGGTCCATACAAACCTAGAACAATCATCAACGATGGCGAGGAAGTATTTTTCATTGTTAATGGTGACTGGAGTAAAAGGTCCCCATACATCAAGATGAATCAAATCAAAAATAGAAGCAGAAATTGTATCTGAAATGGGAAAACTAAGCCTCTTCTGCTTAGCCAACGGAAAAATCTCACAAACTTTGTTTGATACATGTTTCAAAGGAATAATGGAAGACAAGAGTTTAAGTTTCTCAGTGCCTAAATGGCCTAGTCTACTATGCCAGATATCTGGACTTATTACAGAAGCAACACTAGAACTATGTGATGGTGAAGAAGCTGATGACTGAGGAAATGATGTCTGGATTTGATCAAGCACATAAAGGTTGCCAAGCCTTCTACCCATCCCAATTTGAATTCCCATGGAAGCATCCTGGATAATACAGTGGTTGTGAGTAAAAGAAACTGTGTAATTACTAGAAGATGTGAGACTACTAACAGAAAGTAAATTATAGGAAAAGCTGGGAACATGAAGAACAGACTTAAGAGTAAGATTGGGTGTGAGCTGAATATTTCCTACATCTGAAATGGGAACTTGCTGAGAGTTAGGTAAAGTGATGAAAGCTTTATCTAATTTAGTAAGATGATTGAACAAAGAAGATGAGCAACACACATGATGTGTGGCTCCTGTATTTATGATCCAAACATTCTTGGAGTGAGTAAAGGCTGTTATGAATGGGGTTAAGGAAAACATACCGCTGAAGGAAGGTCTGAAGTCTGAGGAACTAGTGGATGAATTTGCTGGTCCACTTTCTGAAGATATCCCTTGTCCTTGAATTTGGGATTGCAAGAAATAGATCAACTGATGGCACTGCCCTGCAGATAGAGCAGGAGGAATAGGAGAAGATGTGAAAGAGGATGGAGGTTGTGGAGGCTGTGAATTGCCAGAACCATCACAGTGAACCTAAGCACCTACATTGTGAATAGACCTTTGCATATGTGAACTTGCATCACCACTGAAACCACGCCCCCTACCTCTTCCAAAACCTGGGGGAAAACCATGCAACTGGAAGCACTTATCCACAGTATGGTTAGTTTTCTGACAGTGAGTGCAAAACAACTTGTCTCTACCCCTACCACCAAATCCCTGTGCTACATTAGCATAACCAGGTACATCACTAACTGAAGGAACAATAGAAACTGGGGAAGCACCTATTCCCTTCTGCCTTTCTTCTTGAATCACGAGTGAGAAAATTTGACACTTGGAAAAGGATCAAGACTCAAGAAATGTGATCTAATAGCTGAATATGAGTCATTTAAGCCCATAAGGAAATGTACAACAAAATCTTGTTGTTGATAATCTCTTCATCTCTGTGAAGCATCACATCTACAACCATTGCAATCACACCACCCTTTAGGCTGAAAATCTAAGAACTCATCCCACACAATCCTAAGATCTGTGTAATAAGTGTTAACATCATTAGATCCATGTCTTAGATTATACAGTTGCTGTTTAAATTCATAGACTCTAGCTATATTTCCTTGAGAGAACCTCTCTTTCAAATCATTCCAAATATAAGAAGCCAAATCCAAATACATTAATGACCTAATCTGAGGTATAGCAGCATTTCGCAACCATGAAACCACCATTCCATTACACCTATCCCACATAGCCTGAGCTGGATCTAATGGATCTACAGGTCGCTTCACAGATCCATCGATAAAATAAATTTTGTTCTTAGCTAGAAGTGTTGTTTTCATCGACCTAATCCAGTTAACAAAATTTGAGCCATTCAAGAGCTCAGTGACGAGAATCGTACCAGGATTATCACTTAGGTGAAGGTACAAAGGACTGGACGGAGGGATAGGATCATCCGTAGGGAAATTATGAGTCTCACGTTGCGGCGGCATTGTTGAAGGAGAGAATTAAACTGAGATCAAACGCTTGCGGAAGAACCTAGGCTCTAGATACCATATTAAATATGGAGAATAAACATGAAAATTGAAGAAATTGCAGAGAAAATTTCATTCATTCATCGTCGGAAAAACAAGAGAGAAAAATCCGTACATGCAAGGTTACGCACTGTTCCCATTTAAAAGGAACAACTGCCAACAAAAATTAACCTAATACACGTGGCTACATTCTACTGATCCACATGTATGCTTACTAGGCTAAGAAATAAAGAACAAAACGTGAAAGGAAATAACAACTTTAATTAATCCAAGCTCTTCTTCTTCATGCCGAACTGCCGAAGCCGAACTGCCGAACTCATCTTCTTTGATTTATCATCTTCACATCTATCATAGGCGAACACTTCGCTATCGTTGCTTCAGAAGGTCACCAACGCCGCTGTCGTCGTTCTTCTTCGAAGTTCGTTGTCTCTGCTGCATCGTCGACGCGGCTGACATCACCGTGCCGTCGTCTGCCGCCTCATTCCTGGTACTGAGTTGCCGCGCCTGCTGTAGCACTTCCTCCATTGCTGCGGCTGATTTGCTCCTATCGCAGCACCTCCGCTGCTGCGAGTTCGTCGGAGCTGCAGCCTCGTTCCCGTTTCAGGTATCGAGCCACCGCAGCCGCCATCGAAGATCGCCCGACGCAGCGCCTCTGCAGCTCAAGCCCTCTCGGCAGAACGACGAGGGAGTACTCCCTCGTCCGAGTAATCTTCTTCAACCTTTTCCTCTTTCTTAGTTTTGTTATTGATTTTAAGTTATTGTAAACTTGTAGTTTGTTCACTCATTCATTGAATTATAGGTTATGCGTATGTGTATATGATTGATACTTGCTTTGTGAATTTGATAAACAACAAGCTTTGCGTTCTTGTTCTTTATTAACAATTTGGAGTTTCAGGCTTATGTGAATAGTTGTTATACTGGGAACGTGAGTTTGGGTTTAGTGTTCCTTGTCTTCCCGTTTTCAGCCCCTTTTGAAAAGCAAACGAATGAACATATATATATATACACGTAGTAGTAGTTGATGTTAGTAGTGGTAGGATTTTAACTTCATGTTTCGGTTGTTATTCAAGCTTTAGAAGCCATGTTAATTGTTTCATTCATACTAAGAGCATAGCATATAGTTTTCAGTTTTGTTATTGTGCATTAGCATAGGATTTCAGTTTTCATGCTTGTAGTTTTGATTTATTTCATTGTTCCTCTTTAAAGCATGAAAAGAAGTGGGGCTGAAAAATGCTTACTCTTAATAAACTTGGAATGGTGGTGATGATTGTAGGTTTGAGAGGATGTAAGGCTGCAACCCCTTATCCTTCTTCTCCTTTGCTTCTTTTTCTTAAATTTTCTGCATTGTTTCTTTAGAGAGTTTGATGTTTGATTGGTCCAGAGAATGAAGTGATGAAAGGTGATATAAGGGTGGTGAATCGGATGTGATGTGTTTAAATATGTGGTGAAGAAGCCATGCTTCCAAAAGTACAACATGGGAGCTCCAAGATTTGAGGGATATTGTGGAAAATTTTGCACTTAGACTTGTTAAAAATTTTATTTCTTGTTCATAGGCTAAGATGTAGTACTTCGGCTGATATGATATAATATTGGAGGATGATGTAATTTATTTATTATTGTTTTCCTTTTTCTTTTCTTTTTTTTCTTTTGTAAATCATAAATGGCCATGGTTTCATAAATTTGCTTGTGATGCATGTAATGGGCTTGGCCCGATTTTATTTTATTTGGTAATATTGTTCTTGGCCCAACATTAATCGAACTTAGAAATTAATTAAGTATTCTTCGATTGATCCATTTAGAAATATTATACGGGAATATAATATTAAATTCGATTTGTTAGTTTGCAATAAAAATTGCGAGATATAAATATAAATTTATATCTATTTTCTAAATAACGATCGAAAGAAAGTTACACAAAGTTTTAAATTTTTACGTATTTTCTATTTATTAAAAAGTCGGGGTATTACAATATATGGGTTGTTTCCGGTTTATTTCATGAATTTTGACATGTCGCACAAAAATACACAAACTTTGGTATCGGAGTAATTTTTCCCTGAAACTCAATTCCAGCTCCTAGGTGGCAATAATCGACATGTCAAAGTTTCGGGAAATTGACTTTCAGGAAACAATTGCAACAATGTCAAAATTCGTGTACTTTTTTGCAACTTGTCAAAGTTTATGAAATAAACCGGAAACAACTCATAATTCGTGTATTTAAATACCAATAAACCAATAAAAAATATGGAGAAATGTATTATTTTCATCCATAGGAAAATCTAAGTCCAAATATCTAATTGGACTTTTTTCTACAACTAGCAGGGATAATGTGCTTCGCACGTTGATCCATTTTTTTAGTACAGAAAAAAAATTATTTTTAAGTTCAATATTTCTATATTGGCTTATGGCTAAATAAAATAAAATAAAATAAATAAATAAATAAAAATAAAAATCAATCACGATGTTTATATTTGGATGTCTAATTGTTTCAAAAATTAAAAAGTAAAGAGAGAAAGTCATCTATACTTATTTTTACAATCTTATTTTTGGTGGCATCTTGTAACTGATCCATTATTTTTCCTTCTATAATTTGGATATCCATCTTTGTCTTGTATTGTGTCTTCACAATATGGTCGCGGGTAGTGGCATCTGCATTTACCTTTCATCATACAAAGTATTTTTTGGATTGTTTTATCCACAAGAACTGTGTATCGTATGTTTCTTTACTAAATGAAATAATTTTGCACTATTTTCTTCATCGGAAATTTCAATACTGACAAACTTATCAATTTCATATGTGATATTTATCTTATGTACAGACTTAGAGATTATTAGCATATGGATATGTGGTAAACCTCTTTTTTGAAATTCAATTACATGAACTTTTGCTGTTACATTTCCAAAATTCTCCTTCTTAAATAATTGATCTTTTAAGTTTTGCAAATTGGCTCGAAATACTCTTAAAGCTATAAATCTGGACGATCCTGAGCTGTTTGACCAACATATAATATATCTTGTATTTCCTTACATCTGAATTGTAGGTCAACGTAAGAAATAAAGATGGTTTTCCAAATCTTTGTACTAATGCTAATGCATCAAGATATCTACGCTGCAAATTGTTGTAGATTGTCTTGAATTTTTTATGTGTAGCTTGTAGCAGATATTTTCTCGGCATGATACAGTGATCTTTATCATTTTATTTCTAATACTTGTATTAAATAATCCAATAATTTTTAAGAGTTAATACGTCTAAACTCTATTTTTTCATTATATTTTTAGAAAACTCACCATAAAATAGTTTGATGAATTAGGAAAAAGGTTAACTACTATGGGAGTCGAAACAGGAAGAGAAACTCATTTATATCTCATTTACTATCTCTTAATTTTGTAATATAATGAACAAAATAATATTAATATTCATTTTATACACATATTATAAACCAAATTCTTTTATACGTACAATTCTTCAATAGATTATACTTCGTAGACACGATTGATTATCGTGCTTTCGCTACGAGTGATCACTCGAAGAAGAAGGCCTTCCAGGCTAATGCTGAACGGTCTAATTTTTCTTTGGTACAAATTCATGGCCCTTTTGATGTTCTTTTTAGATATATAGCTTGAAAGGTAGTCCAATCATGTTTAGAATTACGATCAAAGTGGAACTGTTAAATAAAATTATGTAAAAGTCAACTTTTTTATTTTATAAATACGTGCAAGTTGGTGAAGTATAATTTTTGCTAATTAAATTGTACGATTTATTTTGAATTTGCAAATAAGATAATCAAACTACACGAATCAAAATTAGTTTAATTTGCGCAATGATAATGATTTTCTTTTAGCAGAATGAGTAAATTACTTTGTATTGCACGCAGCACACTCAAGCTTGATAGGCTCTAACTAAAGTTGCAATCTATTAATCAAATAGTGAATATTTATTCCTTTTTGTTGTTGTTGTTGATATGTGTAGAATGGTATAGTTAGGTTAGATCTAAATTAACTAAGTAATTCTACCCTCGAATCTTGTTTAGAAAAGTGATTCAATCTTGAATTTATCGATAGAAGTAAGCTATTTTTTCTAAATTACTATGATTATTCATGTCTAGATTCTAATTATGTTTTTTTTTTTTTTAATTTTTTCTTTTCTTTTTCGGAAAAAAAAGAGTCCAACCATGTGTCTGTTCTTTGTTTTTCTTTTGTTTTATTGGACAAAAGAGTCCAACCAGTTGATTTACTAAAAAAATAATCAACCGAATTTCTATTCTGCAAACAATTATTGCAAACAAAAAAAATATAAATTAGTGCAATTTTTAGTACACAAGTCGGACTGCAAAGAGTAGGAGTCTGGGGCTGAGATCTTAAGTGGTCCCTCCGAATTAAAAGGGCACATGTGAAAAGGATCAAAAATTATGAACGTAAATAGAAAAAAAATAAAATAAAAATAATAATAATTAATAATAATAATAATAATAATAATAATAATAATAATAATAATAATAATAGTATTATTTATTGTAAATACGAAACTCCTAAAGCAGAGCTGAGTGTGAGGAGCGTTCTTTAAGGAAACAATTGTCCAAGGGACATATAAAGTTGATTTGTCCTCTCTTATGGAGAGCAGTATCTTCAAACGCCGTCGTTTCAGGATAAAATGAGTTGCTTTTAAAGAAAAGAAAAAAAATCCTATTGGTCGTAAAATAACAAAATGTCACAAAATGAGTCGACGCATACTGTAATATGTTAATGTTTTAGAGTTTTTATTTCTGATGTATTTACATAAATTAAATATTAATTTCTCCTTCTCGTTTAAAGTGGTTTGATTTACTTATTGAGTCCTCTTATAAAAATAATTATATTTTTTGATACTTGCTGTTTTATCTCTCAAATCAATTTATACACGTCGTCTTGATAATTAAGCCCAAAATGAATAAAGTGAATCATGCAAGTAGAAGTTGGGTAAACGAACAGTTGTAATCAGCCATTGTAAATTAACGGTATTTATAGTTTATGGTCAAAACTTTGAACATTTTTTTGATTTATGCATGGTTTGAAGTTTGAACTATGATTTAATTTATAAAAGTCCTTAAAATTTTGCAATTTTTTCGATTTATAGTCCACACCTCATATTCTTCATATTCAAGTGTTGAAAAAATAATTTATCTTATCGATATCTCGTAAGTCGATATCTGACATACATATCGTCACCCGTACCAGACCTTAAAATGCGATAACGGCATTGGAATATGGGATGTAGGCTATAAATCGAAAAAAAAATACAAAGATATAGGTTTTTGAAAATAAATTAAAGTTTAGGTCATAAAGCAAAAAATGTTCAAAGTTTAGGGCATAAACTATAAATTTAAATCATTTTTCGGGATGTGTTAATTCTATTGAAGACTTAATTTGTGGGCCAAGTCGGAACAGAAGGTAATTTGTGGGCAACAATGTCAAAATTCGTGAATTTTTTGCGACATGTCAAATTTTATGAAATAAACCGGAAACAACTCATAATTCGTGTATTTAAATACCAATAAACCTATAAAAAAAATGTGGAGAAATGTCTATTATTTTCATCTACAAGAAAATCTAAATCAAAATATCTAATTGGACCTTTTTCTACTATTATATCTCTAGACTTTTTGTCAATATTTTTGCAGCAGAAGCTAGGTGGGGTTACCTTGTTGCTGATCTCCCAACTATAATTTATTACTAATGTTTTCACTAACCATTCTAGCTTCAAATTAGTTCGACGGTATTAGCAATAATTAAACATACTCCAGTAGAACTAATTTACATTACTTGCATAAAAAGGAAAACACTAGCTTAGTGGGTCCCCTCCTTCAGTTAAAGTGAACTGTGAACATGTACGTACTACAATATCAGAGAACGTTTGTATTTTGAATGAAATTGTTTTTCTTATTTGGAGCAAGGGCTCACTCAAAGCAGTCTCTACTCTACCCAGCAGTGGAGTTTAGCTCAACAACTCTCTCATGGCGGTATGATTTTCACCTTCGTCTCTCTTTCTTCTCCTTTTTACTCCTATCAGCGAACTCGATCTGCGTCTCTGTCTATGTTTCTTCGTGGTCGCTTCAATTTCAAATTTTGATGTTTCTGCGAGGTCCTATTCCTATACACATTTGTCTCTTGACAGCTTCAGAAGAAAAACAAAATTAACAATAGAATTGTGCTGTGTGCTACAAGTTTAGCTTCACCGAAATGATTGGAGTATTATAATATGTCCTATATTCGTTCATAATTTTTGTATGCTCAAGTAAAATTTTGCTCTTTGCGTCTTCCCAAGCTCTACCTCTGTTTAATATGCCTCTGTTTTCATTAGGAAGCTTTTAGATGTTTTTGACCTGCTATTTTTTGCTTTATATAAGAAATTTTCGGAATTCCTTTTAATAAAGTATTGAAGTCCATTTTCTTTTTTTTCTTTTTTTTCTCTGAGTTGGTAGTATAATGAAGTTGAAAGTAAATTACTTACGTATGCTTTGTTGTAAAATCTTTTGTTGATTCTATGTAGTAAAAGCAAGGTTTCGAACTCCGGGAAAAGCAAGGTTTCGAACTCCGGCTGAGGGCAGCTCGTTTCTAACTTGTCAAAGGGTAACTTCATTTCATTTTCTGATCTTCTCTTACTAGTTGGTTGAGTCAGATTCAGTCACTTCTTTCGTTAAATTCTTTTCTTTTTCCTCTGAACTACGATCATTGACTGTGGTGATTGATTGGAGAGTAGTTTACCTCTGTGATCTCAAGGGAGTTGAATTCACAAGTGATAATGTAGTTGCTTTTCTTCTTAATTCTTAGTACAAAGTTTTATTGGAGCAACCAAGTTTCACACAAAGTTTGTGCAATTGCATCTTTTTCTTTTTACGAATTTGTCGGTCCCCAAAAAATCGCATGATATTTTTCATGGAGTTTATTCAGTGTATGCAAGAGTTAAGCTACGAAACATAAGGCACGTAGAGCAGGTTTCTGGTATAGATAACCTCTATAATATGTGCATATTGACTGATGATGGAGCTGAAAACTGCATGTTTTGAGCTTTAACAGCTCTTCTTTTGTGAGAATTATTTTTCATTTGTATGTATCCAAAGAAGACTCAACACTTGCTTGAACTTGATATTGCTAGATTTTCACATACATATATGGTTTTGCAGATCATGGCTGAGCAAGAACCAATACCGAGTTACTTAGTTGTCGGTGCAAACCGATATCTAATACTAAAAAGATATGGAACGATCCCATCGGCCGTTAATACCATACACGGTCCGGCACCTCTGATTCCAGTGTATCGCGCCATGAAGGTGGTGGGCGATTTTACAGATGCGACTGATCTAGAAAGCTTAGTGGTCAGCTTGAGATGCTTGTACTACAGAGAAGAAAATGGGAGGATTGTTGAGAATGGGGGATTATACGGTCTAATGGGAATACATGCTGGGGCATCGTTAGCAGTTCCTTCAGGATGCAATGTCATCTTAGAGAGGTCCAGCCTTGTATTACGGTCTACTGACCTTCACAAACAAGCTCAGTTCACATTTCAGGAGTTTCCAAACATCGCAAGAGGGTCGATGTATTCCAATGAATACTTCAATCAAGCCAAGATGACAGAAGACGAGGTCATGTACTTCGTAATGAGGGCAGCTGAAGCATTGATCATCATCCATCCCACTCGTGCACACGGCCAAATATGTGCTGCTCATATCTATCAACACGAAAACGGTTTCAAACTCGGATTTGGGGCCACCGTTGTGGATTTGGATGAGGATGTCCAAAAGGACGAGATGTCCACATATCTCCCAATATGCAAAGTATGGAGATGGGCTCGAGAGCCCGAGCAACGAGAGACTCAAGCTGCGACCTATCAAGGCGATGTATGGATGTTGGGCATCCTTGCCCTAGAGCTGGCCTATGGTGGGCTTCGATTCGAAAACCAGGATGCCTTTTATGCTCGGATTACTGAAATTTGTACTAAGGGGAAGCTCCCCGACAACTTGGTTAGTGATGATCTACCAAGGACGAGAAAAAACCGGCTATTTAGGAAGAATTTCAAGGATGAGTTCACTCGTGTTGTGATTCAATGCTTGAAGCCGGCTAGTGAAAGGCCTACTGCTGCTGAACTTGTCAATGATCCATATCTAAAAAAGTGTACCCACTTGCCTAGCAAGTATTTCCGTCCTTGAACTTTTTAAGAACTTTTTAATTTTTTTTTTTTTCCTAGAAAGAGAGTACTCTTTTTCCTGATGATCAGGTTTTGATGAGGCTCTCTTAGGTTTGATTTGACATTTGGTTAGGATGGTTTTATCTCATTTATATCTATTTAGTTTGCAATGTGTTTGCTTGCAAAGCCTGCCATCTTAGCTAGTATTTCACTGGTAACTGAGTCCCTGTTAGTTTATGCTGCTGCATTGGTTTAACACTATAAAGAATTTTATATATTGGTAAACGACGACGTTCCACAGAAATGAGTAGAATACAAATGATATTTTCTTTATATATATAATAACATTTGGAAGTGCCTACAAATGAATGGCATTTCCTCGAAATTTAAGTTATGTTACAAAAAGAATTCATGTACAATAGTAGAGGTTCATGGCTTGCCAAGCAATGTCCAGATGGAAATCTCTCCGGTAGCATCTCCCGTGAAAAAGCAGCCATCGGTGCCGATCTGAATCACTTCAACTTCCCTCTTTGAAAATATTCTGCCCCTCTCTTCAAATCTTCACACACAAAAGGAAATAAAATTAGATCAAGGAATTAAGGAGAGTGCGAGTGGATCTTGATTTGGTTTCGGATACTCACGAAGGCAGGTCGTAGAGGCGGACTGTGCAGTCGCTGAAGGAGCAGAGCAATATAGGCTTTACTTCTGCGTCGTGTATGCCACATAGAGCCTTGAGCTCCTGAAACAAATGATATCATGTTGTAAGCAACGGGTAAAGACGAGGGGGATCGGTAGTGTGCAGTTGCAGAGTATAGGATTGTCGAAGACATGGTTACTTGCGTGATCTTCTTCATCTCGTGAATGACCTCAATTGCTCCAGTTTCGGTAGCAGCCCAAATTTTTAGTGTTTTGAGAGAAGCAGAAAACAAGAAGCTATCCCAACAAATGACAGCCGTTACAATACTTGATCTGTTACTACACAAGGGGAGGGCCAAAAAGAATGAAAAGGCAAAAGATGAATTCTCTATTTACAAAAATTAAGATGCTTGATGGTTCATTGATTTCTCAATACTCAACTCCAAGCGCTCGGTCAGCATACTAATGCGGCAAAAGATAGAAAAAGCTATAAATTTTGTGTACCATTCATCATCTGAGATATAGCTATTATAATTATGTGGTATAAATTCAATCACCAAAAACAAAAAATGTACGAGAAAAGCACATCTCGTAGCAATCTAAAACCAAGACCATCTCTTTTTCGCATACTACTACAGGTTAAAGAACGCACAAAATCAAATATGCTAAACAAAAATAACAACAAAAACCATAGTCTGTCTTGAGCAAATAATTACCACAGTTGCATTCCAAAACACACGAGTACAAGTTTAATTCAAAACATGAAGGCAGAAAAATCACTATCAGATGAGTCAAAACAGAAAAACACGATTCTTATTTAATTATTAGAAAAAAAATCCCAAATCCTTCCATTCCACGAGCGTACGTAATTCCAGATTCAAAAAGTAAAAAGAAATGATGGCAGAACCTTCAATATTCTTCAGTATTAAACAAAATCCCAGATGAAACACCAAACCCAAAAACAACAAAAGAAAAGGTTTGAATTTACGTGTATTGCAAGGAGAAAGGGGCACAGATAATGAGGAAATGAAACCTCTACCGTCAGCTTGACTCCAATTAGGGGTTTTCTCTTTAAGTGTGTTCTTGTTTGATACTCAACTCCAAATTAAACAAGTACTACAGTGATCGTAGACTCCTAGTTGTTCTAGTTCAGGAGTTCAAGAAACAAATGCCAAAACTAGCAACACTTTGAGCCTACAACGAACAACCTAAGAGTTGCTCTGAGTAAGTAATGAGATATGTTACCTTTACAGTGCAGTCCCTCGAGCCCGAATAGAGCCTACTGGCTCCTATGATAAGAGAACACACACCACCTTCGTGCCCCATCAACACGGCAGCTGTTTCAAGAATACTGGTTTCTGGATTCCATTTCCACACCATTATATTACCATCCTGCATCCATGTATTGTAAATGAAATGAGGAACCATATACATGAGGAGGAGCTAAGATCTCAAGTCACCATGTGAAGATGAACCCTCATCTCGAGGCATTACCTACGTTCCAGCAAACACCTTATCCTCGTCTACAACGATGCTCAGCTGCTCCACTGAGAGAAAGTTCAGCCTGATTTTGGAGGTCCCATGCCTAAAAAACCAGCAAAAACACAGACAGTTTAGATACATAAACAAAGAGACAAAACAGTTCAAATGCTGACAGTTTCCAATGCAAATCATACCTTCACAATATTTTTTGATCCAGCAAATAGCCATTGGCCTTCGGCAACTAAACACCCAACTTCACCACCGATTATAGCAGAATCAACACTCTGACCAGTTTTGATATCCCAGACACGAACGGTCCCATCCTTGCTGCTTGTATACAGCTTGTCGTCACCAGAGGGGAGTGAAATCCCAGTTATGGCCTGAGCAAATTCGTAAAGGTTAATTTTGCATCACTAAATATAAAAAGGGGCACATGGCATTTGCATGAATACGGAAAGCAATTCAATTCACTAACAATTGCATAATGAATCTGAGGAGTACCTTTGTATGCCCCTCTAACTTTCCCAACATAGTAAATCCAGAACCACAGAACCATGAGTGCAAATCCTTGCAGTTTTCTCCATGGACACAATTGCCAGTAACCTAATACTTGCATTGCTTTGGCTGAGGTTTTGGAACAATGTTTTGCATCTCTTATAACAGTCGCAACCTTTTGTTGGTCACTCACAACTAAACCTTTCTATGCAGGAGTGCTTGTAGTCTTGGATACACCTTCATTGGTAGAGATGGGACTCTTCTTCGAAACATCAGTGTTAGGATTCCTCCATGTCCGTTTTCTGGGCTGCTATTGAGTTTCTAAAGGCAGCACTTCTCTGTGCAGGAACCTACATGGGTTTCTGTTGCATCTCCCTTGAAGCCAGAAGGTGCAAACTTGGTTCCTCAACGGCGCAGGCTTTCCACCAATTCGAGGAAACACCGAGTCTCTCCTTGCTGTTCTGACCGCCATGGCAGGATACTAAACGAAGAAAGAATTGCATATCAATCCGAACCTGTACCAATTTGGCGCAGTCGAAAGCTTCCTCCACAAATACCGAACTTATCCATATCCAAAAAACTCTGGAAACAGATGATCAAGTCCACTAATCCGAGGCATATGCTTCATCACAGCGGAGATCAAAAGATTTTATATGAAGAACTCAGGAACCGCGAACTCAAAAGATTCCTAATCTCATCACAATATCGGCGATCTGTGGCTGAGAGAATTGAAGAATCCCACGATTCTTGTCCTTATTCCACATATGAAATCCCAATATTCGTAGCAGACAATTCACTGTCATCCAAAATTTAAAGGAAAATCAAAGCAATAGAAATTCCAAGAAGAACTACGACGTCCGAGCCATGGCGCTAATATCTCGACAATCCAAACGCAGTAGAAACTTAACAGCATCGAAGATTCTCAAGGAGGAAAAACACACATCCATACAGCCAAACTAATTCGAAAAAACAGAACGAACCAAAGAACGCCTAAATCCCGAAACCCTAAATCGATCGCACAATAAATCAGACGCACGCGATCTTGCCATCGCCGTATCTCGTAAGCGCATGATCGGAGCGAATCGATTGTCCATGGAAAAGCTTCGGAATCTACTCAAACAATTTACAAAGAAATCATAAAATCGCTAACCTGATTGATTAGTCTGTAGAAAATTGGAATAAAATTTATCGCGAATCAAGGGAGAAGGAAACGCGGGAGTAATTGAACTCTTTTCTTTTTGGGTTTGAATACTCTATTTTTCCCTCAATCAATAGATTTATTTATAATAAAAGTACCGACTTAATTTTATAATAATAATAATAATTATTATAAAAAATAAAAATAAAAGTAAAATAATAATAATAATAATAATAACCCTACCTTTAGTTTCCAATCCCGCATCTAATTAGGATTAACAATAATATTAATATATTTATTCGAAAAAAACGGATGCGGATGGATGGAAAACTTGTTTTTTTAATAAAAATAATATTAACTTAGTTACTGATATTTACCCTGACTAACAGGGGTGATAATTCGGGACCCGTGCGGGTACCTGAATCCAAAAATCTATAAATTTACTACCCGAACCCGAACCCAAATATATTTTTGGATATCCAAATACCCGTTCGGGTATCCCGTTCGGATATTTGAGTACCCAAATAAATCTTGGTTTTTTTTATTTTTTTATTTTTTAGAATAAAATTTGTAGCAAATTGTGCCAACAGTTGAAACTAACACAAATATGTCAAAACTTCAAATTTAATAGCAAAACCAAAAGAGGTTTCGTACTGAGAGTTTTGTGGAGTTTAATTTGCGGCTGAAGACAAGGGTTTTGTTAATTTTTACTATTTGTTAAAGTTAACTTAATTTTATTAGAGATATAATTATGGAGTAAATAATATTAGAAATAATACGTATCTTTTCCATATTTAACCACATCTTGTGTGGTTATATAATTGTATTACTTATTTATTATATTAATAAATATACATAAAAGTTTTGGGATTTCGGGTTATATTTTTTCGGGTTCGGGAATACCCGATACGTGAATTTTCCAAATTTTTAATCCCAACCCCAACCCCAATCCCAAAATTTTTTGAGTTTTAGGTATCCGAAAACCCAATCGGGTTCGGGTATTTTTGTCCCTACCCAAATACCCGAACCCAAATTACCACCCCTAAACTATATTGAAAATGAGTATCAAAAAAAACTATATCGAAAATGTGTAAATACAATAAAATATGGGAGTAATATAATCTTTGAAAGTTAAAAGAGAATTCTAAAACTTCTATATTTATTTTCAGTTTTTTTCCACTTTTTTTTTTCAATGTAAATTATATGTTTTAAACTTGGCGAAGAGTATCATATGAAAATTGCAATTCTTCCTTTCTTCCGAGTCGAAGATCATAGTTCCTGATCTTATTGAAGATCTTAGAACGATCGAGCTTACGAGCGGTTAGCCTCTTTGCCGGGTCAGGATCTAGACAACGGATCACCAAATTTGTAAACTTCTTGGAAAACAGCCTCTCCTCCGGCATATACTCGAATCCAACGGGGGCGATGGCCACCTTCTTCGGATTAAAGCATGCAGGGAGAGGGAGAGAAGACGAGGATGCCCTTTTCAACTTGCTATCATTATTACAGTCGTCGTTCAATCTCTTGGGAAGATTGTTTTTCCTGCGTATCTTGTGGAGGAAAGAATCGAGTTCAGCCCTGTCTCTGACTCTCAACCCGCCGTAGGCCATTTCCAAGAGAAGTATCCCGACGAACCAGATGTCGTCAGCTATCTCGTCGTGCTTGCCTCGGTGCAGAGGAGGAGGTGCGGCCCAAGTGCATACAGATGTAATTTTTTCTTCTTTCATCTCTTATATATTTTTGATTTCTTACTATGAACTTTTTCCTGATCTTGTTCAACTTCTAATTGAAAGCAAGATAAAAAGAATTAAATTTTGTTGCACTCAACAATCATATTAAATATTTGATTTTCAAGAATTGAACGTATCTGGAAGATTAAGGAGAAGTTTTTTTTATTAGTGTTGCTCTTTGCAATTGCAATTCTGATTAAAGATGATATGAACTCTCTCTTTAATTTTAAAATGATTTTGACCTTTTACTTTAAATTTCTCTCAATAATTTGTACATGTATGATTTTTGGAATTCTTGAATCTTGTTGCAGAACAACTATGTTGAAGTATCTTATATATAATTCCGCAGCGGATTCCTGATACCGCAACGACACACACGTGATCTATTCCACCCCTCCCCTTTCTCTCACTTCTCTCTCTCACACACACACACTATTCTTTTTATTTATTTATTCTTTCTTCTTTTTCATTTTTTTTAGTTTTTTTTTATTTGTTCTTTTTATTTATTTTTATTGTTATGTATTATTTTTTATTTTCTTTTCTTTTTTCCAGTTTCTTTTCCCTTTTTTCTTTGTTTCATTTTGAGTATTTTTTTTTTTATAAATACTGTAAGTTATTTCGAATTAAGTGAATGTATGATCTTGACAAATTATTACGAACTATAAGTAAAATTTTGAATTCGTGTCAAGTTTGGTAAGATATCGATGAAATCTTGTCATTCATGATAAGATAATTAATAAGATATCGGTAATGTCTTGCCAAGTTATTTCGTAGGTCTTACTTACTGATGACAAGAAAATGTTAACTTCTTGTCTTGATAAGGCAAGAAAAAATGTTGAAATTCTTACGTACTGGTGGCAAGAAAATATTAACTTCTTGCCTTGATAAGACAAAAAATGGGGTAATGTAACTACCATTAACTGCGGAAAAAACGAGACAATAAATTATACCATTTCTTACCTATTGATGGTAATAACTCGTTAGTTACTTGTCTGCAGAAGGCATGAAATGGGGTGATAAGGTAAGAAATGAGGTAATGTAACTATCATTAATTACGGAAAAGACGAGGCAATAAATTACACAATTTCTTATTTACTGATAGTAATAAATCGTTAGTTACTTGCCCATAGAAGTTAATAAATAAGGTAATTTCTTATATTAATTAAGAAATTATTCATGCCCGCCAACATTTGGAAAATAACATCAACAACATTTTAAAAATATTATCATCAACAAAAGGGAAAAAATAATAAAATATTTTTCATCATCTCCACTATATCATAATAAAAGCTTTTTCATCAATATATGATCAACTATCAATGTATGACCATTATGAAAAGACGAGGCAAGAAATTACACCATATATTACTTATTGATGGTAAGAAATCGTTGGTTACTTGCCTGCAGAAGGCAAGAAATGTGATGATTTATTAGATTAATTGAAAAATTGTTTAAAAGCCACATTACAGTCGACTTACAATGAAACTCATTTATGGCAAAACTCTTACTTACTGACGGCAAAAAAATGGTTAACTTCTTGCCTTGATGAGGTAATGCAACTACCATTAACTGGGAAAAATACGATACAAGAAATTACACAACTTATTACCTAATGATGGTAAAAATGGTAAAACTTTTACTTACTGATGGCAAGAAATGGTTAACTTCTTGCCTTGATAAGGCAAGAAATGAAGTAATATAACTACCATTAACGGTGGAAAAGACAGGGCAAAAAAATACACCATTTCTTACTTACAGATAGTAAAAAATGGTTAGTTACTTGCACGCAGAAGGCAAGAAATAAGGTGATTTATTGCTAATTATTTTACACTCTAAATCCGCAACACAACAACAAACAAAAAATAATAAAATAAAACGGAGGAGGTGCGGCCCAAGTGCATACCGAGGTGGCGGGAAGATAAGACGGATTAGACGGATAAGGTGATTCTTACTGGAAGCAGAGCATGCACTGCAGCCAGCTTTGAGTGAGGAGAAATAGACCTCTTACGGTTTCGTTTCTTAATTTCATCATCCCCTTCAAATTTTTTGGTGAAGGTGTGTGACTGTGCTGATTTAGCTTGAAAGGAATTTGGTTTCTGAGCTCTGCTTCTTTGACATACTTTATTTTATGCTAGTAACATTTGATATTCCGAAACTAAAGGAAGAGTTTAAGATATTAAACCAATGTATTTGGGAGATTTTCCCCATATTTATTTAAGAAAATATCATAGTCCACTTTTCATCTCTTTTTTGATAATGCCTCCATTTTTTTATTTTTGGCAGTTTTCTTGAACATTTTTCTGATGATCTAGGGTTTCTAAATTCCGACGTGGCTAGTTGGAATGTGGCATGAGAAAGAAAGAAAGAAACTGATATATCATACTTATATGTTTTAAACTTGGCGAAGAGTATCATATGAAAATTGCAATTCTTCCTTTGCCCACGCTCCCTTTCTTCCGAGTCGAAGATCATAGTTCCTGATCTTGTTGAAGATCTTAGAACGATCGAGCTTACGAGCAGTTGGCCTCTTTGCCGGGTCAGGATCTAGACAATGGATCACCAAATTTGTAAACTTGTTGGAAAACACCCTCTCCTCGGGCATATACTCGAATCCAACGGGGGCGATGGCCGCCTTCTTCGGATTAAAGCATGCAAGGAGAGAAGATGAGGATGCCCTTGTCGACTTTTTATCATTATCACATCCATCGTTTAATTTCTTGGGAAGTTTGTGTTTCCTGCGTATCTTGTGGAGGAAGGAATCGAGCTCGGCCCTGTCTCTGACTCTCAGCCCGCCGTAGGCCATTTCCAAGATAAGTATCCCAACGAACCAGATGTCGTCAGCTATCTCGTCGTGGTGCGGAGGAGGTGCGGCCCAAGTGCATACCGAGGTGGCGGGAAGATAAGACGGATTAGCGGAATCCCTAAGGCGATCGGAGTGGAGAATATGCAGTGAAGCTCCATAAGCTAAGAAGGCGTAGACTTTCCCAGAACGGCACTCGTCGACAAACACGTTGGCGGCGCTGACCTGGCGGTGAGGGCCTCGTGCGTGGATGTCGAGGAGAGCTCGAATGACGGGGCGGGCGAAGAAGAGGATGCATTTCTCGGGTAGTCCGCGGGGGAAGTGATGAGCCATGAAGGAGAGGAGGGAGCCGTGGTTGGCCGGGTAAGCGAAGGCGTGGCAATAGTATCCCTCGTAGTGGAATGCGGATTCGTGTTTTCCGAGCACGAATATTGCTGAACAAGACTGAGTTTTGCGCATTTCATCTTGTAGTTTGGTAATGGATTCCTTATCCTTCTCTTTCACGTAGGCGAAGGCTGCAGTATTCACAGTTGGAATTGAACTAGGTATAGTATGGTAGGCTTTGTAGAGGGTTGTGCCTGTGCAGGTGAGACTTCCTATTGCCTCTATTATATCATAGGTTTCTTGAAATTCAAGAAGACCTCCATTAAAGTGAGTGGGAGCTTCTCTTTCTCTCTCCAACTCTCTATCATCCATAATTCAACATATGTATTTCATTAATATCCAATCGCACACACATATATACAAATAACCGAAGCCCAATATATAAGGCAAGTCAATTGGAGAGAGAGAGAGAGCAGAGTTTTGATCCTATTCTCAAGTCCTTTGAGACCAAATCAACACACCATAAGATACCTACTTCTCCTCACTCAAAGCTAGCTGCAACATGCTCTGCAAAATCTCGAATTATAAAAAGGAGGCACCAATATACTCATTATTTTCTATCTTAAGATGTTAAAACTATGTTTTAAAAATAAATTATTAATAACTGTATCATTTTTAAGTTTAAAGTAATACTCCCTCTATTTCGTCGAATATGACCCCTTTCAATTTGGGCTATTCTGGCACGTTTTTTCACGCTTCTTGATGATTGGGTTTTAAAATGGATTGTTGAAGAATTTTTTCTTTTACGAGATACTCTGACAGTCGTAGTATCTCGTAAAAGAAAAAAATCTTCAAAAATTCATTTTAAAATCCATCATCAAGAAGCGTGAAAAGGCGTGCCAGAATAGGCCATATTGAAAGGGGTCATATTCGACGAAATGGAGGTAGTATGTTATTAATAAATATTCTTTACAAAATTTAAGGAACCACCAATTTAAACGAGCAACGTTGTCCCTTATTGACCTATTTTTTATAATATAATTCAGTGCTAATAGTTTTTTTTTTTTTTTTTTGGAATTGTTACAATACTAGTATCAATTAAAATAAACGACTATGTCGTTTTTAAGAATTGTAAAAAAAAAAAAGTGATTCGTGTCGAATTTCGCCGGGCCCTATTGCAAACCAATTGTTATCACATCAAAAATATTATATATTTTGACGTATTTTTGTATTTCAATGATTAACGGGCAGTTTGACGTTTAAATCGAGTACACCTTTTCAAGAAATTTTACCTCCCATTCACCTGTTTATTTCTGGTATGATCTGAATCATAACAAGTATTCCAATGCATTGAAACATTACTATAATTTTAAATAAATAATTGTACTTTTTAATAAATAATTTACTCAAAGTCAACGATATAAAAAGATTTTGGTGCCGTGCACTAGTAAATATAAACAATGATATATGAATTCACTTTTATAATTTTTTATAAAGAAAATATTGGATGTATATATAGGAGCTTCAATTCATTCATAGCTTGAAATATAACATATGTCTAACGGTATCAAAAATTTTATATCGAAGGAGCTCAGTCGCAGTGGGTCTCTTAGTCGGGTCGAGATCTAGGCAGACAAGCACCAAATCAACAAATCCCTTGGAAAACACCCACTCCTCGGGCCTATACTCATATCCGGCTGGGGCGGTCGGGGTCCTCTTTTTAGGAATTAGTCCAAGGCAAGAGGCCCTTTTTCCTTTAGTAGTCCAGCAATGACGCCCTTCTTGGTTCAATTTGTTAGGAAGTTTTCTCATCCGCTGCATATTGGTGATTAGGTTCTCCAGCTCATCCCTGCTCTCAAGCCTGAGCCCACCATATGCTAACTCCAACGCAGTGATCCCGACCAACCAAATGTCAGCTTTCGCTCCATAAGTTGCATCATCATCAGATCCGTACACCTCAGGAGCTGCGGCCCATCTCCACACTGTCGCCGAGGTCGAGGTCGAGGAGGAGGTTTGGTCTGCACCATACACTGTAGCCGCATAACCTAGCATGACCCAGAGCATTGGGGCGGCACCATCGACGTATATGTGGGCCGCGCTGACCTGGCGGTGGAAAGGGACGCGCTGGTGTTGCGTGTGGATGGCGGAGACAGCCCTGAGCGTGGTGAACAGCGCGTAGAGAATGAAGAGCTCAGGGAGGCCGCGAGGGAAGCGGCGGCACATGAAGGAAAGGAGTGAGCCATGTTTCATGTAAGGAAATACCATGCAGTAGTAACCTTTGGATCTGAATCGCTTCTGTGGGCCCAGGATTGGGTCATTGAGGTGGGAGTGGCGGTTAAGAGTAGTGTCATAACATGAATAGTAATGAAGTGATTGAGAGAATAGATTCTGGTATGCTTCTGAATCGCTCTCTTTCACGTAGATCATGCAAATACAATTGCGGCTCATACCTGTGTCCGTGGTGTATTCGGCTTTGTAGACGACCCTTCCCCCCTCCCCGTAGCCGGTGGGCCCAATTATACGGTATACCCCACCATAATTGTGATCGTATAGAACAAGGGGTTTTTCATCATCTTCTTCTTCTTCTTCCATTTTTCACATATTCAACTCTAGATTGTAACAACAACAACTACTTATATATCTATGTATTCGATTCCAATTATAATAATTAATCAAACCGATCCTATTATCGTGCCTAAAATACAAATAAGCTCCCCCAATTCTTAGGAAGATCAATAGAAACATTCTAGTCAAAGTATTAATTATTAGATGAATTATATAATATCCATCTAGGGTAATGTTTCTGCCGGTGTCTAAGATTTCTTCTCTTTTATATCATAGGTTTCTTGAAATAGACGTATAGTAATCACATTCTCAAACTAGAAAAATGAGTTAAAGATATTGTTCCCTTCAATTCGTTAAGATTGTGATTATCGTTGCTTTCATGGAAAACGTGGTTTTTATTAGGGAGTTACTTGTTTATTGGAGAAATAATGAGTTGGGGAATCAAATCTACATTCTTCACTAAGCTGGACGAATGTGTGAACCGTAGATCTTATAAACTGTAGAAGCTGAGCAACAAAACTAGATCGTGGCACCTATTCTCATTTGTATTTTAGCATGCATTCATTAATGCCCATCTTCTGAGTTCTATTCTTTGTTGGTTTTGGCAGTGAAGTGAGATTTATATGTTTAAACCATCTTCTAGTTATGCTAACGGGCCATCTTAAAATTGAATTTGTGCTAAGGCCAAAATATATTAACTCAAAGTTGAAAATATCATGAAAGATTTGCCTAATCAATCGAAAGTTTAGTTTTGAAACGATGGATAAGTAAATATATTTAATAAACATTGTATTACTATAAATAAAGGAAAAAAATAGTGTTACTATAAAATAAAGGAAAAAAAATGTGTTAAAAGTATACATATTTTTTAAGATATGGAATTGATATGCATATATATTAGGCATGTAATTCTAAATAGCATTTGCGAAATAAATATGAGTTAGAATTAGATAGATATTATCCCCCATCGAATTCTCATAGAAATCCGATAATTAAGGGATTGAAGAATTAGAAAAATAAGAATAGTTTTATCAAATATGTTGGTCCCGAAAGGCACTTACACACGTAGAGGGAGGGGGGGGTGAATACGTGTGTAGAGAAGTATTTAACTTCTCTTGCAATTTTCAGCCTTTTAGACGAGTAGACGCTTTGAAGCTAAGTGAAGCGTTCAAAGCCTCTCGCTCGTGAGTAACTGTGCGGAATGTGGTGAGACTTTATAGCTTTTCTTGCAATTAAAACTAATTTTATATTTAAAGCGTGTGTGTGTATGCAAATAAACAAGGCGATAAATAACTTAAAAGTAAAGAGACAGACAATTTATAGTGGTTCGGAGCACCTCTCCTATGTCCACTCTTATCCACGATGGGATAAATACCTTCACTCGGTATCCCTTATTTTATACTTCCAAGGGGAAGTGATTCAAGGCTAATAACAAACTTGTCCTTGAATCCTCAGAGATTTCACTGGTTCTCGAGAAACCTTACAACAACACTCTTTTTTTTTCACAAAAACTCGACAACCTTACAACTCAATCTATTCACTCTAGACTTTGGGTTTTGGGGTTTTGGATTTTTGTAAGTATGAGAATCCTTTACAATGGAATCACAGGTAAAGAGATAAGGATTATCAAGGGACTAAGCTATGGATATAAGAGATTGAACCTAGAAAGTGAGGTAGTTGCAATACTTAAGAAACGAGTTCTTAAGGACACATTAAAGTGATTCGCTTTGAAAGAACTATGGGCTTAAAAGAAATTTTGCTTGAGTTCTTGCAAATATGAATGCTTAAATCATTCGTACGTGCATACTTTTTAGTGTGTGCAACTCCTTCTGTTTATAGTAAGGAACCCTACTTCCCGTTGAGGGAGAAGAGGTTGCTTGTTCCTCAATTTTCGGATAAGTCGGCGTGTCAGTCTCTTTTCAGCTTTGTCAGAATTAGGAATGGATGTTCGCCGCACCTAGAGGTATGGTGACTTCACCTACTTTGACTATTCAGACTGTAGCCACATTCGTTGTGCAATGGCGTGTTGACACGTAGGAACAGAGTCTGCCTTGTGTCAGAAATTCAAACTTGAATTCTTGGTCAACTAGTCACCTGCACTGATTGACGCTTCTTAAGTACAGCTTCGTATCAGAGATGCTTTGGGTAAGCTGACTTGAGAGCGCTTTGTTTCCACTGAACGGAAGCTCGCTCTAAGCATCTTCATTTGAAGTGTCTTCATGACGCTTTGTCAATCTTTACTCCTGACGCTTTTACTACTGGAGCCGCTTCGCTTCCTGAAGCTTCGCGGACTCTAACTGCTTCATCCTTGGCGCTTCTAGACTAAAGTGTAAGCTTCGTAACATGCAAGCTTTGCTAAAAATAACTAGTTTAGATTCATCAAAAATAATAAGGGAAATAATAATAAAACAAGGGTTTTGGAATCGAATCAAAACAAATTATTTCGAACTTGATCCAAGTTCTCCCTTAACATAATATCCCAACAATTTCCCCCTTTTTGATGATGCCAAAACCCGACGTCAAGTACTTACACAAATCTAGACAATTCTAGGCTAAGTATAAAAAGAAGAGTAGGTTAGGCAAAGTACGAAATTAATGCAGTTATAGTAGTTAATATGAAAGCGTATATATAAATAAAGACAATGAGAAATTATCTTAAAGCAGTAAAAAATATAATTGTATTAGTGAGATAAAGAAATACATATACAATGAGTATCTATTTGAAGAGCTTTCGAGGGGTAGGAGGAATCATGCCGTAAGCATTGTAGACTCTATCCTTGACGGCAGCTAGAGATCGATTAGGACGTTCATTCTTTTCCAGCCAATCAGCACATTTATTGATCTCCTTTCTGATTGTTTATTCATCAGGAATAGCGCCTCCAATGAGTGGGAGTTTGTAGCTCTCTTTCTTCGGCGGTTTGAGAGTGACTCCGTCTGCCAACTCCAAAATTTTGTTGAAAAAGAGGCTTTGCAGTTATCCATGTATGCAACGAAGCAGTCCATGGTGTATTCACTGCGAAAGCCATGCCAGTAGTAGAAGCGCTTTATGAACTTTATCTTGACTTTATTCCACTCTTCCTTGAGGTCAGCTGGAATAATCTCATCAACAAATTTGGCATTATGACCCTCATTCCCTAGTCTCTCTCTTTTAAATTCCTCCATAGCGAACAGCTGCTTCCTGCACTTCTCGAAAGCTTTTGTATGCAGGCCCTCGAAATAGACTCTTTTCTCTTCAAGCTCTTCATTCTTCAAAAGATAAAGCGCTTTCTCCGAGTCGGTCACCACTTCTTCATTAAACACTTCCTCCCTGCACTCCGACACTGCTCTGTACTTTGCCATCACTTCCAGGCACTCTCTTTCAGCTTCATTTGTCGGTGTGTGCTTCAACAGATACCTACGGAGGTGGTAAAGCCTTTTATGCTCCAAAATCACGTCTAATGCACCAGCCTCCTTGGTCATCGTTGTAGGGATCAGCTTTATCTTTTTCTTGGGGTTGGTGTCAGCAGACCCTGTGGTTTTGCGCTTCTCCTTCACTTGAGGTGCTGCTGACATGGCTTAAAGCGGAGCGGCATCAATCGGCTCTTTGGAAATAATTACTTGCCGCTCTGCTTCCCCCTTCTTTGGTGCTTCCACTTTCCTGGAAGCGTCCTCTTTTGCCTTGGCCGTTGTGGAAGGACCACTTAGTGTCCCAGTCGCTTTCCCCTTTTTGGCAGCATTAAAAATGGGCAGGGATGGAGCGGACTGTACGGTAGCGCTTTGGCTGGCTGCTCCTGGCAAGATGATATTTGGCTGATTCGGCTTCAAAAGGCCTTGTGCTAGGAGAGCACCGAGGACTTGTGCTGAGAGTATCGGAGCGGGAGAGCGAGCATTCGTCAAAATGATGGACCTCTCAAGGCTGGTCCGGAAGATTCGGATTTCGGATTGGACGTGAGCCGCGAGTGCTCCGATTTTGTTGGAGATCCCTTCCAACACTGCATTGTTGATCTGCCCAGCCTAGCCCGATCTGCTCTGCTTTCCAACAGTGGCTTGGTGTACCAAGGCCTCTGCGTGCTTCCGTTGTTGCTCTGACTCTGCGGACTTCCTCTCGATGGATACAAGCTTCTCCTGTAGCTGGCGGGCGGCGGAATAGGTTGGAATCTTTCCGATTTAGCCGCTTTCAACTCTTTCTCCAGTAAAGCGACCTTGTCATTGGTCTTGGAGAGCTGGATTTCAGCACTTTCAAGTTCACGGTGGACAAGCTCCATGTCGTCCACCGCGATGTCGTGACAAACGATCGTAGCTTCTAGCGCTTCCGCGCATTAATCGGCGTCATCAAGAGCAAGCTCCAGTTCATCAGTTAGCTTCAGCACTTCCGAACGTAAGGCTGGAATCTCTTGAAGCTTTGCCTTAACATCCGAAAGTTCATCATGAGCCAACTCGACATGCTCTTTCTCCTCAGCCAACTGTACCTCCACAGCCGCCAATTTCACCTTCAACTCGGCCAACTCTGTGGAAGCAGTTGAGAGCTCTTCTTCTGTCTTCAATTTCTCATCCTTCAACGCTTTCAACTCTGTGGAAGCAGTTGAAAGCTCTTCACCTGCCCTTTTCTTCTCTTCCTCAGCTTTAGAAAGCTAGCTCTCTTTCTCCTGCAGCTCCGTCTTCAGCTGGGCACACTCATCGTGAGCGGTTTGAAGAACTGAGAGACGTTCTTCAAATGCTATGGCAGGGGTGCCAGTTGGTGTTGTTGGAGAAGGGGTGTAGGAGGGAACGAGCTCCTTGACCTTCCTTTCGATGCGCTTCCACACTTCAGGCTCATCAATCAGGTCTGTGAAGCGTTCCAGTTCGAAGTGGCTTAGGATTGAGGCCTCTTCCTCGATCAGTGCTTTGGGGTTGTTAGCCCGCACCAACTAGCACGTTCTAAAAATGTTGGTGCCGCGGCATCGGACATAATTCAGGAACTGGGAAATAACCTCCAGTACATGTGGAGGTAGAGAGAAATCTCCAAAGAATTCCCGGATTTCCTTTTCAGCCCACACGAGCTCCCTGTCGATAGCCTGCACTGCAGGGCTGGACGCTTTGGGAGGTGGAGGAGTCTCAACTTCCAACTCCTCATCCACTGATGGACTTGACGCTTTGCCATAAAAATTGAAAGCGCTAGTCTGTTCGTCAGCCCCTGGTGCATCAACTTCATCTCCTTCTTCCTGTGCAACTAGGGCACCAGCTGCCAGATCTTGACTCAACGTCTTGTCAGAATCTGAAGCGTTGGATGAAGAGGCGGTGCTTTCCTCGTCATCTTCATCTACTAGTCCACGCTTCCCAGCCGTGGAAGGTGATAGGGAGTAATCTGTCAGCTCCCTAGCATGCCTCCGAAATACAGGAGTGATAAATATACAGATGCCAAATCCCAGACAGATCCTGCAGATCTGATCTATTGGTGAATTAGGCATAGCAGACCCAGATCACCCCTGCCCGTGATCTGGGTATAAGAGATGCAGATCACCTCCCTGTCATTACCATCCCTTTAGCCCCAGATCCCTACACGGAGTGTAGACAAAACGTGACCGCGGGGACCACTTCGGGGACCACTAATCATAATTAAAATATTCTCTCTAACTGACTTGTCTCCTCTGAAAAGACCTATTTAACCATGTGAATTAAAAGGAAATTACTCTTTTGTCCTCACCTTCTATTCTCCTATAAATACTCGACCTTTTTCACCAAGAAAAGGTACGCATTTTCACTGATACTTTACCTCCGCTGCAAGCTTTGCTGAAGCAGATTGCTATTTTCCCTTGAGCACATACTGACTTGAGCATCGGAGTGTCTTCCCGGAGGAACCCTCCCCACTCCTCCGGTGCTGTTTTGCAGGCTCGCAGCTGAAAAGCGGTGACCAGAAAGGCATCATTGAGGTAGCACCATTAAATAAAAGGGAAAAGCTGATACCTTAAAGAAAATACTTAAAGTTTATCTAGAGAGATTTTCAGCGTCTTTTATCTGTTTATATTCTTAATCATTGTAAGAATTAGTTGATGGAAAATAACCCAATCTATCAGAAGGGACTGATTTCTCTGACACAGGACGGCGCTTTAGATTCTTTGAGCCTTTTCCTCCCTTCTTCTTCCTCCTTATTTTCTCTGCTTCTTTCTTAAGGATAAGCGCTTCGGCTTCTGTATATACAATGTCAGAAGCTGGAGGGGCGACAACTCCAAAATCATCGCCTGGGAGCGCCTTGCTAAAAAGTATGCGACTGTACTTATTTTCCACGGGCCATTCTTGTGCTGGCCACGAATGCTCTAAGAACATGGAAATTTTCATTCCATATTTCAGCTTCCCACGGAAGGAAAGCTACCCCTTGTTCTTGCCTTCCGTCTCCTGCTTGACGACTTTACTTGCCTCCACAAGCTGTTTTACAAACCACGCTCTCCAGTTGTAAAGCGTCTGGTTGATAGCGGTATCACAGAGCGCCGAAAGAAGACAAATCTTCTGTTCTGTGATGATGGACCAGCTACCTGTGTGACAAAGCAGGCACTTTGTCACTATGTTGATCATGTTGTCGAAGGGTGGACGAAGCGATGTCGCCTTCGACTGTTTTCGGATGAAGATGGTGCTGGGATCCATCGTGAAGGGCCTGAACTCTTTTTGAATGTCCGGATCTCCAGCAGACTCCGGATCCTCCCCAGAGTTCGGAATAGGGACAAAATCTTCAAATAGAGCGTCAAGCTCTAAATTTTTAGTCTTCATCAAGTGAACCAGGCCGGGTTTATCGGACTGGCGAAGATAGATTTTGGTGACTAGGGTTTCCGAGTTCAAGTTGGAGAGGAACTCGACAACCTCGACCGGATTGATGTACATGGGATGCTTGAAAGAAGATTTTCCAAGCCGGAATTCAAGATTGCTCTCTTGATGATTCCGCCATTGGTGAGTAGGTCACGATTGACGTGAGCCTCTATAAAAATGAACTCGCTGTAGCGGCTTCGCGGAACGGTTTGCCATTTTGCATTCACCATTTTGAATGGATTTCTGAAAGCGGATGAAAGATTAGTAAGGAGATAAGTTCTGTGAGTTTTAGAACTTGAAGAGTTGCGGAAATGGCAAAAATGTGAGGAAGATGATGAGAATGAAATAGTATAAGTATATATATATGCATAGAAATATAAGTGTCAATGGAGTAGTGGGGTGATTTTTCTTAGTGAGTGGCTAAGATCACTTCCTGAAAATGGGGTGAGTGGTTGAGATCGTGCTCTGCGGTTACTTTAATGGTGCGGTCAAGGAAAAAGTAATTCGAAACATCTGACGGCTAAGATTAAAAAGTTTTTGGCAGTTCGGTAGCGCGCGTGAGATACATGCGCGAGTGGGTCTCAAATACTGTATTTACATCAGTCTTTGCATTAAATGCAAAGATATCGCACGCAACATATACTTGATCGATATCTTGTTTTATAGATATATATGATGTAAGTAAATTAATGAGAGATTAATTTCCAAAAAGATTTGAAATTTGGCTGAGTGCCACGCTTAGGAATTTGGACAAGAGCGTCTAGTTCGGAAAGTGTCTGTATCAATATTTTAATATTTTTAGTAGGTTACGCACAAGGTTCTTGAAGATGCTTTGCATTGACTTACTTACTTGAATTGAAAGACGCGAAAGGAAGACTTACCAGTCAGTCAACATTGTAATTGACTGATACCACGCTTTGACGATCCACATGCTCAAATGTTAAAGCGTTAGTTGAGAACCAAGAACGTTCACGCTTTGAAAGTGTGAGAGTGTCTGTTCTCATCTAGGCGCTTTCTCTCTAAGTTAAAGTGTTTCCCCCTTGTAGGTCCCGATAAATAGTTATTGGTGTATGGGGGGGGGGGAGAATACACCAATTAGCCAACAGTTTTGATTTTTCAAAACAATTTGATCTTACTGAGTCGTCACTACAGTATATCAGAGTAGTTTAGTTTTTCCAGCTCAATCAGTAAACTGCTGAGCTTGCAAAACTAACCCGCGTGCGGAAGTTTGGTGGAAAGGTTGGCTTACAGTTTTTAAAGAAAACTTTAGTTCAGACAAGTGTGCATGCAAGACAGGTTACAGTAGTGCAGGTTGTGCATGCAAACTGTGTAAATAAATAAGAATAACGAGAGAAACACGAGTTTTTATCGTGGTTCGGAGTAAATAGCTCCTACGTCCATGCCAGATTCTGTCGAATCTGTAATCCCTTAACTTGAGATTTTTCGCTCCTTTTAACACTGGTGGAGGTCCAGTCCAAATTCAAGTCTTTCTCTTAGACTGAATCTAGCACGATTCTTGAGTCGTGTCTTTTCTTACTTAGATACAAACTATCATACAATCTTACTAACACTAAATGACTAGTGCTACTATCCAAACTAGAAAGCTATGAATAACTATCTTTGTAAGGAGTACAACTCAATCAACTACACTAGTTTTTCAACTTTAATGATAGTGAGAGTGTGTGTGATGTGTTCTAGTAAGACAGTTTCCAGAAAGATTAGAAATCTATAATGATCAATACTTGGGAAAGCTCTAGTAATTTAAAGTGTTGATTGAATGAATTTCAGCTTAAGATTTCTGCAGAGTTTTGGCTTGAATGTTGAGTTTCCCGTATTTCAATCTGGAATGAGTTGAGGTATTTATAGAGAAGCATTTGAAATAGAGCCGTTGGAAGTGTGTCAGGATTTGCAGAACCGTACACTGACACAATTCTTGTCGTCGAGTGAGAACAGGTTTCTCAACCACAGCTCAGGTACAGGTTAAGCTTCCTATACCTCGAACTGTCTTCAGTCTTCTGTAACCTTCGTGTGAGATCTTCTGGCATGGTAAGAGCAGGTACATAGACAGTTTACTTAATGGAACAGTATGACAGATTGGGTGGTTTTAGGTACCAGGTTGCACTTCCAACCTTGACCTTTACATGAGCAACCTGTCCGAGTAGAGCTTGACTGATCCAAACACGGAGACCAGCCTGTTCTATTTAAAACCTATTTTCTAAGTGTGGTTTCTAATAGCATTATCAAAACTCAGTTTTAAAGGGTTCCCAATAATTTTCCCCTTTTTGATAATGCCGAAACCCACACTTTACATTTTGGTTTGGAAAAGTTAAAAGGTTTGATGTCCAGCCAACTGCATAAGAAAATGTTAGAAAATTTAAAACATAATATGCAGAGGCCTGGACAAAGAGATATTGTCATCAGGAAACAAAAGATGATCATTTTTCATTTATAGTATCAACCAGTATTGATATGCACAGATTACAGAGAGTTGATACATGAAATAAATGAAAGCGATCAGGTTACTTCCTCACAGTCTTGAACCTTTCCTCAGCTATCTTTTCATTGCTTACAATTCCCATGGCTGCATATATGCTGTCACGGATCGACTTGTACTCATCAGAATTTGTGAACTTGCAGCCATACTGAGCTGCGACACTCCTAATGAATGTATTGATTCGGTTGATGTCTGGAGTGTCAGTGCCGCAGAGAGTGGGAGGTTGGAAGGTCCCTATCTTGGGCGGATTAAACGTGACCTTCTCCTTTGCAGCTTTCGTCCTGACTCTCTTGATGAATTCGCGATCTGGGAAAGTCTGGAGCCAGTTGTGAAAGGCTGTCTTGGTATCACTAGTATAACGAGCATCGATTTGTAACCAGTAGTGATGCAAGATGAATTGGTTAAGGAACTCATCCCATAGAGGCTGATCTTCCACTGGTAGCCAATTGGTTGGCTCTCTTTTGTCAGCTTGTTCCTTGTAGCTTTCAAGACTTTTGAAGCTTGCTACGCGAGCTTTGTCCCTTGCCCTCTGTTTCTTTAGCTTAGCCAGAAACAACTTCTGCTTGCCTTCATCAATGCAGTCTTTAGCAGAGTATCCAGCTTCTGCCATTAGTCGGATGAGGTTGGATTCACCCGAAGCTTTCTCTTGAGCAGACAGCTTGGAAGTCCAGGTTAAGGGACAACTGATACAGATGGAGCAACTTCTATTAGCATCACAGGTTGGGAAGATTCCTGAACCTTCTTACCTTTCCCTGATTTCGAAGCACCATGCTTTTCCTTGCCTTTCCCTTCCCCCTTTTCGGCATTATCATCAATCAAATTTTGAACAAGGGTGTTGAGGGAGGCCTGTTCATCAGAGATCAAGGACAAGTTAGTTTCAATCTTTTCTTTGAACTGCAGTAGGGAGCTGATATTTCCTTGCATCTCTTCATCTTTCTTCAGTGAGCTGGATGCAGTTTGAGTAAGCTTTGAAGAAAAATCTTGTACAAGCTGGTTGAGTTGTTCAAACTCATATTGCAAGCCTTCAAATGAAGATTTGGAGGCAACTTTCAATTTGGACAGCTGGGTGGGAAGCAGCTCGTCTGTGGCAGCTTTCAGTCGGGTGGAGATGAAGGTTTCAAACTAGCTTGCCACAGTTTTCTTAATGACCTTTGGCATCTCCTCTTTGATGTTTGCCAGCATGGCAGATGCTGCTTTGTCCATAACTTCAATTTGATTGGCAATTTTCTGGTGCTCTTCAACCTCTGTTGCCTTCACCTTGGCAACCTCCTCAATAATGAATTTCTTTAAGTCCTCTTGCACCGCAGTGAGAGGAGTTCCAGCAGTTGCAACAGAGTAGGTGATAGCACGGTCATGATCGGACTCTGTGTCTTCACTGTTCCGGGAGGGAGAGGGAATGGGACTGAATTCTTCATCCTCCAGAAACCTGAAATTGTAGGAACTTCGATCATGAGCGTAAAGAGGTTTCAAATCAATATTGAGAGCCCTGGCCTCTCTCTTCATCCTTGACAGGACGAACTGTTTGAAGTACTCGCGAGCTTCCGGAATGGAAGCATAGCCAAAATACTTCCCCAGGGTGTGCTCTTCAATTTCAAGCTGTTCGATGGGTTGAATCAGGAAAATTGACTTCAAATCATAGTACGATTTGTCCTTCCCATCGAGCAAAGTGTACAGCCTGTATGCCATCTGCCTGGTCTCTGGTGTGAGATCAATCCCTGGAAAAGACTCGGAAACTGTCTTCTCAGCATTGATCACAATGGAGTTGACCAGCATGGCCGCTGCAGTTTTCACAGGATCTTCTTGGACATCGTCATCGTCGGATGAGAGAGTGAGATGGATGTCGAGGTCTGGTGAGGGGCTGGGATGATGAGAGGTTTCACCGGATTGCTGATGAGAGGGTTCTTCCTCAAAACCTGTCTCCAGAACTGGATCCTTGAAGATATCACGAACAGAGGGAACATGAATAGCAAACTGTTCGTTGCGAGCTGCAAGAATAGTGGAATCTGTCTGTTCAGTGATGTCTTCATCATGTAGAGCGAAGGTTAGGCGAGCGAGATGGTGCTGCACTTCAATCTCAGCAAACTCCGTATGCAACCTTCGCAAGATAGGAGTTGGGGATTTGATTCTCACAGACTTAGGCGGTCTGTCAAGCTGTTTCCCAGGGGCGTGCTGCCTTTTCTTCTTGTTGTCTCTCTGAACTGGAGGTACCCAGGCTGGGTTGGATCTTCCCATCTCAAACAGATAGGGTTTGACAGAGTCATCATATTTGGCGAAAACTGTGCTGTCGATGCCAATGATGAGTTCTAGCTGTTTCTGGTCCTTGGGGACCTTGTCCTTGTTGAAAGGCGTCCTTCCATGCCAGAGGAGGTCGGGGTGGAGACCTTGAATTAAGGAGCAGATCTTGGTGCATAGGCACAGGTTCTGGGCAACACGGAATTCGGTTAGCTCTTCGCCTTCAAAAGTGATCGAGAGCTGCTTGATTTCTTCGTTGATGAGTTCGAGAAGAAATCTGGCCCAGTTCACATCCAGTCCCTGCACAATTGCAGTCATCACTCGGAATTTCGCTGGAGTGACAGTGTCGTGGTTACCAGAGTAACCAAGGAAGACCTTGTGAACAAAGTCAAAGAGAACTCAGTAAGCAAGTCGCAGTAGAGGTCGCGAAAACCTCTTTCTGTCGTATTTAACAGCAGGTTGCATCAGAGCTTTCTGATACACAGCTTCCAGATCTGCATCAGAAACCTCCAGCATGAGACCTGAGGTCTTGTGATACAGAATCTCTACGGATCCCGAATCTACGATGCCGTAGGTTCGAGAGATGAGTGGCAGAATGGGAATTGGCTCGTCGTGCTGGTTGGGCATCGGTAGATGGAAAGCGATGGAATCAACACCCTCCGTGCAAAAATACGAGAGAATGAACATTGCGACTTGTTGCGGAAGCCAAAATTTTGGCTCGTGAGTGATGATTTTGTAGAAACCGTCCGCTGCTTGGAAGGAGGCGTACATCTCGTCGAGACCGGCGTAGCCGTATGTAGAGAAATTTGCAGAGGGCTCCATCAGAATGTATTCTTGAATATATTGAATCTTGTCTTTGGTAGATGATGGAAGGTTTTGAGAGGTGAATTCTCCTGCCATTTAGAGAAAGTATAAGTGAGAATTGAGAATGATGAATTTTGAAAGAGAGGAGTTGCAGAGTAAAATGGCGGAAGAGTGCAAATATTGTAATGAAGAAGACGATGCACAGTCATATAAAAGAGAGAATGAGCGGTTGAGATAAAGGCATCTCAATCGTTCAGCGGATGGGATTAAATCCCTAGAAATCCACTGAGTGGAGCGCGTGGGGTGGCTGTGCAGCCCACTCGCACAATCCTTACACTCAACCGTCACCTCGCATTTAATGCGGATTTGATACTGTGCATGCACTTTTTGATATACATGGAAAGTGTAATTCGAATGTTATGTGTTGTGTCAGAATATCCTTAACAAATATTTCAATAAATAACAAAACACATGCTTCAATAAATGAAAATGATTGATGAGTAAAAAAAATGATCAAGTGAAGCAAGAAATATTTCATTGAAATCTGATCATTAGAAATAGTAAGGTATATCATTGACATATATAGAACATAATTCAAAAATATGGAGACTGATGCAGGTCGTCCATGACACTTCCCTATGCAAACTGTGACTTATCAACAGTTTCTGGTCTTGCAGTTTCCACCTAGCTGGACGGTCCTTTGTCCTTTGCGAACTGCCCATGTGCATCCTTTTCACCAATATGAGCTTTGATGAACTCCCACAGCTTGGCATTCTCAGTTTGCAAAGCTGCAACCTTTTCATCAATATATAGCTTGGTTTCCAGCTCCAACATGTTAAGCTTCCGAGACATTTTAAGGAATTCAGTTTTGTAGAAGGATAACATGTTGTCAACTGCACTTGAGCTATTGAAAGAGGATGGAGGAGCTACAGACGAGGAGCCAAGAGCTGTGGAGTCGGGAACTGCGGAGCTTGGGGCCTGGTCCTGAGCTTTGGACGGGAAGCCTGGAGGGGTCTTATCGCTAGCAGGTTCCACTTCAACCTGTGGAGAGGCAGGCTGCATTGGACTAGCAGGTTTAGGGTCTGCCTCCACGAAGGTCACTGCAGCAGATCGAGTGGTGCGCTTTCGTGAGGGTGCAGACTGCAGATCCGTCATCTTCCTTTTCCCTTTCCTGACTTGCTCAGCACAGTCACGGTTTTCTTCTTCATTCTCACTATCATCTTCACTTTCACCTTCATCTTCCTTTGAATCGCGCATCTCTGTGAGCAAACGCTTGGCTGCACCTGTTGCTTTGTTGATCTTGTGTGGCAGAATGCCAAGGATCATGATCAACTGGTTGCAGGTATGAGGAACCAGGTTGTCCTTAGGAAATCCGGTGCAGACAGGCCACATGCGATTTGTAAGTGTTCTCTGCAGGATGATGGAGAGCTTGGTGCCATGACGAAGTTGCATGTTGGCCTTGACCCTGGCAGGTCGCTCCGTGGCCTCTTTGATGAACAAGTTAACTAGCAACCTGGCCCAATTAACATCTAGCTGCTTCACCACAGCAGTTAGCAGTTTGAACTTCGACAGAGTGACAGCTTCATTCGAGCCTAGATATGAAAAGAACACGTTGTGGACGAACTCGAAGATGTATCTGTACTCAGACTTCAAGTTGTGGCGGTTGAAGGTTTTCTGATCGTAAACCATCTTGGGCTCGAATAGAGCTTGCTGATACACGTCGTTGATAGCATCCATGGGCACATCTTCAACTGTCGTGATAGCCCCTGTATCCGTCAAGCTATAGGTCTGAAGGACAAGTGGAAGAAGATGACGTCGTTCTTCTTCATCGTTGACCAGAAAAGTTGCCGTTGCGGGATCTCCGGCCATCGATTCCATAGAACATAGCAAATAAGCAACATTCAGCGGTAGCGTCACTCGCAGATGTTGAGTGATGATATTGAAGAAACCATCACATTGGGTGATAGCTTCAATCATCGAGTCCAAGCCTCTGTATCCATAGTTGTCTAGCATAGCAACTTTCTCAAAGAAGATGAGAGGGGTTGCTTTCTTTACTTGAGCATTTAGTGAATCTGTAGACATTTTTGCAAAGAAGGAATGAGTTTGAATTTGTGATTTTCGAAGAGGAGCGAAAGAGATTTTGAGACTTGATTTCAAAAGACTTCAAGAAACGCGTAATGAATTCAAGAAATTCTCACTATTTATAGAGTCTTCTCCAACGGTCAAGATTTTATTAATAAATCTCAACGGCTAGGGAGGCGCGTAAAGAGTGATTCAGAGAGGGTGAGTTTCACGTGCTTCTTCTCTCTTCTTTTTCTTTCTTAGATTGACATGAATCCCTTGATATTCGTGAACGACTTTTCAAATACTTAACAGTAAAAAGATTTAAAAAAGATTTTTGAAGGATAAATAAGGAATGGAAATAATAAATTCTGCTAAGAGTTAAATGGAGATTGATACGACATCTCTAGTTCCCCCTTAAAGGTTGACCAGTAGTTTTGACTTTCAACGCAGTTTGTGGCCTCAAGCTACGTGTCACCGAACTGCTTCTTTTGAACTATAGTTTCCAAGTCAGTCTTCTCTTGGCTGACCTATTCTAGCGAGCTGCTTCCATTTTCTGACTTAGGCTGTGTATCCATTCTGAGCATTCCAAGCTTTCCACACAGCATGTTGAATCTCTCTTCCATGAGAGGTTTTGTGAGAATGTCAGCTCTTTGGATGTCAGTATGGATTTTCTTAACTGTTATATCATGTTTTTCCACATGATCTCTAATGAAATGATGCCTTATATCAATATGCTTGCATCTGGTGTGGTAGACAGGATTCACAGTGAGTGCTATAGCGCTTGTGTTGTCACAAAAGATAGGAACTTTGCGAACTGTGATTCCATAATCTTTGAGTTGTTGTTTCAACCAAAGAATCTGCTCACAACAGCTTCCTGTCGCCATGTACTCAGCTTCTATTGTTGAAGTAGCAACTGAAGTTTGCTTCTTTGAAAACCAAGAGATCAATTTGCTTCCAAGGAACTGACAGGTTCCTGATGTGGACTTTCTATCCAGTTTGCATCCTCCATAATCTGCATCTGCATAGCCAGTTAGTTCAAAATTATCATCACAAGGGTACCATAAACCGAAGTTTGCAGTTCCCTTGACATATCGAAGAATTTTCTTGGCTGCTTCTAGATGAGATTCTTTTGGATTAGCTTGATATCGAGTGCATATTCCAACTGCAAAAGAAATATCAGGTCGACTTGCAGTAAGATAAAGTAAAGAACCAATAATTCCCCTGTACAAAGTCATGCTGGCAGGTTTCCTTCAGAATCTAGATCCATCTTTCCATTTGCAATCATTGGAATCTTCAGTGATCTGCTATCTTGAACACCGAATTTGATTGCCAGCTCGTTAGCATATTTGGATTGACAGATGAAGATACCATCCGCAGATTGCTTGACCTGGAGGCCGAGGAAGAAGTTCATCTCCCCCATCATGGACATTTTGTACTCATACTTCATGAGTTCTCCAAACCTGTCACATAGAAACTTTGACCTAGATCCAAAGATAATGTCATCAACATAAATTTGCACAAGAAGAATATCATCCTTGTACTTAAAAGTAAATAAAGTTATGTCGACTGATCCTCTTTTAAAACCGGAATGCAGTAGGAATGTAGATAGGGTTTCATACCAAGCTCTGGGAGCTTGTTTCAAACCATATACTGCTTTGTGCAGTTTGTAAACTTTCTCTAGACCTGCTTCCTCGAAACCTGGAGGCTGTTCAACGTAAACTTCTTCTCCAAGAATTCCATTGAGGAAAGCACTTTTCACGTCCATTTGGTAGAATTTGAACCTCTGATGAGCTGCATATGCTAGAAATAACCTAATTGCCTCTAGTCTTGCCAGTGGTGCGTAGGTCTCATCATAGTCTATCCCTTCTTGTTGACAGTAACCTTTGGCAACTAATCTTGCCTTGTTTCTGATTACTTTAGCATTTTCATCTTTCTTGTTCCTAAACACCCATTTTACATCAATCACTCCTTGATGTGTAGGACGATCAACTAGTGACCATACTTCATTTTTTTTAAACTCGTTGAGTTCCTCTTGCATGGTTGTAACCCAGTCATGGTCGGAGAGAGCTTCCTCAACGGTTTTGGGTTCTGAGTAGGAAAGATAACAGCTTAATAGACAACTTTCACCTATCTGTCTTCTTATCTTCACACCCGCATTTGGGTTCCCAACAATGAGATCTTCAGGATGAGCATCGACCCATCTCCTTCGACGAGAGATTTTTTCTTCTGTGAGAATTGGCTTAGGATCTGGTATGAGATCTTCAAACTCAGGTGGAGGTTGAGGAGTAAAAGGGTTAAGCTGTTCAAGTTGTTCAGCAAGCTGATCCACTGACAGTTCTGCATTGACTACAGGTTCTTTTGGAGTTTCTGGATCAGTTGAAGAGGAGCTGGTTGGAGGAGCTTTGGTTCCCCCTTGGTTTGTTCCCCCTTGCTGAATGGGTGAATTTTGTGAATTGGAATCTTGTATAGGCTGACTTTCTTCTTCCAAGTCGGCTGGACTCCATATTAGTATTTCATCTCGAAACTGCGTGTTGGAGCCTGCTTGTTCTTGATTTGCACCTGTACTTTCTTCAGGTTGGGTTTCCCTGTACTCACAGATAGATTCATCAAAAACAACATGTGGTGTTACTTCCATAATCTGAGTTTTCTTGTTAAAAACTCTGAAGGCTTTGCTGATCTCTGAATATCCTACAAATATTCCTAGATCTGCTTTGCTATCAAATGTTTTTAACTGAGATTTCCCATTATTATGAATGTAACACACGCAACCAAAAGTTTTAAGATACTTAAATCGAGGTTTCTTATTTTTCCACAGTTCGTATGGAGTTTTTCCATGTCGTTGGTGAATGACTGATATGTTCTGAGTGTAGCAAGCTGTGTTGATAGCTTCCGCCCAGAACTTCTTGGGAAGATTGGTTTCATTCAGCATTGTGCGAGCTGCTTCCTTTAGAGATCTGTTGCATCGTTCAACAACACCATTCTGTTGAGGTGTGCGAGCTGCTGAAGTTTGATGAGTAATTCTATTTCTAGTACAGTAGGCCTTGATCATATGATTAAGAAATTCTATTCCACGATCGGATCTGATTGAGATCACACTGTTGTTCTTCATGTTCGACAGTCTGGTGAGCAGTGCAGGTAGCTCCACTAGTGTCTCATTCTTTTTATGTAAGAAAATAACCTAAGTATATCGTGAGTAATCATTAACAATAACGAGAGTATACTTTTTACCATTAATGCTTCTAGGAGTTACTGGACCGAATAGATCCAAGTGGAGTAATTCCAAGATTCTACTTGTGTTGTGAGCTGCAATGCTTGGGAATGATGATTTGGTCTGCTTTCCAGATTGACAGGCTTCACAAACATGATCTTTGTAGTAGACTTGATCTGGAAGGTCATCTGCGAGCTTCTTGCGAGCAAGCTTGTTGATGGCTTTGAAGTTTAAGTGACTGCAGATTTGGTGACCAGACAAGTTTCTTTCTCATCTGACCATTGTACTATGTACAAGTTATCCTGCAAAATACCGGTAAGAAGAATTTCTTCTCCTTCCTTGTTTTTTATAGCACATTTGTTAGCAGAAAATTCTACTCTTTTTCTAGTAGAGCAGAACTGGCTTACTGAAAAGAGATTATGATTTAAACCTTCAACATATGTGACATCAGATATTGTAGTTTTACCAACGACTAAATTACCGCAACCTCTTGTTTTCCCTTTAGAGTCTCCTCCAAAAGCAACTAGAGGTCCATCACATTCAGTGAAGTTTGTAAGCAAGCTTTTGTCGCAGATCATATGCTTCGTGCATCCGCTGTCAATGATCCAGATCGCGCCGCGAGCTGCTCGCTTTCTCCTTTGAGTTTTCCCATCCTACAATTTAGACAGTTTTAGCAACCCACATGAATTTGGGTGCTTTGTTAGCAGGTTGAGTTTTAGCAGCTTGGTTTCCAAGCTTCTTCTTTTGGATACTTCTTTTGTTGACTCGTGGCTTGATCATTGAGTGAAAGGTTTCATATGCAAACTTCTGTTGATAGTGAGCAGGTTGATGACGATCATTTTGATAACATTGCTCCATATATCCACATCTGCAGCAATCAGTTCCAGATCCACTTCCATATGGAGATTGATAGAGCCTTCTTGATAGCTTAGGATATTAGTACCAATGATGATCGTACCAGTAACCTTCATTGTCAAGTGATTGTCGATTTGCTCGCTGCTCATGGTAATCATTTCGTTGTAATTGAGCAGTTTGTATGGTTTTTGGATGAGAGACTGCTTTCCTTCTACTAGCAGTTTGCATTTTTCTTGTAGCAGGTTGGCTTCCCTTTTGATAAACAGGTTGATTATACAGTTTCCTAGGAAGCTCAGCCTTTTTCTGTTCAACTGACAGCCTTAGCTGCTGTTTCTTGATAGCAGGCTTTCCATGTTCTTTCACCAATATTGCTTGAGGTTGTCGAGCTGGATTCTTCAATTTGAGCTGCTTGTTTGGTAGAGTGTGATGAGCTCTGTTTTCAACTACTTTTTCTTTCACGAACACGACCTTCTCTTTTTCTTTGGCTCCGCTGGTTTGACCATGGAATCTAATGCCAAGCTTTATCTGAGCAGGTCTCTGGGCAGTTTGCAGTTCCTCAAGCTTTTCACCGCTTTTGTTCATCTTTATCAGGACTTGCTAAAGTTTGAGCTCTTTCTGCAATAGCTTCTCATGCTCTTTTGAGAGATCCATCAGCTTGCTATTTAAGTTGTTGATCTCACTATCCTTTTCAGTGAACATTTCTTTAAGGTTTTCTTCCCTTAGAGCTGATTGACCCATTTAGACTTTTAGGGTCTCTATCTCCCTTTCTTTTGCTTCATCAAAGAGAGTGAAGTCTTCATTCAAGGCAACTTTGAGTTTCATATTTTTACCTTCCAGCTTGGATCCTTCTATGACTACTTGTTTAAACATTTCCGAGAGCTTCTTGTAGTCATCAAGCTGTTGTTGAAACTCTTCATACGTTGGCATTTCAGGTACTTCAATACCTGCATGTTCAGAGTTAGTTGAATATGAAAAAGAGGTTTCAGTATCAACCTTATTTTGAACAAGATCAAGATCTTTTCCCATGAAGCATTCTTCATATTCAAGTTCCTCGTCAGCTAAGCGACATTCCTCCTCATCTAATTCATCATCATCATCTTCGTCGGAGGAGGTTGAGTCTGATAATGTGGCAATTGCTTTGGCCTCTTCCTCAGCTGCTATCATGGCGTTGCACTGCTCCTTAAGCTTTTGATCTCTTTTTACGCGGAGCTCTTCGCGTTCAGCCTTTGATATGTCTGGGCAATCTGACTTGTAGTGACCTGGCCTGCCACACTCAAAACAACCACCCTCTGGAGTGTTAGAAGAATTGAATTTAGAGGTTTTTGATATACCTTCACCTTTCTTGTCGGAAGAAGAGGTGGTTTGATTTCTCTTGAAATCCTTGTGATATTTACGGAACTTGTTGAAACGTTTTTCAAGCTTTTCATTTCTCCTAGCCATGAGTGCATAGTCTTTCAACAATTTTTCCATTTTGGAGCATAAATCCTTTGGGATTGCTCTTTCTTCTGTAATTGATGCAGCTTTGAATGCAGCATCCTTTTCTTTCTTTTCAGGTCCAGTCTTCTTGCTTGAAGATGCTTGTTCTGACCCGTGAAGTCTGATTATTTCAAACTCATTTCCGATGAGTAGATCAAATAGTTGCTCGGTTGACAGGTTGCTGATGTCCGACCTGCCACGGTGCATGGCACTGTACACATGCCAGCTTGCTGGAAGAGATTGAATAACTTTGAGGTTGAGTTCGCGCTGTGTGTATTTATCTTTCTTGAGAGTCGCGATCTCCAAAGTGATCATTGTGAATCTGTTCTTGAGCTGATCAATGGTTTCCATTGGCTGAATTTTGAATTCTTCAAATTTACTGTATGCCACTGACAGCTTGTTCTCTAGCATTTCTGTTGATCCAAGGCTTATGACTTTTAAGGTGTCCCACATTTCCTTTGCAGTTCCAGGATTTCTTATCTTGGCCAGGTGGACTCCCTTAACTGTGCTAGAGATCAATCCTTTTGTGAAGCTATCAAGTCCAGCTTTCTTTCTTTCTTCGGTTGTGTATTTTCTGGGATCTTTAATCTTTGGCACATACGTTGCTTCGGAGGCTTTTTCTCTAGAGACATCAGTATCGTAGGGTTCGTAGATTGGTGTTGGACCATTCTCGATGGCATCCCACATCAGCACATGATGAGCTTGGAGGCACATCTTAATTTGAAAACTCCAGTCTTCATATCCCTGCACAGAGAAATCTTCGCAGACGCGGAGAAGTGAAGCTTCCATAATGAAAGTTTATATAGTTATGCACAAACACAAGTCTAGAGATCTGGTTCAATTTGACACAAAAGCACATAAAGCTTTTAGTATGCAGAAGCAGTGGTCAAAAGAACCACCGCTCTGATACCACTTGTAGGTCCCGATAAATAGTTATTGGTGTATGGGGGGGGAATACACCAATTAGCCAACAGTTTTGATTTTTCAAAACAATTTGATCTTACTGAGTCGTCACTACAGTATATCAGAGTAGTTTAGTTTTTCCAGCTCAATCAGTAAACTGCTGAGCTTGCAAAACTAACCTGCGTGCGGAAGTTTGGTGGAAAGGTTGGCTTACAGTTTTCAAAACAGTTTTCAAAGAAAACTTTAGTTCAGACAAGTGTGCATGGAAGACAGGTTACAGTAGTGCAGGTTGTGAACATGCAAACTGTGTAAATAAATAAGAATAACGAGAGAAACACGTGTTTTTATCTTGGTTCGGAGTAAACAGCTCCTACGTCCACGCCAGATTCCGTCGAATCTGTAATCCCTTAACTTGAGATTTTTCGCTCCTTTTAACACTAGTGGAGGTCCAGTCCAAATACAAGTCTTTCTCTTAGACTGAATCTAGCACGATTCTTGAGTCGTGTCTCTTCTTACTTACATACAAACTATCATACAATCTTACTAACACTAAATGACTAGTGCTACTATCCAAACTAGAAAGCTGTGAATAGCTATCTTTGTGAGGAGTACAACTCAATCAACTACACTAGTTTTTCAACTTTAATGATAGTGAGAGTGTGTGTGATGTGTTCTAGTAAGACAGTTTCCAGAAAGATTAGAAATCTACAATGATCAACATTTGGGAAAGCTCTAGTAATTTAAAGTGTTGATTGAATGAATTTCAGCTTGAGATTTCTGCAGAGTTTTGGCTTGAATATTGAGTTTCCCGTATTTCAATCTGGAATGAGTTGAGGTATTTATAGAGAAGCATTTGAAATAGAGCCGTTGGAAGTGTGTCAGGATTTGTAGAACTGTACACTGACACAATTCTTGTCGTCGAGTGAGAACAGGTTTCTCAACCACATCTCAGGTACAGGTTGAGCTTCCTATACCTCGAACTGTCTTCAGTCTTCTGTAACCTTCGTGTGAGATCTTCTGGCATGGTAAGAGCAGGTTACATAGACAGTTTACTTAATGGAACAGTATGACAGATTGGGTGGTTTTAGGTACCAGGTTGCACTTCCAACCTTGACCTTTACATGAGCAACTTGTCCGAGTAGAGCTTGACTGATCCAAACACGGAGATCAGCCTGTTCCATTTAAAACCTATTTTCTAAGTGTGGTTTCTAATAGCATTATCAAAACTCAATTTTAAAGGGTTCCCAACACCCCTTAAACATAGCTTTGGACTACCTTTAAAGAGAGTGAACTCTGTAGAGAGGCGCTTTACTTATGTCGAGAGTAGAAATAATGTTAAGTCCTTTACTCTTACTAGGGTAGGTTTAACTCGTGAATTTCACAACATGGATAAGTATGAGATTACAAAATCTACAAGGGACCCGGTTAGGGATGAGTGTCTTTATAGATTTCAATGAGATGATATGAATTGTCTCATGCTTTACTAGGGATATACCGTTTGGGCACGATATTCATATCATCCATGAAAGAGCTATGAATTCACTTCCTTACTAGGGCAAGCTTATCTCATATTTCCATGAAGCGAGATTCTTGAGAGTAAACACTAACCTTTTTAGAGTTGGTGCTTCACATTACTCAAAACAAGTGAGGCTTTCACAATCAGCAGTGGTGAAGATCTTCAACATGCTTTGAGCTTCTGGCTCCTCTTCCACCATGAAAGCTTGTGAAAGTTGTGTGAGAATCATTCAAGCAACTCCATACAATACATCCCAAAAATTACGTACGTTTATGTTAACTTGAAGAGGATTATCAACTTAACGCTTTCATGTTTCTTCAGCTGAAAGAGTTTTAAGAATTTGGGAGTGAAACATCAAGATTGTACCAAGCTCTAAACTTAAAAGCTGGACTCACAAGAGATCCACAAGGTACCACTAGTGTACCGCTCTGACAAGACGGCATAAGTTTTACGAATACCATGGTACGAGTAACAACCTTGATCAAGCATTCGAGATTTACTCATCAAGGAAGAGCACCCAACCGCGCTTTTATATAAAAGTGGAAGCGTGTAGAGGTCGATGCTCCTAAAGGGAACTCCATCCCTTCGGTTTAATTATCGTTCCTTTTTAGGGAAGATAAAGTCTTCTCTTTCACATCTCTTGCAAAGACCGATTCCCCCTTAACCAATTATCCCAACAATCTTTCCCAGAAGGGAAAGCATGAGAGTAGGTAGGGAACACGCTTTACCTTCTCCACCTTAACTCCACCTTCTCCTCACCAGGGTCTAGCAACCCTAGTTCTAGGCATAATTTGTTAAAGCGGGCCTGAGGAAGCGGCTTGGTGAGAATATCCGCTTTCTGATCCTTAGTTGGAATCTTTTCCACCTTAACATCTTGCTTCTCCACATGATCCCGAATAAAATGATGGTGAATTTCAATATGCTTGCATTTTGAATGAAGCACGGGATTATGGGTGATGAAAATTGTGCTTGTTTTGTCACAATAAATTGGAACCTCCGAACATTCCACTTTATAATCCTTCAACTATTGCTTTAGCCAAAGAATTTGTGAACAACAGCTTCACGCAGCCATGTACTCCGCTTCAGTGATAGAGGTGGCAACACTAGTTTGTTTCTTTGAGAAACAAAACCAACTTGTTGCCAATGAATTGACATGTTCCACTCGTTGATTTCCTATCAACTTTGCATCCACCAAAATCGGCATCGGAGTAGCCACTAAGCATGAGATCATCTTCCACCGGATACCAAAGACTTAAGTTGATGGTCCCTTTAAGGTATCGCAGAATGCGCTTAGCTCCCTCCAAATGGCTTTGCTTTAGATTGCTTTAAAATCTAGCACAGACGCCTACAACAAAAGTGATGTCGGGTCGGCTGGCTGTAAGATAGAGTAGAGAGCCAATCAACATACAATAATCTATAGCGTTGACTGACTTGCCATCCAAATCTGGATCTATCTTGAAGTTTGTGTTCATAGGAATCTTGAGGCTTTTGCAATTTTGAACTCCAAACTTAGTGAGCATATCACGAGTATATTTGGCTTGATTGATGAAGATTCCACGACTCATTTGCTTCACTTGCAATCCTAAAAAGCATGTCATTAGCCCCATCATTGACATCTTGTATTTTCTCTTCATCAAACCCACGAACTTATCACTTAGGTTTTGATTTGGAGAGCCAAAGATGATGTCGTCGACGTAGATTTGTACCCAAAACATGTCTTCACCGTCGTTGATTGTGAAGAGGGTTTGATCTACCTTCCCTTTTTGAAAACCACTTTCAACTAGGAAGTTTGAAAGAGTCTCATACCATGCTCTGGGAGCCTGCTTGAGGCCATAAACTGCTTTGATGAGCCGGTACACTTGATCACTCTTTTCAAAGCCTGGGGGCTGTTCGACGTACACTTCCTCCTTCAAATCTCCATTAAGGAAGGCACTTTTCACATCCATTTGATATACTTTGAACTTCTTGGATGCGGCATATGCAAGGAACATCCTGATGGCTTCGAGACGAGCAACGGGAGTGAAGGTTTCATCAAAATTGATGCCTTCCTCCTGGCAATATCCTTTTGCGACCAAGCGAGCTTTGTTGCGAACAATATTGCCGCTTTCGTCGGTCTTATTCTTGAAGACCCTTTTGGTACCGATGATGCTTTGATGAGAAGGTCGATCCACTAGGTACCAAACACCATTCCTTGCAAACTCATTTAGCTCCTCTTCCATGGTAGTTACCCAATTTGAATCATTTAGAGCGTCCTCTACCGATGAAGGTTCGGTGTTTGCTAGGAAGCAACTAAACAGGCAACTCTCACCATGAAATAAGGTACTTCTAGTCTTGACGCCCTGGCTGGGGTCACCTAGAACTCCTTCTTGGGGGTGATATCTCAACCAAAGCTTCTTCTGGTTGAGAGCCTCCGTATCATCTGCCTCAGAGTGTGGTGTGTGATCATCACCATTCCCTTGATCACATACCACTGGGCTGCATGGAGCTTCCGCATTGTTTGGGAGCAATGAGGTCAGAGAATCAGCTATTCCCGAGTTTGGTTCCCCCTTATCGAGAGATAGCTTATTTAGATCCTGTTCTACGGCTTCGACTTCATCTTCAGATTCCTCTTCTAGTGAAGCATCCACCAGATCTACTTGCTTCGAGATGGAGCGAGTTATTGGTCTGTAAGAGGCTTCAGGAACCTCGATCATGCTTCCAGATCCAGCATTCATGCTTTCAGTATTTACCTGTACCTGCGGAGTCTTGAAAGCAGCTTCATCAAAAACAACATGTGGTGTTTCTTCCACAACAAGAGTTTGATAATTATAGACGCGATAGGCTTTGCTTGTAGGAGAATATCCAAGAAATATTCTCATATCAGCTTTGCTATCAAATGCTCTCAATTGAGTTTTACCATTGTTGTGAATGAAACACTTGCAACCAAAAATATGTAAATGAGAGAGAGTAGGAATTCTCCCTTTCCATAATTCGTATGGGGTTTTGCCGTGGCGTGTGTTGATTAGGGTATGGATCTGGGTATAACATGCTGTGAAAGTCGCTTCGTCCCAGAATATTTTTGGTAGTTAGGCATCCACGAGCATTGAACGTGCAACTTCTTTGATGGTTCTGTTCCGGCGCTCTGCAATGCCATTTTGTTGTGGAGTGCAAGCTGCAGAAGTCTGATGTAGAATCCCATTCTTTGTGCTATACGCTTCAATGAATTGATTAAGAAATTCTTTGTTTGAAACAAATAGGGCTTTGTTTAATGGGAAAACCCTAAGTGGAATCGTGTGTGTAATAGTGCAAGCGCTTCCAGTTCCTTCTTCCCTGGGAGCGTAAAGGAATGCTTTCACCTTGTATAAAATGATCGATGAGTTTTCGACCATAAAAGTTATGTGAAGCGTCGGGGATAAAGCGTACTTGAGTTCCTACATGAGATGTGAAGTTATTCAAGTTGGCTTTACACTCTTGTTGGCTCTTCGAATTTGTCACAGACTTAACATGCTTTGAATTGCGTTTAGAGCGTTTAAGCTTTTTAGTCTCTGACTTATTTGAAGCGTCTGGGTGAACCTTCAAGGGCGCTTTGGGAGTTTGCTTGAAGTTTCAGCCACAAACCCGACTAACTTCTTCCCTTTGCTAGTAGCGTGTTGATCAGCTTTGGGGCTTTTCAACGACGCTTCGGAACTAGCATCGGATGAAGCTGTGAGAGTAGAACCAAAGCCGATTCATTTCAAACTTTTTGATGGTTTGAAAAACTTTCAATTATTTCAATAGCTATAGAGGCACTATTTAGATGATCGAGAGTGGCTTTGCGTTCCTTGGAAGTGGATATGGTACGTTGGTGACGTTCAAGAAGATCATCGAACTTAGTCGTCAACTCAAATAGGTCATTTTCTTTGGACTTGAGTGTATTGGCTAATCTGTCGTTCTCTTTTCTGAACTGAATGAGAACTTTCTGCAAGGATTCGTGATTCTTGAGCAACTCTAAGTAGTCGTCAAAGAGATCACTTTCCAAGGTGAAAGCCTCATCCTCACCATCACTACATTCACTACCTAGAGATAATGGAAGAGTATTAGATTTAGAAATATTTACCTCCTCCATTTCAGCTTCTATGGCCATGCAACCATAATCATATTCATCATCTGTTAATTGATCTTCATCATGGTCGATAGGCCTTTTGGACTCAACAGGAGCGTCGGCTATTAAAGCGCGACGGCTTGCATCATAACGAGCTTTAACCTCATCATTCTCTTTGGCTGAGAGCTTCGGGCACTCACTTCGATAGTGACCCATCTTGTGGCACTCGAAGCACTCTATATGTGCCTTATCTCTCGGGATGGCTGTGGCTTTCTCATCTCTCTTTCCATCTCGTGGGGCAAAGTGCGAGCCCTGGCCTTGGGCTTTATAGAATCTTTTATATTTGGCCGCTCTAGTATTGGAGTTGTTGAACCTTCTAACACGATAGAGAGCGTATTCTTCCAGCTCCTCCCTTGACATCTCAGCAACTTCATTGTTTGAGACCGGCTTCAGTGATGGTGGTTTACACAGCAGCTTTGAAGGCCAGATTCTTTGAAGTGCCTTTTTGGCTAGGTCAAACTCGATTGCTCTAACCAGTATGTTGTCAAGAACAAAGCGTCTATGCAGGTTGTTCTTATAGATATTCGAAAGCAAAACATGTATGTAGCTAACTGGAGCAGCTGCGAAGTCGGCTAGAAGCACCTCGGAGATTGGGTGGTTATGGCATTGTCGCCTCAATCACTTGAACTTCAAAACAATGAACAAGATATCTCGAAAGAATCTCGTTAGAGGTATTCCTAATGAAGTCTTCAACAAGGATATCGTGTGCCAAGCCTGGCAAGAGGGCAAGCAGATCAAAAAATCCTTCCAAAGCGTTGAGGGACATGGTTCATCCCGAATTCTAGAGCTCCTACATATGGATCTCTTCGGTCCAATTTCACCAGTCACCTTGAGTGGAAGAAAGTATGCTCTTGTGGTCATGGATGATTTTTCACGCTACACTTGAGTACTAATTCTGCTTAAAAAGAAAAATACACCTCGGGAGCTACAAAGCTCCTAAAGCAACTGACTGTGGAAAAAGGACTGGATGTGGTAAAGATACGTTCCGATAAAGGAACAAAATTTCTCAATCAATTCATTGAAGCGTATAGCACAGAGAATGGGATATTACATCAAACTTCTGCGGCTCGCACTCCACAACAAAACGGCATTGCGTAACGCCGAAATAGAACCATCAAAGAAGTTGTATGCTCAATGCTAGCGGATGCCCAACTACCAAAAAGGTTCTGGGGCGAAGCAACTTTCACAGCATGTTATACCCAGAACCGCACCTTAATCAATACACGTCATGGCAAAACTCCATATGAATTATGGAAAGGGATAATTCCTACTCTCTCTCATTTATATATTTTTGGTTGCAAGTGTTTTATTCACAACAACGGTAAAATCTAGTTGAGAGCGTTTGATAGCAAAGCTGATACGGGAATATTCCTTGGATATTCTCCTACAAGCAAAGCCTATCGCGTCTATAACTGTCAAACTCTTGTTGTGGAAGAAACACCACATGTCGTTTTTGATGAAGCTGCTTTCAAGACTCCGCAAGTACAGGAAAATACTGAAAGCATGAGTAATGGATCCGAAAGCGTGATAGAGATTCCTGAAGCTTCTACTCGACTCACAACTCGCTCCATTTCAAAGCAAGTGGATCTAGTGAATGCTTTACTCGAAGAAGAATCTAAAGATGAAATCGAAGGTATAGAGCAGGATCTAAATAAGCTCTCTCTCGATAAGGAGGAACCAAAATCGGGAATAGCTGATCCTTTGACCTCATTCATCCCAAACAATGAGGAAGTTCCATGCAGTCCAGTTGCATGTGATCAAGGGAATGGTGATGATCACACCCCACACTCCGAAGTGGATGAGACAGAGGCTCTCAACCAGAAGAAGCTTTGGTTGAGGTATCATCCCCAAGAAGGTGTTCTAGGTGACCCCAATCAGGGCGTCAAGACTAGAAATACCTTATTCCATGGTGAGAGTTGCTTGTTTAGTTGCTTCCTAGCAAACACCGAACCTACATCGGTGGAGGACGCTCTAAATGACTCAAACTGGATAACGGCCATGGAAGAGGAGTTAAACGAATTTGCAAGGAATGGCATTTGGTACCTAGTGGATCGACCCTCTCATCAAAACGTCATCGGTACCAAATGGGTCTTCAAAAATAAGACCGACGAAAGCGGGAACATTGTTCGCAACAAAGCTCGCTTGGTTGCAAAAGGTTATTGCCAAGAAGAAGGTATCAATTTTGACGAAACCTTCGCTCCCATTGCTCGTCTCGAAGCCATCAGAATGTTCTTTGCATATGCTGCATCCAAGAAGTTCAAAGTCTATCAAATGGATGTGAAGAGTGCTTTCCTCAATGGAGATTTGAAGGAGGAAGTGTACGTCGAACAACCTCCCAGCTTTAAAAAGAGTGATCAAGTGTACCGGCTCATCAAAGCAGTTTATGGCCTAAAGCAGGCTTCCAGAGCATGGTACGAAACTCTTTCAAACTTCTTAGTAGAAAGTGGTTTTCAAAAAGGGAAGGTAGATAAAACCCTCTTCACAATCAATGACGGTGAAGACATGCTTTGGGTACAAATCTACGTCGATGACATCATCTTTGGATCTCCAAATCAAAGCCTTAGTGACAAGTTTGCGGGTTTGATGAAGAGAAAATACAAGATGTCAATGATGGGGCTGATGACATGCTTTTTGGGATTGCAAGTGAAGCAAACGAGTCGTGGAATCTTCATCAATCAAGCCAAATATACTCATGATATGCTCACTAAGTTTGGTGTTCAAAACTGCAAAAGTGTCAAAATTCATATGAACACAAACTTTAAGATAGATCCAGATTTGGATGAGAAGTCAGTCAACGCTACAGACTATCGCATGTTGATTGGCTCGCTTCTCTATCTTACAGCTAGCCGACCCGACATCACTTTTTCTGTAGGCGTCTGTACTAGATTTCAAAGCAATCCAAAGCAAAGCCATTTGGAAGGAGCTAAGAGCATTCTTCATTTAAAGGGACCATCAACTTAGGTCTTTGGTATCCGGCAGAAGATGATCTCACGCTTAGTGGATACCCCGATGCTGATTTCGGTGGTTGCAAAGTTGATAGGAAATCAACAAGTGGAACGTGTCAATTTATTGGTAACAAGCTGGTTTCTTGGTTCTCAAAGAAACAAACTAGTATTGCCACTTCTACCACCGAAGCGGAATACATGGCTGCAGGAAGTTGTTGTTCACAAATTCTTTGGCTGAAGCAGCGGTTGAAGGATTATAAAGTGGAATGTTCTGAGATTCTAATTTATTGTGATAACACCAGCATATTGAAATTCGTCATTATTTCATTCGGGATCATGTGGAGAAGCAAGATGTTAAAGTTGAAAAGATTCCAACTGAGGATCAAAAAGCGGATATTCTTACTAAACCGCTTCCTCAGGCCCGCTTCAATAAATTGTGCCTAGAACTAGGGTTGCTAGACCCTGGTGAGGAGAAGGTGGAGTAAAGGTGGAGAAGGCAAAGCGTGTTCCCTACCTACTTTCACGCTTTCCTTTCTGGGAAAGATTGTTGGGATAACTGGTTAAGGGGGAACCGGTCTTTGTAAGAAACGTGGAAGAGAAGACTTTATCTCCCCTAATAAGGGACGATAACTAAACCGAAGGGATGGAGTTCCCTTTAGAAGCATTAACCTCCACACGCTTCTACTCTTATGTGAAAGCGCGGTTGAGTGCTTCTCCTTGATGAGTTAATCGAGGATTAACTTGATTAAGGTTGATACCCATACCACGGTATTCATAAAACTTGTGCCGTCTTATCAGAGCGGTGCACAAGTGGTACATTGTGTATCTCTTGATTGTCCAGCTTACAAGTTGAAAGCTTGGTACAATCTCGATGTTGCACTCCCAAACTCTTCAAACCCTTTCAGCTGAAGAAACATGAAAGCGTTGAGCTAACAATCCTCTTCAAGTCAACATACACATACGTAATTTTTGGGACGTACTGTATGTAGTTGCTTGAATGATTCTCACTCAACTTTCACAAGCTTTTATAGTGGAGACGGAGCCAGAAGCACGAAGCATGTTACAAATCTTCACCACTGCTATTTGTGAAAGCCTCACTTATTTTGAGTAATGTGAAGCACCAACTCTAAAAAGGTTAGTGTTTATTCTTAAGAATCTAGCTTTGTGGAAATATGAGATAGCTTGTCCTAGTAAGGAAGTGAATTTATAACAATTCCATGAATAAAATGAATCTAGTGCCAAACGGTATATCCCGAGTAAAGCACGCAGGTGACTCATATCATCTCATCGGAATCTATAAAGACACTCATCCCCAACCGGGTCCCTTGTGGATTTTGTAATCTCATATTCATCCATATTGTGAAATTCAAGAATTTAAACCTACCCTAGTAAGAGTAAAGGATTTCACATTATTTCAACTCTCGATACAAGTAAAGCGCCTCCCCTACGGAGTTCACACTCTCTTTAAAGATAGTCCAAAGTTATGTTCAAGGGGGAAGCACTTTAACTTAGAGAGAAAGCGCCTAGATGAGAATAGACGCTCTCACTTTTTCAAAGCGTGAACGTTCTAGTTTCTCAACTAATGCTTTAACAATTGAGAATATGGATCGTCAAAGCGTGGTATCAGTCAACTACAATGATCGACTGACTGGTGAGTCTTTCTTTCATGTCTTTCAATCTAAGTAAGTAAGTCTATGCAAAGCGTCTTCAAGAACCTTGTGCATGACTCACTGAAAATAACAAAATGCTGTTACAGACGCTTTCCGAACTAGACGCTCTCGTCTAAATTCCAAAGCATGACACTCAGCTATATTTCAAATATTTCTGGAAATTAATCTCTCATTAATTTACTTACACCATATGTATATCTATAAAGCAAGATATCGATCAAGTATAGGTTGCGTGTGATATCTTTGCATTTAATGCAATAACTACTGTAAATACGGTATTCGAGACCCACTCGCGTGTGTATCTCACTCGCGCTACTGAACCACCAATACCTTTTTAATCTTGGCCGTCAGACGTTTCGAATTACTTTTTCCTTGACCGCATGATCGAACCGTCAAACACGATCTCAACCACTAACACCATTTACGAGACATGATCTTAGCCACTCACTAAGACATGTTGCTCCACTACTTCACTTATACTTAAATTTACTTAAATTCTTTATGCATATATATATATACATACATACACTGTTGCATACTCATCATTTCACCTTTTTCGCCATTTTCTGCAAATTCCTTAAGTTCTATTCCTCACAGAACTTATTTCGCAACAACTCCATTTTTCTTTCAGACATCCTTGCAAAATGGTGAATGTTAAATGGCAACCCGCTCCGCGAAGTCGCTACAGCGAGTTCGTCTATACGGAGGCTCACGTCAATCCGAATCTACTTACCGACGGTGGAATCATCAAGAGGGCAATAATGCATTCCGGGTTGGAAAATCTTCTTTTCCAGCACCCTTGCTACATTAATCCACTTGGGGTTGTTGAGTTTCTCTCTAACTTGGACTTAGAAACCCTAGTCACCAAAATTTCTCTATGTAAGACTGAGGAAAGTGGCCTAGTCTATCTGGTTTCTACTGAAAAACTAGCGCTCGATGATTTATTTGAAGATTCCGTTTCCATTCCGAACTTTGGGGCTAATTCGGAGTCTGCTGGTGACCCGGATATTCAAAGGGAGTAAAGACGCTTCACAACTGATCCCCGCACTATTTTCATCCGAAAACATTCAAAGACGACTTTGCTTCGTCATCCTTTCGATCATTTGATGAACATTGTCACAAAGTGTCTCCTTTGTCACACTGGTAGCTGGTCTACTATCACAGAGCAGAAGATTCGTCTTCTCTCGGCGCTCTGTGATGCCGCTACCAATAGGACGCTCTACAACTGGAGAGCGTGGTTCATACGGCAGCTCATCGAAGCCAGTAAAACCGTCCGGAAGGAGACGGAAGGCGAGCACACAGGGCAGCTTTCTTTCCTTGGAAAGCTGAAGTACGGTAAGTAGATCTCCATATTTTTGGAGCACTCGTGGCCATCACAGGAATGGCACGTGGAAAATAAATACACCCGTGTACAGTTCACCAGGGCATTCCCAGGTGATGAGTTTGGAGTCGCCGCTCTGCCCGCTTCAGACATCGAATATACCAAAGATGAAGCCTAATTCTCAGGCAAGAAGAGGAGAAAAGGAGGAAGAAGAAGAAGAAGAAGAAGAAGAAGAAGAAGAAGAAGAAGAAGAAGGGAGAAAAGGCTCCCAAGAAATCAAAAAACGCTCCACCACCAGAGCAATCAGTCCCTACCACGATCAAGAAGCGTGTTTTGGTAGATGATGATGATGGGGAAAGTGCCGCCTCTTCCTCCAACGCTTCAGACTCTGACATGACTATGAGTCAAGATCTGGAAGCCGGTGCCCTCCTCGCACAGGAAGAAGGAGAGGAAGTCGAAGCCCCGAGAGCCGATCACCACACTGACGCTTTCGATTATCACGGCAGAGCGTCCAGTCCATCAACCGATGAGAAGTTGCAGGTTGAACCTCCTCCATCTCCCAAAGCGTACATCGATGAAATACAGGTTGTTGACAGAGAGCTCGCGTGGGCTGAAGACGAAATCCGAGAGTTCTTTGGAACTTTCTCTCTACTCCCACACGTGATGAATATGCTCTCTCCATTTCTGAAGTATGTTCGTTGCCGCGGGTACCAACATTCACCGCACTTGTGAGTTGCTACGGGATGCCGATCCCAAAGCACTGATCGAGGAATAAGCTTTGATCCTCAGCAGCTTCGAACTCGAACGCTTCGATGACCTTATCGATGAGCTGGAAGTATGGAAGCAAATTGAGAAGAAGGTCAAAGAACTCGTTCCCTCCTACACTCCACATCCTACCACACCCACTGGCGCTCCCGCCATAGCATTTGAAGAACGTCTATATGTTCTTCAAACCGCTCATGATGAGGTAGAGCGTGAGTGTGCACAGCTGAAGATTGAGCTGCATGAAAAGGAGAGCCAGCTCTCTAAGGCTGAAGAAGAAAAGCAAAGCGCACGTGCAGAGCTTTCAACTGCTTTCACAGAGTTGTAAGCACTAAAAGAGGAAAATTTGAAGAAAAATGATGAGCTCTCAACTGCTACTAAAGAGTTGACGGAGCTAAAGGTGAAGCTTGCTGATCTGGAAGATCAGTTGGAAGGAGAAAAGGAACACATCAAAGAAGCTCATGATGAGCTTTCGAATGTCAAGGCCAACCTTCAAGAAATCCCAGCCTTACGTTCGGAAGTACTGAAGCTCACTGATGAGTTAGATCTTGCTTTTGACGATGCGGATCAAAGCGCGGATGCGTTGGAAGCTGCGATTGAACATCAAGACATCACGATGGATGGCCTAGAGCGTGCCCACCATGAAATCGAATGTGCTGATAATGAGCTCTCCAAGACCAATGAAAAGGTCGCTTTACTGGAGAAAGAGCTGAAAGCGGTCAAAGCGGAAAAATTCAAAGCCGATTCCGCCACCCGCCAGCTACAGGAAAAGCTTCTCCCCATGGAACGGAAGCTTGAAGTGTCAGAACAACAGAGGAAGCATGCCGACGCTTCGACACGCCAACCTGTTGTTGGAAAACAGAGCGAAACGGGCCAATCTGGACCAAACAACAATGCCACATTGGAAGGCATTTCCGCCCTCGTCAACGCACTCGCGAATCATGTCCGGAATGAGTTCAATATCTATCGAGAAACCATTTCAAGGTCCATCATTCTCACGAATGCTCGCACTCCCGCTCCGATACTTTCAGCACAAGTCCTCGGCACTCTCCTGGCACAAGGACTCTTAAAGGAAAATCAACCCAATCTAGACCTGCCAGGTATCGCCAGCCAAAGTGCCAGAGTACAGTCCGCTCCCGCCCCGCCAGTTTTTGATGCTGCCAAAAAGGAGGAAGCGACTGGGACATCAAGTGTTCAACACACAATGGCCAAGGCAAAGAAGAAGGGGGAAAAATCAGAGCTGTGCATTATCACTTCTAAAGAGCCAATTGATGTCGTTCCGATTCAAGCCGTGTCAGCAGCAGCCCCTCCAAAGCGCAAAATCACAGAGCCTACTAACAACCCAAAGAAGAAGTTAAAGCTGACTCTCTCAATGATGACCAAGGAGGCTGAAGTGAAATGCGAATTCCAAGAGGAATTAGACGCGATCTTGGAAGTTAAGAGGCTACATCACCTCCGTAGGTATCTGTTGAAGAACACACCGACAAGCAAAGCTGAAAAAGACTGCCTGGAAGTGTTGGCAAAATACAAAGCGGTGTCAGAGTGCAGGGATGAGATCTTTAATGAACGAGTGGTGATAGACTCTAACAAAGCGCTTCATCTCATGAAGGTGGAAGACATTGAAGCGAAAAGAGTCTATGTCGAAAGCTTGCGAACTGACGCTTTCGAGAAATGCAGGAAGCAGCTGGCTGCTAGGGATGAACCCGAAAGGGAAAGGCTGAGAAATGCGGCTCCAAATGCAAAATTTATTGATGAGATTATTCCAGTTGACCTCAAGGAGGAGTGGAATAAAGCCAAGATAAAGTTCGTGAAATGCTTCTATTACTGGAATGGCTTTCGCAGTGATCTGACCATGGACTACTTCGTTGCATATATGGATTGCTACAACATCTCTCTGTTCAACAAAATATTGGAGCTGGCAGACGGGATCACTCTCAAACCGCCAAAGAAAGAGAGCTACAAACTCCCACTCATTGGAGGCGCTATTCCTGATGATGAGGCAATCAAAAAGGAGATCAATGAGTGTGTTGATTGGCTGGAAAAGAATGATCGCCCTAATCGCTCTCAAGCCGCCATCAAGAGTAGAGTCTACAGTGTCTATGGCATGATCCCTCCTACTCCACGAAAGCGCTTCTGATCGATATTTATTGTATATGTATCATTTCTCAACATCACTAATACAATGATATCTGTTACTGCTTTAAGACAATCTCTCATTGTCTTTATCAATTTATACGCTTTCATATTAACTACTATAACTGTATTAATGTCGTGCTTTGCCTAACCCGCTTTCTTTCTTATACTTGCCTAGAATTGTCTAGATTTGTGTAAGTACTTGACGTCGGGTTTTGGCATCATCAAAAAGGGGGAAATTGTTGGGATATTATGTTAAGGGGGAACTTGGATCAAGTTCGAAACAATTTGTTTTGATTCGATTCCAAAACTCTTATCTTGTTGTTATTTCCCTTATTATTTTTGAGGAATCTAGACTAGTTAATCTTAGCAAAGCTTGCATGTTAGGATGCTTATATTTTAGTCTGGAAGCGCAAAAGACAAAGCAGCTAGAGTCCGCGAAGAGTCAGGAAGCAAAGCGGCTCCAGTAGTAAAAGCGCCAGAAGTAAAGATGGACAAAGCGTCATGAAGATATCTAAAGCTAACTTCAGTTCGATGGAAGCAAAGCACTACAAGTCAGCTTACCCAAATCGTCTCAGATACGAAGTTGTACTTAAGAAGCATCAATTAGTGCAAATGATGGAGTTGACTAAGAATTCAAGATTTGAATTCCTAACACAAGGCAGACTCTAATCCAACGTGTCAACGTGCCATTGCATAATGGATAAGGCTACAGTCTAAGTAGGTGAAGTCGCCATACCTTAGGTGCGGCGAACATCCCTTCCTAATCCTGACAAAGCAGAAAAGAGACTGACACGCTGACATATCCGGAAATTAAGGAACAAGTAACCTCTTCTCTCTCAACGGGAAGTAGGGTTCCTTACTATAAATAGGAAAAGTAGCACACATCAAGGGTAACGCACGTACAAACAAATCAAGCATTCATAATTTGCAAAGAACTCCAGCAAAATTTCTCTCAAACTCACAGTTCTTTCAAAGCGCTTCACTTTAGTGTGTCCTTAAGAACTTGTTTCTTAAGTATTGCAACTATCTCTCATTCTAGGTTCAATCTCTCATATCCAAAGCCTAGTCTTTTGAGAATCCTTATCACTTTACTAGTGAATTCATTGTAAAGGATTCTCATATTTACAAAAATCTAAAAACCCCAAAACCCAAGTCTAAAGTGAATAGATTGAGTTGTAAGGTTGTCGAGTTTTTGTAATAGAGTGTGTTGTTGTAAGCTTTCTCGAGAGCCAGTAAAATCTCTGAGGATTCAAGGACAAGTTTGTTACTAGCCTTGAATCACTTCCCCTTGGAAGTATAAAACAAGGGATACCGAGTGAAGGTATTCATCCCGTCGTGGATAAGAGTGGACGTAGGAGGGGTACTCCGAACCACTATAAAATCGGTTGTCTCTTACTTTTAAGTTATTTATTGCTTTGTTTATTTGCATACACATACACACGCTTCAAATAGAAAATTGTTTTTAATTGCAAGAAAGGTTATAATCGTCTCACCACATTCCGCACAGTTATTCACGAGTTAGAAGTTTTGAACGCTTCACCTAGCTTCAAAGCGTCTACTCACTACACGAGCAGGAAGCCTTGAACGCTTCACTCAGCTTCAAAGCGTCCACTCGTTTAAAAGGTTGAAAATCGCTAGAGAAGTTAAAAACTTCCCTACACATGTATTCACCCCTCCCCCCTCTACGTATGTAAGCGCCTTTCGGGACCAACACTAGTCTAGATTCATCAAAAATAATAAGGGAAATAATAATAAAACAAGGGTTTTGGAATCGAATCAAAATAAATTGTTTCGAACTTGATCCAAGTTCCCCCTTAACATAATATCCCAACAAAATAAGTGATTTTAAATCAAAGAATTTCGATCATACCAAAATAATTCTGCATAATGCATAATTATATTATCTAAACTATCTTTTTATATGCAATTATACATATGTGGTTAGCTTTGAGATTTCATGTGGGACGGGATGTAGGAGACGCCATGTAGGCACCTAGAACGTTTTCTCTATACTTCATTCCTATTTATCTAAAATACACATATTTTTACTATAAACACAATAAAATTAATATTTTAAAATTTTATTCATGGTTATCTTAACAAGACTAATTGATTTGTGCACTTGCCGAATTCATAAATAGCTTAATTGATTATCTTATAAACTTACAAATATATCAATAAAATATTCTTATCATAATTCTATATATTAATTTGAAATTCTCATGAATATAGAATTAAATATAAGATAAACATGAAAATAAAATAATAGTTTATAAGAATTAATTTGTATAAATATATAGATTTTAGATAATAACTAATGGAGGATGTAAGAAACGTGTAGAATATAGAATTATTATATAAGATAAACGTGGAAATAAAATAATAGTTTATAAAAATTATTTTGTAGAAATATGTAGATTTTAGATAAATAACTAATGGAGGATGTAGCTCTTTGATATTAATTTTTTTTATATTATTTGTGTTTTTGATTTTTTTTTTTTTTATTTAACATTAATGTTTTGTTTATGGCTCCACAATAAATAATGTTGTAGCTCTAAAATCAAATTATGAATTTTATTGGAAAGATATAGAGCTATTTATATCGGTACTCCTTCCTTGAATTCTTATAAAAAAATCGATGTGGGTATTGTGAATTAATAAGATTAAACTATTAATTAAAAAGGTAAAATTGTGAGAATTTAGGAAAATATTTAAAAAAAGGGGCAAAATCTAATATATACTAGAAAATTCGCACCACGTAAGACGCGGTGTTGACATAATTGCCTCGTTGCTAGCAAATTGAATAGCTCGATATTGCTCACAAAGTCTTCTTGGTGATTGTCATGGACTATGTGAACATCTTGAACACCAGAGAATCTTCTTGTAGAGGGCGGAGTTCATGAGCAGCTTGATCAACAAGTAGAGTAAAAGAAATTATTAGCATCAAGACGCCTAATATTATAAAGAAGAGTGACCAAACATGACGAAACAAAAACAAAATAAAAGACCTTAAATGTGAATATGTTTAGCATTCTTCTTTAAACACCATGGAAAAAAGGAAAAAAGGTATTCCAATTTTTTTTATCATCAACAATCAGTCCATACCTTTTAAGCCCCAATGTCCACGACATGTCACAGATGGCTCGTTAGACAGTAAAAGATCGTGATAACAACGATTGTTGTAAGCAACCTGGCATGCAACCTGTAGTCAAATATTCATATGACTTGAGTAGTGTTACACTTATAAAAAAATTAGAGCCTGTTCTGCAATCTAAATATACATATATGTCCAGATTTTCATAAATATTCATAGATCTATAGTTGTAGTTGTACGTAAAACTAATTAAATCAACCTAACTCAATTGTAATTATTTCATTCGCTTAGTTTTATCCAGAATAAGTGAACTTATCACAGGATGCTTTGTTATCAACTTCCGTGAGCTAAGTTCATAACAATTAAATTATCTACTCATTATATACTAATATCAATTCCACAGCCTACTTTATATGTAACAAGAATATGAATGCAAAAATCAGGTGTTAATACAAATTATGAAGATAGAAAATGTTAAAACATCATATAACACTATTGGTGCAAAACTTGAGTACTCATGCCGGCTACACAAACAGTAGTAAAATTTATCTACTCATGATCTGTTCTAATTACGAAATTATCATCACAAATTTCTCAAAAAATATATAACCATTTTATATAATAGCTGCAACTAAAAGTTTTTAAGAACATGTTGAGAAGAAATATTATTTCCTTCAATGTTGTGATTTTGAGTCTTTGTTTGTATGGACGTGTTTTTGATGCATCAAAGATGTTCGATAAGATTCTTGAAAAGGGGTTAAAACAATGAAACTATGCTCACCGGTCTTTTTTGTGCGTGGACCTGATTTTTCAATAGCTAATGATGCATATGAATATATAAAAATGATGAGAGGTATTTCGGATTCCATCTAAAACGAGGATTATGCTTACATGATGAAGCTTCTTCGCATAGATGTAAGGCTTAAAATCTCATTAAATATTTGCAAGAACGGGTGAATACCAGGACTTAGGGTGCACTAAAAGTCTTGTTGCGAGTATTACAAAAATTATGAGTTTATTTGAGGTATCAGAAAACAAAACAAAAAACAATACTTAGTTGAGTTTTATCGCTAGGGTTGAAGCAGCAGAGCGTTGGATAAGTTCTTAGATCATCCAACTGTCAAAAATAGCGAAGAATGGAAACAAATTTGAAGTTGTAAATTCGAATGAATTTTCATTCTACTTAAAATAGAATCTTCATCTACAAAATTTAGAATTTCGTGGTGTGAGCTCATGTTTTCCTGATGATTCTATACCGATTTGTTGAGTGACAATGATATTGTCAAAGTATGATGTGCAAATCAAATTTATCGAGAAGACGACAATGCTCAAATACATATGTTTTTTCTTGCCATTGAAATCGACCTAATGTTAATAATGTTATGATTATAACCTTCTTAATAACATTTGCACTCTTTAATGGAATATAAGCATAAGATTGTATTTATTGTGACATAGCACTTGCTAGTTATAACACTCCTAGAACATTATTTTATCTTTATAAAGTGAAAGAGTATGCAATATTGACGCCACAACACTTAATAAATAAATAATTCAATTCTTTTCCCCAACAGCAATCAAGGTTGCATGATAAGAAAGCTCTTTAACTACAAAAATATAAACCAAGCTTGAAAATTGAAACATGGAGATTTTCAATCAGATAAAAACATCACTAAGTAGTTATATTATTCGGCTTTAAAATCTCTAACTTCACTCACAAGAAAAGGTTTATTTCCACATGCAGCTCAAAGCAACAATCAAAGTAGCAAAACTTACTTTAGATAAAGGTTTAACTAATTTGCGATATGCTTGAATGAAATACAATAGCAAATCGGATATCTAAAATAATATTAGTATCTAAAATTAACTATAACAATCAGGGATCTATTGCAGTAAGGAACAAGCAGGCAGCTGCAACTTTTGTTGGGACAAATACAACTTTTACCATTATCAAAAAAGCACCTAGCAAATGAAAATAAATTTAGCATATATGCACTATTGCTAAACAGAACAAGTCTCATATCGAATGTAGGCATGCGGTAATTTAGGTTCAGTGGATCTTGTTGATTCTCAATTCAAAGTTAAAGCACTTTGGCTGCTATAGATGATGAAATTTTTACTTTTAAAGGGATATATAAAATTATGCTTAAAGCTATACAAAATCATGCTTATGTTATATAATTGTGCTTATAGCTTATTTTGTGCTGATAAGGACAATTATGTACTACTACCTCCATCCCATTACATTAGTCACATTTACCTTTTTACACGTATTTCCACCGAAACCTAGTACGGGTTTTAAAATATAATTTTGACGTATTCATTTTTTCACGGGATACTATGAGTGTCATAGTATCCCGTGAAAAAATGAATACGTCAAAAATATATTTTAAAACCCGTACTAGGTTTCGGTGGAAAAACGTGCCGCAATAGTGAATGTGACTAATGTAATGGGATGGAGGTAGTATAAGCAAAATTTTGTATAGTTTTAACCATGATTTTGTACAGCTTTGAGCATTTTTCGTTTTTCTCGCATTAAAAATTATTTACATGCGAACCCTTCTATAATATATATATTAGTATATTGAATATAAGAGTTGTGATATGCTGAGCGTCTATTTTCAGCGACTTGTGTGAGCGATAATTTTTTTTTTTTACATTTATTCGATTTCTTTTATTTGTTAACCGTTTGTTGTTATTTTCTTTTTATCTTTTCTATTTGTTTCTCTCTCTTTCCGTAGGTAATGGATTCTGTATACCTTCCCTGCCAGTTGAAATTTTCTTTTGGCTCCCATTTACCCATGCAATTTAATTATGATTCCATTTCACGATTTAAGTACTCTGGGGGTCCATCTCAACGGTTGTTTGGCCGCCGCCGAGTACTTCTGATCAGAGACTACACCATTTTCATTCTTTTTCAAGAGTTGGAGCACACGTTTAGCTGTGAGATGATTTGGAGCCTCCCCATCCGAGCCTAGATGGGAGGGTTGGATACTCCAAAGCTTTCGCCGACCTCTACCTCTACCCTTGGCCTTATCTCTCTAAAAATTATCCGATTATTAAAGAGCTCCTTTGATACACATTGCAATTAGCAAATGAAAAGAAAAATAAGATGGATGAACAAATCTTCAACGGCTGTAGAACTTCGGAGCGGAGTGGAGTGGGATGTGACCGAGCACTCCATTTTGTTTTAAAAGCTATTAATTGAATATATATATTACTATTAAATAATTAAAGATATACATACATATTAATCATATTAAGATATTGATTAATTAGGCAAAATTATGAGAATTTAGCAAATTAATATTAAATAATTAAAGATATACATACATATTAATCATATTAAGATATTGATTAATTAGGCAAAATTATGAGAACTAGTTTAGTGCCCGTCGAAATTCGACGGGAACCACCTAATTTAATACTATTAAGGAAAAAATAAAATAATATTTATTTTTAAATAATAATTCAATAATTTCATTAAAATGTTTTGATTAACCATTTGAGGGATTATTTGTTGATAGTTGTATTCATAGTGAATGTTATATTTTCAGATAGTTATATTTATTTCAAAAAAAGAATACGCCGTTAATTCATTGCTTGGGTCGATTGTTTTGAAGGATAAGAGTTATTGGGTCGGTGTACTCATTTTTTGCCCATTATTTGATGGTCTGTTGGATTTTATTTTATTTTATTTTATTTATAAACTATCAGAAATAATCACTATGAAAAAGTAATTATGTGTTCTTTGAGTTAGTAATAAATATAACGGAAAAATGTCTTAACAAAGTTCTTAAATTGTAAGAAATTTGTAAAAAATCTCAAATGAAACACAGTACATTGATAGTAATTTTTTATTATTACATTATTTTAAGGAAATCCGAATTTGCTTAAGGTTTTTTTATTTATTTTTTAAATCACACTAAAAAAAAAGTATAAGTATTTATTTTAAATAATAGCCAATGTTCATTAGAAAAAGAATTAGCACTAAATCATATTTTTAAAAAAAATAGGACAATGAGATATAATATTTTAATGCCGTCGAATTTTGACGAAAATCACATTGTTTATATCAAAATAATAGTGCAACACTTCATTAGGAAACATGTTACGGTGAACTACATTAGAAAATAAATTTTATCAGTGAAGGAAAATATTTTTCGTATAGTTTTGCGTGTAAAGTCGTCTGATGTTTACAATACTTGAAAAATAGGTTAATGGGGGCATCGGTTTTTCGGGTAGTCGTGCTCATTTTTCTTAGTAATGAGAAATAGATTAATGAGAGTGACATTTTTTTACTCAAGTAGGCGTATTCATTCATATTTTGAAGTAAAGTCGTCCGTTATTGACAATAATTGAAAAATATATCAGTGAGGGCACTTATTTCTTGGATAATCGTATTAATTCGAAATTTACTTCTCAAGCCGCCCGATGTTCATGGTAATTGAAAAATAGATTAATAATGACAATATTATTTCAAGTAATCATATTTATTCGAGTTTTGAATGATAAAACACTCATTTTCAGTAATTGAAAATAAGCTAATGACGACAATATTTTTCTGAAATAGTTGTTTTCATTTAAGTTTTTAATGTTAAATCGTATATTGTCATTTAAGTGAAAATGAATATAAAAAATAAATATTAAATATAACAATGAGAGGTTGGATTTTTTCGCAAGATTATATTCATTTTAATGTATAGAAGATATACATTCTCATTATTTTATTGATTAATACATCAAATGAATATATTTTAAGACTACTTATTGTAAACTAATTCGATTAAAGTATTGATTAATAATAAAAAGTACAGTTATTTATTTAAAATGATAGCAATGTAATAATTCGTTGGAATAGATATTAGGATTAAAACCATAGTAGAAAGAATAGGTGAATGAGAGATAAAATTCGTAGAAAAATTGTACTTATTTTTCGATATAATAGAAAAATATGTCAAGGAGATTTCTCAGATAAGTTGAGGTAGATGTGATTTTTTTCCAAAACTTATCTTCTTCTTGTTGGATTGCCAATAAGTAGAACTTAATTTTTTCTAGAAAGGTGTACTCGATTTAAATGTCAAGCCGTGTCAAGCCGCCCGCTGATTATCAAAAAATAAAAATAAGGTCAAGAGAGATAATATCTTTGAAAAAATAGGTTAGAAAAATAAGTAATTTTTCGAGTAGTTTAATTAAATTTAAATGTTAAGTCGCTCGTTGTTCAATGTAATTGAAAAAATAAGCAATGAGTTTTTTGGGTAGTTGTACTCATTTTAATTGTCAATTTGTCCGTTGTTTTAGTGTCTATTGTAGAAGGCATAGAAAATTTATCAGGTTAAGGAGAATCGTCATTTCTTGAGTAGTAGTATCTATTTTGAGTGTGAAGTCATCTATATATATATATATATATATATATATATATATATATGTATATATATATATATGTGTGTGTGTGTGTGTGAAATAATATACATGTAATACATGTATATAGAGTAATGCTACAATACCCATCATGAGCATACTTAATGTGCACATGGATGACGTGACATTGTTATAAATAATGAAACTAATTTAAATATATACTCTAAATACTAAACCCTACAAAAAATAACTAAAAATTTACGTGGCATTACCACATTAATGGTGGGCACATTAATTGTACCCATCGTGGGTAGGAGAGCATTATCATATGTATATATATGTATATAATATTTGTAAATTGTTCTTTATAAAAATAAATTAATAGAAAATAAAATCTCAATTTTCATCTTTTAAATTGAAATTGGAAATAATGATGAAGATTCTTAAAAATTAATTTAAAGTTTCAAAAAGATTTATAAATTGTATGCAAACTGACTTATAAAATTGATACAGTATATGTTTGCGCATATAGAATCTATCCATTTGGGATGAAGTCTATATCCAAAAGAAATCAAAATATATTAACTAAAAGACCACTAATATATTTTGTATATATATATATATAGAGAGATGATGTGCTAGTCACCTCCCGGTGGGCACCTTCGTGGGCACCTCGTCGTTTTATCACGTTTGCATTGCTTTTTTTTTAATTTTTAATTTTTTTATATATTCTAGTATGTTAGAAATTAATTTAGAAATCATAAAATCTAAAAAATCAATGTTTAATTTGTTATTTTTTCTTTTTAACTTCAAAAAATGAGTAATAAAATAAACCGAGCTTTAATTTTTATGTATTTTTTAGATTTTATGATTTCTAAATTAATTTCTAACATACTAGAATATATAAAAAAATTAAAAATTTAAAAAAAAGCAATGCAAACGTGATAAAACGACGAGGTGCCCACGAAGGTGCCCACCGGGAGGTGACTAGCACATCATCTCTCTCTCTCTCTATATATATATATATATATATATATATAATTTATTTTTTTTTTTTTTTTTTTTATCAGGCAAATTTTAAGGTTGCGCCACAAGGGACTCGAACCCAAGTCCATTGTGTAAATATTGAATGTGTGATTCCTTCTTTTATATGAGACTCTTACTGATATAAAGTTTTATAAATAATCGATGTGTGATAATTAAAATTATTAAAATTAAGGAATTTTTAAGCTAAAACTATGAGATTTTAGCAAGATAATTACGAAAATTCAACATAATTCCACCTAATGTGGAGGCCTATCTTTGTATATAATATCAAATTAAATAAACTAAATTATTTTTGTTAACATGCAGTACTGAATTTGTGTGCGATAGTTTCTATTTATCTAACATACACCATAAATCAATAGTTGGAAGTAGTTTAATACTATTAAAAATCAAATAAAGCTATCTTGGCTTAGATTAACAAAATACACAGTCATTGTCATTGATTATATATGCATTCGTCCATATATATCTATACTCACGGCACATCTACATAATCTAAATCACAGGCTTGAATTAAATATTCTGTCTTTTTTTTAGACTTCTATTCATATTGAAATTTCATGAAGATATATATTAATTAGATTAAATTATTGACTAATTAGGCAAAATTATATCAAAATAATTAAGAAAAATCGTGGTTGATCGACTTTTATTTTGCTATTATATATATATATATAGATTTAGCAAAATAATCATGAAAAATCATAGTTGATCGACGTGGGGATTTTGTTTGGCCCCATGTGCATAGTTGCTTAGAATATTATATTCTGACATATTTCGCTGTTTTGTAGGGTTTTTTCAACATCCCTCCCACCCCCCAACCCATGACCACCCCATCCAACGTGGACACTATTTCCCCCCAATCTATTAATGTGGTCCCCCTTTAATCTTTTGGCCTTATTTTTTTATACGTTAGTTTTTTGAATTCATGATATGTGGTTTTGGTGGTATAAGTATTACTCCTACTTTAGTTATTGTGGTATAAGGCCACGTTTGGTGGCACAAATAAAGCAAGATAAAGAAATTTTTCTGGGCTTATTTGTTTGTTTGGTAGACTACACACCTTTTCTGCTCAGCCCGGTTATTAAGTTGGGCCCGAGAAAATATCCACCGTAGCCTTCTATATTAGTTTCCCGTGTTTTAGGTGAGATAAATTTTCCTGACTTGAACACTGTTTCCCACATTCTGCAAAATACCAAAATTCACCCTTCCACTCTTATCTCAATTCAAATCATCGGCTCTACCCCAAAATCGGTGCGGTGAAGCAGAAGTGGGTGGGAGCTTTCTCATACGCATAAACCGAGCAACTATTACTTTCAAGAGTCGACGGGCGAGGTTTGTATCAATTTCTGACTACTATTTGCAGAATTCTCTTTTTGTGTTTTAGATCTGTAATGCCTTTGAAATGAATTTCTTTTGAAATATCTCAAGGTATAGAACATTTATGTGCTTGGTTCTTCAAATTTGTTGTTCTGTGTTTATGAAGCTTTGTACTTGAGGAAGTTATACTCAATTGTTGGGTTATTTCCTACGGCCACAGTAATGGTGAAGAAACTGAAATTAATTACTACTCGAGTTGCAGCAATCGAGTTGCAGCAATCGAGTTGCAGCAGTCGGTACTTCTCCCTCCCCCCACCGCAGCCAGGCCCGCCACCACCGCCAGCCATCGCCACCGCAGCAGTCGGTATTTGTTGAGGGATATTGCTGCAAACTACTCCGGGCATGCAACGCGCCGTTTTTGCCGAGAGATTTTCGGGGAGGAGGATGAAGCAGACGTAGAGAATGAAGCAGAAGCAGAAGCAGAAGGGCTGAGAGAGAGAGAATGATTTTTATTTTCCCGTTCTTTTTTTATTTCTTTTAGATGTTGAGTGATTTTTTTTTTGGTTCTTTTTTTTTATTTCTTTTAGATGTTGCAAAATTTTCTTTTTCAATTTCAATTTCTAAATTTTTTTTCCTTTTTTAATTATTTTTTATATTTTTTCTAGGGTAAATATGTAATTTTATAATGTTATCCTTAGTTAAAACAATTCTACCAAACACACAAACCAAGATATCTATATTTGTTATTTTACATACCAAACACCTTAATATATTTCTTATCTCACCTTATCACACATTTTCTTATTTACCATTTTCTCATCCCTGCTACCAAACGTGATATTAGTATTACTCCTACTTTTTTCATGCATTTTTTTTCAATATTGGGATTATTGCTGAATTTGTTGTATAAAATTAATTTAATTTATTATACATGGATAAAAACTCGAATGAATTTGTTATACACAAAATTTAGTAAACTTAGATTTTTGAATCACTATTAACGATTATTTTGATATATTTGTACTACTCAAGTTATTCGTTTTGATTTAGCCCATGTTTGATTTATTATTTATTTGTATGAAAAAGAAAACAATGAATTAATTTTGTACAATTTTAAATTAATTTAAAAATTATACAATTTTGTATATATATAAATTTCGCTTATTCATTTATTTTTATTTATAAAATTTTGTTTTTAAATTGAAATAAATTTTTTTATAATTATGATTTTTAATTCATCTTTTTTTAATTTTATGTAATGTTGTTTTTTAATTCAATAAATGAAATAGTATTCAAACTTCTAATTTCTTAAATTAAATTTTATAAATAAAATAATTAGCTAAATATCAAAATAAAAATCAAAATACAAACCGAAATAACAAAATAAACATTAAAATTCAATTTTTTAATAATAAAAAAAAGGCGGAAAGAGCCCAACCACTATGGCTCGTTTTGTGAGTGGGCGCCGGAAAAATGGAAGAGAGCCCACTTGGCCTCTCCATTGGGAGCGCTCTTAGGGAACCCCGAATGGGGCGGGCTCGCTCAGGATGGCCGCCGCCGTGCGAGCCCCGCCCCCACTGGCCAGCCCAAGCTCGGTGGGTGAAGTCTCGCTCCTGCGAGATACGTGCGAGCCCGGGATGACATCATTATGACATCGTCTGGGCATTAAATATAACAAAAAAATGAAAAAATTGAACAAAGTAATGTCAAAATGATAAAACGACGAAGGTGTCTACAGAGGTGCCCACGAATGGGGGAGTAGCATATCATTTCTCGGCATACTATAATCTTAAAATAAAAAAAATGTATATTATTATTATTATTATTATTATTATTATTGTATTTATTTTCAAATAAATAAATCAATTAACCTTTACTTTACTTGAATATTCTGACATAAAGTAATTATTTTCAAAAAATGTCCACCCTTAATCTATTTTAATTAACTTATTTTTTTCTAATATAATTCAACCATAAAAATTTTAAAATTTATAATAATAATCATATTATTTATTTATATTGTACTGAGAAAATGGTGTGTGCGCTACACTAGTATTGTACATCATGGACCATCCAAAAAAAAAAAAATCACGAAATTCATTTTGGCCCCAATTAGTAAAAACTCATTATATAATTAATCCTACCAACTAATTAAAAAAAATTACATTGTACTACACACCTAATGTTGAGGGCAACAAAGGGACCCATCAAATAAACAAAAATAAAAAAATAAAAATAAATTAATTCATCTAGATTTCGGCTTCTTGCTAATTTAACTGGGCCCGCAAGGGTGGAGGGGTGGGGTGTTGGGGTGGGTATAGTAAATTGGACCCACAACTGCAAAGAAAAACCAAAACCACGCCCGGTCTTTCTTTAGAGCCACATGTCGACGTGGACGCACGGATGCACCCATTGCGAAAATGGCTGAGAGAATAGGGGGCGAAAAAGAAGGTAAATTAATTAGTGGTAGCCTATCAGATCATTACTGAGGGAAGATATACTGAGCGATTTTTATAACTCCTACACACATATTAAATCAAATCAAGCAGGTTAAATGCAGCTGTGCTTATTTCCTTAAATAGAAAAAAGTCAGCATATAAGATACGTATAAGAAGACTCTTGACTCTACTGACTCTCTAGATAAATAAAGAGAATATGCCAAAATGAGAGAAGTAGTATACTCCGTACTACATATTTTTTGCAGACCAGTATCTTGGTCTGAGCAGTAAAACAAAACAGTAGAGTACATCTTTCTCCCGCTCAAAATCATCTCTTATGGTACTTTTTCTTTACAACTAATTGATCACATAAGTTGGACTCAAAACTTTGGTAACTAGTAGGAAGGAAGTACTAATTAAATTAAATTAAATAAGAGAAAGAAAGGGTTAAGCCGTAATATAGAAGAAGTGATCAAGTGAATATATGTTTATGTTCACTTTCGATCCTACAATTTTATCTAATCATTTCATTGCATCTACAAGATAAAATTTACATGGTATCTATCTAAAACCTCTCTAAATTTTGACTAATTAAAGAAATCTAAGATTAACACGGTACTTTTTTTTTTTTTTCAAAATTTCAAAATTTTCCTTTAATCTCCATTTTAAAGTCATGTACCTTACCTAAGCTTCATCTCATCGATATCAATTTTTCATTTTTTTTTTCAAATCTTTTAATGGTATCAATGTCATTAACTATATAATTGTCATAGAAAAAACAAATTAAATATTTAGGCCCAAATTGAATCTCATCTAAGGTAAGTCCACTTTATTTCTTTTTTGAAAAATAATATAATGTTGTACCTAGTAGAAAAGAAAATCAACAATTGCTTTTGCGCGAAATTGTTGTTGGAACCACTTTTTGTAATATACGAGTATTGAAGTTTGAGGTCGACATCATAAACAATTGAATGCAATAATTTATCATCGAAAATATTGTAACATGTTGAAAGTTATTGAGAAAAATTAATCGGAAATCATGGAGTCGGAGTCGTGACAGAAAACAAGTTTAAGATTTATCTATGTTTTTAGAGTGTGGATGATAGATTTTTTGAAATACTAACACATTTTGATTATTTATTAATTGTCTTTTCGTTTGTACTATTGATACTCACCCTTTTTCCGTTTCTTTCTCTTATTAATACAAGTTTTTTTTACCCAATAAAAATGAAAAAGAAAAAAAAAAATGAAAGTAAAAGTAAAAGTAAAAGTAAAAGTAAAAGTAAAAGGAGTAAAATATCATATGGAGGGATAAAGAGAGAGAGTAGTTAATAGCGATTTGGTTGAAAACTAAAATAAGTATGGTATAAAAAAAAATATAAAATGGAATTTGCTCGGGAGAAGAAAAAAAGAACATAATTTGCCGGTTAATTATTTGTTGTTTGATGGAATCAAAATCAATTCAATAAAGTGAATTGATGGGCAAGACGACGAATTTCTGGTGGCTCTCTTTGCCACCTCACCACCCTGTCATTGAGTTACCTCTAGTATTATTATATTTTTACTTGAGATTAAATTTATTAAGTTAATACTGTATATATATTTTTCTATGAACGATCACAATTGATTTTTTATTTTTATTTTATTATCTGCAATTTTTCAATTTTTTTTTTATAAAAAATTGAAACGGGTTCAACTGAGGATCTTTTTTTAAATTATAAATTTATCTAAAAGTACTCGTTCGAATTAAAATGTTTGTTCGAATTTAAATGGTAAATAGGGGAATGAAAGACAGATGTTTTATAATAACACAAATATTAACATACACATATGTGGATTTTGTATAGTTAATTAGTGGATCGGAGTATATAATTAAAATCAGAACTTGGTTGAAGTAATAGGCAGCTATTGCCATGCCTGCCATATCATCTTTTTTTTTTTTTTTTCCCTTCTCGAAAAACAAACATCAGTTCCTCATATTCAAAATAAAAGAATGAGTCTATTTTTCTATTAAAAAATGATTAAAAATATTTTTCAAATATATTTTTTAATTCATTTTTCTTTTAAAGCTAACATATACACACCCGTCGTCATCATCATCAATATGTAGTAGTAGTAAAAATCAATAGCTAAATAAAGTATTGTGGAAGGAAACCAAGAAAAGGAGATATGGTGGTGCAGAGCTGATTTATTGTGTATCTTTCATGCAGGCAGACAGAGCTGATTTTATGATTTGGTGCAAGTTTATTGATTACAGTTGTAGATTTTCCCTCTCCCTCTTCTACATAATACCACAAAGCTCAGTTGTGAGGAGTTAATTAACTTTGAATTCTTTCCTTCCTCTCCCCCCACACTACACTACAGATACCATGGCCGAGTTTCTTCTCAATACGGTTTTTACCCCCCAACAATTCCCGGGCACAAGAGTCATTCTTATACAACCCATCGGTGTGTTTTTGAAGACGAGAGGTATCCCGGAGGCGGAGGAGGAGTATGTTTATCGATGTCTTGTTCTCGATAGGCAGTCGATGTACAAACCGGATTTGAACGAAGTAAGCTTTGCTGTGAAGGTGGTGTTGGATGATGAGCAGGCTCTTCTCCCTTCTGAGTTCAGCAAAGACGTCGAGTTGAGCATGCGTATGAAATATTATGGGGATTTTGTTAAGACGAAGCTCGAATTCCAAGGTAACGGCTATAAACTATTTGCTTTTGAACTAATGGGCAAGGGTTCTTTGTATAATGCCATTGTAAGAAGATTTGAGTGTAAAATGCAAGAGAAGTGGATAGCTCACATACTGCTTAAAGTGTTACATGTACTCCAACTTATTCATGGTGATGATGATGATGATGATGATAATAGTGGGGGATCTCACGGCTCAATATGTGCATCGCAAGTTTTTATAAATTTTGTAGGGAAAATAAAAGTTGGGTATGCTGCTACCATGTTCACTTTCTTCGCTGACTACTGTAACGTCGGACCTGAGTGGCCCTACAATGTCAAACCCAGCGAAGTCGGAAGTCTAAAGCCTCCAGAACTTCATCCCGAATATATGCAAGATCTCAATCCGAAAAAAGTGGACTCCTGGAGGGTGGGAATACTTGCGCTGGAATTGATTTACAGTGGTCTGAGAATTAATACTGAGAATTTCTTGTACGAAGAAGTGAACCGCATGCGTGCCAAGGGCAGATTTCCTCATGCCATAGAAGATCGAAAGATCCGTGATGACGGTACCACATGGAAGGCCTCTAAGCGTCATGACTACGAGTTCAGCAAAGAGTTTAAGCAACTTGTATTCGATTTGCTTAACCCGCAAGTCGATTTGAGGCCTACTTGTACTGATGCAATGGCTTACCCTCTTTTCAACAAGTATCCAACTCTCAAAGAGGAAGATATTCTGTGGATTGATTAGTTATTCTGTGGCTGGGTGGGAGAAAGAGTGATGAGTGTGTTTAGTTTAGTTATTGTGTGTGTGTGGTGGGTGGAGTGATGAGTGGTTAGTCATAAGTGTTTTAGTTTATGAATGTTTTAGTCGGTTTGTTTGTGCTTTTAATTATCGTGTTTTAGTTGTAATTGTGTTTTAGTTTAATCGTATCTTATTATTAATTTATGTTTTTCCCATAGCTGTTTTGCTTTTTTTTTATTTATTTATTTTATTGCAGTTTATTTTGTAGTATTATAAAAATGAAATTTTTGAATTCAAAATAAATTTTGAAAATAAATAGGAGTACTATATTAAATAGAATAAACTTTGTTTTATTTTAGTTTCTCCCCCTATTGATTATTATTATTATTATTTTATTTTTATTTTTTTCTTTCTCAGATTTGTTACTTAAATATACATTTCACAATCATTTTTCTCATAGTTATTTCCTTTTAAACTCTTATTGATTTTTGGGAAAAGGTGACTTTGTGGCCCCAACTTTTATCCATTGATTACTTTATGGCTCCAACTTTGATTTTGATTATTTTATGGCCCCAACTTTTATTTTTTGATTATTTTATGGCCCCAACTTTTATCCATTGATTACTTTATGGCTCCAACTTTGATTTTGATTATTTTATGGCCCCAACTTTTATTTTTTGATTATTTTATGGCCCTAACTTTTATCTATTGGTTACTTTATGGCCCCAACTTTGATCTTGATTATTTTATGGCCCAACTTTTATTTCTTGATTACTTTATGGCCCAAGCGTTTATTTCTTGATTATTTTACAAAGTGACACTTTGTAAAAAAATAATAAACGGCATGCAATACGTGGAAAAGATTATATAACAAAACTATATATTTATGTGACTATTTGCACACACTAAAAAAAAATTGATGCATGCAATAAGTAAAAATAATATATGCATTGTCAACATAATGATTAATGTAATATAGGGAATGATTATATTGAAAATAGTTATCCTTGTGATAACTAAAAACAAATCTACACCATTGTGCTAAGATGCTCTATTAAGAAATAATAAAAAAGAAATTATTAATGAAATGCATAACATGCAATAAAAGGTGCTAAGAAAATATACAATAAAGAGATGCTCTAATAAGCAATAAAATGTGCTTTATTATGCAATGAAAAATATTAAAATAAGCAATAAAAAATGCTCAAGAAACAATAAAAAAGAAATTATTGATGAAATGCATAACATGCAATAAAAGGTGCTAAGAAAATGTACAATAAAAAGATGCTTTAATAAGCAATAAAATATGCTTTAATATGCAATGAAAAATATTAAAATAAGCAATAAAAAATGCTCTATTAAGAAACAATAAAAAAACAAATTATTAATGAAATGCATAACATGCAATAAAAGGTGCTACAAAAATATACAATAATTTAATAATGTACTCTATATGATCTCCCTCCATGTAATATATACTCTAATAATGTACAATATATCAAAAAAATTGATAAATTCAAGCTAATGATTAACATAAAAAAATTGGGCCATAAAGTAACCGAGTAATGAAAGTTGGGGTCATAAAATAATTAAGATCGAAGTTGGGGCTATAAAATAATCAAGAAATAAAAGTTGAGGCCATAAAATAATTAAGATCAAAGTTGGGGCCATAAAATAACTAAGGGATGAAAGTTGGGGCCATAAAATCACATTTTCCCTTGATTTTTATAGTTAATTAGTGGAGTATATAATTAAAAAATTCATTTGTCAGAACTTGGTTGAAGTAATACGCAGCTATTGCCATGCCACCTGCCTATCCTGCTTTTCTTTTTTCTCTAAAATATCATTTTCTCATAACCAAAATAAAATAAGGAGTCCATTTTTCTAATAAAAAAAATAATTATTTCAAATATTTTTCAAATATAAATATATATATATATTTTATCCAAATCGATATTTCTTTTAGAGATCTGTTTCTTGAATCTAATTTATTTAGATGACGATGGAATCATAATATATTTTTCGAGGAGTCATGTCTGTTGTTTGTTGTTTGAGCTAGTGCTCCCTGCACTTTTGCAATTGAGATCCTCTACACCCATTTTGGTGTTCCAATTATGTATCAAATTTTAATTTCTACTAGTTATATATATTTTTATTCAATAATTTTAATTTATAATTGTAACGCTCCGATTATGAAGAATTTGGAATGTTACTTGAAGAGCAAAATGAAAAATAAAAAAAAATAAAAATAAATAAAGAAGAATTAAATATGCTTCAAGATATTAGCTCTTGTTAACAAGAATCCAAAGAGCATCAAAGCTCGGCAACACCTAGATGGGGATTTAAAAAAAATGTGTTGACGGATTTCAAATAATTAGAATCTAGTTAGATTATTGGAAGCAAACCAAACATATTAGATAACGATATTCACAGCCAAAAATCTCATCAAATAAATTGACGAGATACATAATGTCAACCATATTTACAAGTTTAGGAAGACTATACACGATCTAGGATTATATAACAGGAGTCAAGTCTCGCGCATATATTATACAATACGACAAAATACTTGACCAAAATAAACAGAAGATTTGTAACACCCCGAATAAACAAATTGAATATTGAAAATATTAGGCCCAATATTAAGAATGGATATAAATTTCTAATGTCAATTATTACCTCCAATAATTAAAAATAATTTCCTTATAGAATTTGTTGTGGTCTTAGTTGTAGTACAATTGAATATATATTAAAGAGACTAAATAAAAACAAGTAAAATGGATTGCTAGATTTCTTTTCATACTCCAAATGTATAAAAGTCGATCAAATAGGGATTATTGGTTAGAGAAATTATATTTATATTAATTAGTTTTGATTAAATAGATACAGCAAATAAGATTAGGAGTTCCACGTATATTTCTCTTTGCTAGCCACGTTTCAAAATTTGTTACTATCTGTCACCACCGGGTGATTCCAATCCCCATTTTTACAGAACTCTTTTATCAAACCTTACTCTCCTCACCCAAATCCCTCTCACTTTCACACTCAGAGTCACACCAAAAATTTCTCAGGGAATCTCTTTTCTTCAGGTAATTGATTCTCGCCTCAGTATTTTCTATGCTTCACATGAATTCTTTAAATTCAAAATCTATACAGTATATCCCAACCCTAGATATATCAATAAGCTTCACTTGTTTCTATTAAAATGAAAACAAAAGTAGGTTTCTTATAGGGAACAACAGGGAGATGGTTTCAATTTTATTAGAAATAAGTGAAAAGGGGGCATAGGCTTCCTGGCGTGAAGGGTCCGTCGACGATGGCGGCGATTTATGAATCAAACAACGGCTGTTGTTGGGCTTTTGCTTATAAATTGGAGGGGATAGTAAACACATGTTAATAAGGTACAGGAATATGAATGATTAAACTATATAAATGTGTTTGTGTTTGAGTCGAGATGAAATGAACATATCAGATATTAAGAAAGGGAAAAAGGGACTGCACATTGCTTCTTGGGCATGAAGGAACTGAATATAGGGGATGCTATGTTACCACTCATTGAGTAGTAAGTTCAATAAATTAATTTATAATATGTTGACTAGGATTAGTTATGTCATGTGCAGAAGCTTATGCAAACCTTAAAAAAATAGTAGTAAATAACTAAGAAATATAAGTTGCACACTTAATCTATATTATACCCTTAATTACTCAACTAGAAGTGGATAAATTATCAGTTCAAAGAGTCCATATAAATGTAATTTTGTTTGGATCCAGATTAATAACTAAGTTGAATACAACATACAGTAGTAGAGTTCTGGATTATTATAACAATAACATTAAAAGAATTTTCTTGTATTGTAGATCAAACTCCACGACACCCAACCTAGGCCATCCAAGCTCATTATCTTCTACTACGGTTTTGAGGTGGGTTTTTACTTATCAAAATTTATAAAATATGTTTTACAATATTTCGCCCATTTTTGAATTACGTGTTGATTTTACTGCTCATGTGGATTTGACTATGACCTGTACAGAGGAATTCTGAATACAGTTTACAGAAATATAGTTTATGTGATCACATAGGGTCTGTCTCCACTACAGTATGAGCTTACAGTTATTTTACGAATGGCCAAACATGATTTATTGCTATGGATATTTTATGGACGAAAATTGTATGGCAATGCCCACTGAGTGCTCAAACACTCAGCCCAAATACTTTTAAATGTTTTCAGGTAATTAAAAGGCGAGAGCTGGTGGAAGACGTGGGCCAATAGGACCTCTTTTTTCAAGTTTTGACCTGAATGGTTACTGTAGGTCCCGATATATAGATATTGGTGTATGGGGGGGGGGGATACACCAATTAGCCAACAGTTTTGACTTTTCAAAACAATTTGATCTTACTGAGTCGTCACTTCAGTTTATCAGAGCAGTTTAGTTTTTCCAGCTCAAACAGTGAACTGCTGAGCTTGCAAAACTAACCTGCGTGCGGAAGTTTGGTGGAAAGGTTGACTAACAGTTTGCAAAGCAGTTTTCGAGAAGACTGCAGATCAGACAACAGTTCATGCAATACAAGTTATAGCAGTGCAAGTTGCAAGCATGTGAGCTGTTTAAATACAGAAGTGTATGCAAGACAGATTACTGAGGTGCAGGTTGTGAGCATGCAAACTGTGTAAATAAAGATAACCGAAAGAGAGAAACACGTAGAGTTTTTATCGTGGTTCGGAGTAAACAGCTCCTACGTCCACGCCAGATCCCGTCGAATCTGTAATCCCTTAACTGAGATCTTTCGCTCCTTTTTAACACTGGTGGAGGTTCCAGTCCAAATTCTAGTCTTTCTTTAGACTGAATCTAGCACGAAACTTGAGTCGTGACTCTTCTAACTTAACATACAAACTTACATACAATCTTACTAATGCTAAACAGCTAGCACTAATAATCAAACTGGAAAGCTGTGAAGAGCTATCACCGTTTGAAATACAACTCTATCAACTACACTGAATATCAACAATGATGGTAGTGAGAGTGTGGATTGTGTTCTTGTAAGACAGATTCTAGAAAGAATAGAAATCTTCAAAGATCAACACTTGGGAAAGCTCTAGTAATTTCGAGTGTTGATTGTGAGAATGTTTGGCTTGAGATTTCTGCAGCGTTTCAGCTTGTAATTTGAGTTTCCCGTACCTTCTTTCTTGAATGTCTTGAGGTATTTATAGAGAAGCATTTGTAATAGAGCCGTTGTGTGTGTCAGGATGTGCAGAACCGTACACTGACACAATTAGTCGTTGAGTTGAGGACAGGTTCCTCAGTCACAGCTCAGGTTGGATCTTGTAGGTCGAGCTTCCTATACCTCGAACTGTCTTCAGTCTCTGTAACCTTCGAGTGAGATCTTTAGGTATGATTAGAGCAGGTTACATAGACAGATTACATAGTGGAACAGTATAACAGGTTTGAGTAGATTAGGTACAAGGTTGTACTACCAACCTTGACCTTTACATAGCAACCTGTTCGGGTTAAGCTTGACTGATACAAACACGGAGACCAGCCTGTTCCAATTAAGGTGTATTGACTAAGTGTGGTTTCTAATAACATTATCAAAACTATTGAAGGGTTCCCAACAATTTCCCCCTTTTTGATGATGCCGAAACCCATACTTTACATCTTGACTTAGAATATTTGAACTTCACAAGAAAAAGTGATCAAGGTTTAATGTCCAGCCAGCTGCATAAAAACAAGTTAGGAAATTTAAAGCATAACAAGCAGAGGCCTGGACAATGAGATTTTGTCGACAGGAACAAAATGTGATCATTTTTCATTTATAGTATCAGCAGAATTGATGTGTACAGATTACAGGGTTGATACGATAAATGAATGAAAAACGATCAAGTCACTTCCTCAGAGTCTTGAATCTTTCTTCAGCGATCTTCTCATTGCTTACAGTTCCAGTAGATGCATAGACTCTGTCACGGATCGTCTTGTACTCATCGCAGCTTGTGGTCTTGCAACCATACTGACCTGCGATTCTCCTTATGAAAGTATTGATCCGGTCGATATCTGGGGTATCAGTGCCGCAGACAGTGGGAAGTTGGAAGGTCTCTATTTTGGGCGGATTGATTGTGACCTTCGCCTCTGCAGCTTTCGCACGAACTCTTTTAATGAATTCGCGGTCGGGAAAGGATTGCATCCAGTTGTAGAAGGCAGTTCTGGTATCACCAGTGTAGCGAGCATCAATCTGCAACCAGTAATGGTGTAAGATGAACTGGTTCAGAAACTCGTCCCACAAAGGTTGATCTTCTACAGGTAGCCAATCAATTGGCTCTCTCTTGTCCGCTTGCTCCTTGCAGCTTTCAAGACCCTCGAGGCATGCTATGCGAGCTTTGTCCTTGGCTCTCTGTTTCCTCAGATCTTCGAGAAACAGTTTCTGCTTGCCTTCATTCTCGCATTCATCCGCGGTGTATCCAGCTTCTGCCATCATCTGGATAAGGGCGGCAACACCCAGTTCCTTTTCTTTCTCAGACAGCTTCTGGGCAGCAGGTTGAGAGACAGCTGTCACAGGCGGAGCAGCTTCTGATTGAGTGAGAGGAGGATGAGTGACCTTTTTCTCCTTGCCCTTTGCTTTGGTAGCAGTGCGCTTGCCTTTCCCTTCCCCCTTTTCGGCATTATCAATTAATTGCTGAACAGTGGTGTTGAGGGAGGCTTGCTCGTTGGAGATTAAGGACAGTTCAGTGCAGATCTTTTCTTTAAACTGCAGGAGGGAATTGATGTTCCCTTGCATCTCCTCCTCTTTCTTCAGGGAGCTGGATGAAGCTTGTGCGAGCTTTGAAGAGAAGTTGTTGACAAGCTGGTTGAGCTGTTCAAACTCATACCGCAGGTTGTCAACCGAAGATGAGTAGGCAACCTTCATTTCAGATAGCTGGTTGGGAAGCAGCTTGTCCATTGCAGCTTTCAGTCGGACGGAGAAGAAAGTTTCAAGCTGGCTTGCCACTTCATCCTTAATGACCTGTGGCATTTCAGTCTTGATGTTTTCCAGCATGGCAGACGCTGCAGTGTCCATGGCATCGATTTTGTCCGCGATCTTCTGGTGTTCAGCAACCTCGGTGGCCTTCACCTTGGAAACTTCCGCAATGATAAAGTTCTTCAAGTCTGCGTGAACAGAAGTGAGAGAAGTTCCTGTGGTTGCGACAGAATGTACCGGTGCATGAACATGATCTGACACTGCATCGCCGCTGATCGGGGATGGAGAAGGAATAGGACTGAAATCTTCGGTCTCCAGAAACCTGTCATTGTAAGAATCTCGATCGTGAGAGTATAAAAGTTTCAAATCGACATTGACTACCTTGGCCTCTCTCTTCATCCTAGAGAGGACGAACTTCTTGAAGCAGTCACGAGCTTCAGGAATGGAAGCGTAGCCAAAGAACTTCCCAAGACTGTGCTCTTCAACTTCTAGTTGTTCGATGGAGTGGACAAGAAAGATGGACTTCAAATCACAGTACGATCTATCTTTCCCATCAAGCAGAGCACGAAGCCGGATTGCCATTGACCTGGTCTCCGGAGTGAGATTAATTCCGGGAAAAGACTCCATGACAGTCTTCTCAGCGTCGATCTCGATGGAGTTGACCAACATGGCAGCTGCAGTCTTGATCGGATCTTCTTGTACATCGTCATCATCGGAAGAAAGGATGAGATGGAGTTCAAGCTCTGGAGGCGAGCTGTGATGATGAGAAGCTTCACCGGACTGCTGGTGGATGACTATGGAGGTATCAGGAATTTCTTCCTCGAAATTTGTGTCATCCTCCGGTTGAGATTCGCTGTGACTTTGACCAGCTTGCTCTGAAGCTGTTGACTGGAAGATATCACGAACAGAGGGCACGGGTATTGAAACCTGTGCATCGAGAACTGCCTGTTCTGGAATGTCTTCGAGTGTTTGACGAGCAGGTTGGTGCTGAACTTCTATGGAGGCAAACTCCGTATGCAACCTGCGTGATATGGGAGTTGGAGATTTGATGCGAACAGACTTGGCAGGTCTGTCGAGCTGCTTGCTAGGGGCAAGCTGTCTCTTTCTCCTAACGTCACGCTGCTCAGGCGGTACCCAAGCTGGGTTAGATCGACCCATGGCATATAGGAATGGCTTCACCACATCATCATTCTTGGCAAAGACAGTCATGTCGACACCAATTATGAGTTCGAGCTGCTTCTGATCCTTGGGGACCTTCTCCTTGTTGAAGTGAGTCATTCCACTCCAGTTGAGGTTGGGGTGGAGGCAGAGAATGAGAGAGCAGATCTTGGTGCCTAGACGCAGGTTCCTGGCAACGCGGAAATCGGTCACCACATCACCGTCATAGGTGATCGAGAGCTGCTTGACTTCTTCATTGATGAGCTCGAGGAGAAATCGTGCCCAGTTCACATTTAGACGCTGCACGATTGCAGTCATCACTCTAAACTTCGCTGGAGTGACAGCGTCGTGGTTACCAGAGTAACCAAGGAAGACTTTGTGAACGAAGTCGAAGAGAGCTCTGTAAGCAGGTCTCAGCAGAGGGCGAGCGAACTTCCTTCCATCATACTTGACTGCGGGCTGCATAAGAGCTTTCTGGTAAACTGCTTCCAGATCTGCATCCGGAACGTCCAGAATTAAACCCATGGGCTTGTGATACAGGATCTCCACAGTTCCTGAATCATCGATGCCGTAGGTTCGAGAGATGAGCGTGAGAATCGGAATGGGCTCATCTGGTACACCAGGCAAAGGAAGATGGAATAGGGCAGAGTCGACATCTTCTGGGCAAAAGTACGACAGATAGAACATTGCGACTTGCTATGGAAGCCAGAATTTCAGCTCGTGAGAAATAATCTTGAAGAATCCAACAGCTTCCTGGATGGCGGAGTACATCTCGTTCAAGCCGGCGTAATCATAGGTTGAAAGATTTGTCGCAGGCTCTGTGAGAATGTACTGTTGAAGATATTGGATCTTCTGTTCGGTGGTTTGTGGTAGAGATTGAGACGTAGATTCTCCTGCCATTTCAAGAATGTGGAAAAGAGAATTGTGAGTGAGAAATTTTGAAAGTGAGTTGCAGAGAAAATTGGCGGAAGAATATAGAAATTGAATTGAGAACGATGATGTACAGTCATATGAATATATATATAAGAGATAAAGCGGGCGGTTGAGATTGAAGTAAATCAACCGTTCAACGGGTGGGATTGAATCCCTGGAAATCCGTGAGATAGTGGGCGCGTGGGGTTGGTTGAGTATCCCACTCGCACTACCATATCACTCAACCGTCGCCTCGCATTAAATGCGGATTTGATACTATGCATGCGCTTTTTGACATACATGGAAAGTGTAGCAAGAATGTTAAGTACTGTGTCAGAATATCCTTAACAATGATTTCAATAAATAACAAAACACATGCTTCAATAAATGAAAATGATTGATAAGGTAAGTAATTGATTAAGTGAAGCAGAAATATTTCATTGAAATTTGAATATTTGGAAGAATTAAGGCATATCTTTGACATATATAGAACTTGATTAAGAAAATGGAGACTGATACAGGTCATCCATTACACTTCCCTATTCAAACTGTTTTATTCACAGTTTCTGATAAAAAAAGGTTCACTGGTTGTCAGTTCACAACTCTTATCTAGCTGGACTGTCCTCTGTCCTTTGTGAACTGCTCTTGTGCATCCTTTTTTCACCGATGTGAGTTTTGATGAATTCCCACAGCTTGGCGTTCTCAGTTTGCAAGGCTGCAATCTTTTCATCAATATACAGCTTGCTCTCCAGTTCCAGCATGTTGAGCCTTCGAGACATTTTAAGAAATTCTGCTTTGTAGAAGGCTAACATCTGGTCCACTGCTGTGGAGCTGTTGAGATAGGATGTGGGAGCTTCAGTGGCAGGAGCTTGGGACTGAGCTTTGGACGGGAAACCTGGAGGGGTGCCTGGAGAGGACTGTTCGACATCAGGTTTCACCCCAACCTTTGGAGAGGCAGGTTGCGTTGAGATCGCAGGTGGTGTGAGATCTGCCTCTATAAAGATTGCTGCTGTTGATCTTGTGATGCGCTTCTGAGAGGGCGCAGATTGCAGATCCTCCAGCTTCCTCTTCCCTTTTCTGACTGACTCAGCCTTGACTCTGTCTTCTTCATTTTCCTCATTGCTATCTTCTTCATTTTCAGCTATGTCGACCTTTGATTCACGCATTTCTGTGAGTAGAAGCTTGGCTGCACCTTTGGCCTTGTTGATCTTGTGTGGCAAGATGCCAAGAATCATGATCAACTGGTTGCAGGTGTGAGGTACCAGCTTGTCATCAGGAAATCCAGAGCAGACTCGCCATGTGCGATTTGTAAGCGTTCTCTGCAGTATGATGGAGAGTTTAGTGCCATGACGAAGTTGCATGTTGGCCTTGATCCTGGCAGGTAGCTCTGCAGCTTCCTTGATGAACAGATTTACCAGCAGCCTGGCCCAGTTAACATTTAACTGCTTCACCACAGCAGTTAGCAACTTAAACTTCAACAGAGTGACAGATTCGTTCGAGCCTAGGTAGGAGAAGAACACATTGTGAACGAACTCGAACAGAAATCTGTACTCGGACTTCAGGTCGTGGCGGTTGAAAGTTTTCTGATCATAAGTCTTCTTGGGCTCAAACAGAGCTTGTTGATAGACATCGTTGACAGATTCCATGGGCACATCATCAACCTGTGTGATAGCCCCTGTATCCGATAGCCTATAGGTCTGAAGAACGAGTGGAAGAAGATGACGCCTTTCTTCTTCGTTATTTACGAGAAATGTTGCTGTTACGGGGTCTTCGTTCTTTGTTTCCAGAGAACACAGCAGGTAAGCAACATTTTCCGGTAGCGTAAATCGTGGATGTTGAGTGATGATGTTGAAAAAACCATCACATTGAGTGATAGCCTCAATCATCTGATCCAGACCTCTGTAACCGTATGAGTATAGCACAGCAACCTTCTCAATGAAGATGAGAGGGGTTGCTTTCTTCACTAGAGCATTCAATGAATCTGTAGACATATTTCAGAGAGTAAGGATTTTGAATTTCTGAGTTTATGAAGTTGAAAGATCGAAAGTAATTTCTCAGAGAGTGAAAGAGAAGTTGAAATGAAATTTCACAGGATTTCAAGAAACGCGTAATGAAATCAAGAATTTTCTTTCTATATATAGAGATTTCTCCAACGGTCAAGATTTATTTGAATAATCTCAACGGCTAGGGAGGCGCGTGAACAATGATAATGAAAGAGAATGAATATCACGCGCTTCTTTTCTCTTCTTTTTCCTTCTTAGATTGACATAAATCCCTGGATTTTCGTGAAAAACTTTTCAAAATTTAACAGTTAAAAGATTTGAAAAAGATTTTTGAAGGGATAAAGAGAAGATAATAAATTCTATAAAGAATTAAATGAAGATTGATACGATATCTCCAGTTCCCCCTTAAAGGTTGACCATGCAGTTTCCTAGGTCGCACAACCTTTTGTTGTTCTACTGGCGGTCTCATCTGCTGTTTCCTGATGGATTTTTCATGTTCTTTTATCAGGATTGCTTGAGGTTGCCGGTCAGGATTTTTCAATTTGATTTGTTTATCTGGCAGAGTGTGATGAGCTTTGTCTTCAGCCAATCCTTTTTCTTTTACAAACAGGACCTTCTCTTTATCCTTGACTTCGCTGGATTGACCGTGGAATCCAATGCCGAACTTTATCTGAGCAGGTCTCTGGGCAGCTTGCAAGACTTCAAGCTTTTCGCCATTTTTGTTCATTCTCATTAGGACTTGTTGAAGCTTGAGCTCTTTCTGCAACAGTTTTTCATGCTCATTTGAGAGATCTGTGAGTTGACCATTCAGTTTGATTATCTCACTGTTCCTCTTGATAAGCATTTCCTTAAGGTTTTCTTCCCTTAAGGCTGATTCACCCATTTGGACTTTTAGGGTTTCAATCTCCTTTTCTTTTGCTTCATCATATGGAGTGAAGCTTTCATCTATAGCAGCTTTGAGTTTCAAGTTTTCACCCTCCAGCTTGGAACCTTCTATGACCACTTGCTTAAACATTTCTGAGAGCTTCTTGTAGTCATCAAGCTGTTGTTGAAACTCTTCATACGTTGGCATTTCAAGTATCTCAATACCTGCATGTTCAGGGTTAGCTGAATATGAGAAAGAGGTTCTAGTATCAACCTTGTTTTGAACAGGATCGAGATCTTTTCCCATGAAGCATTCCTCATAATCAAGTTCTTCATCAGCTAATCGACATTCCTCCTCATCCAATTCATCATCGTCATCTTCACTGGAGGAGGTTGAGTCTGACAATGTGGCAACAGCTTTGGCTTCTTCCTCAGCTGCGATCATGGCATTACGCTGCTCCTTAAGCTTTTGATCTCTTCTTGCGCGGAGCTCTTCGCGTTCAGCCTTTGATAAGTCTGGGCAGTCTGACTTATAATGATCTGGTCTGCCACATTGAAAACAACCACCCGTGGGAGTGTTAGAGGAATTGAACTTAGAAGTTTTAGATATACCTTCACCTTTCTTGTCGGAAGAAGAGGTGGTTTGATTTCTCTTGAAATCTTTGTGATATTTGCGAAATTTGTTGAAGCGTTTTTCAAGCTTTTCATTCCTTCTTGCCATGAGGGCATAGTCTTTCAACAATTTCTCCATTTTAGAGCATAGATCTTTTGGGATTGCTCTTTCTTCTGTAATTGATGCAGCTTTGAATGCAGCATCTTTTTCTTTCTTTTCGGGCTCGATCTTTTTGCTTGAAGATGCTTGTTGTGACCCGTGCAGTCTGATCATTTCAAACTCATTCCCTATGAGCAGATCAAACAGTTGCTCAGTTGACAGGTTGCTGATATCCGACCTGCCGCGGTGCATGGCACTGTACACATGCCAGCTTGCTGGAAGAGATTGGATGACTTTGAGATTGAGTTCGCGCTGTGTGTATTTATCCTTCTTGAGAGCTGCGATCTCCAAGGTTATCATCGTGAATCTGTTCTTGAGCTGATCAATGGTCTCCATTTGCTGCATTTTGAATTCTTCGAATTTACTGCATGCCACTGACAGCTTATTCTCCAGCATCTCCGTTGATCCATGGCTTATTGCCCTTAAGGTGTCCCACATTTCCTTAGTAGTTCCAAGATTTCTTATCTTGGCCAGATGGACGCCCTTAACTGTGCTCGAAATTAATCCTTTGGCGAAGCTGTCAAGACCAGCTTCCTTTCTTTCCTCAGTTGTGTATTTTCTGGGATCTTTTATCTTCGGCACATACGTTGCTTCAGAAGCTTTATCTCCAGATATTTCGGTTTCGTAGGGTTCAAGGATAGGTGTGGGACCATTCTCGATGACATCCCACATCAGCACATGATGAGCTTGGAGGCACATCTTTATTCGAAAACTCCAATCTTCATAACCCTGTATAGAAAAATCTTCACAGACACGGAGAAGTGAAGCTTCCATATTGACAGTTTATATTTGTATGTGCAGTTTGCAGACACAGAGATCTAGTTCAATTTGACACTTAAGCACAAAAAGCTTCTAGTATACAGAAGCAGTGGTCAAAAGAACCACCGCTCTGATACCACTTGTAGGTCCCGATAAATAGATATTGGTGTATGGGGGGGGGGAATACACCAATTATCCAACCGTTTTGACTTTTCAAAACAATTTGATCTTACTGAGTCGTCACTTCAGTTTATCAGAGCAGTTTAGTTTTTCCAGCTCAAACAGTGAACTGCTGAGCTTGCAAAACTAACCTGCGTGCGGAAGTTTGGTGGAAAGGTTGGCTAACAGTTTGCAAAGCAGTTTTCGAGAAGACTGCAGATCAGACAACAGTTCATGCAATACAAGTTATAGCAGTGCAAGTTGCAAGCATGTGAGCTGTTTAAATACAGAAGTGTATGCAAGACAGATTACTGAGGTGCAGGTTGTGAGCATGCAAACTGTGTAAATAAAGATAACAGAAAGAGAGAAACACGTAGAGTTTTTATCGTGGTTCGGAGTAAACAGCTCCTACGTCCACGCCAGATCCCGTCGAATCTGTAATCCCTTAACTGAGATCTTTCGCTCCTTTTTAACACTGGTGGAGGTTCCAGTCCAAATTCTAGTCTTTCTTTAGACTGAATCTAGCACGAAACTTGAGTCGTGACTCTTCTAACTTAACATACAAACTTACATACAATCTTACTAATGCTAAACAGCTAGCACTAATAATCAAACTGGAAAGCTGTGAAGAGCTATCACCGTTTGAAATACAACTCTATCAACTACACTGAATATCAACAATGATGGTAGTGAGAGTGTAGATTGTGTTCTTGTAAGACAGATTCTAGAAAGAATAGAAATCTTCAAAGATCAACACTTGGGAAAGCTCTAGTAATTTCGAGTGTTGATTGTGAGAATGTTTGGCTTGAGATTTCTGCAGCGTTTCAGCTTGTAATTTGAGTTTCCCGTACCTTCTTTCTTGAATGTCTTGAGGTATTTATAGAGAAGCATTTGTAATAGAGCCGTTGTGTGTGTCAGGATGTGCAGAACCGTACACTGACACAATTAGTCGTTGAGTTGAGGACAGGTTCCTCAGTCACAGCTCAGGTTGGATCTTGCAGGTCGAGCTTCCTATACCTCGAACTGTCTTCAGTCTCTGTAACCTTCGAGTGAGATCTTCAGGTATGATTAGAGCAGGTTACATAGACAGATTACATAGTGGAACAGTATAACATGTTTGAGTAGATTAGGTACAAGGTTGCACTACCAACCTTGACCTTTACATAGCAACCTGTTCGGGTTAAGCTTGACTGATACAAACACGGAGACCAGCCTGTTCCAATTAAGGTGTATTGACTAAGTGTGGTTTCTAATAACATTATCAAAACTATTGAAGGGTTCCCAACAGTTACTTGTAGTCATATATTTTTCAACTGGTCAATTATATGAAAAGATTATGCTTCCGCTATATTTAATAATATCGAAACAACTTTATGGATAATGTCGTACCTTGTATGATATAAATTTATATGTAATATGGTTATATTTTGACGAGTCTTCAATAAATAAATATTTTAAATTTGTTGTTTGACTCGTCTTTGTTATTGGAAGCCTTTTTAAAAAATTAAGGTTGACTAGTCGATCTATTTTCTCATTGTCAATTTACTAATAAGTATTTTTTTTTTGTGTATCGATTTAAATTATTTATAAAGGAAATATATTTTCAATATCATTTTTCGATATGAGAAAAATAGGTACAATGTTTGGAAATTTTATTATTGAAATTTTTGAGTTTTTCTTTTTTCGTGTGCGTTTGGTAGCGCCCTAATCTTTTTTTGAGTCGGGGCGTTACAATAATGATTTAGTTTAATTTTATAATTATTTTTTAAGGTCCAAATTAGGGTTTATAATTATTTTTTAGCATTTAATTTCAATTTTATTAGCTAAAATTGGGTTGATAAATCCAAATTTATGGTATATTATTTAAAAAAAAATCCATTTTTTAGTTATAAATGTTTATTATGATTAATTATAATATAACATTTTTTTTTACTTTTATAAAAAATATTACTCCCTCCGTCTCACTATGACTGACTCATTTTCCTTATTGGGTCGTCTCACTATGATTGACTCATTTTCTTTTTGGGAAATAATTAACTCTTAAATAGTACAATTAGTAAATCCCTTATTATACTTAACTTTCTATAATTAAATCTCATCATCCACTCACTTTTCACTTTTCAGCATGTATCCCAATATAATTTAAATTCTAAAATTTTAAATTATCATAACTTGATCGTTTGTTCTCGGATTTTTATAATTTTTATACCAAATTAAATGTCTCGATACCATCTTTAATTTAAGATCAAACATCAATATGTTTTTATGCATCTATGATGCTCTGGTTTTAAAATATGCATATATACATAAACAACAATACATCCCTACACACAATACACATTACACACTAATCACTTCCGTTTTAAATCTCGTGCCGAAAAGAAAGGGGGTCGATCATATCGAGATGAAGGGAGTATAAAATTAATAAATTTTGATATTTGGTACACAATTGTAACACAATAGTTGGTATAGAAAATATCATTCGAACTTTTGGCTCCAGAAAAATAAACCCATGAGCGAGATGGCCACGTCATCCCACTTTTTAATTTCATGCTTTTTTTCCATGATAAGTCACGCCTCTCTTTTTCATTTTCATTTTTTCATTTCAAATCTCATAAGTACTAATAACAAACTGTAATTTATTAATTCTAACAAAGTATATTGATATAAAGAGAATGGAAAATAGAGAGAAATCTCTTAAATTTTTATACAACTACTAAGCGGATGGAGGGAGTAATAAGAAAATTTGAAAATTGAAAAAAAAAATTCCTTGAATAGTTGAGAACATCTTATAAAAGAGCTAGAACAAAAGCTAAGAATATCCTATAACAAATAACAAAAAAAAATGGAGGGAGTTATCATTTTTTTATTATTATTTTTTTTTATAGGGAAAAGAACTTGTATTAAAATTATAAAAAAATAATAATATTATTTATCTTTTATTTTTATGAGGGTGGGAGTGAGGGTGGCTGGGTGGGTGTTACGGGGTTGTAAGCAAGATGATTGCAATTTTTTAATTTTTAATTTTTTTTGACAATTGATGTTATTACAAAAAATAAAATAAAAAAATGAAAACGGGTAATGAAAATGGTCAAGTCAAGTAAGAGAATGGTAATTTTATTAAGTGTTTAAGTATGAAAATGAGTCACTTGTAAGGGATTCCTTTTCTCCTTGTTCCCCCTCCTTTTCTTGAGTACTCAAACCAAACAAAAATTAATGGAACCAAACATGGGCTTAATGTAAAAAAAAAGTTTTATAGTAACTTTGTTTAGCTACCTTTGTTTCCATTATATACAAAATATTCCGTCGCATTAAATAACCTTAAATACAATACGATTGGATGGGTAAGTTGCTAGTTATTCATGAAAAGATCATATGCTTGAACTGGAGGCATGAGTGCAATCTAGGTCTGGGACATCATCTCTTTCAAATTAATGGTGTTTTAGTATGTCTACATGGATATATACTCTTTCGACCGGGAGGGGGGAGGAGATGTGACAACATACTCGGCTTTATATTCTTTATTTTCAGGAGTAGATACTTATTTATGTCCATAGTAAAAGCATGAGTAATTAGTTCTCTTTGCCACCTCACCACACCTGTCATTTAGTTACCTCTAGTAAAAAAAAAATCATTGTAGTTATATTATTATATTTTTACTAGAGATTAAATTTATTAAATTAATATATATATTTTTTTATGAACCATCACAATTGATTTTTTATTTTTATTTTAGTATTTTCATATTTATCATTGATTTTTCATTTTTTTTATGTATAGAAATCATTAAAAAAAAGTTGGGGAGGATTTTGTATTTTTTATTTTTTATTATAAATTTATCTAGAAGTCCTTGTTTTTTTTTTTTTTTTTGATCGGAAAAGAAAATTCATTAAAAAGAAAGAGGGAGATGGGTACAAGACGTGCCCACCCAATTACATCAAGTCTCGGACCAAGTTTCACACAATTTTTTCGTAGACCAACAAGTAAAACTAATTCTCGGATCGGCCTCGCCTCTAGCTAGTAACACTCCAACTCCAGAACCTACATTTTATTTCAATCTCCATTCTCTTGAAATCCCACTCCGCCTCTTCGAAGAAAACCGCATTTCGCCATTTCCAGATAACCCAGATGACGCACGACCACAAACTACCTAATCTCTTTTTAAACTTTCCATTTTCCACAGACTTTACGAAAGCTTCCCGTTGCTCACTGATGCCACCTGGCTGAATCCATCTCGAACCAATCCATTCAAATATTTTAACCCAAAGTCTAGTAACCTCTGTGCAATCCAAGAAAAGATGCTTTGCTGTTTCCAAAGCACTTTTGCAGCATCCGCAAAACGCTGATTGAAGCTCGATCACATTTCTTTTTAAGAGGTTTTCTCTGGTTGGAAGACGATCCAATAACAGTCTCCAGGTGGTGATTTGAGCTTTGAAGGGCGCCGAAGTATTCCAAAAATCAACCTCAGGTTGTCCAGATGTTCGTCGAGGTCCAGCGTTGTTCTTGCTATCTTCGATCATTTTATAAGCTTCTTCCACCGCCATGAATCAGCCACATCTTCCGTTAAGGTAAATCCCTGAAGGAACCTCAAAAGATTTTCCTCCCATGATTTCTCGTTCGATCTAAGTTCCCGTCGCCATCCAAAATCCCATCTCCAACAGCCATCGAGCCACCTTCCCATCTTACCCACTTTCCCATCTTTCTTGATGCTGAGTTGGAACAATCTGGGAAAAGTAGTTTTCAAGCTCATTTCTCCGGACCACATACCGTCCCAAAATCTTGCATCATTTCCATTGCCTAGAATTTGCTCCACATTATCCCAAAACCAATTACCTTCAGCCCCTTCCACCACCTTAACTATACTCTTCCACCACCCAGTCCTACTTCTACCCACACTTCCAACTCTCACTCCATTTCGGTTCCACTCCAAGATACCATGTCGAGATTTAATCACCTTCGTCCAAAGGCTATCCTTATCAACCAAGAACCTCCAAATCCACTTACTCACAAGAGCCTTATTAAAAGAGTCTAAGTCTTTCACCCCCAGCCCACCCTCTGACATTGGTTTGCAAATCTTATCCCAACTAACCCAAGCAATTTTATATCCTCCAACTTTCCCTCCCCACAAAAACTGGCATTGAAGCGACCGAAGCTTTTGTGCAATAAGTTTTGGTAAACGTAGAAAGGATAAGGAATAAAGGGGGATGGAAGTGAGAATTGATTTTACCACAGTAACCCTCCCACCCATGGAAAGGGATAAAGATTCCCAACGTCTCAACCTTCCCCTGATTTTATTCTCAGATTCTTTCCAAGCTTCAGCCCCATAAACTCGACCCCCTACCTTTAACCCCAAGTAAGAAAAGGGAAAATTTCCAACCTTACACCTAAGAATCGCTGCAGCCTCCATCAACCTATCCTCCTCCATGTTCAAGCCATAAATATAACTTTTATCAAAGTTAACTCTAAGTCCGGACATTACCTCAAAGTTTTTGATCATCCATTTAATGGCCTCCGTGTTTTCCATGGTTCCATCAAGCACGAACAAGGTGTCGTCTGTGAACTGGAGGATCGACACCTCCACTTTATCCCTTCCTATGAATGCCGGCTTTATAAGTCCTTCCTTGATTGCCTTCTTCATAAGAATGTTGATGCCTTCCGCAGCGATAAGAAACAGAAAAGGGGAGACTGGATCCCCTTGTATTTTTATGAGTAATGCTCCCCTACCCACCGTGAGGTAGCGGCATTATATTTAAGTAAAATTATAATTAATATACTTTATAAAAATAAATCTTACCATAAAAAATTAAACCGTACTTAAAAAAAGTGATGGGTGGGCACATTAACCGTGGGTAGGGGATCATTTCTAGTATTTTTATAAGGGAGAAATGTCTTTGTTCGAATTTAAATGGTAAATAGGGGAATGAAAGACTTTGCTTTTTAGCAGAAATGTACAGATGTTTTGTACTAACACAAATATTAATATACACATATACATTATGTGGATTTCGTATAGTTAATCAGTGGATCGGAGTATATTATATAATTAAAATTATTAGTTGTCAGAACTTGGCTGAAGTAATAGGCAGCTATTGCCATGCCATGCCATGTCATATACTTTTATTTATTTATTTTCCTTCTCGAAAAACATCATTTTCTCACATTCAAAATAAAATAATGAGTCTACATATTTTTCTAATAAAAAATAATTGAAAAATGATTAAAAATATTTTCAAATAATTTTTTAATCCAAATCGATAAAATTCATCACGATGGAGACGGCGCCGGAGTTGTTGGCGTCCGCGGCCACCTCCAGGAACTCGACGATGTTTGGGTGGCACCGGCGGCGGAGAGACTGGTGGATGTCTATCTCCCTTAGGGTTCGGATGCTCGCGCCCTTGAGCTGCTCCTTGATCGCGACGGTCTCGCCGGTTCGCCGCTTCTGATGTGGAGGAGCTTGTCGTAGTCGGCGGAGCTGCCGCAGCCGAGAAGGGCTCCCTTGCCCTCGAAGAATATCGAGGCAAGGCTCCTATCGATCTCGTGCTTCTCCTCGTCGCCTGAGGCGCTCTCGAATTTCAACTCCGAGTCTCTTAGGATGAACCGGAGATGGCCCCCGTGATCGTTTATGACAACGTTCTTGGATCTGCAGGCGACTTTCCTCCATCGATTGAAGAAGAATCGATAGCCATCTCGGGCATTGTCTTTCTTGGTTATAACCGCAACCTGCTTGGTTCTGCGTGCCCTTTGCCTCCGGAGGTAGAAGAAATCCACGAATTGAGAAGTGCCGCGGACATCCGCCATTGCAGTCTTCTTTTCTTTGATTCTTTAATAATGAAGTAATATTAATGTAGTAATATGTGCGTGAGAAAAAAAGGTAACTAAATTATATATTACCTTCAATGCAGTACACTACATAAAAAATAAATGGAGTAGGGAATCATGTAAATCAAGTAAAAAGGAAAAGTTGTGGCAGGATTGGTTCTGGCACAAAATTGACACAATAATAATTTTAATCATATATACGAATACGAATTAATTACTACTTCATATACTATTGTCTGACCAATTCATTAATCTTTCCCTATAAAATTATTTATATTTATATTTTCATGATAATAAATTATTGACAATTGTCCCTAAAATTATATATACTATATAAAGCGTATCTAAGTGTAAGAAATCCATATCTTTGATTAAATGTATTAAACAAAATACAAATAATGATATTTGATGTATAATGTGGTCGGCCACACGAGGGCATTCTTCTTAATATACATAATTAAAAAAATATAAATTAATAGTTATAATCAATATTTAAATATTTATAAGAGATTATTCTTAATTACTTTTAAATTTGAATATAATTTTTTTTCTCCCTAATATTTTTTTTCTCTTAAATAAAAAAGTTAACAAAATCTTTAAAGTAGTCACAATTATCAAATAAGTTAAAGGTTAATATGTTAAAAATATATAAATCATATCACTTTTTGAATTTTCTCATAAAAGCTAAAAAAAATTGGCACAAAAATACATAAATTATTACATATTAATATTAATTATGGTCAGCCACATTATGGCCGAATATTATTATTGTATTTATAATTATAAAATAAAAATAAAAATCCCTCCCTATATCTACTAGTTGAACCCGTTTCAAATTTATTTTTTTTGATGATTTCTATTTCATACAAAATTTAAAATTCAATTACAAGTACCCAAATAATAATAAATAAATAAATAATCATGGCAGATCACTTACAAAATTTAAAGAATAGAGGGATGTAAAATGAAATCAGGATTTTTATTTTGAGATAAAATGAAATCCGAATTGATGTTATATAAATTTATTTATCTGAATTTAATTTAAATACATGCCTCAACATATATTAGTATATAGCTGTATAAATAGGTGGAATCGAATTGGACCTTTGAAAAATGGTCTAATTCTAGACTCAGTATTTTGTGGGAATAACTTCCCTCTTTGCTTGCTGGCACTGCCTTGTACCCCTTGTTTCTTCCGATCATCGGTTCTTTATTTTTAATAAAATCCTTTTTTTTCCGATAAAAAAAAAAAGTATATATAGCTGTATTGGACTCTATTCTTAGAGAATTTAAAGATAGCACGATTAATTATATTCAATTAATATTAGTAACTTCCAAAATTAATTAAAATAAATCCTTTCACGCGACACAAACATTTTCATTATTTTTGTAAAACAATTTTTTTTAGCGTGATGATGTGGCAATAGCTGCTATATTATTTGTAGTGTTATGACTAGATGTGATGACTTGTAAAAATCAACTGTTCTAAAACTTTAACCACATATTTGATTTATCTCACAAAAAAAAAACACACACACACACACATATCTGCATGTGAAAAGATATAAAATGACAGCACTTTTTACTAGGTATTTTAATGTTATATCAACTACATTTTTTTCCTGCTCTAAAACGTTTTCACTGTATTTGGTTGCAGCCATCAATGAAATAAATCAATGAAGTAGCTCAATGTAAAATATTAATGGAGTAGGTGTGGAAGTTACTTTACATAAGAAACACTTAAGAATTTAGAAGTTAGATCTCAAATCCATATAATATGATTCTTTAAAAAATAACAAGTGAGCATAAATGCATTGATATACTTTTTTTCCATTTTGACATTTGAATTTTTCTTTTTCTCTTTTTTATCAAAATGAATAATTGGGCAGCTTGACCTTTCATTTTTCTATTACACCGAATAGAACATAGTCTCGTACACAATATTAACTTTGTGAATCTTTGTATAAATAGTTTCTTTCATTAATTACTTTAACCTAATCAAGTGATCACAGTTTATTCAAATCATCATATAATCTCATATTTTTTTAGATTACCAAGTAATTAATTATTATTAACATGAAAATGTTTTATTAGTTGTCCAGTTTAATCACTCTATTATTCAGTTAACATAATTTTTACGGATTTAGTTTTGAAAATACTCGTAATTCACCCGTATGTTGTGAGTGCATGAAATTCACTCATTATAAATTGGCATATTTATGTAGTTGACTGGAAGTGAAACTCTCGATGTGAAACTCGTGTTTATCCGCTGTGCAAATCTGATGGTTTCAAAGTTTGTTTCACTTGAAGAGAAACCTGCTCAGAGTCCAGCTGGAGGAAGGATTTTGACAGCTGGAAGATTTTCTTGAAGATTCCTAACGAGTTTAGAAGATCAAGATCATATCCTTAATGATATGGAATAGAAGATCGGATATATCTTATGGGATATTCGTGTGCTTCAAGGAATCAAAGAAGGGAAGGATTCCTTATTTAATAAGGAAAGGAATCCGTATTCAACAAGGAAAGTGTACCTGCATGTTTCCTTGTTAGAAAAGGACTCGGTTTTATGATCTATAAATACAAGGTAAATTCTTCATTCAAGGTGCGCAAGCCGAGAGAGCCGAGGTGGCTGAGAGAGTTGAGTGCTGATATTGTTATCCTCGCACAATGTAGTGCCGAGAGTCATATTGAGTCTGTTGGGCGTTCCTTCCTTTGTCCCAACAATGTTTCTGTAAATCTGGAACAAACTCTGAAACGTATAACAGAGTTTGTCTCAGATAATTTATTGAATTCTTGTTTATTTGAGGCTAGATTCTTAGGGTAAGTCGAAGTGCTTGCGGGTATTAGGCTTGGTTGTGTTCAGGAGTAGCACAGCTTCAAGTTCACTAGAGCAGAGCGTAGATGGGTGAGGAGTGCACAAGTAGCGGTGGCTTTTGTGTGGTATACTTGTATCCCTGAAGTTCTATCTAGTGGATTGGCTCTTTGGGTTGAGAACCCCCCAGACGTAGGTGTGTTTGATCACCGAACTGGGTTACCAATTGCTTGTGTTGGTTTATTGCTTTCATGATTATATTATGTTGTGTATGTTTCTGTTATTAAAGTAGAACAGATTCTGAAACATGCACAAGCAACTATTTTACATGGATCACAGAAATTTCATATGTGACATAGACTTTTATATGCATTTTAAATCTTTATAGTACTATCTCAATATTCTTTTATTATTTTAATAAACTCAATTTGAATAAAAATGATTCTATACTAACTGATGGATGGAAGGAGTATGATTTTATTATGTATCACTAAGTATGTGCCTATGAGAATAGTATTCCCTCCCTCACATATGTATATGAATTTTCAACTTTCGTCTATAAGCCCAATTAACTTGGCTCACAAGTCCGACCCGTCGAACAAGCCCAGCTTTACAATCTGGACCACAAAATACCTATTCGGGTCAAGGTGTCAGCCACATCGGTCTCTACAGTTGGTACAGTCAATACGAGTGACTTATCACTTAAGCCAACAACCAAGTCAAAGGGAGATATCTCTTCCTGCGAATTCAGAACGGACTTAACGAGTGGAGGCGACCAATACAGCCGCACGAAATGGAAACCCTAGGGGGCAGGGCGGCGTATAAATATCAACCGACTAGGTCAGGTCACGGACATTCCATTCTAAGCTCACACTCTCCACTATGCTCTCAACCTGCCCTCTCTCGTACTCACTGCACTCTCTACACTCACTCTATGTCCGCCGCCATCGGAGTTAGCCAGAAGCTTCCTCCGTTGTCGATCCCTCCATCTTGAACCATCTGACATCACCTCTACCCTCCGAACGGTCCGAATCACCCGAGATCTCCATTACTTACGAATTATTCTTCATTTATTTCTTTTAAGTTCGATGTACTTACTCACCGTACTAACTTGAGCGTCTGAGGCCGTGTGTTGGTTATAGGTTGTTAGTGCCCAAATCGACCGGATCGACCGAATTGATCGGACTGTACTTGTAGATTCTACCTATACACATATTAAGTAAGAATTGTTAAAGTAGTTGATAGTTAATGATAAAGTTGTTGGGAAAAGTGATAAATTGATGTGCACATTTTTTTTAAAATAAATAACTCTAATTTCAAGGTTTAAGAATAAGAGTGTGCAGTAAATAATTTTCATATTAAATAATACTCCCAAAAATAAAATCTTTACACATGTATGACTGACAGAAGGAGTATTATTTTTGTTTAGTAAATGTATATAACCCGTAAATTTTAAAAGTTTCTTTTACACAATTTTTACAATTATTTCATAACACATAAATCAAACAAATATGATATATTGTATTTTTTTTTTCAATTTATGATATATTTATAAAGATTAATAATCAACGAGCAATAATAATAATAAAAGAAAAAAATATGTTAAATATTGAAATTCCATTATAAATTTTTGAATTCATAAATTATGAAAGACTGGCATTCATGGTAAGTGTGTACTGTTGTTATTATATTTGTTGTACATCAAGATCTACAAAATAATTTGGCTCAATAACACACTCCTTGAACAATAACGTAAAGTCAATCATGGTAAATTTGATTTCTTTCGAAAAAGTCCTACATGTGGTAAATTTGATCTTACGAAACAATATATAGCAGAAAATAGAAGATTAATGTATTAATTGAACTTTTCAGCACATGGTAAAGACCCAATTAGTTAGCCCTAATTATACATTAATTCAACTTTAAATCTCTTAATACTCACCCACCTTCTCTGAAGTACTCTTGAAGTGAACCTGATTGAGTTGTTTCAGGGGTAGAGCTTTACATATGTACCAAATATTGAGCAAACCATTACTATGACGATGTTGCTTCCAACCATCGACCACAATCGAATTGAAACTTGCATGAGAGGTAAGAACATTCAGAAATTTGAACGGAGTATTCCTTTGAATTTGCTCAGTGATGAAATTGATGAGCTGAGGGGCATGATCTGAAATATTCTTGTCTAAATTCTCCACAATGCACGACCTATAAGAATTAAACCATTGTAAATTGGCCACGCTTCTGTAAATGAGGGATAGAATTATATCTTCTCCCTGCTGGTTATTACTCCAAGTGAACGCTCCCCAACCATCCGTACCGGTGTAAGCCCAGTATTCTCAAACATTGGGAGAAATCTTTTGTTTCACTTTCAGTAACTGGATTCCCCTGAAATCTCTCACCAATTCCCAAGATAGTATTAAAATCACCTCCAAATAAAAGAGGATCATTACTAACTTGTTCTATAAAAATCCACAGATCTTTCCTTAGCTCAGGAGTATTGAAAGCATAAACTGCAACAAAATTCTAAGTCAGTGATGCTACAATGTATTGCTTGAGCATGAGCTTCCACTAGAGTCACTTCCACCTTCCTTGGATTCCATCCCACCCATATTCTACCATTAACAACATGAGAATAATTATTTATAAAATCCCAATGCCTACATATTTCCTAGAAGTTCTTTGAAATTTCTCTTGCTTCATCCTAGTTTCCAACAAAGCCACAATATCTACAGTATTTCTTTGTTACAACCCCTCCATAGACTTGTGAGAGCGAATGGGACTGTATGTATGGGGCAGGAACATATCAAAACAGAGATAAGGAATTTTTATACATGCCTTATGGGGACAGCAGCTGAGGAGCTAACTATGGTGGACAAACTTATTATGAACAGGGGGCCAAAGCTGAATGCTCAACAACAAATGGTTCTAAATGTTGAGTGCACAAAGCAAGAAGTGAAGGAGGCCTTATTTAGCATGAACTCTAACAAAGCACCTGAGATTGATGGATTCAATGCCTACTTTTTTAAGAAAATCTGGTCGATGTGGTGCAGGTTGTACAACAGTTCTTCCAATAAGGTGAGTTGCCTGTAGAACTTAATAGGGCTCTCATTACTTTGCTGCCTAAGTGTGAAAATGCATGTTCTGTTAAAGAATTCCGACCTATAGCTTGTTGTACTGTTCTGTATAAGATAATATCAAAGATTTTGGCAAATAGAATGAAACTGGTGTTGGATTCCATTATTAGTGAAAATCAGTCAGCTTTCATTCATGGTAGATTGATTTTTGATAATATCATCCTTAGCCATGAATTGATCAAAGGCTATACTAGGAAACAAATCTCTCCTAGGTGTATAGTGAAAGTGGATATTCAAAAAGCATATGATTCTACTGAATGGATTTTTTTGAAGCAAATGTTGGTTGAGTTGGGTTTCCCCCACAAATATATCCAATGGATCATGGTGTGCTTGACTACTGTGACTTATAGTATAAATGTTAATGGGGAGATTACTGAGCCATTTGAAGCAAAGAAGTGTATAAGGCAAGGTGATCCAATATCACCTTACCTATTTGTTATCTATATAGAATATCTAAACAGATGTCTATTGGAGTTGAAGGAGAATAAACAGTATCACTATCATCCCAGATGCAAGAAACTTGGTCTAACTCATGTGTGCTTTGCGGATGATCTTTTATTATTTGCTAGGGAGGTGCTAGTTCTATACAACAGATGATGATGGTTCTTGATAGATTTGCAGCAGTTTCAGGGCTTAAAGTTAACCAGTTAAAAAGTTGTATCTATTTTGATGGAGTGGCAGATGGGGTCAAACAGGAAATCTTGAGGGTGTCTGGAATGAGCGAAGGCTAATTACCTTTTAAATATCTTGGAGTTCCTCTCTCTTCCAATAAATTGAGTATTATGCAATGGCATCCCTTGATTCAGAAAATTTTGCAAAGAATTAATTGTTGGGCATCTAAACTTCTCTCTTATGCAGGGCGGGTCCAATTGATTAAATCTGTTGTGTTTGGTATTCAAGTGTACTGGAGTCAGGTTTTCATTCTACCTCAGAGAGTTTTGAAGATGGTTCAAACAGCTTGCAGGGTATTCTTGTGGACAGGAAAGACTGAGATGTCTAGGAGAGCCCTGGTAGCTTGGGAGAAAGTGATGCTTCCTCAACATGCAGGAGGGTTGAATATTATGAATTTGAGACTGTGGAACAGAGCTGCTATATGTAAACTGTTGTGGTGTTTATACCAGAAGAAGGATAGGGTCTGGATTCGATGGATTCATGGATATTACATTAAGCAACATGATGTTTTTGACATGGTTGTACCAAAACAGTGCTCCTGGGTTGTGAGGAAGATTTTTGGAGCCAGGGATTATCTGTAGGGAATTCAAGATGGAAGAAACTGGATTCAAAATGACACTTTCTCAATTAGGAAGTTGTATGCAGTCTTTAAGGATTCCCAGTGAAGGTCCCTTGGGCGAAAATGATTTGTCAGAATGCAGCCCCTTCAAAATGTGTGTTTATAGTTTGGTTATTGCTTCATGGGAAGCTTGCTTCATGTACCTATCTTCAGAACATAGGTATTCAAGTTGAGCAAAGATGATGTTTGTGTGATAAGGAAGAAGAGACTTTGGACCACCTATTTTTGAGTGTGATATTGTTCGAGATATTTGGAAAGGGTTGGGAGACTGGTGTGGGATTCAGAGGCAGCTTGAGAAGTGGTGTGATGAGAAGGAATTTTTAATTACTCAATGAACAAATAATAGTGGGAAACAAAGGTTATACAGGTGTAGTTTGACTGTGATGGTTTATCATATATGGAGGGAGAGAAATCAGAGAAGGATGCAAGGAAAGAGGAGTTCAGTGGATGATATAATCAAGCAATGCAAGTTCTTATTAGCTTGGTGCAGTCAAAAAGTTTGGAAATTAGCTAGGTTTGTACATTGATTTTGCTTCTAGCTACTTTCTGTGTAAATTGGGATAGTAGAAGAGGTGCTATGTAAGGAGTTGATGTGTAAAGTTTATTGGGATGAAATATATATATACGTTTCATACCAAAACAAAACAAAAAAAACAAAAAAAAAAACTACAAACATTGATATTTTTTTTTAATAATTTACTGATGAGAAATAAAAACATGAAAGTAGTTAATCTAGCTACTTTCCACACCCTACGGAATATGGTAGTATTAGATGTTGTAAGAGCAATAAATTGGCGGAGTCTTCTTTTATATTGGTAAACTTTTGATGATGTATCATAAATAATCGATGTGAGACAATGAAATTAAATAGATTTAATGTAATGTTAAGCCAAAGCCATGAGAATTTAGTAAAATAATCACGAAAATTTAAAATAATACCACGTAAAGTCGAGATCAATTTTGCTTTGTAGTATCCCGGAAAAGAAAAAATACTTAAAAAAATCATATTAAAACTCATCATAAAAAATGTGGAAATACGTGCCGAAAAAAAAGGGTCACTAAATTAGGGACGGATGGAGATAGAAACGCTCCAATGCCCACCGTGGGCACACTTAATGTGCCCACTGGTGATGTGGCAATGTCACGTCGACAATCTTTCCCGTTAGGGAGTTTTTTTAGGTAGGGTTTAGTTTCTTTATATTAGAACTTAATTAATTTTGGTATGTTTTTTATTAACTTCTTTATTTATACCAATGTCACGTCATTCGTGGACACATTAAGCATGCCCAAGGTGGGCATTGGAGCATTACTCCGGAGGGAGATATCTAATAGCAAAATAAGTCGCAATCCTACGTGGCGTTATCATAAATTTCATGATTTTTTTTATACCTCACATATATTCAAAACATGGGACAATTGAACTGAGACGGAGGGAGTATCTACTATCATATCGATTATTTATGAAATCTCACAAATAAATAATCAATATAAAAAATATATGATTCTTTTGTAATTATTTGTCTCCAATTAAAATTTAAAATATTAAAAATTTGAATTCGAAAATCTACTTTTTACATTTTAATCTTTAACGATCGATTATAAATATATCGATAGTATATGCCATCAATCCTCATTTTAATTGCATTAGCTAACTGAGACTGTTAGGAATTAATATAACAATGTGCAGAGACCTCGATTCATCCCAAAATAAGGAGAAAGGGGCAAAAAAATTTAACTAATAAAAAATCATTTGATTTTCTTTAAATGTAAAGGTGGAAATGAATAATTTTGAATATGTGATGTCTTCTTTTATATATACATAAAAATAATAGTAAAATGGAGAAAATTCCAACAGGATCAAACTTAGATTTTCAATATCTTAAATTTAATTGGAGACAAATAATAATTTTAAAAGTGTGGTGTATCTTTTATATTGGTAAATTATTGGTGATGTTTCATAAATAGTCGATGTGGGATATTTGAAATTAAACAGAATTAATGAATTTTAAAGTTAAAGCCATGAACATTTAGAAAAATATTTGCGAAAAATTATAATAATGCCAAAAGGAAAAAAGAATTTTGATTCATTCAATTAAATATCAAATTTCACTAATTAAATTGATCCAATAATACTTAATTTGAACTAATTTGTGTTATTATTTGAGAACATGTCGTAAAACATGCTAAATATAACATTAAAATATATCTTGAAGATATATGTTATTATATTTATATAAATTTTCAAGAGTCCGTGTTTAATCTATACAATATATAAAAGTAGAATTGTTGGCAAAAATTACAAAATGTCATTTTCGCTCTAAAAGTGACCACCAATTATCCAATAGTTTTATGAAGATGATTTATTTCAAAGAGTTGTGAATTGTCCAATGGATTTGGTAATAAATAGATTTAAATTATAAATAGTATTTCATTGTTTGCTAATATTCTATTTTTGCATTAAACCATTCTATTAATCTCTTTATTTTGCCATATCCATATGTTATTTATTCATTTTTTCAACTCTATTTTGTATAAATAATTTGTGTAAAATTTTGTTGTGACAATAGAAAATTTGGATAAATTGTCACAAATAAAGGTAATTATGATCTTTTGTGAAATAATATTAAGTTAGATTTAAAGTTATTGATTGATAAATTTACTGTGATCATTATTTTTTTGCTTAATTTCTTGATGTTATTTTTTCAAAAAAATTTATCAAATTAATAAAGGAAAATAGTAATGACTAATTATTTAAATAACTATTACGAATTTAAATATAATACTAAAAATATAATAATTCAAATATTATAATATCAATATTATAAAAATTAAGTTTTTATTGAAGATAACAATAATATATAGTATTGTGTTGTTCAATAATGACGTGAGAGAAAATATATAATTTCAATTTTTTATTTATTTTATCACTATTTATAATTCATCATATGTTCCGTGCAGCGCACGGGCGCAACACTAGTTAGAATAAATTACCAAATATGCATTGGTGATTTTTAAGCTATTCTTTGATATTTTGATTCGGTCAGATGAATTAGATTAAACATGAATTTATATATAAGGATTAAATATATATTGTTAGTTGATCTGATTAGAATCTAGTGTAGATATATCTCTAAATATATATTAGTTAATTTAAATTAAATCAAACTAATTGCTTGATAAGGTAAGATCATGAGAATTTAGCAAAATAATCAAGAAAAATCAAGATTTATTGACATTTATTTTGCTTCTGAACCGAAGGGGAAAAGGTCCCCGCCCTGTATAATTTGTTGTACCCCCACAACTTCTTAAGAATTACTATATTTTCAGTTCTAGCAGGCAAACCACTATGAGTAGTTGTTTTCTTAGGCGTAGACCACCCCTCCTCATCTACTATATCCTTCTTTTCTTTTCCTTTAATTGAAGCTATAACCGGCCCCTTTTCAACTGGTTTAATTTGGTGCTGAATTTTTGGTGCATTAGCTTTTACTTTCCATTGTTGTTTCTGCGGAACAGGCCATTGTGGTTTTCCCTTGGTATTGCAATCGTGCCCAACAACTTGACATGTTTTACAAAAGGGTGGAAACCAATGTATAGCACTTTATGTTTTTCTAATGTCGAGAAATGCAATATTGTTAGGTAAAGAAAATTACATAAGAGACTGAAAATAAAAATAAATTACATAAGAGACTGAAAATAAAACTAAAAGAAGGATGTATTAGTTAAATGCAAGATAGTGTATAATATTATTTCTCATGTTAATTAAAATTTTGAAGCACGTTTCAACTATATTGATGGTATTAGATAAGTTGTTTTATTACAAATAATCTATTATTATTATAAAAGAGCTAATTCTTACAATTTTTGTTTTGCCTAATATATCCCTATTATAAATCAATTTTAAGAGTAATAAAATAATTCTAAATGTAATTTTATTATTGAATTAAATTTATATAAACTTCTCATACTTCAACTACAATGTTACTTCTCCACTCTTATTTATCTTTATAATTTTTCAAATACATTATTCTTCTTCTCAAGAATCTATTGCTTCCTACATGCAACATCATAAAACGCATAATAATAAATTAATATATATAATACGGAGTATAATATAACAAAAATATATTACATTATTTTTAACGTATTTTTTTTATAAAAAAAATCTCTGCTAGTAAATATAAACGTTATGATAATTGGTTTAATACTATAATAGCAGTTTAGCTTCATAATATCGACACCTGATGATTTTAATGTTGTACGAAAAAAATATGTGAATATAATACAGTGCTTCATACATATGAATAGAACACCTCTATATATTTGATTATTTCACTTCGAATTAAAAATAGATACTTGTCTTTTTTGCACAAGAACACGAGTCTCTCTGAATTAAGCATAACATTACAAAACATTTACTACTATACATTGAATTGAAAACCAAAAAAAGCCTAAACCAATCTCAAAAACACAAACCATCTGCTCTCTCTCATCTCTCTCTCTCTCTTAATCAGTTAACTGTAATTGGTAGAAGAAGAAGAAAAGGATAATTGGTAGAAGAAGAAGAAAAGGATATGGGTGTGATCTTGATGATGAGGCCAGGGAAAACATCATCAGAATCATGAATATGAGGATTCTGCTCCACTATGAAAGGATCATCGCATTTATGCTATGGAGGCTTTCTCCCTCTCCCACCACGTAGATTTTGTCGCAGCCGCGGCTGTTCAGCTGCCTCCCTCTCGCCGGCACCACCGCCGCCACCACAACAAGACTCGCACATAACCACCACATAAATCTTCCCGCCATCCTCGGTTGGTGGTGGTGGTGGTAGAGGAAGTTGATATATAAGTATGCTTGTATAGAGAGAAAGAGAGAGGATGGATTAGTGATTTATAAGAGGTTTTTTTCAAGCATGATGGCGTTTTTGAAGGGGTCATGAATTTGACTATATATTGGCTTTTAATTTTCTGACTCAACCGTCAAAAACGACTCCAAATTACGTGACTCACTTTGGCAATATATATATCTATTCAAAGGTCAAGCAAAGAAGTAGCAGTAGCCGGGGCGAAATTAGAACTCAATAGCAGTTAAGCAAAGCAAGCGAGGTGGACTTTCTTCTAAAATAAAGCAACATGTTTTGTTAGATGAATATAACTCTTTAAAGTATTGTCATGCCATAAAATGTTGGGTGATTTTATTAATAGCCACCTTTTCTCTCCCTATAGCCACATATCTAATTAAAATTATAAATATTATTTGAATTTGACTAATTCACCCTTATTGCCCCAATTACTTCCTGAAACCGCATGATAAGAATAAAATCCTAAAACATAGCCCTCCACTTCATTTAAAAGTCCGCAGATTTGCAGAACATGCAAGAAATGTTGAATTCCCTTGCAATTTTTTAATTTATTTCTTGTTCATATTGTGCACATCATGGTTGCTCGTATTGGAATACCCAAATTATCATCCAAAAGATAAACAACACCGCAGTTTGCTCTAAATTTTTAGGGATGGAAACCGTAGCTCCCCTCAATGAGAAATTGCTGCTCTGAGCAACTGGAATTGAAAGTACTGCAAAAATTCATGATAAATTTATGAGTTTTCTGTAAATTCATTTGAGTGTGAAGCAATAATTCTGGACATTCTTTCAAGAATTATGGACATATTTTCTTAATTTAAGACAAATTTGAATTTTACATTGACAATATTTTCAATGCGGTGGTAGATGTATATTTTTATTTTTAGCAAAAAAAAAAAAAAAAAAAAAAAAAAAAAATCAACGCAGATGTTCTTGATGAGGGTTGACGTTTCGTAATCTTGGAGGAAGTGGTGAAGTTAAGAATTTAATATGGGGCTATAGGATATAATAGTAAATTTATAATTCTTTTAATTGTATTTTTAAATTGGGAGGCTATGAAGAGAGAAAAGGGGCTATATTTAAAATCACCTAAAATGTTTTGATTTTATATGATGTCATTCTGTTATAAGTGCAAGGCCAATTTTACTTAATCGAATTCGGATCCTTGTATGATGAGTTATTATACCTGTATTAGTGTATACATGTGGTTGTGTCATCCAGTGTGGTGACCGATCAAGTGACGAGTAAGGTGGCCACCTTTTCGGGCACAACAACTCAGATATGATGGATTACTAAAGAACTTAGACTGCGCAGTCACTTTTGATAATCACAATAAAACTAGTTTTGGGAATGTGTTCATAGAGTACTTTGGTATTCAGCCATGTATATTATTTTTGATGTGCAGGTTGAGCAGGTTGAAGCTGAGTGACCGGCGGAACCTTTGTCAAATTAGTGATTAATAGACGTTGAATTTTCTTGGTAATACATGTCTCCATACATGTATTTATAACTACATTTCCGCTGCGTACACTCTGAAATCCCAAACCTTTTCGATTTGGTTGTAATCTAAGTCAGAATCTTGACAAACAACACCGTAATCTGAGTTTTTTTTTTTGAAAAAAAAATTATCATTTAAATTATAAAACAATACAAAAACATATTAAAGACTCAATACGATGTTGTTTTAGTTGCCGGCCAGAATTTTACAAGTCATGTTCCCGGTTGCCACATAAGCGCCACGTCATGTTTGATTTGGGGAAAATTTTAAATTGTGGGAAAATTGAACACGGGCAAAAATTGGTGAATTTGCAAAAAAAAATTAAGTTCTTGATTAAAACGGTATGTCAGACAAAATTAGTGTATTTAATTGTATTTTTTTCCTAAAAATATTGAATATCATGTTGATTATATCATCAATTAAATTTTATGAATATGCTAACTTTTATCTTTGACCAGAACAATTAATTTTTATCAGGGTATAATTGATTCAATGAAAATATTTGATATTATAATGAACAAATTAATTAAATTAGATTCACCTACCGATTGAAAAAATTGAATTTGAAGAGATAAAATTATCTCTCGAGCTGCCAAAATAAATACTACTACTACTGTATTTGAGAATTGAGATAGAGAAAATTGAATTCGAGGAGTATAGTGAAAATAGAATACGTGCGGTTATGGGTACAGCCGTACAGGACTACAGGGTACACGCACAACTTTCTCTCTATGTTTTGCCTCCTCAATAGTGCATGTTTTTTTTTTTTTTTTTTACCCCAATATTAAGATTAAATCACAAAATTACCATTACAAATTGCTTACCGATAGTAACACACCTGTGTCATCATCAGCCATAACAATAAAAACATGTCATTTACCGATCACCATTCTTCAATAAAAAAATTATAACAATATTTTATATTTTATTATTGATTAAATTTATTAAATTAATATATTTCATTTTTATCTTATTATTTCCATATTTATCATTGATTTTCAATTTTTCTATGAATAGAAATCATCAAAAAAGAAATTGAAATGGGTATTTTTTTAAATAAGTTATCTAAAAGTCCTTGCCTTTTTATAAATTCTTTTAGGGTAAATTGAAGTGCATGATAATTGTAAATAATTTATTATCATTAAAAATATATTTATAAATAATTTATTATGGAAACATTAATGAATTTGTAGTATTTATAAACAGGGACAGTTCTACGGCATGAGCAAGGTGATCGATCGCACAGGGCCCCTAAAAAATCGGGGGCCCAAATTTTTTAGTCACAGTGTATATGTACATATATATATAAAATTTACTTCCTTTCTAACGTTAAGTTGGAAGTAGCGCAGATCGTAAAGATTTTGGTAACTGAATATACTTATTAAGAATGGCGAGGGTTCGAAACCTCCTTGGCACACATGTACGTTTTTTTTTAGTTATTCTTTTTTTATTTCTATTATTAAGGGGCCCACAAATTAATATTTTCTTTGGCACATATGTAATATGTTGTATATTTTTTTTTTTCTTTTGTTTTAGTTATTCTTTTTTATTTATATTATTAAGGGGTCCACCAATTAATACTTTTTTAATATTATTACATTAACACGTTTATATTTTTTTGTTTTTCTTTAGTTATTATTTTTTATTTCTATTATTAAGGGGCCCACCAATTAATAGTTTTTTCACAATATTACATTAACTTACAGCAAATCAAACCGTGCTTTCCTATGATATTCTTGTTTTTGTTTTCATTTTTTTCTTGCTTCGACGTTTTTATCTTTAGACATCTCTCTCCGAATTTCATCTTCCATCTTTCTCCGAATTTCATATTCGGACATTATTCAATGAGTTTTTGTTTAATCACTGAAAGTTTAAAAAAATGAATAATTTAAAAAATTGTAAAAAATCTTAAAGATAATATTTAAAAAAAATCATAACTACTCTTTTTTAAGAGAATATTTTGACCTTTTATGTTAGCGACATAAAGTTTATGTATTAAATCTTTTTTTACGTAATATATATTGTTATAAGAAAATGCCCGATTTAATTTGCACAGGCTCCTTTTATCCTTGCCCCACCCCTGTTTATAAATTCTTTCTCCAGCGCCTTCTCCGGCTGAAGATGACCGCTTATTAGGTGGAGGCGGCTTTGACGACGAAGCCGCCGCCCACGGCGGCAAAGCAGAACTTTTGTTAGTCGAAATAGGCGGCAGAGGTGGTGGTGGAGCTGCTGTTGGTAGTGGTGGCGGAGGCGGCGGCAGTGGCAGCGGTGGTGGTGGTGATTTCTCTTGAGGAACTGCTGTAGAGACGCGCGACGGCTTTTTGAAACTGCTCGGGTTTTCTCCCTCCTGTAAATTCCTCAAGTACATAACATCCAAACCATTCTCGTCAACAATCAGCCCCTTCACATTCCTACCGTATCTCATGAAGCTGTTCTGAGCTTGAGGCGCCATGATACCACCCCTCCCATTCGCAGTAGCAGCAGCAGACGCGGCGGAAGAAGAATCCTTCTCGCTCTTCCGCTTCGAATGCCTCAACAGCATAAACAAGAGAAGCGCAGATAAAACCACGGTGCTCGCCGCCGTCACGCCTATCGCTTTCCCCACTGCCACCTTCATCGACATCCCTCGCGGCGGCAGAATCGATTTTACATAGGATTTGAGGAAAGAACCCGAAAAACACAGTCCAATTGTGATTGTTTTTGGAGGATTTGACGGTGGTGAAGTGTGACACGGCGCCGAGGGCGTAAACTTGAGTAGGGATGGCAATGGATCTAGGATCCTGTCCAGATCCGGTGGTCCAGATCCGATTTTACGGATCTGGATCTTCTAAAATTTAGACTCGATGGATCTGGATCGGATCCGGATCTAATAGTTAATTTTTGGATCTGGATCTGGATCTGAAATTTTTAGAACCAAATCCGGTCCAGATCCAGTCCATGGATCCGTTCAATATATATATTATATTATATTATATTACATATATTATATATTTTTTGTTATTATTTTAATTTGGAATGGAATTTGTATCTATTACTTGGGAGATATTTTAATTTGGGATTGTTATTTATATACTTACGATTTTTACAACTCGTTAAATTTATCATCGAAACTTATTATGATTATTATTGCACTATAATTTTTTTTTATTCTTTAAAAATTCATTTTAGGATAAAAGATTATGGATCGGGTCCAGATCCGTAGATCCGTGGATCCGATGGATTTGGATCTGGATCTCGATTTTTTGGATCCGACGTATCTGGACCGGATCCGGACCAATTTTTTTTTTTACAGATCTGGATCTGGAGCAAGCCGGATCCGGCCCATTGCCATCCCTAAACTTGAGCAGTAGAGGCCGGACGCCATAGGAGAAGAATTGAGGTTTGGAGATTAAAATATAGGATTTTTTCCCCAAAATCGATTTGGAAAGATGCCAGGAACAAAACTACATCGTTTTGTTATGTTTAAGGTCCAAACCACGTCGCCCAGTCACTTTAACCACATCTGCGCGCCACGTACCATGTTTAATGACACGTCAATAAAATCCGGTTGCCACATCGGATAAAAATTTGCCGGAAAAAGACATTATGGGAAAATTGCAACAAATTAAAAGTTGACGAGTTTTAGAATTACAGGTGAAAATTCATAGTAAAAACCAAAAACCTCCAAAATTCATGGTTTTAAACGCCAATAACCCTTAAGTAATTGTACTTATTTTCAAAAGAAAAGAGTAATTGTACTAATGTCGTAATGTCAGGTTAGAAGTTGTTTTAGTTGTTGTCGAGGGAAGTTAGAAGAGTTACAAATTCATTAATGTTTCCATAATAAATTATTTATAAATATATTTTTAATGATAATAAATTATTTACAATTATCATGCACTTCAATTTACCCTAAAAGAATTTATAAAAAGGCAAGGACTTTTAGATAACTTATTTAAAAAAAATACCCATTTCAATTTCTTTTTTGATGATTTCTATTCATAGAAAAATTGAAAATCAATGATAAATATGGAAATAATAAGATAAAAATGAAATATATTAATTTAATAAATTTAATCAATAATAAAATATAAAATATTGTTATAATTTTTTTATTGAAGAATGGTGATCGGTAAATGACATGTTTTTATTGTTATGGCTGATGATGACACAGGTGTGTTACTATCGGTAAGCAATTTGTAATGGTAATTTTGTGATTTAATCTTAATATTGGGGTAAAAAAAAAAAAAAACATGCACTATTGAGGAGGCAAAACATAGAGAGAAAGTTGTGCGTGTACCCTGTAGTCCTGTACAGCTGTACCCATAACCGCACGTATTCTATTTTCAGGGAGCTTCGACCTTGGCAACAGTCGCAATAGCACCGGCCCCTATCCACCGTACACGTGGATAAGATTTAGTTTACAATTAATAAATTGAAATATATATTTAGCTGTTTTGGGTCTGTATTCGAGGTGGGGAAGCTGAAGAAAGTAGTATTGGTTGTATGTGTATATCTTTTTGTTTGTAGTGTAGGAATAGTAATTAAAAAAAAAGGGCAAAATCCTAAATTTTATTAAATATAATTTGCAGATTATCCTTTCAAAAAATAACTACTCCGAATTTATAATAAATAATAACTAGATTTAAGTTTAATTATAAAATTTTAAAATCCTAAATGTTATTAAATTTAATTTGCATATTATCCTTTAAAAAAAACTACTTCCTCCGTCCCGTCAAAATTGTTTGATATTTTTTCGGCACGAGATTTAAAGAAAGAGTGTTTGATTCGTAAAGTGTGTTTGATAATTAATGTTTTGAATTTTTTATAAATATATTTAATATTAAATAAATATTTCAAGAAAAACAAGGTGATTAATTTAAATTTTTAGTTCATTAATTAATTTTTTTTTAATTCGCTAATTAGTTCCCTTATAGGAAACAAACCCATTTCGGCGGGACGACCCAAAAAGAAAAATAATACCATTTCGGCGGGACGGAGGGGCTATTAATTAAAAATAATACTCTCTCTTTTCCACTTAAATTGTCCACATTGATTTTGGCACATAAACCAATGCAAGTAGAGATAAGAAATTTTAAAATAATATTGTAAGATGAACTTTTACCATTAGTAAAAAAGTGGACTAGTATATTGCACAAATCAATAAAGAAATGCGAACTATTTAAGTGGGATGGAATGAGTAACTGCATTTAGGTTTAATTATGATTTTTTTTTATAAAAAAAGTAAAAATAAAGAACAGGGGGGCAGAAATAAGGTATGCAAAAGACAGAAATAAGACAGAAAATGAAATTCAAATTTTAGGAGCAAATTGGACAATTATCCTCGATCAGGGGTTAGTATTACTACGGATTCACCTCGATCTGGAGCTAATCAAGTGGAATTCCACTTTGTTACTGTTAATCTACCAATACGGGATTGATCCTTCCACTAGTTTACTTCACGTTTCAAAAATTATCCAATGATTTAAACCGATTAAGGTCGATTAGGGGGAATCAAGTGATACTCCACTTCATTATCGATAATCTACTAATGTGGGATCAACTCTTCCACTAGTTTACTTCAAGTTTCACTAATTCTTTGAGAATTACAACGGATTCAGCTCGACTAGGGGCTAATTAAATGATATTTTACTTCATTATCGCTAATCCACTAATACGGGGTCAACCATTCAACTAGTTTACTTCACATTCCACTAATTCTATGAGGATTCAACCGATTTCAGCTTGAATACGCCCGAATCAAATGGAATTCCACTTCGTTACTGCTAATCCTCTAATACGGGATCTACTCTTGCACTAGTTTACTTCACGTTTCACTAATTCTCTAAAGATTTCAATATATTCAACTCGATTACGGGGGAATCAAGTGAGATTATACTTTGTTATCGCTAATCCTTATGGGATATGCAGTGCCGCGTCCCACCAGTTGTCTAGGATTTGACTACGGTTTGCCGCCGACGTACGATATATTGGGAGGTTTATCAGCCCCAGTGTCGAGTTATTAATAGGTATCACCTCAAATATTTGTAATGCGGTTTTGGCCAATATCTAAAAGTTTATGTTTTTACTGTATTTTTAAATTAAAACGTGTGACAAAATATTTAATGAAAATACATTATTACTCTCTCCGTCGCAATTCAGTAGTCATGTTTACTATATTGGGTCGTCCCAATTCAATAGTCATGTTTCCTAATATAGCAAAAATTAGCCCAATTAATCATTCCTTCATCTACTCATCTTTCAACACGTATTCCAATATAATTTATATTATAAAAGTTTAAACCATCATAACTTGCTCGTTTGTTATCCGATTTTTATGATTTTTATACCAAATTAAAGGTCTTGAAACGATCTTTCATTTAAGATCCGACATGAATATATTTTCATGTATGATGCTCTGTTTTTAAAATAATAAAATTTGCATTAACATATCAAATAATACACTTTATCTCTAACACACTCTCCTAAAATCTCGTGCCCAAAAGAAACAAGGCTATTGAATTGATACGGAGGGAATATTATTATTATTATTATTATTATTATTATTATTATTATTAGACTTCAAACTATTATTATTATTATTTTTATTATTACTAAAATTATTAAATTTATTATTATTATTATTCTTGTACACAAAATTTGGATGAAAAATAATTTATACTCGTTTATATTTTAGATTTAGAAAAAGATAATAAGTTATGTTACCTAAATTAAAAAAATTCTAGTAATCCGTGTATTTATTATTATTTTTTTTTAAATTGAGGAAACAAGTCCTCCGAAAACCGCTAAAGAATATACTACTTCAATTACTTTTGTTGAATTCAATTACTTTTGTTGAAAAGTTTGGGGTCCCACTTTCAGTGCCAGGTGGACGGCAAATATGGGCCGGTGCCATTATGACCGTTGCCAAATTTGAATTTCCCCTATTTATTTTTCACTATACTCCTCGAATTCAATTTTCTCTATCTCAATTCTCAAATACAGTAGTAGTATATTTATTTTGGCAGCTCGAGAGAGAATTTTATCTCTTCAAATTCAATTTTTTCAATCTGTAGGTGAGTCTAATTTAATTAATTTGTTCATTATAATATCAAATATTTTCATTGAATCAATTATACCTAGATAAAAATTTATTGTTCTGATCAAAGATAAAAGTTAGCATATTCATAAAATTTAATTGTGGATGATATAATCAACATGATATTCAATATTTTTAGGAAAAAAATGCAATTAAATACACTAATTTTGTCTGACATACCGTTTTAATCAAGAACTTAATTTTTTCTGTAAATTTACCAACTTTTGCCCGTGTTCAATTTTTCCACAATTTAAAAGTTTCCCCAAATCAAACATGACGTGGCGCTTATGTGGCAACCGGGAACATGACTTGTAAAATTCTGGCCGGCAACTAAAACAACGTCGTATTGAGTCTTTAATATGTTTTTGTATTGTTTTATAATTTAAATGATAAAAAAAATCAAAAAAAAAAAAAAAAAAAAACATCTCTCATCCTCTCCTCTGCATCGTCTTTGTCCCACTCTCGTCTTCTGATTCAAATTCTTCATTCATCTCCTCTCACCCATCAAGCATTCTCCTTTTTTCTCTTTCTTCTAATCGTACAATTTTATCTCGGTCTTGATTCAATTTTTTCAATCAATGACTTGATTTTGTGAAGTAGGTTTTGCATAAAATAGGGTTGGAGAGGGGGGCCTTTTCGAGCTTGTAGGGAGAGAAAAAAAGGACAAGGTCGGAAATTGGGGCGGCAACAAGGAAGAGGTTATGATGAGGAGGAGCATACAGTGCGAGGCATTTCAGCGACATAGATGGGTGTTTCGGGATTGAAGATGTGAATAGTGGGTGGTGCTTTTGGCGGAATGGCGGACTTTGTGGTAGGATAATCAAATGAAGATTGGGAGAAGAAGCCAGATTTGTTGTTGAATTGCTGATGGAGAAAAATGTTGCAGAAGAAAGAGAAAAAATTATTTAAATATAACTTTATTATATTTGAAGATGGTGAAGCTTTCGATCGATGATTACGAAGTTAGATAAACGAGTGCATATGATGAATGTTAAAAAAAGAAAAACTACAACGTTTTACTGAGTAAGACTGAAACGATATCGTTTCCTAAGTCGAATCATACTTATTTAAATGAAAATATAACGTGTATTATAAAAATGCCACGTGTACTGCCATGTCAGTTTTGATTTAACCGGAAAATATGATCGGTGGGAAAATTGAACACAAGCCAAAGTTTGTGGATTTACAGAAAAAATTAAAAGTTCGTGATTAAAATGGTATGTCAGACAAAGTTGATGTATTTAATTATATTTTTTTTCCATATTTTTATAAATTCGACAAATCATTATAAAATTACGAATACAACTTGTGCTTTTTCCACCCCACGTTCGCGTGAATCCACACATCAAGCATAAATGAAAAGTTGATGACGTTTATGACCAAAATAACTATAAAATCATTTTTGGGTGGGGAGAAATATAGAGAGGAAGGAGACGGTTGTATTAAGGAAAAAAGAACAAAATTAAAATAAAAGAGAAATACACAAATTATTCAGTTAAAATAAATGTCCACTAACCTATTTTAAAATTTAAGTTGAATTTTAACGTAAAATCCAAACGTCGATTTATAAAGGTGAACCAATATTATCACTTATGGATAAGAGTTTCATGCACAACATTTAAGTCAATTGTATGTCGGTGCATAAAATCCATTTTTTATACTCTCTCCGTCCTTCATTTAGTGACACTCTTGTTTCGGCATACATTTTCACGTTTCTCGTTGATGAATTTTAAAATGAATATTTGAAGTATTCTTTCTTATACGGGATACTATGACACCCGTAGTATCCCGTAAAAAAAAATACTTCAAAAATTTATTTTAAAACTCATCAACGACGACAAGCGTGGAAATGCGTGCCGAAAAAATAGGGTCAGTAAATGGAGGACAAAGGGAGTACATGTTACTCCCTCCGTCCTGCTCAAGACGTTACACTTTTTTTCAGCAATTTTTTCAAGCGTTTTCGAGCGTCTTGATAATGAGTTTTAAAATAATTTTTTTAAGAATTTTTTCTTTTACGGTAGTATCCGGTAAAAGAAAAAAATCTTTAAAAAGTTATTTTAAAAGTTATTATCAAGACGCTCGAAAACGCTTAAAAAAATTGCTGAAAAAGTGTAACGTCTCAAGCGGGACGGAGGTAGTATTTTCTTTTTTAAAGTAGTTCTCACTTCATAAGTTATTTTTTGTTGGTGGTGTTGTAGATGTACATATTTTTCAACGAATTGCAAATAAAGTTATCATTTTAAAATGGTACAAAAGATATGAATTTCAAAATAGTATTAGTAGTGAAAGAAAATTTTACCATTTTAAATAAACGGACAATTATATGGGACATCCCAATAAAAAAAATGGACAACTAGAACGGAACAGGATGAGTATGTCATAAAAAATAGTTACATAGTTAAATTTCACATGTCACAAAGATAAAAAATAGTACTAACATGTTTACATGTCATTAAAATAGTTAAATTTCACGTGTCACAAAGATTAATTACACTTATGCTCTTTAATATCACTAAATTTGATAACACACATTTATTTATATTTTATTTATTTATTATTTTTATGACACATGACAAGCTAATATTTTATTTTTTACAAGCATTTATTTTTTATTTTTATGACACATGACAAGCTAATGTCACTAAATTTGGTAACACACATTTATTTATATTTTATTTATTTATTATTTTTATGACACATGACAAGCTAATATTTTATTTTTTACAAGCATTTATTTTTTTTATTTTTATGACACATGACAAGCTAATATTTTATTTTTTACAAGCGCAGTAGCTGCTCAACCGTAAAAATCTCACGATTTATAAAATGTCACAAATTTTCACAATTTATAAAATGTCACAAATTTTTTTTGGTGACATTTTCCTTATAAAATTGTGTCACCATTGCACAATTTATAAAATGTCACAAATTTTCACAATTTATAAAATGTCACAAATTTTTTTGGTGACATTATCCTTATAAAATTGTGTCACTATTTGGAGCATATCGGATCATTTTGTTGTACATATCATCCATTCTCTACACATACATATGTATTTTACCTAATAAAATGCCAAAATAACCCCAATATCACAAAACTTCAAGTCACAAGTCACATTCTAAGAGCTTAGAATAAACCACGTCAAATAAGTAGAGCTAGAGCTCTTTTGCATAGAAATAACTAATGCGAATATGTTCGTGCACTAGGGCTCCAAATTTTACTCATCCAAGCCCGCCACATTACGAAGAGCCCATCCGATTCCGTAGGCGGCCGCGCCGGCTATGGCTCCGTTGAAGAGCGTTATCCCCATCGACGCGGCATAGTTTTGCCCCGCGAACCTCGCCTTCGCGAGGCCTAATAGGGCGAGGGCCAATGCCGAGAGCACGCACGCCCCGGCGAACTTGATTTGATCGTTGTCGGTGAACGGAATGAGGATGATGAATGCCAGAATCGGAGCGCATCCGAACACGATAAACGCGACGAACGTGATGAGGCCGTTCTTCCACGGCTTCTCCGATTGGTCCGGTGGCACCATTCCCTTTTCGGTGGCCATTTTTTCGCCCACTAGTAGCTCCGGGTACTTGCCAAATATGCTCACCACCTATGAACAATCTTTATGTCAATTAAATGTAATTACTTAATTTTTTGAGTATAATTAACTGAAATTTAAAAACACGGAAGACTTGAATATGAGACCAAACATTAACCGCTTACCGTTAAGATCAATACACTTCAAAAATATATTTTCATGTATAATTAACTTTACCCAAAACCACATTCGCATCCCATATTTAATCTTGCAATTAATTAATTAATTAATTAAGTGGCAATCGTCGATTTTTAATTAATTTGACGAAAGAGTCCGAAAAAATGGATTAACATACCATGGCCGCATCACTAGCATCCATTCCAAGATCTTGATACCTTCGAGCCAACTCTTCCCGTTGATTTCCCCCTTCGTTTTCGACGTCCCATTTCGCGACGGATCTCTCCTTCGCCGCAACATCTTTCTCCGTACTACTCGACACGAAATCTCCGAACCCCATCGAAATCCCATCCGCCACAAGATTGGCAAATCCCAACACCAATACATCAACTGCAATATATACACAAAAAAATTGAGTTCCTCCAATTAAAAAAGGATATTAAAAAAATACCATCTCAAGGAAAAGTCGCCGGAATCGGAGACCGACCGGAGGAGAGGCGGCCTGCGGAGATAGAGGAGATGAGGGAGAACGACGTGACGATGGCGTCGAGGCCGGCGTAAACAGTGCTCTTCACGAACTCCCCTTTCCATGGCTCCTTTGGCCTCTCTTTTTTCCTCATTTCTCCATTGATTAGTGGAACGACATTCTCTGTTTCAGCCATTTCTTTTCTTTTTTCTTCTAAGAATTTCTTGAAAATTATTGCATTTGGATTTTTCACCGTGGGGTGTGAGATCTACTTGTGAAGGTGGCACGGTGACAAAAGAGGACGTGATGCATTCGTGTCAGCATGCATGGGAATCACGCGACACGTGTCGGAAGCCCAGATGGCTATGAGATCTTTAAAGGTGGTCAAGATATACTATGAACACGTGTCCTCTCTTGATGGGCCAACCCTCTACTCAGGTCGTGGAAACCACACGCTCCTTATTCGACCCGAATACCCGACTCCAATTTCACGGCCCAATGGGCCTCTGATCATACATAAGAAGGGGTAAGCATTCAAATTTTGGCTCGAGTTTTTATAAAATTGAAAAAACCGGAAAAAAAAAAACAAAAAAAAAAATCCCAACTAAACCCGAATTTCAAAAAATCCAAACTTGAAAAACCGAAATTAATTTCATCCAAAATCAATAATAAATAAATAATATTTTCACTATTACATTAAAACCATATATATATATATAATAGCAAAATAAAGGTCAAAAATCAATCTTAAATTTTTGTATTATTTTTCTAAATTCTAATAATTTTGCCTAATTAATCAATACTTTAATCTAATTAATATGTATCTTTAATCTAATTAATATTCATATATAATATAAATATATAAATATTGGTGATCGATTTAATTTTTTGAACTGATGGATGACATGTTAGTAGTATATTGATAACTAAGAGCTTATATACACAACATATTTGATTGGAATATATATTGATAACTAAAAACTTATAGATAACTAAAAATTAATGTTTGCCGTAATAATTTATAAATTTTATTTAATTTTAACTATTTCACATTAGGGATGGCAATTTTCCCGCGGGAACGGGTACCCGCGGGGACCCGCCCCTAATGGGGCGGGGGCGGGTTTATATATCCCTGCCCCGATAGCCCCGAAACCCGCCCCGTTAAATAAATTTAATATATATATATATTAAATTATATTTAAATAATAATTTTAGTATTTTATTTTTTTATAAGAATATTAAATAATTACTATTCTTTTATTTATTTTTAGTGTAATTTTAGCTTTTTATTAATTTTTTAATAAAAATGATTTTTATTCTAAAAAAATCATTTTTTTAATAAAAAAATAAATTTAACGCATACCCAATGGGTACCCGTTGGGTACGCGACCCCGGCGGGTATGGGGATGGGAAAGCAATATCCGCCCCACCCCGCCCCGTTTACATCCCTATTTAGAAATGAAATATTTTCCTGACCCTTTTTTTTTTGTTAATGTAAACAACGAGTGACTTTGAAATATTATCTGTCTTTATCTTTTTTTATATTTTGATAATCAACGGGCGGCTTGGCATTGAAATTGAGTACTAACTTTCTAAAAAATTTAAGTTCTACTTATTAGCAATCCAACAAGAAGAAGATAAATTAGGAAAAAGAATCACACCTATCCTCAACTTACCTAATTCATGAATCCTGCCTGCAGCTTTTCGATAGTCAAGATTCATGTGCATAACAACGGGCAAAGTGACAATAATAATGTGTACAACTTTTCAATGGTTAAAGAACATTTTGACATTTAAATACAACTTTTCAAGAAATTCTAAGTCTTCTTGACCTTTTTTTTTCCCCCCTACTACAATGACTTTAGCAACGAGTTGTTTAACATATAAAGTAAGTGCAATTTTTCTATGAATTTTATTTCTCATTCACCTATTTTTTTCTAATATGATTTTAATCCTAACAATTATTCCAGTAAATTGTTACATGATTATCATTTTAAATATGAAAAATTAGTGTAAGGTTTAATAATGACGACTAAGAATTTGGTCAAAAATATAAACATATTCATTAATTCTAGCCCATAACAATTTTAATAACTTTTATTTGATTTGCTATATGAGAAATAATTTACAAATATCATTCTTAAAAATTTAATTGGAATACTCACCTATGTATTTTCTTAATCAAAATCTCGATTTCAAAATGAATACAACTACCCCAAAAATTAAATGTCCTTGACCCATTTTCAATTATATCGAACAATGGGCAGCTTAACATTTCAATTGAAAATTAAACTACTCGAGAAAATACATATTTTCCTGATCTAATTTTTTTTGTTTATGCAAACAATGAGTGACTTTAGAAGTATTATATCTCTTGGCCTATTTTTATATTTCGATAATCAACGGGAGGCATACCATTTAAATCGAGTATAACTTTAAAAAAATAATAATAAGTTCTACTTCTTTGCAATTAAATTAAACAACTTGAGACATATTTTTTCTGACCTATTTTTTCTGTTAATGTAAACAACGAGTGACTTCAGAAGTATAATATTATCTCTATTTACCTATTTTTGGATTTCGATAACCAATGGGTTGACATTGGAATTCATTACAATTTTTTTAAAAAAAAATTAAGTTCTACTTCTTTGCAATTAAATTAAACTACTCGAGAAATGACATATTATTCTGACCTAATTTTTTTGTTAATGTAAACAACGAGTGACTTCATAAATATTATCTATCTAGCTTGAGCTATTCTTGTATTTTTATATTTTTTTATTTTTGTCTTCCAATTGTTTGGACTTATAACTTTCCCAATTGATTTATAGGGTATTTAATGCAAGTTAATCATATTAATTTTTTTTAGAGAATCAATAGGATAACCCATGTAAGAAAAGAGTTTTAAAAAAATAATAATAACTTGACATTCAAAATGAGCATCTATCTAAGAAATGTTACATCTAATTGACCTATTTTTCTAATAATTCGAGAAATATTACACCTCTTTATCCGATTTTTGAATTACATAGAACAATGAATGAATGATTTTATAAATTGCCACAATACTATTATGTAAAAAATTAACATTTATATTCTTATATATTTTACTTAAAAATTGTAAGTGATTCTGTCGAATTTCGACGGGCGCTACACTAGAAAAATAGAAAATTAAACGAGAAAGATTCTCCCTTATTAACATTTTAAAAACATATAGAATTAAAAATATTTTTTTAAATGAATTTTAAAGTACTAGTATCATTTTGAAACAAATAATTAAATATATTTTTTAATTTTTACTAAAAAATTGGACCTGTCGAATTTTGACCGGCACTGCACTAGTAAAATCAAATATTAACTAATTTCATATCAAATACTACCAAATTATATTTTATAACTCGTACTAGGTTTCGGTGAAAACGCGTGCCGAAAAGTCAAAAGTCAAAACGGGACTAATATAGCGGGATGAAGATAGTACAAACTAAACATTGCAATCACCAAAGATAAATTACCAAAATATATAAATAATAATAATAATAATAATAATAATAATAATAATAATAATAATAATAATAATAATATATAAAATGTTAATAATAATTATAAAAAAAAAAACCCGACTCAAAACTCGATATACGAATTGCACTAAGGAAAAAAACAATACCGAAATTACTAAACCGAAGAACCCGAACTTTATTTCGTTTTTTTTTTTTGTTTGTTTTCGGAGAGTAGTCATCTTCCCTAAGGAGAGGACGTGTTTTTCGGGCCGGGCCCATAGTAAAACGCATTATGTTTATATGTATGTATATACAAGATTATAATTCAATCAACATCTCAATGAAACTTTAAACTTTGCAGGGATTAAAAAGGGGACTATATAATATAACTAATAGATAATTAATATTAAGATCTTATAACATAATTAATGAAATGAAAATTTCATTGCATGGTTAAAGTTAAACCCATGGAGTCTACCACAGGATAAATTTAGACCAGAGGTCTCTTCTCCTCATCTTCTTCCATTCCTATCTGAAAGCTGCTGCCGCTGCTGCTGTCTTCGCCGCGTCGGGACTCGTTATCGGCCTTCGGCTTCGGATTCGGCCTACTCTTCGAAGGCGGGTTGTTCTCGGGCAACAACTTCAACACGATCCCCATTGTTATGAGCAACAACCCACTCCCATGTTGTTCAGTCAAAGGTTTGGTGAAGATCATGTAAGAAAGCAGCAATGTCACTGCTTTCCTTGCAGTTGTAACCTAATGAAACAATCAAGATTTATCATGAGCTTCCTTTTTTTTTTATCAGGATCGAGAAAATGTTCGATTGCTCGATTAAATTTTGATCGAAACACATACCATTGCGGTGGTGGCTGCTCCAAAAAGGGCGATGAGGGAGAGGACCGAGACTTGCCCGATGAAGGTCGCCATGGCTTCGAAAACCAGAACTCCGTAAACATAAGGATGCTGCAGAATCATACAATCATGTTACATACTTATTTGTGAAAAGCAAACAATTCTCTCTCATCATAACAAATAAAGTTTCTTGATCTGTATACCTTTGAGCAAGAATCCCAAGCCTTGAACAATTCTCCGGTGAACACCATTGGTGGAATCAAGAAAGGCATGCCTACGAGCGTTGAGCAGAAGAGCATTTCCGTCTGTGGAAACAAGAACAATTTCAAGTCTGATCTTCGACTAATAAAGCAGAGAATACAACTCGAGAAAAGTACACGATCCTCACCTGTGTCGTCTCAGGATTCATGGTGAAGATAGCTTCTTGCAAATTCCCCAAGAACGCGTCCATAACAAGAGCTCCCGATACCATCATCACCCCAATCACACTGAAGTTCGGAGAAGTTTGTGCATCGGCTAGGGTAAAGAGGATCAATCCCACCACCAAAAGCACAGCAGATATATACTCGTGAGGAGGGTATTTTCGTCTCAGACCCGGTATGAACGCCCCCATCACCATCACAGGAAGAACCTGATATTCAAACAACACGGTTACTAAACAACTAGTTCAAAGATAAAACACCATATTTCGACACTAATATTAGTTCGATCATATAGGAAGGATTGGTTGGGACCTTGGTGGATTTGAACATGATCTGGGCTGGATAGTTGAGATAGGCCAAAGAACCTTTAGTGAGGCCATTCGAACCCATGAGTACAGCCGAGAGCTTCACGTAACTCTTCCATGGATTCACCATTTGCTTCGTGGTGAATCCTTGGAGATATATGAGCAAAATGTACACCCATCCTTGCACAAAGGTGAAGTACCATCCATAACTGCATTTACAGAGATGTTCATAGTAAGGAGATGACACAATTTCTTGTAATTTTTTGTATAATTAGTGGATAAATTAAGCCTGTTACCTGAATTGGAGTCTGTTATACACATATTCCTGAAATTGGTGAAGATTTTGTCAGTTTGTAGCTTTGGAAACAGAAATCAACAAACACAAATATGTGGAGAGAGAGGGAGTAGGATAATAAGACAGAGAGTAATGAGTCACACTAACAGTCAAAGATTGAGCCCATATCTAGTAAATAGTAAATTCATGAAAGAAAATATGGAGATAAGAACAAATCTTTTGCTAATTACTGTGAATTTACTTATGAAACTGTGATTTGTAATTCAATGTGGAGTAAGCAACTCGCTAGTGACGACAAACCAGAAATCACCAAATCTCTCTCTCTCTCTTCACACCAGAAACGCTTGAACTTGAAGGGAAACAGAGAAATGCAAATGCAAATGCAGCTAGGAAATATATTTCATCCGGAAAAACAGAGAGCTGAAATAAAAGGATTTTTTTTTTTTTTTTTTTTGACTTGGCATCAGAATGATGCAAATCAAAACCACCTTCCCCAGAAAGAAGAAAAGCAGAAAAGAAATGGACTAAAAATCAACAGAAAAGAAATTCACAGCCGCCTTAATCATTCAACAGAATCCCACCTCACAAAAACCAAATACTAATAAATTAATCACTTGTTTCTCAAAAGGGAACAAAGAAATAATCGCCAAAGTCCTAACATCTCATTTCACAACTAAAATTTACCAAATTTTCCATGATCAAACCATAATACAAACTAAATCATCACACTCACAAACCCTTCAAAGCTGAAAAACGAAACACATTCATCACTCCAATATCATCTTCTTTGCCAAAATTGCACCGAGAAAAAGAAAAGAAAATAATCAGAATTTACCTCACAGATCCCATTAACAAGATAACCGAAGAAAAACCCAGTAGAACAGATGAGGAACTGGTGCCACCTGGGCCTCTCCGTCAGCGAAATTCCGAAGAGAGAACGCGCCGGCTCCTCATTCTTCATCTTCTTCCTCTCTCTCTCTTCCTCTCTCGCTCTCTCTCTCTCTCTCAAGAACGGATTTTTATACGCAAAACGAAGCCCCTTTCTCCTCCTTCGAAATGGGTTGGCATGTGCTCGAAATCGAAGCCCGTAGGAGTGATTTCAACGTATTAGCATGTTGACTTTGGCATCAGAAACAGAGAATTTAAGGCAAAACGTATCGGTTCCTCTACGTTAACAACAAAACAAAAAAAGAAAAATATGTATTTAAATACAGTGCGCCTGCACGTAGCTGCGTTCATTAAAGGGCAGGGGAGGAGAAATGGAGCGTTTCTAGAGAGAGAAAAGCGCAGAGGGGTTGAGCATTTTAAGCAGCTTTTATGCGGGGAGAGAGAGAGAGAGAGAGCGGAAATACGATTATAGGAATATTAGGGAATTGATTAGGTGCATCTTAGCTGATTCGGCAAGTAATTAATCGCGATTTAATTGCGTTATCCTCTGCGGGCGACACCGCCGCACCAACTGTGTACTCGCGGGGTGGTAGGGGGAGGGGCCCACCGCGGACCTTCCTCTGATGGCGATGCATCTCACGTGACTTGCACGTGGCCTTTATTTTATTTTTTTTCTATTTTCGGTTTCGAGTTCCGAACGAGAGCCATGGGGCTTGTTTCGTAAAATTCGTAAAAGAAATTATTTTCCGAAATTGATTTGATTATTATTAGAGAAAATTACAGTTTTGTTTTGTGTGAATTTCACATGGAGTATGGAGTTGTTTCGTAAAGTCCGTAAATTTATTGATTAAAAAAAAGTGTGACACGATTAGCAACTATCACGAGTCTTGCCCTTTCTTTTGTGAACTTATATGTAATGCCACGGCCTCAAGCGTATGTTAACGTGAACATAATCGGATTATCGGGAAAAAAAGAAGAAGTATAAATAAAAAAATAAAAAAATAAAAAGGATATACATTAATAGTGTGAGAAGACAATAATAGATATTCATTGACCTCGTATTTCATCAATAATTTTCTCCGTGTTCCTATATTTTCGATGATAAATTAATTCTTTTATCGTGTTCGATTGTTTATGATGAGATGTCTCCGACCTCAAACTTCACTACTCTATATTATAGCCATATGCAAAAATAATTGGTGAAATAACAAATTTGATGCGGAAGCAATTGTTGATTTTCTATTTTTGTATATTTTTCAAGATTATTTAATTGTTTTTCCCATCATTGGTGTGTATATTATTTAACCATATTGTATTTAAAAAAGACACGGATTACTAAAATGGACTTACCTTTTTCGCGTAAAAAATGGACTTACCTTAGATCGGTTCCAATTTGGGTCTAAATATTTAATTTGTTTTTACCCGTCAATTCTATATTTAATGATTGTTTAGTTTTGCAGCTCAACATAAAATAAAAAAATTGAAAAAAAAAATGATATCGTGAACGATAATTGAGATGAAGATTAGATACATGGCTTAAAAATCGAGATTGAAGAAAAATCTTGAAATTTGGGAATTTTATTATTTCTTTAAAGGGTCAATTATACTTTATGGCTCAAACTTTCAATATATTTTTATTTATGACTCCAATTTCAATTTTTTTTTTAAATATCCTGAATTTTTAATTTTTTTTTTATTTATGACCACAATTCCAACCTTTTTCAAAAATGTTCCGAATTTTCAACATGTTTTTTGAAAATGGCCCGGTTTTTTTTTTTCCTGTAGCCAAGAAAACATGTCATTATTTAATTGCATGTTTTTCACCATAACTATAATTTGAGCTCTACTTATTTGACTTAGTTTATTCTAAGCTCTTAGAATTTGATATGAGAATCGATGATAGGAGAACCAATCTAGTCCATTAATTCATCACCATGAATTAAAGGAAGATGTGTCTAATTTCCAATGCGCAAAAGTAGATTTAATTTTTTCGCATTCTTCAAAACGAGTCAAACACATTATACCTATCAATTCAAATTGATTAAAAAATATAAATTTACTCAGTTAAAAAAAAAAAAGTTTATATTAGTTAAATGTAACATTAAATAGTATACATTTACTCGGTTAGAAATAAAAGAAATATGTATTACTTAAATGCAATATTCATTCACTCGGAATCAAAAATAAAAGTAAAGTAAATAATATTCTTTCTTCAGAAAACACCATGCTTCATTATAGTGGAGATCAAAAGGTTTGATACGAAGAATTCAGGAATTGCAAACTCATGAAATTCTTAAAGTCATCACAATCGGCTTTCTGTGGTTGAGCACATGAAATCCACATATATATAAATTCACTTCATAGTACACAATTCACTTTCACCCAACATTATATGGGAAAATCAACGCAAGAAATTAGCTAATCCAACATTAACAAGCTACAGTTATTATTAGATAAAAGAGAAATGATATGCTAGTCACCTATTCGTGGGCACATCGTCGTTTTATCACGTTTGCATTGTTTTCTTTTAATTTTAATTTTAATTTTATATTCTAGAGTCTTAGAAATTAATTTAGAAATCATAAATTTTAATAAATAAATAAAAATCAAAGCTCGATTTAAAAATAAAAAATAACAAATCGAGCATTGATTTTTTAGATTTCATGATTTCTAAATTAATTTCTAAGATACTAGAATGTAAAACAAAAATAAAAATTAAAAAAAAAAGTAATACAAACGTGATAAAATGACGAGGTGCCCACGAAAATGCCCACGAATGGGTGACTAGCATATCATTTCTCTTAGATAAAATATCCAAATATTAATACAAGTCTAAACATAACTGGAATCAAAATAATACCAAAATAATAGAAGTCAGGAAACCAAAATAAATGTCAAATCAAACCTAAGAACCCTTGGAGTAACATAAGCGAAGCTCTAGGGCGAGCATCATCAAAATCTGAGCATGAGCAAGAAAAAGAGTACTCTCTAGAAAAGAAAAAAAAAGATTAAAAAGTACAACAGACATATTAACGAAAATACTTGCTAGGCAAGTTGGTGCACTTGTTTCGATAGGGATCGTTGCCAAGATCTGCAGTCATATGCCTTTGATTAGCCGGCGACAAGCATCGCATCATGAAGTGAATGAATTCGCTCTTGAAGTTCTTCTGAAAGAGTCGGTTATGTCTCGACGGTGGTAGATCATCACCTACCAAATTGTCGGAGAGCTTACCCCTTAGATGAAAATATGCAATACGATCATAGAAAGTGTTATGGCTGTTGAATTTAAGCCCAGAGTAGGCCAGGATCCCCAACATCCACTCGTCACCGTCGCAAGTCGGCACTTGAATCTTCTCGTCCCTTGGGGGCTCAAGCCCATCTACAAATCATGCACCTTCGGAGATATCCAAACCCCCTGTCCATTTGTGCATCTTCATCCAAATTCACCACTGTGGCGCCATATTTGAGGCTGAAACCTTGTTTGTGACGGTAGATATGCGCAACACATATCTTGACGTGTTGCCGCTGGGGATGAATATCTTTCAACGCTTTAATGGCCCTCGTTATGAAGTACCTGATCTCGTTATAAAGTCAGCTAGGGTTGGAGAGAACTAATGTGTTTAGACTCTTTTTCGATAGATTTGGGTGATGTCGTATGTGTGCGTGTGTAATGAATGACTAAGGTGTTTTAATGCCACATGTCATGTACCACTAAAACAAAAATACTTTTTAAGGAGATTAATGTAACTTTAAAAAAATCATCTTTTAATTAGGACTGTCATTTCGATTAAAATGACTTAGACAATAATAAAATTAATATCTATTAAATTCTCGATTTGTAAAAATAAATAACTTAAAATTATTTTAAATAAAAAATTAGTTTCGGATAGTGACATTGAAGATATCAGAAATAGAAATAAAAAATAATAACTCCATATACAGAAAACACATTAATCATATAAAATCTAAGTCTTTATGTTATTGTAAACATGAAAATCACATTCTCTTATTTTATGAATGTATTATGATCATTTGTCCATTATATTTCTAAAATCAAAAATGATAAAAAGTTAATAGTGTTTTTATTGGTCACAATTAGAAATATTGAACTATTTGTCACAATCGAAAATATTCAATTACTTGAGAGAATATTAATAATATTTTTATTGGTTGGATATTTTTTTTATTAATTAGTACAGTGCATGAAATTAATCTAATTCTAAATTATACATAAATAATATATCTATCATATATTTATCGAAAACACACCATTCAAATAATAAAAACAAACCAAAACACTATAATGAAAACATAATTACAATATTAAAAACCAACTAAAATATTGATAACTACAGTATTAACTAAACACTAATAACTAAAATTAAAAACAAACCATCAGTTCTACAAAATGTCTCCATTGTTGAGATTCAGATACATAGCGAAAATAGGTCTACTCATTGCATCATCGGAGCTTGGCCTCAGAGCCACATCCGGGTTGAGCAGGACGAATACAAGGTCTTTCAATCCCTGCTGAACTCTTGATCATGGCGTACACAGGTAATCGGCGACAGCTTGCATCCGGTAGAAACATGTTCATGGATCTATCGATCACATATCGCATTAAAAAAATAGCCTTTGGCACACATTTTGTCCACAACGTGGTATGAGAAGGTCTCAGAATTAAACATCAACTCGAGGGCAAGGATTCTGACCCTCCACATATTCACTTTTATTGGAACAAGATCATGTCGATAATTGACATCAAGCTCTGGGGTCTTTAGGTTACGGACCTCGGTCGGCTGTGCGGCGTAAGACCACTCAAATCCAACATTCCAATAGTCTGAAATAAAGGTTGATAATGTTGCATCATAGCCAACTTTAATCGTCCCCACAAGATTTATAATAATTTGGGAGGCATAGATGTTGTTTTGAGATACCCTTTCATCATGGAATATTTGTAGGACATATAAGACTTTGAAAAGGATGTGGATGAGTCACTTCTCGTCCATTTTGCACTGAAACTTTCCCACCATCGCATTGTTCTGCAACGAGTGAATTCACTCTTGAATGTCTTCTGAAAGAGTCTATTATGCCTCGTCGATGGTAGATCATCACTTACCAAATTGTCAGGGATCTTATCCCTATAATGAATTTCTACCATACGATCATAGAAAGTGTCCTGGTTGTTGAATCTAATCCTGAAGTAGGCCAACTCCAAGGCGAGGATCCCCAACATCCACACATCATCCTCGCAGGTCGTAACTTGATTTTCTCGTCCCTCGGGCTCTCGAGCCCATCTCCAAACCATGCACCTTGGGAGATATCTCATCCATTTTTGTTACTTCATCCAAATCCATCACTGTGGCGTCATATCCAAAGCTAAAACCTTGTTGGTGACGGTAGAAATGTGCATCACATATCTTGTCGTGCTGTCGTAGGGGATGGATGTCTTTCAACGCTTTGATGGCCCTCATTGTGAAGTACATAATCTCGTCTTCGGACGTCTTTGCTTCATTGAAGATTCGATTGGAGTACACCAACCGGGGAGTAAAGTTCGGGAATTCTTGAAATGCAAATTCAATATTTTTGTAGTGGTCAATAAACATGGATATACCGTTCATGCCTCAACATCAATCGCCATCTGAGTGCATAATTTCCCATTCACATTAGTCCAGACAAATTGTTCTCCTATGCAGTATAAACATCCAAGACCAACCAATAAACTTTCTAGATTGGTTTCATTCAAAATATCTTACACGCCTTAATCTTAATAGCCCGATACACATGAATTGGGGGTGCCAGACCATGTACGGGGTAACAGTTGTTGAGCTTGTGCCGTATCTTTTTAAGATGTGATATCGATTTGTTCTTCCACATAAGTATATCGGTACTAGCTCATTTTGTTCTTGCTCAAATCATATATATTAATATATATATATATGTGCAATGTTTATTATCCCAAGCAGGCATATATATAGAGTGACTAGAAACTTGAAAATCTAGCTCATTTTCGGTCAGTTTGGATCTGGTCGTGTGTGTGTTATGAATGATTAAGGTCTTCTAGTGCCCCACACATGTCTTACTAAACTCGTACCACTAAAACAAGAATAGATTAGAGATAATAGTACAAATAGATTTTGTTATTTCTCAATCTCTGTTGTTTCTATGAATGGTCCATTATGGGTAAAACGTGAGTCATTTTGTTTACAGATACTGTAAGAACTTTATACAGTTATATTTTCAAAACCGGTAAATAATTCTTATATGGAGGTTATTCTTATATAATATTTTACATAGAAAATTATTTCAGGTAGAAAAATATAATGATTAATTTACAAACCACATTCATTAACAAATTCATATATTTAATTTCATAAGTTGAAGTTAATTTATGTGATTAATTAACATAAATCGCAGTTCGAACAAATGGTACCCAATGACTATATTATGTATTTCGTGGCAGGGCCGTTAACGCTCTAAATCATCCATCCCCTTAGTCTAAGTCTAAGTGTCTCGAGTCCATTATGGGAGTCTAAGTCTAAGTGTAGATCAATTACCTAGGCAGTAGAAACTTAATTACTCATAATATTCACTTCACATATAAATATTATAAAAGTAAAAGGACACATACTCTGGTAAATATCAAATACTAGGGCAAGCCCGTGACAGAGGTACATAGTCCGAGAAATTTTTTGGTCTATCTTATTCCACATGGTGAATAGTGATCTTAGTTGTGAAGTTGATGATATTTTATTAGTCCAAGGATTTTTCTACATTTCTGAAGTTTATTTAACCAGGTCAATACCTTTTGGACAAAAAGATTATGACACCAATGCAACTATTTTCTACCATTTCTTCTTTTTCTAAAGACCATAGAAACTTACTCTTGGGGATAGCCGACATAAAAGCAAGCCCATGGTAGAGGTACATTAAACGAGACATCCCGGTAGGTTTCCCATGCTTTTGTCACTCCCTCATGAAAAAAAAATTGGCAGCTTCAAAGGATGTTGGGTCATTCAAATCAGGTCAGTATGCTAATAGGAGGTGTCCATAGTTAAGCAGCTGCAATGAAATTTAGGTTACTTTCAGCATCAAATAAAATATCGGAATGATAATAAAGACATTAATATAAATAACACGGGCATACATCGTCAAAATCATCTTTTACGCTTATGAGTTTGAACTTATGTTCCTTCAGTTGCGCAGCTAAGAGAACCATTCTTGGTTCAAGCCATAATCCATGTAGTACGCACCTAAATATCCATCTAACCCCAAAAGAAAACGATCGGCAAGTTTCAGGCATTTGGGACCCACTCCATCGTAATATTATATTCATCAAGCAATTGATATGCAAAAAAATCAAGACTAAAGTCACCCTATAGAAGTTGATGATAAACAAACGGTACAACCATATTTCATGTGCATATTTTCTTATTATGTACAACAAAAAAAATATTAACACTTTATAACTTAACTAATACTTTATAACTTAATGTTTTTTCTAGTAAGCTCGTGAGGTTGTGGTGGTCCTCGAGAATGGCCTATTGTTTAATCAGATTATTTAGTGTAATTGATTTTTTTTTTTTATCAAACGACTAATGTCCAATCTACATCTATACTAAAGTGATTTTAATTGCCAAATATAAAACAACTGTTCAAAATATTTCCAAACAACTTTGGTTTTGATTTCATTCCTTCTTGACATCTGATTTACATATGTCAGATGCACTCTAACTTACACTACGTGTATAGATATTTGGAATAAGTTTTTCCTTGCATTTGAATCGTAATACTTTCAAGGATTCGGTGAACTGCTAGGGGCTTGTGATGGCTCCAGCTCGGCGGCAAACAACCAAATACATTGATAAGGAAGATGTGAGCATTGTTGCTTTATCAACTAGGGTTGGAGAGAACTAAGGTGTTTGGACTCATTTTCGGTCGTTTTAGATGCGGCCGTGTGTGTATTAAGAATAACTAAGGTCTTCTAGTCCCTCACATATGTCATGCTAAACTTGTACTCACAAAACAAGAATAGATTAGAGATAATACAATGAAGAGATTATTTTACAAATATAATTTGTTATTTCTCAGCCTTTGTTGTTCCTATGAATGGTCCATCACGGGTAAAAATATGAGTCATTTTGTTTACAGATACTGTAAGAATTTTATATAGCTATATTTTCAAAACTCATAAAATATTCTTATATGGAGGTTAAATAATGTTTTGCATAAGTTGCAACATTTTAGGTACCTCCTAAGTTTCTTTATTAAATAATTAACTTTACACAGTTACAATGTTGTTTTATTTTGTAACCGTGTATACCTATTAATTCATTGAAAATAAAAAATTCGGTTAATATTTGATCAATCAACCTATTTAACTTTTAATAATATCATAAGTATCAATAAATGATACTCCAACCAACCGTGTATTATTTTTTTTTTTAATTAAGGTAGAAATTTAAAATGCTTCAATATCAATATCGTAAACAATTCTACAATTTTGCCCAAATTTTTTCACAACCTAAATTCTCTCCAATTTTCCCTCTCTAGATTTTGAAATTTGGATGGTATAATGTGAATGATTTTATGATGTTTATATTTTGTTGGATTTTGGGCTACCAACCATTTTGAATTAAATAAAAAGAATAAAATGGAGATTTGGTTGTTATTGCAAATTTTTATTTCAATATATTGATCCCCCATTTTTGAGGGATTATAGAAGTAGGGGTGGAATCTTATGGATACTACTTCTATTAGTGAGAATTAGGAACCAATCCAAATCATTCTTTTTATACAATCCAATGGTGAAGATTAATTCTTAAATTATGTATTTTAATGATTTAATGTTTTTCTTTTTTTTTTTTCTCTAATTTTAAAGGGCAATTTAGGGAAGCCAAAAACTAATAAGATTATGCGTCCTTAATTCACTGACCATGCCGCTGAACTACCTATTGAGTAGAATCTATGATTTCCCTTTGTAAATTTATTTAATTATAAATTTGGCCATTTGAATGGTGAGAGTTGAGGGACAATAAATTATAATTTGTGTTGTGGTCTTAATTAATTTGTTATGGGCCTGAATATTGGGCTAGTGGTATGATATGGGCCCGTCAATAAATCTTGGGAGCCCATATAAATTGGACCATCGTGTTCTCACACGAAGTTGCACACCATATATATAGAAATTAGAGCGGTCCAACGCTCCAGCTAGGCCGGTCCGACCGGAAGCCATTGGGATTAAGTCAAAAGTCACCGGAAATTTTATCGGGATGCAAAAATGTTAGCCATATCAGCTCATAGGAAATTTTATAATGTAAATTTGATCGGGTTGATCATGCCAAATCGAGCCACCAAAGTTTAGACCATTTCAAATCAAGTCGGACCGGTTCAAAATTTTATCGGATCTCTAAATTTGCGGCTCATATTCCATCCGAATTTATTCTGGCCAGATCATCGGACCCACCCTACAGACCGGGCCAGTCTTTTTTTAAAAACAAAAAAAACTTTATAAAAAATATACATAAGCAAGAACAACAAATTTTAACATTAGACAGTCATAATATATGATTATATACATAAAATTAGATTTCAATGAATTCATTACATCTACATCTAAAATTATATGAACATACATACTATAACTCCTCAAATAGACACTATATGATTAAAGTTTCTCAATTATACTTAAGTATCTTATTTCCAATTTCACCTAGCAAGAAAATCAAGAACAAGATCATCCATCAAAGAATCCAAAACCCTAACTTCCAATTCCTCACACAACTCTCGTTGTTCTTCTTCAAACTTGCTCCAACAAATTCCTTTCTCTATATCCTTCACAAATGACTCTCTCTCTTCCTCCACCTCCCATTCATAGGATTCCTCGAACTCTCCATCCATCCATGACTCTGCAATCCTCAAAAGCTTGCAGTCGAACTCATCATCGTCAAACTTTCCATTTATGGAAAGTTCATCTATGAAGAAATCAAATATCACTTGTTCGTCATCGGTGTAGAGTTCTTCTTCTTCCTTGACTTGCCTCAAAAGCTGCTTTGCTTTCTCTTCTGCAGTATTTACTTTAGAAATGGTGATTTCTGGTTTGGGAGTACTTCTTTCTTGAGTTCTTCGTGTGGAGTCGCATTTTGCTCCTACAAAATCATGGGATTTTTTATTATGAGAAAATGAAATATGTATATATTGATATAATAAAAAAATAAAATAAAATAAAGGTTTCCTTTGTAATGGGATGAAGCATACATACTTTGAATATTTTCGAGGATTGGATGAAATGTAGTGAATTCTTGAAATGGTGAATCAAGAACTGAAACTGGGCTTTGTTGTTCATGTTCTTCAAATGATGATGACCAATCACCCTGCAATTAATTAATTAATTAAACAAAAAATATTAGATTTATCTTTCAATAATTGAAAAAATAAAAATTATTTGATTTAGTGGAGATATGTATTATAGTCTACCAGCAGACATAATATGAAACAAAATAGATGTCAACCCTTGTCTCTATTAATTATTGGTGTATTTTTTTTTATTTTTTTTTTGTGATTAAACAAAAAATAAAATATATTTCATACGTACACACCTTGGGATTTTTCAACGTGGCAGCTGCATATTTACCCCAGAAATCCTCACTTTCACCGCCCCACGCCGGTAACTCCTCCGCCGTAAAATCACTGTCGCACCAGCTCGACCTCTTGCTGCATGTGGTTGCGGTGGTGGTGGTGGCGGTGCTCCGATAAGGCGACGGCGGAAAATGCAGCGGCGTAGGGTCATCCTCGGCCAGGTCCCTGAACGATCTCCACCGTAGGATGTCTTTGACTTTGACTTTGACCTCCGACGACGACGGCGCTCGTCCGAAGACGGCGTCGTTCTCTTCCTTACCCCTCTTGGTCAACCTTCTGGAGATGCTCCTGGGCAGAACCGATGGGGATTTCGAGGAGGCGAGTTGGAGGAGCTTGATCACTTTATGGACGGCTGAGATTCTGGTGGCGGCGGCCCTCCTCGACCAGCTTCGGAGCAGTACGATGTGGGAACTGTTTGACTTCGACGATGAAAGCGCCGTCGACTTCGAAGCATCGTCTCTTAGGAAATCCTTGAGCAGCATGGGACGATGATGATGCTCTAATGGAGAAATTTGTCGGTGGAATCTTGGAAGAATTTTGCTTTCTTGAGCCATGCTTGAGTTCTTGTGTTTCTTGAAGAAATTTGATGTGAGAGAGAGAGAGAGAGAGGTAAATGTGAATATTGTGTGATCTAATTAAGTTGGATTGGGAAGTAGATATATAGAAGAGAAAGGAAGGAACAATGAATATGGAAAAAATGACAAACAACACGTCGAAGCAAGGATGCTTCTAACCGATGGATTTATTAATTTAGTTTGAGGGAAAAAAATAAATTACTACGGAGTATAATTTAAAAGATGCATGGAGGAATAATATTTTAATGTTTGATTGTGTTGAAGGATGTCGGAGAATAGTTAATTGTAAATAAATTTAATAGTTTGCAGTCGATGAAAAAAATTGTCGGTGGTTGTCGTAATGCTATTATGCACTTACATATTTCGGTGATGTATTTGGCCATATATAGCTTTTATCAATTCATTAATATCTTGATTTGTATTGAGATAATATATAGAAAGTATGTTGTTCATGATAGAGGAACTCGATCGACTAAGATGACATATATAGTAAGATAAAATAATGGACATTACTTACATATAATTAAAAATCCAAGATAGATTAACTAAGAAAATTCAAAAAAAGCCCAGATAAATAAAGTTGTCTGGTTTTTTCTATCTATTCGGTATCCCAAATAAACTTTATCTCGAGGGCACGTGAAAGAGGTATGATTTGGGAATAGTATCCTCTAGTCACATTTCAGTGTACCAATCGTGTACCAAATATTAAAATTTATTAGTTTTTATAATGTCTTTTTATAAAAATAAAAATAATTATATTATAATAAATCATAATAAATATTTACATCTAAAAAATGGAATTTTAAAAAATAATATACCCTAATTTTGGATTTATCAACCCTATTTTAGCTAATAAAACTGAAACTAAATGCTAAAAAAATAATTATAAACCCTAATCGGATGGGTGAACCCTAGAAAATAATTATAAAATTAAACTAAATCATTATAAATTAAAATTGTTGAATAAAAATACATAAAATTAGTATAAATTAAAATTTGGTACACAATTGGAACATTGAAGTGGGTACAGATGATCCTAATTGTATGATTGTGATAAGAGAAAACTTTTCATGATTTTTACCTTATTTAGCCCTATCTATTATTTTATTATAAAACTTAATAAACGGCCTTTACTCAATTAAGAGGACATGGTAACCGAATCTAAATAATGGACACAAAATCTAAATCGATAAATTCATGAAACTCATGGTTTTGGTGGCATGCGAAGAGGGGGGAGGAATTTGCTAGGTAGCTGCAATAATTATTGAAAAGGTTATAAGGTACAAACCAGACTGTGTTCTTTGTCTTGTTGCAACCGTGGATTAACATATATAATTAGTTAATTACTTATGTTACTTCAATTTAGGTCTAATGTCGGGATGTTTAATGACAAATTAAGTGGATGATGACAATTATAGAATAAATAATTAGTATTTGTTCAACTTAATTATTAGATCTAGGTAGAGTGTGCACGAGACTTGAAGAAGATTATTGTAATACCAAAAAAGATTATCATGCAATCAACTTAATTTTATGAAAACATAAGTCTAGGACATTTCTATGAGTGTGTTATATATATATATATATGTTATTCATACAATGTATATTTGATTTTCTTGTGTACATGATCCATCGTATTATATATGTTTGGTTTCAAATTGTACTATTTCGACATTAATTAATTAATTTAGTAATATATATATACGTATTTTGATATAATGTAATGATGAACAATGCTAGCTAGCTACACTTAAAAGTTTCACCAAAATTTAAGATTTAGATCTATATACTTGGATTTGTAGCCCCCTCGAAGCTCTCGCACATTCATTATTATTATTATTTTGGAAAGCCATGCACGTTCTTTATTTTATTTTTTTAAACGAAGGAAATTGCAAAATGCGGCGCTAACCATGCCCTTCTCTCTCTCTTTCTTGGTTTGATCATGCTTAATTAGTAGGCACGTAAGCAATTAGTTGCATAAATAATATATTGTTGTTGCAATAAGAGGGACCAACAAGATACAAGAGAGTGGTCAACTTTAACATGCTCATCAATTAATATTGTGTTGGTACACCATCTCATAATATAATATACAAGACGTGACATACATAAATCGAGCGGAATAAATTCTTATTCCAACCATGCATAATATACTACACTACATACGTCAACTAATTAATGTTGAGGCATATAATATATTCCTTATAGAATAATGCATAATTATGCTAATTAAGTTTCATTTTTCGTGATTGGGACGTTAGATTTTCAGTTGGCTTGACAAGGTCCATTAATTTTCAATAATTACATAATACTATTAAACTCAACTTAAACAAGTGTACGTAAGTGTGAGGAATAAAAAATAAAAACTTAAAATTTAATTGTAGATTTACCATTTAATTGTGAAAATCGTAGAAGGTCAAATATCTATCTATTGATTGTTGTGAAAAATAATCATAAAATTTTATTGAAAATAATTGTGAAAATCGTAGAAGGTCAAATATCTATCTATTGATTGTTGTGAAAAATAATCATAAAATTTTATTGAAAAAAAAAAAATCGACATGAAGTGATTGAAGTTGAAGGGATGGGGAGGGACGGTTGAGGAGGTGTTGTATCGAAGTAAAGTTTAGATTTTATTGGCCTAACTTTATTTTCTAGTTTTTGATAAATAATTATGCAAAATCTTATTTTTGATTCTCATACATGGGAAAACATACAAATCTTTATTTCTTGTCTACTCGATTTCCCACCAATGTCTGCGATTGCTACGTGGCCGGTGCCTATTGGTGGCCAACACGTGCAATTGCCTAGGTTTATTTGGATGTGATGAGAAGGGATCCTATGTTTTTCTCCTATGATATTAATTTTGAATGATACTCACTCCATCGATACTTTAGAGACATTATTTATGTATTGCTTTTATCATCATTATATACTAATACAACTCATGACTTACAAATTTCACTCACATCACATTTGTCACATGATCGGTTAATTTATCCACTATAAAATATTCACATTCACCACTTTTTTATTAAAACTTGTGTTCGATCAACAAACCACAATTTTTGTAGATGGAATAAGTGTTAATTTTGGTTAGTGACTGCTACTTTTTAAAAATAAAAAGATTTTATTACAAATCTATATTAATATACTAAAGTAGGATAGTGTGTTTCCCTCCTAAATTTTTGATATTAGAGCCTCTTTATTTTTTTTTAAATAAAGTTTTTCATATTTCAAGATTTATTATCATTTTCATGTAATTTTAAATGCATTTATTACATTGAAAAGTCTTATTTTTGGTTCATTAAAGTTTCACACATTATATAAATTTCAAATATTATTGAAATTTGGACTAATTAATTTTTCTCATTTCTTTATTTTACTTAAATGTATTTATTTAATAATCTATTAAATATATTATAACTTTAAATTTTAACGTCTCAACAACTCCCAATTTAGTATTTCATTTTATATACATTATTTTTATTTAACTATCATATAAAAATAATATTAATATGACATTTGGAGATTAATTATGACTTATGAGAATTTGTATCCCAATATTTTAGGTATGCATGTGTCTCTTACAATTAGCTAAATAAAAAATTACAATTAATTAGAAGTTAGATAAATTTCAAATGATAGTTCAATATTAGATATTGTACGTTTGGTTATATTTTAAATTTTTCTTTGTATTTTTAAATCTATGTAACTTTTATTCAATATTTATAGGATATATAAAGTCTTTAAATTTTAAAATGATAATATGTCTATATAGATACACCATTCTATTACTATTACAAACTAATTTTAATTGGAAATAAAATTATTTATACTATGCATCGCACGGGTACAATACTAGTGTAGTATGGAAAATGGAGAAGACCCTAAACCAAAATAGGAGGTAGAGACAAAGCCACATGTATTAAGCCCTATCAAAAAAAAAAACGATCTTGTAAAATTATATATATATATATATAGAGAGAGAGAGTTTGGTTTATATAGATTTAAGTCTTAGTGTGCGAAGTGCGAATTATGCTTAAATTAAAGTTATACAGAATCATGCTTAAAGTTATACGAAGTACAAAATTATGCTTATGGTGCATGTTGTGCTTATGAGCACAAAATAAGCCATAAGCACAATTATGTTTAGTTGTAAGCATGATTTTGTATAGCTTTAAGCATAATTCGCACTTCGCACATAAATTTTATATGTATGTGAACCATTCTATATATATATATATATATATATATATATATATATATATATATATATATATATATATATATATATATATATATATATATATATATATAGTTTGGTTCATATAGATTTAAGTCCTAGTGTGAGAAGTGCGAATTATGCTTAAACCTATACAAAATCATGCTTAAAGCTATACAAAATCATGCTTATGGTGCATTTTGTGCTTATAAGCATAAAATAAGCCATAAGCATAATTTTGTATCATAAGCATGATTCAGTATAGCTGTAAGCACGATTTTGTATAGTTTTAAGCATAATTCGCACTTCTCACACTATGATTTATTTGCATGTGAACCCTTCCCTATATATATATATATATAGTGTTAATCATAATGCAAAAATCCATGCTACTATATTGTAGTACAAAATATATTCCTCAATTCTCTAACACAAATCCGTCATGATATTTTTGTAGCTATGCTACGCCCGTGATCGGAGGTTCATTCATACATCTAGCAAGTTGGGGAGCATCATTTATTTTCTTAAAAAACCACGTTGCAACTTCGAAAATCTTTAGTTTCCTTTTTTCTACGTCGAGCTTAATGAAAATAGGTGAAATTATTTGTTGCATACTGATCAGTGATCATATGTTTATTGTTAAACCAAGTATATACACACAACCGAAGTTTTAAAGCAATAGTCGTGGAAACATTTACATTAGTATCTAAGGTTCGAATAATAAAAAAAGTACTCCATATAAAATAGAATCCAAAAAAGAAAAAAATATTTGGGCTTCAGATATGGTCTAATTACAGCGAGGGTAATTCTATCCACAACCCCCCATTTACTCTTCACAGGCCCCATTTTAAAAATAAATTAAAAATAATATTGCTTTTACTAATTTACCCCCACAACCCCAAATTAAATTGATGAATGCATAACTACAGCCCCCACCCATATTGAAACTCCCAATCGCAACTTGCAGAGAACAACACCATCGGAATGGAACAACACCACCGCCACCCTGCCCTCCAGCCCCACCGGCTTCACCGTCGGAAATCCCGCCACCCTTCAAACCCTATTTCCGCCGCACATGTAGGTTTCGTCGACGCTGAACTGCGTCGCTAGCAAGAGCTTAAACGCGTGCTCGCCATGCTCAATGCTCGACACATACTTAATCCAGCTTATTAATGAATTTCGGCACGTGCGTCACGTAGTAGCTGCCGACGAGGGTGAAGCTGGACATGAGGATTGAGGTGAGGATGGTGGCGGACCTCTGGAGCAGGACAAGGGCGCCGAAGGCGAGGCCGAGGTCTGGGTGCAGACGCAGTTGGAGAGGAGGACGAGGAGGCCGGAGAAGAAGCGGGTGGCGGAGGGCTTGAGGGCGGCCATCCAGTATACGCAGGTGAAGAAGGCGGCGGGGAGGACGAGGGACATGGGGAGGTCGGCGAGGTTGAGGGCAACAAAGTCGGAGAGGCGGTACATGCCGGAGGCGCGCTCCTTCTCGAGCATGGTACGCTCTTGGGGGAAGGTGAAGACGGCTTGGAAGAGGGAGGTGAAGCCCCAGAAGGTGGCAGCGAAGAAGAGGAGCCCCACCTTGTCTTGTAATTGGGAGGCGTCGGTTTTCCACTAGAGGAGTCCGGCGATGACAGAGACGGCGGCGACTTGTACGATTTGGATGGAGAGAAATAGTATGCCTCCGCTCCTTGATTCCTCTCATGAACAGAACAAATTGTCAATGCAATGGAAGAACACCATCGGGAAACTTCGGGAAATAAAGATCATAACTGACGAAGTGGCAACAAATTTATACGACACATTTTCATTTCTTCTAATTCTAGCTATTGTGTTCTCTGCAATTTAAGATAAACATGGGGGGCTTTACGATTTATTGATTCCGAGTTTCAATTTGGGGGTTGTAGTCATGTATTCATCAATTTAATTTGGGGGCTGTGGGGTAAATTAGTAAAACAAATATTATTTTTAATTTATTTTTGAAATAGGGGCTGTGAGGAGTAAATGGGGGTTGTGGATAGAATTATCCTTACAGCGAACGCGGGCCCATTATTGGAACGCCCCTAGTTCTCTCACAACGGTTATTTTTAATTTCCGTACTTGTAACTAATTCGTTAAAAGAAATAATTAATTTTTTTTACCTTCACTGTTACCTTCTTTCTTTCTTTCGCTGTTACTCGAACTACGAACCCCAAAGCTATGAAATGATCGTTGAGTGATCGGCGATTTCTACTAATTTTCCACTCCAATTTCAATGGGAGTTGGAGGGCACTTCTGGGATTTGCTCAAACCCTACGCTCGCTTCGAAGGGTTTGATTTCTTGAGAAACAAACGTGTTGCGGTGGACCTCTCGTACTGGATTGTGCAGCATGAGACCGCCATTGAAGGCTATACAAGAAACCCCCATATCCGTATTACCTTTTTCCGAACGGTTAATCTTTTCTCAAAGGTACAACTCCTGTTTCTTGTTCATAGGTACTACTACACTCTTGTCTTGTGCATGGAGTTTTGATGCAATTTCAAGTCCCCTTTTGCTCTGATTATGGTTTTCTTTGGAGATATATTAGCTTGAAGCCTTTGATTCAAGTGGGTTTTAGTTTAATTGGAGGAAAATGAAGTTATTTCATTGTCCTGGATACAGTAATTCATGCTTTGTAGTTTGAAATTTTGGAATGTTCATAATCTAGGCAATGCACATGATGGAATCATTTAGTAATGTATATTTGGATATGATTTCGGTTTGTGTTTTACAATATTAAAGTGGTTCTGTTCTGCTTGGAGTTATAATCATGAAATTGGATTATTGAAACAGTTTGGAGCGTATCCCGTCTTTGTCCTCGATGGGACTCCATCTCCATTAAAATCACAGGCAAGGATAATGCGATTCTTCCGGTCGTCGCGTATTGACTTGTCAAGTTTGCCAGAGGCAGAGAAAGGTGTCTCAGTTGAAAGGAACGGAGCCTTCAAGAAATGTGTTAAAGAATGTGTGGTGAGTTCAGTACTGTAAACATCATGTAATGCTGGATACAGGATTCGCATATCTGTGCTTTCTGCTTGTCTTATTTATGTTGGTTACGGATTTCTCGAATAGATGCTCGTGCTAGATAATGCACGACACTTTATCATCATTATTATTTTCTAAATGTTGTACGTCAATGTCCTCATTGAAGTCGAGCTATCATGTTCTGATTTAGAAACAAAATGTACTTTGTTAATTATGCGCTAACTGAATCTGCTTAGAGAATACCGGATGCAAATTACATTTGGTAATGACTTAAGATGTGCTTCAGAGTTTGTAAATTGTTCTTCTTAGGGTAACCCAAGAGATATTTGATAGTTCCTTTTTTTTGGTAGGAATTGCTCAAACTCCTCGGAATGCCTATTTTGGAAGCAAAAGGGGAAGCGGAAGCTCTTTGTGCTCAGTTAAATAGAGAAGGGCATGTTGATGCTTGTATTACTGCTGACAGTGATGCATTTCTATATGGTGCTCAGTTTGTGGTGAAGCGAATCCAGCCAAACTCGAAAGTGAGTGCTCTTTGAACTGTTTTAATTCTAAGATGAATTACTTTTACCTACTATGAACTACACAGGATTTATATTATGTGCATCAAGTGGAGAGCGAGTGTTGATCATTTGCATTAAATATTCCTTTTTTCTTCTAAACTTGAGAGTTGCCAGACTTGGTGCTTATAGAAACATAGGATGGCTCTGTTCATGGCTTCCATTAAGCACTTAATATCCATTTTATGACTGAGTTTTCCTGAATCCATTCTGATATAATCATGTTTTATCCTAGCTCGAGTTGGTATTTCAGTCTTTTCATGACTTCTGTAAATTTTACTTTCATATCTTGGGCAGGAGCCTTTTGAATGCTACAATATATCTGATATCGAGATAGGTCTTGGTCTAAAGAGAAATCACTTGATAGCTGTTTCTTTGTTGGTTGGAAGCGACCACGATTTAAATGGTATAACAGGAGTTGGGCTCGATACTGCAGTTCGTTTTGTCAAAATTTTCAGCGAAGATGAAATATTGAACAGGTTTGTGTTTCTTATGCTTGTCAATTGTTTGTTGAACTGTGAGGCATTCAAAGTGTCACTCTTCTAATAATGATTTTTGGCAATGTTTTGCTTGTTACATAGGCTGCATGACGTAGCCAGAGGAGATCCACTGGTGATCCAGGGGCATGATGGTGAATCTCCAAGCTCTTCGAATGCTAAATCTCTGAAGCTTAGATTACCTCACTGTTCTCACTGCGGGCATCCTGGAAATAAGAAAGTCCATCTCAAGTTTTCTTGCGAAGATTGCAATTCAACTGCTGGACAGAGTTGCTGTCATAAACCAGTGGGATTCAAATGTTCATGTTCATCATGTGACTTGGTACAGAGTTGTTGAGCTTTCCACTTTTACCCTGCCATGTTATGGTCCTTTGTATTCCTTCTTTTGAATATAATTTTAGTTTTCTTCTTGCATTTTCTTAAACTTAGTGTGCTATCTGATGTCAGGACAGGGAAGAAAAAGCTAAGAAGAAGGATGCATCTTGGAAACTTACAGTTTGCAGAAAGATTGCATCCGAGCAAAATTTTCCGAATGATGAAATTATACAAATGTATCTCAGCAGCCATCATGGAGTTGGTATGTGGCCTAGAACTTGTCATATGTCATGTTTGTTTGCATCAAAACCCAAAACATGTGCTGATTGAGGAGAGCAGAAAAGTATAGAATCATTGATTTCAGTAGTTTCGCAATCAAATGTAGAGCTATTTCTAGATTTCTGTTCCTCCGAGATTTTGTACCATGTCTTAATTTTACTCTATCTATTCATGTCAAATGTCAACCACTCTTTAATCTGTTTTTTTTTTTTTTTTTTTTTTTTTTTACTTTGAGGCAGATGATAAACCACACATACGATGGGAAAGCCCTGACTCAGAAATGCTAGTCGATTACCTTGCTTATCGGCAAAACTGGGAGCCATCTTATATCAGGCAAAGATTACTTCCAATGTTATCGACTATATATCTGCGAGATATGGCCTCAAGTCCAACCGATGACTTACTATATGGATCATATGAGTTTCATGGCATTCAGCGTGTTAAGATAAGATATGGACATCAATCCTATGTTGTTAAATGGAAGAAAGCTGCTACCAGCTTGAGAGCTGCACACCAAATTCCTCAAAATTTTGATGTACAGTCGGTAATTGACCTCGATGAATCTCTCGATTTGAATGAAGATACAGATGCTCCTTATATTCATATTGAAGATGGAGGTTGTTTTTTGTCGACTGATGAAGATATGGAGCTTGTGCAAAAGGCTTTCCCAGAAGAAGCCAACCAGTTTTTGAAAGAAAAGGTGAGAGAAAGTCTCTCTCTAAAAAGTGGGACGTTCTCTTATTTCCATCATGCTGACAACAGCCATGTTGTATGTGACAGGAGTTGAAAGAAATGAAATCGCGAAAAAAGAAATCGAACTTGGGTTCTGGAGTGACGCCTGAAAAAAAAGAAGCATCTTCATCTGGTGGAGTGCAGCTAAGTATTAAAGAGTTTTATCGGTCCTCCAAAGTGCGTAGCTCAAGCAAGGGTGAGGAGAATGAGGAAAAGGGCCCTGGTTCATCTGAAGGCAAAAGGAAAGATCCAAGTTCAAGATTGTCCAAATCTGCCAGGCGCCGCCTCTTATTTGGATAATTCTTCTGTAAATCAAGCTGCACTAATCTAACATCGAGCTTCTTTTTTCTGTGTTTGGTCTTGTTGATATGATACTCCTTCCAAGTGTAAATAGCCGTTCATGGTTGCACTCAGCTGTTTGGTATTACATGCTCTCTCCCTCTCTCCTTTGTTAGAAATTAATTGCTTTTTTATCTATGTCATGATGTGATTTTAATGCTACAAAAAGCAATCAAAACGGCGTGAATAACTCTGATTTTCTCTCATATGCAATGCAGTAATTAGATAATTAATGCAGAATCTTTGTATTTTACATGCTTCCTGTACCTGAGGCCTTTTTTGGCTATTTATCTAAATTTCATGCCAAGATTCCCATTTTCTCCATTTACTCTCTGTTCTTGCATATGTGAAGTGATGGAAATCTTATCATTACAGTTTTGTTAGTTGATTACTTTCTGACTTGTGAAACTTCAAGTGCGGTTGTAGCAGTTATTGGCCCTTTCATTTTTGAGAAAATAAATAGAACATATGCTATGAAGTTCTTTCTGTTAGTTTATCGACAATTATCCTGTTTCTGTGAGATAGCTACAGTTTATCTTCCGTACTTCAATGTATCTGCATGAATATAGAGAAGACAGCAGCCTTGTAAGTCATCTAATTCCTCTTACTGCCTTTCCTTTTTTCAGTCTCTCGTCCATTATTTGTGATAATCAAGAATCTCTTTATATCCTTTACAGTTCCCTAGGATGAATGTGAATGAAGCTATCTCTATTGGACTTCTAGTAGTCAATGATGACGTAGCATGCCAAAACAAAGTGGCAAAGGTGCTCCGGCGCTGCAATTATGAAGGTACAAATAATAGACGAGAAGAAGCTCCATCTTTTAGCTTTGAGGTTGCATACATATGACATGCTACGATTTATTTGAATCGATGTTTTTGTTTTTCTCCTCAGTTCTGCATACTGGAACTGTTTATGATGCTTTGCATGCAATTTGGGAGAATACGGATAGGCTTGATCTTGTTGTTACAAATTTACAGAAGTTAGAATCAGAAGGCCTTGCAATCATCCAAAATATTAAACGAAGGTTAAAATTGAATGTATTATGTAAGTAAAAGCTTCTTTTTTATCCTCTTCCGCATCATTTATATTCTCTTTGTACTTAGGTAGCATATTACTTGCAGTGATACGTAGTGACGGTAGGATCGAGCCAAAAGGCGAGCTGCTTAGTTTTTCAGCATATGCTTTGAATGGTTTGAGCATAAATAGCTTCAATAATCTTTTGGAAAATGCAAAACGGGTGAACGAAGACCTTAATCAGCAAGAAAATGTTGAGAAAGCATCCATTTCTGCCATTGAAACAAGTAAGGCTTCTCCCTCGATGAAGGATGAAACACGATTAAACCAAAAGGGTAAGGCTGCGGATTTTTATGGGGAAAGAAGTGAAGATAGTAACGATGATCACCAAAAGGGAAAGAAGCCAAGGGTTACTTGGACAAATGAGATGCATCAGAAATTCTTGGATGCCATTGACAGATTGGGATATGAGAGTAAGTCGTTTTTTTTTTTTGCAGTTCTTGACAATTTCAGTATGTAATTTTCCCCTTATTTTGGCAATATTTTCTTGTTTTGGGCAGAAGCAGTTCCCAAGAAAATAGTCGAAGTTATGGGTGTTCCTGGGCTTACGAGGGAGAACGTTGCCAGCCATTTACAGGTTCTTTTCTTGTTTGATTTTCAAGATCAATATTAATCTAAAATTTATTCTACTGTGGAAATTATGAAATCAACATAAGATTTTGCAAAGGAAAGGAGTCGTGAAGTAAAATTAAGTTTGTATTCACATGCGATGAGATCTTTATGTTTTAATGCTGCAAATATGATTTTTTCAAATCATTAATGAAGAATATCTTTTCAAATCATTAGTGAATAATATCTCATCAAATCCCATCATTTTATGACCATGTTTTCATGTAATCATATTCCTCTCATCGTCATTAACTTCTTCTTTCAAGAAAGCTAGTTGATCTTCATCTTCCCTGCAGAAATATCGATGCAGCATGAGACGAACGCAAGAAACTATCTTGGGGTCCCTTCCTTGCAGAAGTACGAGGAACGAGCTCCGTGGTTTGAGCGTCCTAACCTCACCTTCCAATATGCCGTCTTTTCCACAGAGCTCATACCTCCCTACTGTCAAAGAACCGAAGCTGCAGTATATTATTAATGCGGGCAATGATCTTGCATTCGGTTCCAGATCAGAGAGGCAGTTCTACTCAAGAATCGGAAGCGATCTAAGTGGAGTGAGAAACATGATGCAAAGAAGAGACAAACATTCTTCGGTTCCTGACAATTCCGACACCAATAAATTCGTCGGGTACAGATTCATAGGCAACCAAATCGATTATGGTCCGATCAAGACCAACACAGATTCTATGATGTCTACTTCAGAGAGATTAAAACAGCAGTCGTCCACAAGCTACGTTCAAAACCACCCGATTCCAGATCAAAGAATTGGAACCGGATCTTCTCTACTCGAGAGCTCTTCATCAAGATTTCATGGGACTGAAACTGCAGGAATCACTACCATCAACTCATCTCAAGAACCGGACTTTCTCTCCTCGTGCTCCTCGAAAATCGAAGATCTTTTCCGAGGCCCTCCAACTCTAAACTACGTGCGACAATCTGGAGATTGCAATGGCACGTTGCTCGATCAGAATGCTTCGATCCTATCCCTTCATCAAGATTTCTCGTCGCTGCGACCGGAAAATGATATCTCCGAGCAGAATACGGCGGCGTTCCTCGACGATATCTTGCGTCGTTCTCCACCTCCACCATTGTTGCCTCAAATGTTTCAAGATTTAGATGAGGTTTTTGAGAGCGATGATTCGTTCATGAATGCAATAGGAAACACTTACGATCCATTTGATGTACAAGAATTTGATGACACATTGTTTAGCCAACAAGATAATTAGATGTCAATTAATATAGGAATTTGTAAATTAATAGAATTTTATTTTTCTTACTAAATATATCCTTTTTTTGTTACTTCTATCGCTTATATCCATTGTTCTAAAAGAAGGCTGACTTGGCCGCCTAAAAGGCGTCTAGGCACTAGAAGGTACCGGACTGTCCCGATTAATAGCAAGACGGTTTGCTCCAGGCGGCGATGAATTAATGGCATCTAGGCAGGTGCCTAGGTGGACCTAGGCATGTCTAGACAATCCTAGGAGGGTTTAGACGGGTTAGTCGGGACTTGAAGGGCTGTAAGATTAAATTATAGTTGAAAAATTATGGATTTTATATTTCAACTTATGAATATCATGTTTAAATATATGAAAAATTTGACGTAAATTTTGATTTTATACTAATCCGTCTAGGCCGTCTAGGCACCGCCTAGACTCCCGCCTAGGCCGCCTAGACGCTAATTGCCCCTCCACCGCTCTTCTAGCGTCTAGTGACTTTTAGAACACTGCTTATATCTTAATGAGAACATTATAACATTCTTTCTAGATATAATCTGAAAAGGAAATGAAGATTGCCAAAAAAAAAAAAAATGCTGTGTTATTTTTGTATATTTAAGCAAAAAAAAGATAGTATCTTTTTCTAATTAAAATGACTGAAAAAAAAAACCGATAAATTGGAGTATGCATAGAAACAACTGAAAAGAAATAGAGGAAGTAGACTGTCAAGTGCAGATTCTAATGTCTTAGTTCAGACTTCAAAATCAAAATCAAGAAATCAAAATAACGATTAAAGCAAAAATCTTGAAAGTAATAAGTTATCCAATCAACGGCTACAATGAACAGTCTCCTGCATCCGCTCCGGCCAATCGTTTCCCTCCACCAAACCAGAGCTTCAACTTCGCCACCGGCGCACGATAGCCTCACCGCCGCCGGCAAGCACGACGACGCATTACCGCGTATACGGGCCAGCACAACCTCAGAAAAGAAACCCAAGAGGCAACAAGACGACTACCACTCCACCTTGAAAGCCCTCAACTCCAAAGGCCGTTTTCCCAGAAAATCTCTCGGACAGGTAAGTAATTCATCATTCTATAAAAGAATCAATTTTGATATAGTTATTCTGATTTCTCTTCATTTTAGCACTATATGTTAAATGGGTCGGTGAATGAGGAGCTAGTGGCGGCGGCTAATGTGAAAGAAGGTGATATAGTGTTAGAGATTGGGCCAGGAACTGGTTCTTTGACTAATGCACTGGTTGAAGCTGGTGCAACTGTTCTTGCTATCGAAAAGGTTGGATTTGTTGTTAGTTTTTTCATTTTGTCACTTATTATTTCTAGTCTGTGGCCATGCTAGCATGATTTAGTTTCCAAGATTGAATTTTGAGTTCCTGAATTGATGATGGAGTTCAGTTTCTTGGATACATTTGCCTTTTACTCTGAAAGATGTTGATTTTATTTTTTTCGTTTCCTGCTAGCATATTTCTTGGAGGTATGAGTTCTGGTTTAGGTTCCTTTCATAATTCAAGAAATGCATCACAGTTTGCAACTTGTTTCGAATAAGGTATTTAGGAGATAGGAGATCAGACTGTTGCTGTGTGAAATCAATTAGTGTGTAAATCGGAGAAATGTGAAGTACCTAATGTGATTCGGGGTCTCTACTCAAATCTTAACTATGAAACAGTGTGTCGAATACTTTTATTGGAGGAAGTTCTTTTCTGGGGCCTGAGGATATTCAATCTTAAAACTGAGTAGATATTTATAGGTCTAGTTTTTATGAAGTTGAAAACTATATAATGACAAGATTGCCTGCTTGGGCTAGTGCTGGAGTCGTATGATAGGAATGATATTTAAATCGGAGAACAGAGGAAACATTTTATTTTCTTGAGAAGAGAGAATGAATGAAATAAGAAACACAATGAAAAATCTAAGGCGTTTTAGAAAAACTCATTCCTTCATCTTAATTGCTTCCATCATGTTTTCGTCATGTGATAATGATAAGGTTAGGTCTGCTTTTGGAAAATCATTCCGGATCTTGAGTTGGGATTCATGAGCTGCATATGGGAAAAACAATTGTGATTAAGTTTACTCCCTCCCAGTATAAGATTCTTGATCTTATGATTTCATATCTCTGCATGGCTTTTCAGGATCCTTATATGGCATCGTTGGTGAGGGAACGCTTCAATGGATCAGAATGTGTGAAGGTATTATCTCCTTTCTTTAAAATTCTGTCAAGCCTCATTCAATGAAAATGAAGTAATTCCTGTAAAATTGTATCTTGATGGTCTTGTTTTCTCTGTTTCAACATGTAGGTATTGGAAGAGGATTTTACGAGATCTCATATACGATCTCATATGTCCTCATTTTTGTCGGCTAAAAGTCCAGAAGATGGAAATGTATCTACTGCGAAGGTTTGGAAGCTCTATCAACTAACTTTATTCTATACTTTAGGCTTTAATAATTTTTGTCATTAGCCTTATAAGTACATAATCTTTTTGGATTCAATTTTGTTCGGAAAACTAGTTTTGAAATGAGATCTTTCCAAGAAGATCCTGGCGTGGGCATTACAGCATCTTGCATTAATGTTTGATCTGTCACGTTTAGGTGGTAGCAAACATACCTTTCAACATAAGTACTGATGTGGTGAAACAACTGCTTCCAATGGGAGACATCTTCTCCGAAGTGGTTCTTTTACTTCAGGTATGCGATATGAATTGCTGGCTATCATTCTACTTTGTACGGTCTGTTTATATATCTCAAGTATTAACCATACAATACAATTTCAAAGTGATAGCTTCACCGTTTACCAGAATCTGAGGTAGCTATTAAGGTGCTAATCAGAATTGTGATGGTTTTCGTAACAGCATATTAGTATCCTACAAGTGTCAGCATCTGTTTTATACTTTTATGTTCAGATTAACGCATATTTTCTTCCCTGTAATTTTTCAGGATGAAGCAGCTCAACGCTTGGTCGAATTTTCATTAAAGTCGTCTGAGCATCGGCCCATTAATATTTTTGTCAACTTCTATTCAGGTAATACAATTTACTGCAAAAGGAAAGAGTGTGCTAACTCCTCCTCCTCTCTCTCCATCTCTCTCTCTCTCTCTCTCTCTCTCTCTCTCTCTGCAAAGTTCAACTATTCATAATAACTGCAAATTTACTTTCCAGACCCTGAATACAAGCTCAAAGTCTTGAGATCAAATTTCTTCCCCCAGCCTAATGTAAGTACTTCATCATATTCCATCACTTCAAGTGCAATCCATGCTTCCAAAATGTGGCTTCGATGATGTGAGAAACTCACTGTTGTTAGGTCGATGCTGCTATAGTCGCGTTTAAACTAAAACAAACCGCGGACTATCCCCATGTTTCCTCCCTCAAAAGCTTCTTCTCCATGGTAAAGCTCTCTTCCTCCATTTTAGATGATTCAAGATTACATTTTTCAACTTTTCCAAGATCAGATTTTTCGTTACGATGATTGTTTAGGTGAATTCTGCATTCAACGGGAAGCGAAAAATGCTGAGAAAATCTCTTCAGCACATTTGCCCTTCACCTGATATTGAAGCTGCTCTTTCTGCTATTAATCTCCCTCCCACTGTAAGCTTCATTAATCTTTTCTATCTTGAGTTAAAAGCACAGTTTTTACTGCAGTTTTCGTCAGATTATTTACTGCGATTCGATTCGTGTTCGCAGTCGAGACCCGAAGAACTCACGTTAGAAGATTTTGTGAAACTGCACAACATGATAGTGAAATTATAGCAGTGTTGAAGAAGATGAAGATGAAACACAGTTTAGAACTGGTATTGTAATAAACCGAATTATCTATTCCTCAGTGTAAATAAAATCATAATTTTTCAATAAATTTCCTCCATTTGTATATACAGTGGATAAATTTACACAGCCTCTACAACAAAATATATAAATGAAAAATACATGAAAATTCTCAAGCATGAAATTGATAAACCAAATCAAGGGCCCTCGATTTAGCACGCAGAGGATCGGACTTCTCTTCCGCCTCATATTCAAAGCTTCGCCGCTGCTCTGCCGCCGCCGCCGAAGGCGAGAGCGGCCGCTTGTGCCTCTTGTTCTGTATAAAGCACTCCTTCATCCGCCACGCTACCTTCTCAACAGCACTGGTGGCGGGGCGCGAACTCTGCTCCTCCTCGTCATCCTCCCCCATCTGCATTGGCTCGACGGCGGAGGAGACCGAGTTGTCGGGCTGCGGCGGGTGGTGGTGGGAGAGGAAGAGAGAGAGGCGGTGGTGGGCTGAGTGGAGGGCGGAGTGGATTTGGAGGAGTTGGGATGGGTCCGCTGCGGAGGGCAGCTGCTTCGCCATTAGGGCTGCGTGCTCCAGAACCGCGGCGAGGTCCGCCGCCGGCGGAGGCGGAGGCGGTGGCGGTGGCTCCGATTCTGTTTCCACCTCCATTGTGTGCGATATGCGATTAATTTTTTAATACAGCCTCTGCCTCTTATTGAATTTGACTAGTATCAAAATAAAAGCCCGGCCCAAGCCCAAACCCAAGCCCAATCAGTTTGTAGGCAGTCTTGGGCCTAATCGATAACTGGAGTAAATTTAAATGAATTCGGATCCTCTTATTACCTAACGGTGTGATATCTTCTATTGCATCGTTAGATAATTGCAACGTTTCCACAATATTTCCAAAACCAACTATAATGAAAGTTTTCCATAATGAAAATAAATTGATTGCCTTTTGATGAGCATATCATGCATGCAGTTTTATGTTATCTTGTTAGTTAATGCTATTCAAGTATCATCGTTCTTGCATATAAATTCCTTTCCTCGTGCACCTTTTGCTTTCTAACACTGTTATTTTATTGCTAAATAGTTACACTCTCCTTGTTATTTGGTGAGAGAGAGAGAGAGAGAGAGAGAGAGAGAGAGAGAGAGAGAGAGAGAGAGAGAGAGAGAGAGGATACTCGTGTTTCTATTGAACTCATGCATGATTATTTGCATGTTTTTAGTATTTGAATTATGTTAATGTTAATACATGTTAAAGTCACTTTACACCATAAATTGTGTTAAGTGAGGAATATGTAAATTTTTTTGAATCTATTTGGAATCATCCGCTCATTAGAAAAGGAGAATCACAGAACAAATGTATCTCCAATTATTATTTTTATATTATCTTAACAAGAATAAATTATGGCAATCGTCAATATGAAGTAACTAAGTATTCCAATGTATATGCATATAAGAAATAAAAAAAATGATTTCCATTATAAAATCACATACATTATACGTAATATATATATATATATATACATATTATAAACATGCCAAATAAATTTAGAAATTAGCTAATTAATAAACAACAACAATGTTTCCCGTGCGAAATCCCGGGGGCGATACTAGTATGAACTTATAATGAAGTATTTGAAAATGAATTGGAAGGTTAAAACACATAGTATATATAAGCTTCAACTTCCTTATCTTATGCAATGTTAATAGACACGTTAATATCATGTACTCCAGCTTCTTTTGATGCTACAACTAATCTATTGTTAGACATTTAGTCCATGTGTGGTGCAAGGAGGGGAATGGAAATAATAACTACTCCCTTCGTTATTTTTGACTTGTCTCGTTTGTTGAATATATGAGTGGTACGTATTACTTTTAGAGGCAAAAATTAAAATACCCCACTTAGACATTATAATATCAATAGTAAGTATGAAAGATAAAAAAAACACAAAAAATACCCATCTTTTGGCATGGTAGACAATAATGTCCTTACTTTTAAGCAATGTTCTAAAAGTCGCTAGGCGCTAGTCGGGATGTGGAGGGGGGACTAGCGCCTAGGCGGCTAGGCGGGGACTAGGCGGATTAGAAAATAATATTTATTTTTATCATTTTCACATTATATCATCAGTTATAAACTATATTAATATATATTATTCATACTTTTATTACCAAATTCATGATAAAAATATAGAATATGATAATTAATAGTCTAATTCAATAAATTTCATAGTCTACAACAAAATTTTATTACTTTCAACAATATCAATATGTATTGAATTCAATATTTGCAATCTAATTTAGCACTGAATCCGTCTAGTCATTCAAATCACGTATAAAAATAGCATAATTAATGTAAATATCGGTTAATTCACACCTAGAGACTAATTAAACTTTAATCTGACTGAAGTTAGAATGCGCTAAGTGCCTAGGCGGATTTAGCAATAATCGGGCGGTGGGGTGCCACCTAGCGCTTAGGCGGTGACTTTTAGAACACTGCTTTTAAGCACATGGGTCTATCTTCTCTCCTTTGTCTCTCTTTACAGCACACACAACCCCTCTCTCTCTTTTCTTCTACTTTTAACGTTTTTTATTTGGGTTAATTACCAAAAAAATCCCAAACTATTCATCGTTTATCGAAAATACTCTGAAATATTGAAAATAACCAATTAAATCTTAAACTATCAATTTGTTATCAAATCTATCCTATGTCTAATTTCATCAATCAGACATTAAATATCGAATGTATGGTGTGCACAGAGAAAAGCTCTATTTCCCTTTCCTCTTTTTCTTCGGGGAGGGAATTCTGGACGTGTTTAGGAGAGAGAGTGGAGGGGTTAAAGAAGAAGAGGAGAGGGAAAGAGAGCTTTTCTCTGTACACACCATATGATCGATAAATATCCGAATGAGAAAATTAGACATAGGGTAGATTTGATTGCGAAATGATAGTTTAGGATTTCATTGGTTATTTTCAATAGTTCAGAGTATTTTTGATAAAAGAGGAATAGTTTGGGGGTTCTTTTTGGTAATTAACCCTTAATTCAAATGACATGTCATAATTTGTAACACTATAATTAATATGACGTATTTTTTTGCGACATGTACTTTGTACCATATAACATTATGACATATGAATTTTGTCACAAAATTTGATTCAATGTTGTAGAATATACAACATTTTTTGTATCTCTTTAGTGTTATATCATAAATCTTGTTTTTTGTGCGATGTTAATTAAAATGACACGTCCTCCTTTAATTTGTGACACTAAATTCATGCGACGTGAAGTGTCATGAATTGTTGCACTTAAAAATTTTGTCCCGGGAATTTGATATTAAGTCTCAAAATATACAACACATTTTACATCATTTTTTAATTATGTCAAAAGATTTGCATCACGTGTATGACCGGCAGAGACGGAGGTAAGGGGGGGTAGTGGGGTCGTTGGTCCCCCTGTGATTTCAAAAAAAAGAGGGGTATATATGTAATTTCACAAAATAAAATAATAAATAATTATTTTTTAGAATTAATTTGAATTGAGAGCCATTTTCATTACTCAGAACAGAGTTCCCTCGTATGTCATCTGTGATTCATCTTCACTCAATTTCTTGATTCTCCATAATTAAGGGTTCTTGTCTAATTCAATAATTTATAATCGACGTCAGCGCTCTCGACGGCAGTAGTATCCTCTGATCCCTCCGGCCTTGAGTTTTTTCGTCTCAAACAAGAATTTTTCAGGTGAAGTCCTAATTTTAATTTTTGCAATTTTGATTATGTTACTTCGATTATTTATCCTCTGATCCCGCCGGCCTTGAACATTTTTATGTTATTCATATGTATAATTTGCTACTTTGTTTCATTGTTTTTAGATAAATGGGTTTGGAGCGCTATTTTAGTCCAAAGGTTGGGAGTTCATCTTCAACTTCAATAGTAAATAAACCTACACTTGTCCAACCTCAGTCACAATCGAAGGAAGTTGATGTCCAACCCCAAGTTTCTTTGAAGGAAGATCATGTTGGAGTGGATTTAGCAAATCTTCAAAGTGATCCAGGTTTACGACCCCCCCATAATGAGCTATCCTTCAAACTTAATTGAGCAAGTGCGTAGATCTTACTTATTGAAAGGTCCATGCCAACCACGCCATCATGTTTTTTCTGAAAAAGTTGAAGGCAACCGAAAGCGCAAGTTTGTTGCTTTTTGGTTTGATGAATTCAAAACTTGGTTAGAATATAGTATTGAAAAAGATGCAGTATTTTGCTTAAATTGTTATCTTTTTTCATCGGGACGTAGTGAAAAGGGACATGATGCTTTTGTTTCGGAGGGGTTTAATACTTGGCGTAAGAAAGAAAGATTGAGAGGTCATGTAGGAGACCATAATAGTGATCACAATAAATGTAGAAAGGCATGCGAAGATCTGATGAATCAAGCCCAGCATATTGAAGTCTCTCTTGCTAGAATTTCAAAGAAGTCTAAGGCGGATTATCGTTGTAGATTAGATGCAACGATTGTTTGTCTTCGTTATCTTATTATGCAAGGACTATCTTTACGAGGAAATGATGAGTCAGATGAATCCTTGAATCAAGGGAACTTTCTTGAGCTTTTGAAAGCTTTTGCTTTTCGTTGTGAAGACATATCTAAAGTTGTATTAGGAAATGCTCCTGAAAATCACAAAGTTACATCACCTCCCATTCAACGAGATATCATAAATGCTGCTGCGGTTGAGACAACTAATGTTATCATTATGGATATTGGTAATATTTTTTTCTCTATATTGGTTGATGAGTGTCGGGATGTATGTGTGAAAGAGCAAATGGGTATTGTTGTACGTTATGTTGATAAGAAGGGTTGTGTTATAGAACGATTTATTGGTCTTGTGCATGTCACTGATACAACATCACCCTCTCTTGAGAAAGGTCTTGATTCTTTGTTCTCTACTTACGGGCTAAGCATTTCTAGCTTAAGAGGACAGGGATATGATGGTGCAAGCAAGCGAGGTGAATTCAATGGATTGAAAAGTTTGATACTTAGGAGAAATCCCAATGCTTATTATGTTCATTGTTTTGCTCATCAACTACAACTCACAATTGTTGTTGTTGCTAAAAAACATACAAGGATTGGTTCTTTTTTTAATACTATCTCACGTTTATGCAATGTTGTTGGAGGTTCTTGTAAGCGCAGAGACATTCTTCGAGAGATACAAAGGACAAAGATTATTGCAGGCATTGCAAATGATGAAATCAAGACTGGAAGGGGACTGAATCAAGAGTTGTCATTGAAACGGCCTGGAGATACTCGTTGGAGTTCTCACTACGGTACCATCATCAACTTGATTCATCTATTTACTTGTGTTTTTGAGGTTCTTGAATATGTTAAGGAGGATGGTGCTGATGATTCACAGAGGGCAGAAGCCGATGATTTGCTAGTTATTATTGGTCAGTTTGAGTTTGTCTTTGTATTACATCTCATGAGACAAATGTTGGGAATCACACACGAACTATCTCAAATACTCCAAAGGAAGGATCAAGATATTGTAAATGCTATCAACCTTGTTAAAGTAGCGAAAACACGTTTGCAAGTGTTGAGAGATAATGGTTGGGAGATGTTGATTACTGAGGTTTCTAAGTTTTGTAGTACAAACGAGGTGGTTATGCTTGATATGGGAGATGAGTATCTGCCTCAGGGAAGAGGAAGACGTAAAATTGAGAAAGTGTTGAATCTCCACCATTATCGAGTTGAGCTATTTTATACTGTGATTGATTTACAAGCCGTGGAGCTCAATAACCGATTTAATGAAGTGAACTCAGAATTACTTTTGTGCATGGCATGCTTTGATACTCATTTTCTGCATTTGATACTCAAATGAACTCATTTTCTGCATTTGATACTAAGAAGCTACTTCGTCTTGCAAAGTTTTACCCATCTGACTTTTCTGAAGTTGATTTGTATGCACTTGAAAGTCAACTTGATACCTTCATATATGATGTGCGCATGGATGAAAAGTTTTCTAAAGTAGTAGGGATTGGAGGTCTAGCTTAGAAGATGGTTTCTACAAGAAAACATGATGTTTTCCCATTGGTTTATTTGTTGATAAAATTGTCCTTGACTTTATCAGTTGCTACTGCCACAGTTGAAAGAGCTTTTTCAGCAATGAGCATAATCAAGAGTGATCTACGCAATCGTATGGGAGACTAACTACTCAATGATTGCTTAGTACCTTATATCGAAAAGGATATTTTTGTGAATGTTTCCAATGAAGCTATTATGCAAAGATTCCAAGGGATGCAAGAGCGAAGAGGAATATTATGAGTTGGTCTTTATTTTGTGTCTAACCATTGTAATGTTACTGAAATATTATTATCATGTGCCAAAGACAAAGACTGTACTTTGTTATCAATTTCTTTCAATTATTATGGATTTTAAAAATTTATGACTTGGAACCCCCTGTTTGAAAAGTCTGGCTCCGTCTCTGATGACCGGTAAATTAAAATATAACTTATTAGTGTGACAATGAAATTAATGTGATGCATTTTTTACAACATAATTGGAGTCATAAGATCAAAAGTTGCATTATATTAAACATATATAATTATCGTGAAACATTGATATTAAGTCATAAATCATGCTATACATTTTGCAACTCTTTAATATTGTCTCATAGATCTTGCTGCATGTGCATAAGTCTCAAAAGCTCAATTTCATTGTAGAGTGAATGGTCTCATTCTTAAAACGAGATACTTCTATTTCCAAATTATTTATCTCTTACTACATAGCTCTCAAGATCTGAGACCTACATCTAAAGGAACTCAAAAAATTTCAATCACACCACTGGTGTTGACCTAGTTTTCCCGGTATTTAGAAAGTCCTTGAAATTGTTATAACAATATAACAAGTAAGCTAAACAAGACATTAATTCGCAACTGACTACTTTAATTTAATTTTTTTACGCCACTTCATATTAGTGTACCAAAAATGGACGATTTTAATTTTCTTTGTCAATTAAATTTTTGGTTCAATTGGTACCTTTTGAAATTAATATTTTCCTAACCACCTTTAGATTCAAATTCATTTTTTTTCTTCCATGGTCTACTCATATATTCTTTTTCTTAATTCATTGTTCTATCTGTGTAGAGTTCATATCAAGTAAAAATAATTGAGATATGTACTGATATATGAAGTAAAAAAAATAATAGCTGTGAATAAAGTTATTGTGGACAAAAGAGTACTATTCCACTATTTTGCTATATTGTAGTAATTGTAATGAAGAAAAGGAAAAATCTTTTCCTTCCAAAAAAAGGAAATTTGGTGCAAGTAAGAGGCGTGATTTACTTATATTTGTGTATCTTCATGCAGGAGTTTTATTGTGTATCTTCCGCAATCCTCTAGCAATCCATCGAACTCTTAGGGTGGACTCCCACAATGAAGGTTTAATGGACACCAATAAAATGGTGGTGTCTATCAGAGCATGAGCATTTTCAAATGATGTGCACCAATGCGAATGCGGCTTTTAATGTTGATTCGATGTGCATCATCTCTGTGGGGGAAAAATACTTATGCGAGGGGATGTTGGTGTATTCTTTCGAGTACATGGACATGGGGTTTATGAACAACGTAATGGTAGAAAGATTCGGAGGCTGCTTTGAGGATAAACATGTGATATTCGTGCTCCAACAGGTTTTGCTTGGCCTAAAAGATTTAGTATCGGTCCGCAAGAACCATGACGTTATTTGTTTGAGCCATGTGTATGTTAACTGAATTGGTAATATCAAGTTGGGTTACGAAGCTTCCTCTGTCCACTATGATGGGGATAACCCTTGCCCAATGGCGAAGAAGGCTGAGACTTCCTTGAGCCTCCGCATCTGTGGGAAATAAAATTGTCGGAGATCACAAAGGAGCATGTGCACGACATTCATACGTCTAAGGTTGATATTTTGTGGTTTGAAATTATGATCCTCGAACGGGGGCATACGCCTCAAGATGGGGATGATCTTCTGCATGCAATCGTAGACATGGTGGAAAGGAATGCAATGTCGGGGAGTCTATTAAGATCAAAAGCTCAACTGCGGGTTCCTCTCGTTAGTTTTTATTTCCTACCGGGATAAGTGACTGGATAGTTCTCAAGATGCAGTGTCAGCGCTCGTACCTTCATGCAAGTCCATCCGCAAGTGTAAGATCCATAAGGATCTTGAAGATGCGATTCTTAAATGTCTAATCCAGATGCAATTAAGCGCTCTAATTTGGACCAACTGGAGAAGGACCTGGTGAATGTCTTCCAACGGGCGAAGGAAGTGTCTAGGAGTTGTCTTGTAAATGCCCTCATGGAGAAGAGGAGCAAGTCTCGCTCTTAGATTTTAATTCTCATTTCTTTTTAATTTATGTTGTTAATTAATTAATGTAAAAAATAATATACTAGTCGTATTTTTTAATTAATGGTGTGCTTAATGTTGGTTTTTAATTTTGTAAGTAGGGGATATAGCGGAACAAGGAGGAAGATGAAACATGTCAAAAAGGAGGATGGAGCAATTCTATGCATATGCCGTGTACGTGGGTCGGCTCCACTTTTCACCTTTTATTTTATTATTTCTTCTATGCATGTGTCGTATTTTCTGTATGTCGTGTACCCGGGTGGTTGTCTCCCCCGAATTATATTTTAGATGTCAGAGTTCTGCCAGAATACAGGTCGGCTCCATTTGTACTTCCATCATTTTGGTATCTTCTTGAAGGTTTCTTATATGGAATTTGTCTTTGTTATGTTTTGTAATCGCCATAAAGACAACTATTGTATTTATCTTTTCTTATATATTACTACTATACTTTGTTTCAATTCAAGTATTCAATTGATAAATTGTTGTAAAAGCATGTGTTTAAATTCAGCACTGGTATGCTATCTAATTTACTTACACTTAATATCAGTAGGTAGATTTATTAGCTTGTTGAATGCATAAACCTTTGTATTATATATTGTCCTGCCTATGACAAATTGTGAAATAAGATATTCTCTATCAATTCACTTCATGATTTTTATTGTCTATCTTAGATTCTTGCAAGAGTTATGTCATGTATAATTATCTCAAATTACATTTTGAGTATGACAATTTACAATCTTCACTTCTTCAAATCATTCGATATAAATTTTTGTCATAACTCAAATGTATGCGCTTATCAACTCTAAATCATACCGCTAACATACTTCTTTAAAGGTCATGTACAAACCCTATTATATTTATGACGATGACATTTTTACTAGACGGCGTGAGATTGTTTAGATGATATGCGTGAAACTGAGCGACGCGGAAGCCCTCGACAATCTCTCATCTCAACTATGCCATACTTATACCTCTATGACCTTCTCGATCGACGATGCCCGCTATGGCAAGATCAACATTCTGCAATGGACATTGACATTCGAGTCCCGAGGCTACTTTTGCATTATGCTTAATTACATGAACCACGACTCGCTCTTGTTCTTCATGGCCCTCCGCTTCCCCCTCGACCTACCCGAGTTTTACATCCTCTTCGCGCTTTGCACTATGCTTAAGGCTCTCTCTGTCATCCATGCCATGCATCACTTTATCCTTTTACACTGTTAGATTAGCGTAACACACATATATGTTATTGGATACAATGGGACAGTAATATTCAAACTAGGCTATGCAGCTATGCTGCATGACTTTCTAAAGGATCAAGTTTCCGAATCCTCTGCCTCCTCGGTTGCAGATAGGCTGCAGCTCCGGAAGTGTACAAAATGTCGAAGGATGATACGAGATATGGAATAGAAGCTGACATATGATTGGTCGGAATCACTGCGTTGGAGTTGGTGTATGTGGGCTCAGACTCGGGGGAAGGGATGATCTGGAGCATTTGATCATAAGCATGCACCGGATGAGAAGACTTCCCAACAGATTGAACCGAATGGGCTTCATTGCTGGGAAAAAGAGATAAAGAAAAGGGAGTTGACGTTCCCTTTTCTCCTCTCTTGCCTTCCTCATTCTAAAAGATAACAGCCCACCGGGTTTGAGCATAGGCCAGAGGAGCGGGTGTTTTCAAAGGGATTTGTCGATTTGGTGCTTGCGGATCTCGACCCGACAAAGAGGCCAACTGCGTGTGAGCTGCTTGGGTTAACATATTTGATAGGATTTGGGACATGTCGTTGTTAAATCTCTAAATATATACCAAGAGAGAAAGACAACACCCCCCCCCCCCCCTCCCTCTCAATTTTTTTCTCCTTCATATTTGATTTACTTTTTTTTCAATAAAAACTTTCATTCTTGTTGAATAACTTATTTATTATTACTACTTTTCATTATTCGTCCGTCCACAAAAAAATATGCACCTTTTATTTTGGTTTGTAAACCTTACATAACAAAAAAAAAATTAAACCTACAATTTTACACTTTAAGTGGGACCCGAACTCCAATTTAATAAATATATACTCCATCTGTCCCCCAATAAATGTCCCGACTAGTTAAATTTTTTTTATCCCCGAATAAGTGTTATATTTTAAAATTTTATGCAAAAAATTATGTCAAATTACCACATTTACCCCTATCATCATTGCATATTCTTTTAATGTTGATTCCACGCGCATCATCTCTCTGGACGAAAGGTACTTTTATGAGGAGATGCTCGTATGTTCTTTTGAGTACATGGACCTGGGGTCCATGTACAATGTGATGGTTGAAGGATTTGTAGGATGCTTCGAGGATAAGCATGTCATTCGTGCTCCGTCAAGTTCTGCTGGGACTCAAAGATTTATCAGAAGTCCAAAAGAGTCATGGCTCTCTTTGTTTGAGGAGCCATGTCTATCTCAACTCTGCTGGAAACATCAAGTTGGGTTACGAAATTTCATGCGTTCACTATGACGGAGACACCTCCTTGCCGAGTGGTGAAGAAGGTTGGAATTTCATTGAGCCCTCACATTTGTGGGAAGCGAAATTGCCGGAGGCCACGATTGAGTATGCATGCGATATTCAGCCTTCTAGGGTTGATATTTGGCGCTTTGGAGTTCTAGCCCTTGAACTCATATATGGGGGCTTACGCCTCAAGACGGAGGACGATCTCCTGAGTGCAATCATGGATATGGTGGAGAAGAATGCGATGCCATGTTAGAATTTATAAATTACATAAAGCATAAATTCAATTCCTAACATCGATACTCGATTATCAAAGATCATAGGAATACCTGGATCCATTTAGATTGAATTACTTGATGCGGAATACTGAACAATCTTGAATCCTCAATCACGAACACAAACTACGAACATGAACGGATTTGGTATTATGGTCTTCCTCAACTAAATCACCGTATGGGCCTTACGTTTTCTTCCAGATGGGGAGAAGAGAAACTTTTTTCGATTTAGTATATCGAGGACCATAACCAGAGACTCTTTATATACTAGTGAATTAGGTTACCCATAAACACCTAATTGGACTAGTATTAGATATCTACTCATAAGCCCATATCAATAACATAGCCCATGGACTAATACTTAATTAGATCACTTAATTAAGTCCATCAATAATAAATAGCCAATATAATTGCAATAATAATATGTTGCCACAAAATAGATTAATAGAAAATAAATTTTCTAACAATCTCCCACTTGGGCTACATATTATTCCCAAAATCAATTATATCAAGGAATTCCTTAGTTGCGCAACTTTATGCTATTTATTTCTAGACTATGCCTTAACAATCTGGTCCATCTCATATACTAGAAATGAAACTACCGCGACATTTACCACATTATAAATCGTGGCTCAACCCCGATAATTACCATAACTAATATATTCAATGACATAGATCAAATATGGTGAGTAGCATGAAAATTACATGTAATGTGACCTTCTAACATGTCTATTTCCAACTGGTCCTACTTTAGTTCTTAATGAGATCAATCCATAAATGTAATGTAAAACATCACAAAAGGATAACTTAACCGAATTCAAAATGAAATCAAAACCATCATCTTATATTCTGCAGAAAACTGAACAAACCAAAACAAGTGTATCACATAGAACAAAAACTCCCACTAAACTAAGGCAATGTCACAAACAACACCCATATGAGCAGTATGCTCCTGAAAGACCTTCGGTGTTAATTCCTTAGTTAGAGGATCCGCTAGCATTCCATTTGTTCCTATGTGCACTATAGAAATCTGTTCATTTTGAACTCTCTCCTTTACAACAAGATACTTGATGTCGATAAACTTCGACTTTGTAGCACTTCTATTGTTGTTGGAGTAAAGCACGGCTGAATTATTGTCACAATAAATCCTCAACGGTCTCTCTATATGATCGACCACCCGCAGCCTTGTGACAAAATTCGGTAACCATAAAGCATGATCGGATGCCTCGTAACAAGCGATGAATTATGCCGCCATGGTAGCAGAAGCTACAAGAGTTTGTTTTTCAGACTTCCAGGAAATAGCTCCTCCTGCCAACGTAAACACATACCCTGATGTGGAACGCATGCTATCTTGACATCCAGCAAAATCGGAATCAAAGTACCCAATGATCTCCAACTTCTCTGATCTCCGATAAGTGAGCATGTAATCCATTGTTCTCTTCAAATAACGCATTACGCGTTTGGCTGCTCTCCAATGTTGCTCTCCCGGATTGCTCAAATATCTACCCAAAACTCTCACTATAAAAGCTATGTCTGGACGAGTACAAACTTGAGCATACATAAGACTTCCTATTGCCGAAGCATATGGAATCTTTTGCATCTTACTCTTCTCAAAGTCATTGTTGGGGCAATGATTGAGACTAAACCTGCCTCCCTTAGCCACAGGGGTATCCAAAGGTTTACAATCTTTCATGCCGAATCTTCCTAAGACCATATCGATATAGCTCTTTTGTGACAATCCAAGAATACCTCGAGAACGATCACGTATTATTTGGATCCCTAATACAAAAGAGGTGTCACCAAGATCTTTCATCTCAAATTTATTCTTGAGAAAACTCTTGGTTTCGTGCAATAAGCCTATATCATTGCTCGCAAGAAGAATGTCATCGACATATAATATCAAGAAAATGTATTTACTCCCACTGAACTTGTAGTATACACAATCATCAACGACATTTGCCTCAAACCCGTAAGAGGTAATGACTTGATCAAACTTGTGATTCCATTGACGAGATGCCTGCTTGAGACCATAGATGGACTTCTTTAGTTTGCAAACCTTAGACTTTGAATCTCCAGATACAAAGTTTTCCGGTTGCACCATATAAATCGTTTCCTCAATGTCTCCATTGAGAAATGCAGTCTTAACGTCCATCTGGTGTAGCTCTAAATCAAAATGAGCCACAAGTGTCATTATAGTCCTAAAAGAGTCTTTCGACGAAACTGGAGAGAAAGTCTCTTTATAGTCAATGCCTTCTCTTTGAGTGAATCCTTTCGCGACTAGATGAGCTTTATATCTTTCGACATTGCCTTTTGAATCCCTTTTGGTTTTAAATATCCATTTGCAACCAATAGGTTTCGCACCTTTAGGCAATTCGACTAGATCCCAAATGTCATTGTCACTCATAGATTTCATCTCCTCCTTCATGGCATCAATCCACTTTTGAGAGTTAGAACTACGCATAGCTTGTCCAAAGGTGACCGGGTCATCCTCTGTCAAACCAATGCCATCCTCATGTTCTTGAAGAAATACTATATAATCATCTGAAATTTCATTTCTTCTCTCTCTAGTGGATCTCCTTAATGGCACCTCTTGAGGTTGTGTCGCCTCTTGAGGTTGTTGAGTTTGAACTTCAGGTGAAGGAAGAATCTCAGTTGATTCTTGAACAATAACAGGTATGGAAACCATATCATTGTCCATTTTAGATTCTTCTTCAAAGACAACATTCCTAATGATATCTTCCCTCCCAAACTCAATATCCTCAAGAAATTTGGCATTTTCTGTCTCAAAAAATGTTCTTGATGTGGGATGATAAAATTTATACCCCCAAGAGCGTTCAGGGTAACCAACAAAATAACAGCTAACCATTCTTGAGTCCAATTTTCCTTCATGCGGCCTATAAGGTCGCGCCTCAGCTGGACAACCCCAAACATGCAAGTGCCTAATGCTAGGTTTCTTGCCAAACCAAAGTTCATAAGGGGTTTTGGCTACTGCTTTACTTGGTACTCTGTTCAGAATATATATTACAGTCTTAAGAGCATCTCCCCAAAGTGACTCTGGCAAAGACGAATGACTAATCATGCTTCTTACCATATCCTTAAGAGTCCGATTTCGTCGTTCTGCTACACCATTCATGCTAGGTTTCCCCGGCATTGTGTATTGCGGAACGATCCCACATTCTTTGAGGAAAAGTGCGAAGGGTCCTGGACGTTGTTCTCCTGATCCATCATATCGTCCGTAGTATTCACCAACACGGTCTGATTTGACAGCCTTGATTTTCTTTCCTAGTTGAAGTTCAACTTCAACTTTGAAAGATTTGAAAACATCCAAGGATTGAGACTTCTCATGAATTAAATATAGATAGTCGAATCTAGAGTAATCGTCTATGAACGTAATAAAATATCTTTATCCATTCCATGAAGCTGTAGGGAATGGTCCACAGATATCAGTGTGAATAAGTTCTAAGACATCCTTAGCTCTATCGGCTTCTAATTTCCTCTTGTTCATTTGTTTCCCTTTGATACACTCAATGCAGACTTCAAAGTCTGCTAAATTTAAGGGATCAAGGATTCCGTCAGACACAAGCCGTTGTATTCTTTGTTTAGAAATATGTCCTAAGCGCTTGTGCCATAAAATGGTGGAATCTTCATGAAATTTTCGCTTTGTACCTCTTGAAGAAGTTTGCAGTACAATATTATGGGAACTTTTTACATCGAGCATGTAAAGATTATCAATCAAAGAGCCCTCACCAATAACATTTGAGTTTTGAACGAGACTAATTTTACTATTTCCAAAAGACCAGGAAAATCCCAGTTTATCCAAAGCGGAAATAGAAACTAAATTCCGTCTGAAAGATGGTACCACAAATATCTCAAACAAATCCAAATGAAAACCGTTCTTTAAATGTAATCTAAAGTTCCTACGGCTTCCACTGCAACTTTATTGCCATCGCCCACAAAGATGAATCTTTCAGCATCACTTAGCGGTCGGCTCCACAAGCAACCATGCATTGACATACTTATGTGAGTAGTAGCACCAAAATCTACCTACCAAGTATCCAAAGGTACAAAGGATAAATTAACTTCAGAACAAACTAACGTCATGAGTGTACCCTTCTTTTGCACCTTCTGTTTCGAAGATGCTACTGCAATATTCTTAAAATTCATCCTAGATAGCATTGGGATGCTCCTAACTTGAATAGAGAGATTTGTAGTTGAAGCAAGAGAAACTAAAATAGAGAACAATTACTAACATACTCAAATACATGTCACAAAACATAATTGACATGAATAAATAAACAAATTGGGGACCCAATCTCTATCTATGGACGGACAATTAACTGCAGCGGTAATCTTGGTGTAATGATCAAGCACTGACAATAAGTTCGGTCAAACAAAAGTCTATCTATGGACTGACTAATGTTCACATGAATATCTATATAATTATCACGCACTTATCATCACATGTGTGTTATTATTTGGCCAAATTGTGTCTTCCTATGGGCCGAGCACAGAACGCATAAATAATACCACACGCCATCTATGTAAATTCAATAAATCGATCTCCACATACAGAGGTTACTATGGCAACATGAAGCTTTGATCAAATAAATTGAAAATTACTAGACCAATTAAGCTAAATTCGAATAAGCTCAATTGTACGATATAAAAATATATCTCCCCAATTCATCATATATATTTATATATATAAACGATTGCTACTGAAAATATGCATAATAACCAATAATATGCACTCAAATTAGCAATTAACTATGGGTTTATATATATATATATATATATATATAACAAAATTTTGTAACAAAAATTACCATAACAAATCCTCACTAGCCTTAATAGCCGAAACAAGATTCACGCATAATAATCAAGAAACATGCTTATCAATTAATCAATAGTTATTAGCATAATTTAATGATAAGCGTAACCTTAAGCAATAATATGCGTAATCAAATCAAAATATGTGTGAGGACATATCATTTAGCTAATTGCAGATACATATAGCCACACTTATGCATAGCAACTTCACAAAAAATCAATCAACAATTGATAAAAGGCCACGAGCATATACACCATATAAACACATATTTTATTCTATAATAGGAACTATGACGATCCACTGAAAATAAAATATGTAACTAAAATCACATCAACAAATAGATGCAGAGACTTTATATGTATATTAGTATATACTCATGCAAAACGAGACTTACGCAATATGAAACTTATCACATAAATATCATCAATAGCTTATGAATTGGTACGGCTCTATGGTAAATCATAACCCAGTGATCGAAACATATTATGTCATATACGCAGCGTAACATATTAAATCAATACGATTAAGCAAAACTGACCAAGGATCATGCGACAAAATTAGATTTCAAGATCTAATGCAATTGCAACGAAATCTCATAAAATAGTCACGGAAAACTCATACTCGCACATATTATCCCACAGATCCCAACAATCGAGCAGTCGATGAATGCTCTGATACCACTTGTTAGAATTTATAAATTACATAAAGCATAAATTCAATTCCTAACATCGATACTCGATTATCAAAGATCATAGGAATACCTGGATCCATTTAGATTGAATTACTTGATGCGGAATACTGAACAATCTTGAATCCTTAATCACGAACACAAACTACGAACATGAACGGATTTGGTATTATGGTCTTCCTCAACTAAATCACCGTATGGCATTACGTTTTCTTCCAGATGGGGAGAAGAGAAACTTTTTTCGATTTAGTATATCGGAGACCATAACCAGAGACTCTTTATATACTAGTGAATTAGGTTACCCATAAACACCTAATTGGACTAGTATTAGGTATCTACTCATAAGCCCATATCAATAACATAGCCCATGGACTAATACTTAATTAGATCACTTAATTAAGTCCATCAATAATAAATAGCCAATATAATTGCAATAATAATATGTTGCCCACAAAATAGATTAATAGAAAATAAATTTTCTAACAAGAGAATCTGCAAAAGATCAAAAGCACAGCTGCTGGCCACCGGGATACACGATTGGATAGGTCCCAAGTTGCAGCGCCAACACTCGCGCCTCCCTATCAATCCTATTCCAAAGTGTAAGATCCATAAGGATCTTGAAAATGTGATTCTTAAATGTCTGAGGCCGGATGCAATGAAGCGCCCCAGTTTGGACGAGGTGGAGAAGGACTTGGTGCGTGTCTTCCCACGCTCTAAGGAAGTGACTGGAAACACTCTTGCAAAAGCCCTCATGGAAAACAGGAGCAAGTCTCGGTCATAGGTATTAATTCTCATTTTTAATTTATACTGTTAGTTAATTAATGAACTTATAGTATTATTATTATTATTTTTTTAATAATGGTTTGATTAATGGTTTTTTTTTTTTTTAATATTTTTAATAGGGGAGATATGCATGGCGGAAAGTTGGAAACACATCAACAGAGTTGGAGGAGGAGGGGGGAGCAATTCTATGACTGTGCCATGTTTCACCTTTTATTTTAATATATTTCTTCTATGCCCTATGCAGTACTGTAGTTTTTATGTGTGTCTTTAATTTATCTTAGTATTTCTTTTATGTCTACCGTGTTTTAGTAGTTTCTCTGCCGGAATATGGGTCGGCTCCATGTGTCTCCATCGTTTTAGTACCTTTTGAAGGTTTTTCAAATGAAAGTTGCTTTTGTTATGTTTTTTTTACATTACCTTCATTTTATTTTATTTTTCTGAAAGAACATCAATTGTCAAAAAATTTAAAAATTAAAACAAAAAAGTTGCAACCATATGCATCTTGCTTACACGGTTACACCGACCCTCACACCCACCCTAGCTCTCTGTGTAAGATACGGATTATGATCGCTAATAAAAATAAAAGATAGTATTAATTATATAGATTTAATCAATAGTAAAAATATAAAATAATATTTCTACATAATTTTTTAAAATTTTAATTGGATATTTTGGGTGAAGTCCAGCTAGGTAATTGGTTATCTTAAATTCTTAATATAACCCCATAATAAAGTATAAGAATCAATCTGTATCGTTACCCAATTGCAAACAAATTTGGTGGGATTGTGTATTTTCTTTAATACAGAGAATATTCTTTACTTTTATCTTATCCTTTTTGTCATTTTATCTGATAATGTTATTTAACTCAACTAAAAAGAAGAAAGATGAAAGATAGAACTAGGGGTGAGCATTCAGGTTTCGGTTCGGGTTCTTATAAAATTGAAAAAACCGAAAAAAGATTGGGTTTTGAAAATCAAACCCGAACCCGATTTTCAAAAAATCCGAACCCGAAAAATCGAAATTAATATCGGTTTATTTTTGTTTTAATTTCGGTTTTTCGGTTTTTCCCATAATTATTTTTAAAATATTAAAATATATATTTTTTTTATTTTATTCAATTCTAACTTTAATTAACACACCTAATTTTCATCCAAAATCAATACTAATATTATTTTCACTACTGCAATTAAACCATAAAAATAAATATCAACTAATTTCATATCAAATATAAACTAAATATTACAATTACCAAAGATAAATTGCCAAAGTATATAAATAAAAGTAATATATGAATATATAAAATATTAATAATAATTAAAATAAATAATATTTTGGATTTTTGGTTTTTCGGGTGGTAAAAAAAAACCCGAACCCAAACCCGAAACTCGAATTGCACTAAGAAAAAAAAAAACTGAAAATATTAAAAAACCAGAATAACCCGAACCTATTTCAGTTCGTTTTTCGATTTTCGGATAATAGTGCTCACCCCTAGATAGAACATTAGATCAGACTACCGCATTTGCCTTTTAAAAAAATCTCCAAAAAAAAATACTCCATACATTCTCTATTTAGTGAATCAAAATTTTGGGCACATATTTTTTTTGTATTTTGATAATATAATAATAAATTAAAGTGTTAAAGTTGAATAATTATGGGTCAATCTAATTTTTTTAATAGTATTAAAGTGTTGACGTATTAAAAAATAGAGTGATAAAGCGTTAAAGTAATTATGGGGTCTACGACCCAAAATAAAAAAGTTCAGTAAATGGAGGACGTCCTAATATAATAAGAGTGTCAGTAAATGGATAACAGATATAATACTTGAATTAGTACATATAAGTCGCATCTGCCTTGTAATTGAATCTTTTATACGAATTGAAGTATACTAGACTTAACAGAGAAATCATGCTTAACTTTTTTGACAATTAGGAGTGTTTGATAAGCTTATAAGCTCTGAAAATATATTTAACAAAATATAAGCCATCAAAATGCTTATAAGCTCAAAGAATAAATTACAAGTGTTTATAAGATTTATCTTTCCAATTTATTTTTACATCTTATAAATGTTTTAAACATTTATAAGCAATTTATTTTTACATCTTATAAGTTATTTAAACATTTATAAGCTCTCGTGCTTATATACTCTTTTAACTAAGCTTTTGTTCAAACGCCTCTAATAAAAGTTACCACGTCTACGTTCATATCTAATCTAATAGTAGTAATTTCTACTACTAAAAAAAAAAAAAAAAAAAAAAAAAAAAAAAGTAGTAATTTCTACGCCACTAATAACAAAGATGTGGAATGGATTTGTTTATGTTTTCCAATTTGCCCTTAGTTAATACTTTCTCCTTCCCACATCAATTGACACGTTGACACATTTTTTATTAGGAAAAAATTAGAATTTAGATAGTACAATTTGTGATATCTTATTGTATTTAATATTTCATAATTGAATTTCATCATCCACTAACCTCTTAACATGTATGCCATTAAAATTTAAAGTTTAAATTATCATAACTTACTCGTTTGTTTTCCAATTTTTATGATTATTATACCAAATTAAAAGGTTTTGGTAGGAGCTTTCATTTAAGATCAGACATCAATATATATTTTTATGCATTTATGATGTTCTAGTTTTAAAATATGCCTAAATATATAAACCACATTACATCCTTAAACACAATACACTAAACATTTCTAACATTTCATCCTTAATTCCCGTGTAAAAAGCAAATGCGTCAATTGGTGTAGAACTGAAGGAGTATATAGCGGATCATTTATTAAATTGGAAGTTTTTTTTTTGAACTAATTAAATTGGAGTTAAGATACTTATTATGGAGTATATATCTAAAGATGAAATCTTAAACTTTAAAATATAATAAATCGAAGGTTTAGATTTTAAATAAATATAATGAAGTTAGTATAATATAGATAGAAGATAGATATAGATTCCGATGTCCGATATTGATAATATCAAAGGTTAAGTTGTATTTATCTATGTTCTTAATTCTTTGTGCATTAATTGGGCGGAACCTTCTTTGCATAAAACATACGATTTTGCTCATTCGCTGCATAAGGGGAAAAAAAGGAATACAAGAAAGATGCTAACGAGACTACAACGCCTTTTTTTGTAAAATAGATGGATGAATTCCTGGCCAACAAATCACCACATAAATTCATTAGGTAGATGGAACTAGACTAATTTCTTGAGTTTGTAACTTAGGTAGATGCTTAGTGTAATTTTGACTAAATCAATAAATAAATGTACCGATCGATAAAAAGGGATCAAATTAATTAATTAATGTCCTAGATTTATAGATCGTAGAATGTTTCTTCCTAAGAAAAGGGAGAAAATTAGCTAAAAGCTAGTTTTATAATTAAAGAATAGGTATTGCAAAGATTGCATAGGAATTATAATAATGATGGAAAAAGAAAAAGAATATGAAGAGGCCCTTGTTCTGTCGGACGGCCACATAGATCACCATATCATCTCCCCCATCACCAATGCCGACGGCGGCCGTGTCATGTACAAAGCCTATTATGAGTATGGCGACGATTTTTCTGGTAGACGGCGTGAGACTGTTCAGATGATATGCGTGAAACTGAGCGACGCACAAGCCCTCCGCAATCTCTCGCCTCAACTAGGCGACACTTATACCTCAACAACCTCCTCGATCGACTTCGCCCGTTACGGCAGGATCAACATTCTCCGATGGACATCGACATTCGAGTCCCGAGGCTACTTTTGCGTCGTGCTTAATTGTTACATGAACCATGGCTCGCTCCTGTCCCTCATGGACCGTCGCTTCCCCCTCGGCCTCCCCGAGCTTTACATCCTCTACGCGCTCTGCACTGCGCTTAAGGCTCTCTCTGTCATCCACGCCATGCATCACTTCATCCCTTTTCACCGCCAGATTAGTGCAGCACACATGTACGCTATTGGATACAATGGAGCAGTTACATTCAAACTGGGCTATGCAACTACAGTGCATGACCTTCTAGAGGATCAAGTCTCTGACTCCTCTGCCTCCTCGGTTTGCAGATGGGCTGCAGCTCCCGAGGTATACGGACTGTCGGAGGATGATACGAGATATGGAGCAGAAGCTGACATATGGTTGGTTGGGATCACTGCTTTGGAGTTGGCGTATGGCGGGCTCAGGCTCGGGGGCAGGGATGATTTGGAGCACTTGATCAGGAGCATGCACAGGATAAGAAGACTTCCCAGCAAATTGAACTTGGACGGGAGTCATTGCTGGGCAAAGGAGAGAAAGAAAAGGGCATTGGTGCTCCCTTTTCTCCTCTCTTGCCTTCCGCATTCTAAAAAGAGGACAGCCTCGACTGGGTTAGAGTATATGCCCGAGGAACGGGTGTTTTCAAAGGGCTTCGTTGATCTGGTGCTTGCTTGCCTGGATCTCGACCCAACAAAGAGGCCGACTGCGAGCGAGCTGCTTGGGTATAACATATTTGATAGGGTTAGGGACATGTCGTCATTAAACCTCTAAATATATACCAAGAGAGAAAGACAAACACCCCCTTTACATTTGATTTTACTTTTTTTCAATAAAAACTTTCATATTTGTTGAACAACTTATTTATTTATGAGTATTGCTTTTCATTTTCGTCTTTCCACAAAAACTAGGCACGGTACAACATCGTAAACACAATGTACAAGCCATCGAAGCTAAGCTAAGCTCCCAACATCCTAAAATAGTCATCGATGATGGACATGGCGGAGGATCGATAACCGGAACCAAACAAGTTATAGTGATTCAAGTAATGATACAGCATGTACAAATCTCTCCTATCCTCCCAACCTGCCTGTTTCGGCATCACCTGGGAAAGACGAAATCGAAACCTCCACTGAAGCAAAATCATGGCAAGAAAAAGAAGAAGAAGAAGACGAAGATGAGGGCTTACCTCGAAGTAAGCATTGTAGAACGCTCCTCCGAATCCAGCACACCACGACATTCCAAACTCCGCTTCGTTGTGTCCGTCTACAACAAACCCAAGAAGGTTAAGGTTCCAAGATTTTGGTGTTCTTGGATTCCTAGGTTTCTATCAACTTTTGGTTCAAGTACACTATGTTGTTTTTACAGAATCTCGATAAATTGTTCATTTAAATAAACACTTAAAGAGGCAGAATCAAGGCTGCTGCTGAATATTGTTATGGACGAGGACTTACAGTAACAAGCGGGGTCGAGTATGAGAGGTTCGCCATTTTGGTCGTAGCTAATATTCCCACTCCATAAATCTCCATGTAACAAGCAAGGCTCGAGTACGGCTCCATTGAAGAGAGGTGCCATGTTCTTTATGAGTCTTTGTCCTTCACAAGCATGAAAATTTATCATGACAAAACTTTCTCGTCAACCTATATCACTCAACAAACATGCTTATCATGATGTTGGTAATGAAACTCGAGAATTTAAAAAAAAAAAAAAAACCTTTTTCATAAATTAAGGAATCACCAAACTGTTGTCGAGCCAACTTCAACTGGTATCCCAGCCTATGAACTCCATAAAACTCGATCCAATCTGAGGTCCATGTGTTTATCTGTGGAGTACTGCACAGATCATACTATCGAACTCTTAGAAATTCGTACTTGCAAGAATTTAGTCGGCTATGAGAGATTACGCTTGATCTTGTAACTAAAGTTAGGTTGCAGCAGCAAAAAGAAGATGGAGAACATGATAACATAAACATATTAAGAATAACTTTAACATTGCACAAGAAACGAGATTTCATCTGAATATGTGAAAGGTACCTTCCAATTGTATTCTCAACGTCGAAACCAAATCCTTTTGTTGATTTCCCTGCTTTATGCATCTCAGCAAGTTTCCTTCCTAGTGCAGCCTAAGAACTGAGAAAATGACAAATGGAAGAGAAAGAGGAAGGAAAATAGAAGATTAAGTCCTCACTTGATTGCCCCTAGAAGCTCCAAATTCGAGAAATTCCATGATAATATACGAGCCACCAGAAGGCAGAGGTCCAAACTAAACGAATAAAAGTAAAATATTAATGATAAAATCAAATACACTCCTATTAAAGAAGAAGATGCAGCAATGAAGAAAAGGTTCATCTACCTACCTTAAACGGCTGAGGCACACGTATAGTTCTAGTCTCGTACATGGCACTGAGGCCCAAAACCTCTCCCTCAAACATCGATGGCCCAATGCTCCTATCCAGCAATCGGAACTTTCAGATAAAACAGTCAATGATTTCAACAAAAACAATGCATAGCTACACTATTTGAAAAGCAAACATAGTAGCTTGAAGCAATCTTAGGATGCAAGAGGTTCAAATACAATCTCCTTCTATCTTGCAACAAAAATGGTTTCTTCCTACCTGTTGGTTTTGACAAAGAAGGAGCCAACATCGGTCTCATAACGATAAGCTCGATTAATGCAACCGCCACCAACTGCTCGGGTGCCGGTTATTTCAGTTGCCTTTCCTTCAGACAAAATCCATTCACGGATTGGATCCTCATTCGTAGTCATGGATGCAACTGTTGATTTCATTTTTTTCATTTCAAATTCTTAGTTAGTTACACCAATTTTGGCAAGAATCAAAAAGTAATAGCAATTAATTAACACACTTTCAATCCACAAAGAAATAGATATTCCATTTCATACAAGGCTAAATAATGGCAAATTCATGACCCAAATCCAATCTCCATAAATAATTTAGAGTAAACGTAGATAAATGTTCATCTCCTACCACAATTGTGTAAAGGGAATCAATTGAAATCCAAAAAAATTCAAGAAATCAGTCGCTGTAAAGAATAAGTTCTTTGGGATAAAAATGGAGTCTTTTTCAGAATTTTTTTTTTTTTTTTTTCTGGTGGAACAGAGCAGCAGTACTTACATGTAAGTGACGTGGGCTTGGCCGGAGGGAATCGGAGACGAGGAAGCGGCGAGGAGAGAGAGGGAATGTTGGCGGAGAAGGAGAGAAGCGCCGCCGCTGCTGCCACCATCTTTCTTGTTTGTGGCAAGAATTAGAAAATCCCTCTCCTCTTTTCTGTCTGCTTTTGATTGGCCCAAAATTTTATCAATATCACAAGTTTTAGATCTTTATTTTTATACAAATAGTAAATTACCATTTTATTTCAAGTGTTTTTATTCTCTCTTTTCTAAGATTTTTGATGCTTTCATACCATTTTTAGAATTATAATGCAAGAATCATCATAATTTCAAGATTATGTAACTAATTTCTGAAACCAGATTCTTCCATTGTTACAAACTCAACACCACAAAAATCAAGAAAAATGAAGTAATCCAATATTTATATGTACAGAGTGTATAGCAATCCTTGTATACTATGATGATCTTAATGTTGATTCTCCATCAGAATCCAGTTCAATCAAAATAGGATGGTGGCTGCTTGAATTGACCTCTGAACTTGCATTACTAGGCAGCATCCACTGCCTGGAATGTTCTAATCTGAAATCTGAACTATCAAAAGATCGAGGCGTAGATGACTGCACATCTTCCTCGATGGAGTCTTGCACTGTGAGACGACAAACTGGGCAAGTAGACTGTTTCCTCAGCCATACGTCGATGCAAGAAAGATGGAAGCTGTGGCCGCATTGGGGCATTATTCTCAATATTTCTTTGTCTTGATACTCTGCCAAACATATTGTGCACCTGCAATTTGGATGGAAACAATCTATATGAGGAAATGGACTATGTTTATTTCCAAAGATTCATTGTAACTCACTGTGGATCTTCCATTGAAGTGAATGCTTCGCGATTGAACTTCATAGTGGGGATAGCAGCCACTACAACAGGTGCAAGGCCGTTATTGTGGCGACCTGCCTGCCAACAACGTACGAATATGAACACCCCATCGATCAAAATTCAAAGGCTATTACAACTTCACGAAAGCTACAATAGTTTTAGTTTTCATTACTATTTTGATTGTACATTAATATACACAAGATGGAGTAGAAAAGCTATTCTAATCACTTAAAACTTCTCAGAAAAAGTGAATCTTTTTCCAATTTGAAGTTCAGAATGAATCTTGAAAATCATACACAAATTTGGCAGTGAAAATCAGTACTTCACCACATTTAGATAACTATAGTATAGAGCAATGTTGATGCATTTTACACCAAGATATAGATCTTCTAATTTAGCCACACTACAAAAGGAGAAAGGATATCCATGGAACATACACAAAAACTATCAAGAATCCGAAGCTCGCTCAATAAGAAGTGAACTAACTGCTATAAGCATACAACTATACTCAAGCTAAGAACAAATTCATGATACTTAGAAGACACAATAAACGAGCAATCGATAGAATTCAAGAAATCTTGAAGGAATGCAAGTGAAACATACCAGCTCAAGATCAATCCTTGAGTGGATCTCAAACATTTGGCGAGCTTCGATCTGGCGAAGCCGCCCATAAATCAATCTAGTGCAAACAAACACAATGAAAGCTGCACTCATCCCAAATCCTATAATTGTTGTAATAAGATTCATTCCTGACCCAAACATATCAATCAATACTCCAATAATGTAGTGATGGATAAGAACACAATCTGCAACCAAAAGGGAAATCAAAGTATGCCCAAATCAAGATTCATCAGCAATAATCACATGCCCTAAAAGTTGATTCAACCATTAATCAAGAGAATCCCACTCTCATATAAACAGCAAATGGTGGAAGAGAGCTCAAAATCAAGAATTTCAAAGCAATGTGATAGATTATTTTGAGTTTAAAGTAGACTAATAATTGGACGAAAACCCACAACACAAGAAACAACAGCAAGAAGCCAAATGAGGAGTGAATGAACAACAATTCAAATAAAAAATAAAATATTTTGAAAAATAGAAGATGTTCTAGATTCACCCAGAAAAGAAAAAAAAAATCAAGATTAGAAAAGGGCAAGAGTTCAACGAGATTAGGCTAAGAAATGGGATCCTAATCGCTTAGTGTGGACTCGAAGTGAATGGATGAGAATGCAAAAAAAGAAATCAACAAGATTTCTACTTCCAATTTTCCCTTGTTGTAAAATTGTAAGAGGACTTGAGATTTCTTGCTGGGCCCACTTTTTCTGTGCCAGTGGTGTTCGGTATTTGGCGGCTAAACCGCAAAAATAACATAAAAACCTTCGAAATGTTTGAAATTTTTTGAGAACTTCAAAATAAAATTAAAAAAACAAATAGATTCCTCAGTGAAATGTCAAATGGTGATAGGTTCTTGTAATTATCTTTTGTTTTACCGCTATTACTATTAATTTTTCTTTTGCCCAACTTGATATAGTTATAAGGATCTTCTTTTACTTGAATATAAGAATCATGAAGAATACCTTAAAATAATTACTTCCATATAGGAATGCTCTCATATTCACTGTGGGTATATTTAATGTGCTAACAATTGACATGACGATGATATATTTAAGAAAAATTATTATTAAATATACATTACTATAATAAACCGTACTAAAAAAAAAGGGAATTAAATCCTACTAAAAAATATATGGTGGGTAGAGCAGCATTGTTGGTAAATCATAGTAATAGATAATTGATAATTCATTTTTAAATATAAATAAACAACCATAATTATTAACTAATTTGTATGAATAAAAGAATGCAAGTAGTTCTTATGTTGCTTCTTGGCTTGAAAGTTTGAAACATTGATATTGATTCATTGCATGAGCTGTCATTCTCGGAATCTAAAGTAAGTGTTGGTTTCGAATATATTCACTCTCAATATTAGGTAAGCTGAATATGTTATGAAATTTAGGTAAGCTGTAGATGCCACTCTGATTTTATATACGATAATTTTTATTTTTTTATTTTTTAAAAAAATAGAGGGTCCAAATATTAGCTTCAAGACTACTACCTCCGTCCCGCTCAAAGTGGCTTGTTGTTTATTTAAATTAAATGGGTGGTGTAAAATAATAAAACAGGCCATTTCGAGCGGGACGGAAGTAGTATGACCGAATGATAGTCTACAAAACCAAGCTTTTTATTTTCTTAGTTTTTGGGCCGGGCCTTGGATTGTTATGAACATTACATGGTCAACCCAATATAATCACGGAGTGTGATGTTAAAAAGATGAATTTTGTATACTTCCTCCGTCTCGCCCTAATTGTTTGTAAGAGAAACGACACAAATACCAATGCTGAAAGAGATAAGAGATTTTACGTAAGTGGACAATTATAGAAGACGTCTCAATAAGGAAACGGAGACAATAAGAGTGGGACTAAGGGAGTAATAATTTTGTAATTTAAGGTATGATTTTATGAGTATTTTCGTTAATTTAAAGTATGAAATACAAATTGTTATTGTTCGGATATAATGTTAAGGGGAACTTGAATCAAGTTAAAATAAACAACTTGTTTTGATTTGATTCCAAAACCCTTATTAGAATATTTCCCTTATTATTTTTGATAAACTAGACAAGTCTCTCTTAGACAAGCTTACATGTTAGGAAGCTTCTCTTTTAGTCTAGAAGCGCCAAAGATGAAGCAGTCAGAGTTCGCGAAGCAAAAGAAAGCGAAGCGGCTCCAGCAGTGGAAGCGTCAGCAGTGAAGTTTTTGGACAAAGCGTCTAGGAGACGCTTCAGATAAAGACGCTAAAAGCGGGCTTCCAATCAGTGAAAGCGAAAGCGCTCTCAAGTCAGCTCACTCAAAGCGACTCTGATATAGAGCTGAAGTCAAAGCGTCAATCAGTACAAGTGTGACAAGTTTGACTCACATAATCCAAGTTTGAATTTCAAACTCTCGGATGTCTGACATCTCACAGAATAAAGCCCACGTGTCATCACACTATTGCACAACGGAAACGGCTACAGTCCAAGAAGTCAAAGTTAGGTAAAGGCGGACATCCCTTCCTGACTCTTGCAGGCTGACACGCCGAATTATCCGAAAATTAAGGAACACGCAACCTCTTCTCTCTCAACGGGAAGTAGGGTTCCTTACTATAAATAGAAGGAGTTGCACACACACTAAGTAGAACGCACGTACAAACAATTCAAGCATTCACATTTGCAAGAACTCAAGCAAATTTCCTTCTACTACTTAGTTCTTCCAAAGCGCTTCACTTTAGTGTGTTCTTAAGAACTTATTTATTAAGTATTGCAACTACCTCACTTTCTAGGTTCAATCTCTTATATCCATAGCCTAGACTCTTGAGAATCCTTATCCCTTACTTGTGAGCTCATTGTAAAGGATTCTCATGCTTACAAAAATTCAAAACCCCAAAACTCAATTCTAGAGTGAATAGATTGAGTTGTAAGGTTATCGAGCTTTTGTGAAAGAGTGTTGTTGTAAGGTTTCTCGAGAGCCAGTAAAATCTCTGAGGATTCAAGTGCAAGTTTGTTATTTGCCTTGAATCACTTCCCCTTGGAAGTATAAAATAAGGAGTACCGAGTGAAGGTATTCATCCCGTCGAGGATAGAGTGGACGTAGGAGAGGTGCTCCGAACCACTATAAATTGTTTGTCTCTTTATTTTAAGTTATTTATTGCTTTGATTATTCGCATACACACACTCACCTTTTTAATATCAACAAGGTTTTAATTTGCAAGATAAGCTTTAAAGACACCACATTCCGCATCATATCATACGAGCGAGAGGCTTTGAACGCTTCACTTAGCTTCAAAGCGTATACTCGTCTAAAAGGCTGAAAATTGCAAGAGAAGTTAAACACTTCTCTACACACGTATTCACCCCCCCCCCCTCTACGTGTGTAAGCGCTTTTCGGGACCAACAGTTATTTATAATAGAGTGATTTTTGGTTAGGTCGCGATGACATACTACGTACTAATTAAGTAGAATTTTGAAAATGTTTTGTTTTGGATACTGTTGTTTGTTAGTTTTCATTTAATTATGATACTTCTTCCGTCTCATTTATCATGACACTATTTATTTTTAGTTTGTCTCACTCATCTTGACAAATTCTAATTTTTGGCAAAATATTAGCCCAGTAATTAAGCCCGATCAAGCCTAACTAAAAAAACACAGAGTATATAAACTAACCATATGTGACCCAACACCCACCAATCCTAATTATAAAATTATTTTTACTATAAATCATTAATTAATTCATTAATCATCCTAATCATTTTTTCTTTAAATTACGTACTCAAAAAATGTGTCGAAATAAACAAGACGGAAGAGTGCCAAAATTTGTGAGACGGAGTGAGTAGAACTTTCAGTAAAATGCTGAAATTTAGACATATCCCACAAATAATAAAGTCATCATTTTTCACCAAATACTATCATTAGACCACATATTAATTCATTTCCCAATCTATAAAATGTAGGAATTAGTTCAAAATTCAGTACTCCCTATTTTAAAGTGGTGATCTTATCTAATATGTCAACATCGAGTTTGCACGAACTACAAAATCAAGCTCTACCTTCCCATTAATCTATTTTTATTATTATTATTATTATTATTATTATTATTATTATTATTATTAGTTAATTAAAAGAGAAATTAAAGAATTTGAGAAATTTTGTCGTGATGGCGGATGACAAAAAACTATTCCAAATGTCCCTAATCCTTTAGAGCCGTGACCATCATGTACTTATTATTTAATCCACTATACCTTTAGATAAGCTTAGTAAATAAGTTAATCCTCTGCTTATCTTATCAAGTTATCACCCCCACTGTCAAATTTCAGTTTAATTTTACAATAAAAATACAAATTACCACATTAATTATTAATTTGGAACCTAAACAAACCTAACTAAGGCATCTATAAAAAATAATTGCGGCTGCTAGTTATATTCTCTGCATGTTTTCAGTCTTCAGTCTTCATAAAAAAATAAAAATAAAAATAAGTTTTGTCTTTTCTTATACTCATAGCAATTTTACTTTTTACAGTGGTAATTGAAATCCTTAATTTATTAAGATCTTGATTGGCAGTAGTAGAAAATTCAATTACATGTCAACAAATTAATGCAGGCTGCACAGTTCTAATTTAAGAGTGTCTTTTCAACTAATTAATAATTTTCATACAAGGATTTTTACTACTTATTGAATCCATTCTTTTTCTTTCCTTTTTTTTTTCTTTTTTTTTTTTCTAGTGATTGCCCTTAAAATAAAAGTGTGATTAATTCCATGATATTCTGTTACATTTTTTAGGGAAAAATTAATGATTTATATATAATCCCTCCGTTGTTTTTAAATGTCATACTTGACATTTTTGTTGTTTGTTTTTAAATGTCTTATTTCAAAATTTGATGATAAAATGACTACATTCTTCCTACTTGACCCTTGCCATAAATGTTATATATAAGTTGGTGTAAAAAAAAAGAAAATAATAAATAAAATTAAAATGTAAATTTATGAGTACATTTATTGGTATGTGTAATTTGATGATAGATGACACTTATAAAAAAAATAGAGGTAGTATAATTACTGGATGATTTTAATTAATTGCGACCCTCAACAGAGACTGAGTCTTTCATTAAAACTATGAAATCATCGACGTTAAGAAACCTTATCCATGCAAAAGAACACCAATTTACAAACAAAAAAATAGAAATTTAGTGGATTCATCGCCATGCAATCGGCAAACCACGTTAAAAATCTCTTTTTTTCATATAATAAAATAATAAAACAATATATAGTTAATAATCCTGCTGCAAAACTATCCTGAAATAATTCAAGATCACAAAAAAAAAAGGTAATTTAATTATTTTATTGTACGTTTAGCAGCAAAATTACTTTTATTAAAGATCAGATAATCATCAAATATTTTAATTAATAACAGATTAATTTGAAGTATAATATATATATATATATATGGAAACTAAGCAACAAAAGTAAGGAATCCAAAGCTGCATGGTCACAATCTCTGAGGCCATTTTAGTTGGAAAAAAAGGACAAAATCCCTCTTTCAAATGCTTCCATTAATCAAGTGATTAACTAATTAATCGAGATTAAATAAACGATTAGGGGGTTCGATCAAGGGGAAACCAACATGAGAAAGGACACGGCACGTTGCTTTTGAGCCCCCCCAAATCATTCCATTTACAATAGCAAGACTCCATTTCTCAAGCCCCACCACCAATTTTTATACTAATCTTGAGCTTAATCTACCAAAATTAACGTCCCAAAACCGTTCTTCATAAATTACTTAAATATATGTTAATTTGTCTCTACTCTAATCCTTAATGTATTTAATCTCTTCACCACTGTTTAGTGTTGCCATTATTAGCTCGTGCAACTTGTACTTACGCCAGCTTAATTAGAGTAAGAATTTTGATCATTAAATGCATGTGAATTGATCATCAAAAACTGAAAAATTAAAGAAGCCCTAATTATGTTTATCAGATTCTTGAACTCAAGAAGTGTTAAAATTTCAAATCTTTAACTTTCTATACCCAAAGAAATCGAAAAGATATATGATCAAGATTTAATTAAATTCACACAACTACTAATTAATTATTTCTTCTTGCAACATAGGAGTAGTACTTAATTCGATGTCCTAATTAAGCATATATAAAAGTTCAAATCTCTATGTTTAGCCATGTCTGTTGGAAGCCAACGATTCACCAAACATAATTTCTTTATTTTATTTTTATATATAAATATGATGCCATCTCCATTTCTTTAATCAAAGAGTTTCCACTAGCTACGTATGCTCCACAACAAGCCAAACTAATCAAGTTTAATTAGAATTGAATCAACCACAAAAACATACTACACATACGTGATTAATTAATCACCCATAATACAAACAAAACTCAAATAATTGAGAAGAATTCTTCAAGAGTCACACTTAAACCCTAAAAAAAACACCCCATATAAATACACACCACACCGTACCCTCATTCAAAACAAAAAAATCAAAACCACCAACTTTTCTCATCAAAACAAAAACTCTCTCTCTCTCTCATGGCATTCGACACAACGAAAACCGCCATAGCCACGAACAACTCAAGCAAAACGCAGCTGGTTTCGAAATCGGCATCGACTCGAAGATTCGTGGGTGTGAGGCAAAGGCCTTCGGGAAGATGGGTTGCAGAGATCAAAGACTCCTCCCAAAGAGTTCGTCTATGGCTGGGAACCTACGACACCCCCGAAGAAGCGGCACGTGCCTACGACGAGGCCGCACGTGCCCTCCGTGGGGAGAATGCACGCACCAACTTCGCCCCATCCCACCTTCTAAACCCTAATCAAGAAAATCAAGAAAACCAAGAATCCGAAACTAGGCATGGGCTCAGCTTCTCCTCCTTGAAGGCGAAGCTGAGCAAGAATCTGCAGAATATCATGGCGAGGAACACAGAGAATAACAAAGCCTCGAAGAGTAGAGTGAGTGATCACTTCACCTTCGCAAGCATCTTCCACTTCAAGGGCTACAACAGCCACCATCACTACACTCACAGCCATGGCGTCGACATCAAGAAAATCGAGAAGGCGGTGCAGCCGAGCGTGATCGTGCCACGTGGCAGCTGCCACGAGACGTCGGCCTCGTCGTGGGAGAGCTCGAGCTTGTCGGACTACAGCAGCAGCGGCGGCGACACGTGGCTAGGGTTTCGCCACCCTTGCTTCGACTCCGATGGATCGGAGAGCATGAGCTTGAGTGAGAATATGGTGGGGTGGAGTAGTAGCCCTGAGGTGATGAGCGAGGAAGGTTCTAGAAGCAAGAGGTTCAAGGTTTCTTCTTCTGTTTTGGTTCCACCGACTTTTACTGAGCCTCCAGCACAAGGTGCTCAATGGTGAAAAATAGGAAAAGCTACTGCTTTGATTTACCTCAGTGAAAAAAGGGTGAAAAGGGACTACTGTTTAGTGTAACATCTCAAGAAAGAACATGTACATTTTAAGAATAATCAAGCACAAGAAAGAACAGTAGTGGATTTCACAGTTTTGCCCTTTGTAGAAAGGGCTTTTTGTTCATGCAAGATCTTGATGGCCCTTCACCATGATCAAGAGCCAATCAGTCAAAAAAAAAAAAAAAAAAAAAAAGTATACTCTAATGCAAGAACACAATTTCACTTGCTTTTATAGCTCCCATAATTCTGTATCATAGTTTTGTTGCTATTTCACTTGATTAATTATTAATTATATGTAGAGTTAACGTTGTGACTGCAGCAAGTACAGTAAAGTAGACATTTAGTGTATAATAATGCCAATAAATTCAAGAAATTAAAGAGCAGGCCCATGCCATGAAAGCTACAATTCTGCAACCTTAGAATTATCTAACCATGCTTATATATAATAACAATAAATTTGAATAATTCAGAAAGATTAGTCAAATATGGTTTATTGCATTAATTTACATAATTATATGATGGGGTCCTTTTCTTATAACAAAAGTTTGAGTTAAACTGAATTTGGTGCTTATTGGATTTCTCCCTTTGTCATCTACTTCGTAATAGTTATGGTGCCTAAGTTCCAACCAAGAAGTACATACAAATTTAACTCAATTGTTTAATGATAACCGTGCAATCTTATATATATATATATAGTTAATATTATCACAAGAATAATGCTAACCAATATATATCAATAAAGACAATTATTTTTTCAATTTATTAATTTAAGGTAGTTAGAATTTAAGCAATTATTTTTTTCGAAGCTTGAAGTGATTAGAATGTATGGAACCTAAGAAGGTTGACAGAATTTATATATTATTTAATGGTTAATTTGTTATAAATACACAAATTAATTTATAGTTTTTCCCATAATAAATAAAAGTTTGGTAGAAAAACATAAACTTTTGATTGTTTCAAAATTTTCCAAATTACATTTCCGGTCAAAATTGAAAGTGACTTGGCATCTGATATTTGCTAACGTGACACGGTACCTGATATTGCTCACCACATATTTTGATTGAGTTTTCTCCAATGACGCCCAATTTTCGATTCGAATTTCGCCATTCTTTCCCGTTCTTTTTTCTAGATCAATGGTAATTTCGTTAAAGTGGCGGTGCCTCCGCGGATAGCCATGACCACAGGTGAGGAAGCCGAAACGCACCATAACATCGAGAGCAACCCGCCACCTTAAGCGTCGGAGGAGGACGAAGGCAAATCAACAGTCGATCAAAAGTAATTTCCGGAAAATTCCGGAACAATCAAAAGTTTGTGTATTTCTACCAAAAATTTATTTATCATGGGAAAAATCGAAAGTTGTGTATAGTTTGTATATTTATAACAAATTAAACCATTATTTAAGATGTTAGAAGTATTGGGCCCATGCTTTAGGTCGTAGCCCATACATCAATAGTCCAGCTTAAACGATGGGGCCCAACTACGAGCCCAATTATCAACCGACGTCGTTTTTTGCTTCAACTTGAAAACTTTTGCCCTAGCTCAGTATTCAAGGGTTTCTACACATCAATTTTTCGGAAGTAGTAAGAAACAAAGCTCGAAAAGGTTGCTTTTCAATCCCTCTTTCCATTCCCCTCTGCGCTCGTATTGTATGCAATTATACCTTTGATTATGTACGTACTTGCGTATTTCGTAGGTAGAATTTTGTAGATCTGATTTCTTATTCCTGGCTGGTTTATTGCTTCAGATATACTGCGTTGGGGTTTCAGGTCGAATTGTTGGGAATAATCGATTTATAATTGCGAATTCAGGTATCTACTCATCGATTTCAGTAGATCTAAGTACTAGATAAGTTAAAATTGTGTTTTGTTACCGTTTTTTGTTGTTTTGGTGTTTGTGGTTTGCAAATTTTGATTCTAAGTAGTGAATGTAGCTCTGAAGTTTTGACTTTTGCTCAAAGATTCTTCTCGACTCCTTTTACTATTTGTGGTTTATTCATTTGCTTTAGTTTGAAGAGATTTGTTGTTTTGGTGGGCTATTTAAGGCGAGAATGTGAAAATGTTCATTCTTAGGGACTGGAAATTTGTAATTAGATGTAGCTGTTAGTGGGGAAATAAGCTTCTTGTAGTGATTGCTTGGTGTAGAATTCGGAGGTGACTAAGCCGGGGTTATATCAGAATTATTGAAACACTTTTATGCATAATACTGGAAGTCTTTGATTCACTTACTATATTGAGGAATTTTATTATTTTTATGGTTATTTGACTTACCCTCTTGAAACTTGTGTTATTTTAACTAATTGCCGGTTAACAGTTGAGGTTGTTTGTGTTTTAACTTTTAAGGATTCATACATTAAGAAGGATACTGATGTATGAGGAATCATATTTTGCAGGAAATTTGCTGAATATCATGAAGCCTATATTTTGTGGGAATTTGGAGTTTGATGCCCGCCAATCTGATCTTGAACGTCTCTTCAAAAAATATGGGAGAGTTGACAGAGTGGATATGAAATCTGGTAAGGTCGCATTTTACTTAATAAGCTTGTGGTATCTATAATGGGACCACTAACGAATGATTCCTCATAGTTATAATGGATAGTAGAAAATTATGGACTTCAATAGACCCAAAAATCAATTGGGAACTTATTTCTTTTAGCTCCAATGAATGATATGTGTTGCCAGAATGTTTGATGTTGCTCTGAAATACCTTATGCTCAATTTTGTCAAATATCCTTCATCGTTCCCCATAATGGATATCTAGTAGCTTTTTAGTGTCTCGTACTAAAAGTAAATGCAAGCGGTTGGTTGAGGAGGAGAACGTTGTGCTTCATCATTGCAAATGAAGAGTAACCAAAGGAGCTGATTGATTGGTTATATCAGTCAGTTTTTGTGAATAAGTTTTCGTTGGCTCTGAAGGGAAGAGTCTATTAGGAGGATAAACATGTTCTTTCAAATAATTGTTGACTAAATGTTTATACATGTTGAGAAAAAAATCGCGTTTTTGCTGTGTAGTGAAACCCCCATACTCAATAGTTTCTTTGGCGCAGGATTCCTTGGATTCCACGATCTTCCTCGATGGATGGTTCTCTGCGTTTATTTTCTGGCTTGTGCCCAAGATTCATGTTCTTGTGTTTGTTCGAAAGAACCAATATGATCTGCCATGGTCCCACCATCCTACACTTACCACCATTGCCTTTTGCATTCCTCATGACTTTGCCCACTCTTCAATTTCCGACATGTTTCAACATAGATAGCATGTTCATTCCGGATCCAGTGGCAGGTGTTGTGTTTTTCTCGTACAGATTTTTTCTTTTTTCTCCCTGAGATTTGCAGGGGTATAGGTGGTAGAGATATTAGTTCAATTATGTGGTAAATGAAGGTCTTCTCTGGAGGCAGCTTAACTTTATATGCATGTGTCACCAACTGAAGAAATTTTGGCTTGTTTTTTTTAACGTTTTTGGGCTCTATAGGCTTTGCTTTCGTTTATATGGAAGATGAGCGTGATGCAGAGGATGCAATAAGGAAACTCGACAGAATTGAGTTTGGCAGAAAAGGACGCCGCCTCCGTGTTGAGTGGACCAAGGTATATTCTAAATGGTCTACGTAATATTCAGTAATTCTTGATCTGTTCAATATTCCTGCACGGTTGGCATCATTAAATTTGATTCTGCAGCAAGAACGAGGTGGCAGGAGACCTGATAGCTCGAGGAAATCTTCTGGCAACTCGAAGCCTTCAAAAACTCTGTTTGTCATCAACTTCGACCCTGTCAATACAAGAACCAGGGATCTTGAAAGGCACTTTGAGCACTATGGGAAAATATCAAATGTCAGAATCAGAAGAAATTTTGCATTTGTGCAGTTTGAGGTGCAGGAAGACGCTACCCGAGCTCTTGAAGCATCTAACAATAGGTTTGACTATTATCTTTCTTACAAGAAATTTGCTACCTAAAGATTCACAATCTACTTATCACGAACAAACTTGTTTGAGATTATTTGAATCTAGATGGCATTTTGTTCTTGATGCAGCAAGTTCATGGACCGAGTGATTTCTGTGGAGTATGCAACTCGAGATGATGATGACAAGAGAAATGGCTATAGCCCTGATAGAAGGGGCCGAGACGGGTCACCTCCCAATGGTGGGAGAGGCTATGGTCGAGAGGGAAGATCTCCGAGCCCATACCGTAGGGATAGAGGTAGCCCCGATTATGGTCATGGCTCTGTACCAAATTCTCGAACTGATCGAAGAAGCAGCCCCGATTATGGCAGAGCTGCAAGCCCTGTCAATGATAGATATCAAAGGTAATTTCATATTCAGTTTCCTTGTTTTTGCAATATTTATTTTTATTGTATTTATGCTTTGGTTTTTTATATAACTTTTTATTTATCATTGTTTACCTCAACAGTCGCAGCCGCTCGCCTCCTGCTCGTGAAAGATCTCGATCTCGCTCTTGATCGAGATCTTGATCTTCGCTGCAATCAAAATTACTTTTCTTATTCTCTCTCTTTTTTTTCTTTTTTTTTTGTGTGCTAGTGTATTAGCGAATGTTAGACAGCATATTCAGGATTCTGGGAGAATGTAGTGTTGTTTTGTTATGAGATCTTTTGCATTAAGACGTGTTACTGTAATTCTGAATTTGATATGATTGTATTTTAAGTATTTTTTTTTTATGGGACATTGCTTTTGGTTATTGGGAGAAAATTCTACTAAATACGTTAAGCATAATAAATAATACATTTAAAAATAAATAATAAATTTAATAAATAATACATTTAATAAATAATGCGTTTATATCGTGTTCGATCATTACCTTTTTTTAAAAATAAAAATAAAAATTATATCTCAATAGAAAAAGAAAAATGAAAAGTGAAATGTGGGATTTGAAAATAATGTTTTAAATTGGCCCAAAGTCAACTCATAGTGAGATTCAGATCTAACACATACGGAGTAGTAAAGTTAATCAGTATTTTTTTGGTCTTTTCGAATAATGAAATTCTAACAAAATGCCAAAGAATCGAATAAAGATCTCATTTCTGTATTTTTTTTTTATTTTTTTATCGTGCTTTATTGGATGTTAGTAGTGTGTCAAATTTCTTATTTATAATATAATCATTAATTCATTATGCCCCAATTATGACCGTTGTTTTTTTTTTTTCTTTCAAAAAATAACTTTTATTCACCTCTCACAAAGCATCAGATGATTTTCCCAAAGCATGAAAAATAATTAGACTGGTCGGTGCTCATATAGTTTTAACTTTTAATCATTGTTATGTGATTTCATCATAATTTATTGAAAAAAGGACAATATTTTTTAAATGAAAGTTTGTAGTTTCCTTTTGTTTTTGTAATTGAAGAGTTTATATAATGTGTACAAGTACAGATTTTCAAATTTTGAAAAAAGGGAAAATTCTTGATTTTGTGAAAGAGTGGAATGGGAAAATGCATGGATGGAGCGTATATCAAGCGGATATACTATTTTCTTTTTATTATTATATTTTAGATTACAGATAATTATAATATGTGCCACCCAAAATTGGAAAAAGTTGCTTCGCTTCGACAAACGACGCCGTCTTGTCTCTTGTTCCTATTCTCGAAAGGCTAAAAGAGATTATTGCAATTGCACGCCGTCTCGATCTCGATCTCGTATAAGAGACATATAAATACTAATTTCTAAAAAAACGTGTGATTTAGCTTTATTTCTATTTCATCTATTTATAGCGATTCCGAAATTCGAAATTGCTTTGTACATTAAGCAGGGTGTACATGAGCAAAGCTACCCATGAGCTGCTCGAAGTTTGACCCGTAAAAAGTTTATTCACACTTATTTAATGAAGCTTGTTAAATGACACTGGCAGAGCTTGAGCATCATGATATTCGACCTGTACACTTGTGAATAAATTCGATAAGTGATTAAAACTTATATATATGTACTATAACAAAAAAGTAATTGCAGTATATCTCTAACAGACATTATTTACCATAAGATGGATAATAATTTTAGTGAATATGTCAATATTATTATGAATAAAATAATAAATACTTATAAGAAAATAATTAATATTTTAGATATAAAATTAAATCTAAAAAGCTATTTTGAGCTCGATAAATTCATAAACTTCGAAATATCCGACAAGTGAAGCTCGAAATTCGGCTTGATGTATACTAAATGAGCAAGCTAGAACACGACATTATTCGATTCGACACGGCTTGTTTAAAGTTCTAATATCAACGAGTAACAATTTATATTAAAGACGTGTTGTCGTTTTCTTCTTTCACTCTCGGTTATCAGTAGCAAATAATGATAATGATATTATTGTATATAGGAGTATGATATTTTGTGAAAGTTCACATAAAAGATTTGGCTTTTAACGCAGCATCTACTCACAAGAAAAAAAGTTCAAGCGCAAAGCACATCTTTTCACAATATTAAAGTCCCTAATTATAAAAGATAATTACACAAAGTATAACCATAATTTAAGTGGCAAAAGCTTTAACCGATTATTAATCAACTTTATAACAAAGAAAAACTTTAACTAATTCATTAAACCCTTTTGAATCGCGAGGGGCAGTTGCGTCTTTTCACTGAAAATGCCACTCAGACAATGTCGCCTCGCAACACGTGCGGGAGCAAAAGTCCAGCGAATGATAGCACGCCCCACAGCCTACGTGGCGTGCCACGTCACCACCTCGCCCTCGGTATTCTCGAAGCGCTTTCAAATTCTAATCGCAAAAAAATCTCGCAACGGTCAGATCCGCTGTTCCACCTCTCGATCTCCGCCGTCCGATCATCGCTCCCGGCCCCACCGCTGTGCCCAGTCACACACAGTTCACGCACCATATCTCCCCACACATTTGTTCGAATTCCATTAAAGTACAGTAGTATAATATTTCTAGAGAGAGAGAGAAGGAGACAGCTCTGACAGCTTCTTCTTCCATGAGAGAGAAAGGGAGAGGAGAGCTTTGATTTTGAAATATTGCTTGGAATTTTTGAACGGGAGCGGTTGTTCTCTTCCTGGGGGTTTTGTCCGCTTCCTTTAAAGCTTTTAAATTAAATTCAAAAACTGAGTGTGGATTTAGTTGACTGCATTGCTCTTTGCTGGCTATCACTCCTCCATTTCAAAAGTATTGTAATTTAGATTCTTCTCTCTCTTTCATCGCCACCAAAGCTACTGTAGTCGACCGTTTCGACTCTATATTATTATAGGCTACGTGCTCTGATCTTCATTGCAAAGAAGAAAGGTAGAATCTTTCTCCATTTTTTGCTTTCTTTTCTACTTTCAGTAGTCGAGTGTGTTTGTGTGTGTGTTTTGATGCTGTGGGTCAGTTATTTTTGAGATTCTCCTCTTTTATGATTCAAAGTAGACCAAAGATTCTAGCTTCTGAGAAGTTTTTCTTAATAGGATAAGAATTTTGGTTTTCTTTTAATGATTCGAATAGAACTCTGGGATCAATCCACATTCCTTGCTTAATTTTCATACTAAACATCTCTCTCCCTCTCTCTCTCTCTCTCTCTCTCTCTCTCTCTCTCTCTCTCTCTCTCTCTCTCTCTCTCTCTCTCTCTGAGTGTGTGTGTGTGTGTGTGTGGCAAAATTATGCTTTGAAAATGGGGGTGGGTGTGATGCTTTGTTGTATAAGGTAGCATTTTTAAGAAAATAAGAGGAATCCTCCTAATAAAGTTTTGTTCTTTAAACTGTATTTTATTCTTTCTCCATGAGAAGAACAAATATATTTCAAGACAGATAAGGGAAGGCAAAAATATTTGATTTTTTTTTTTGGGTATCTCCTTATTTGGGGTTTAATTTAAAATTGAGAACTCAAAATCTGCTGCACGGTTCTGCACGATTGATCCATCATTGTAAGAATTATTTTCTGAGTGTGATTTTGGCTTGCAGAATAAGTAGAGAAGCATTGGCTCGGTGGCTGAAAAGGGTGTTGAGTGCCTTGAATGGTAGGCAAGAGACAAAAGCAAAATTGAGGTAGACTATGTATGTTAATGTTATTTACATCATTTCTGCATTTATTACATCAAATTCATTTGGTTAATTCTCTCTCTCTCTCTCTCTATGTTTGGCCTTGGCCCATCTCAGAAATTCACATATACACTATAGACATATATGTGTGTACAACTGGAGATAGAGACACTTATCTTCTCTTCAAAGTCAAGTCTTTATCCCTATCAAATACAGTACATTGTAAAAGATAAAAAAAAATCCAATTTCTTGAAAGTTATGTATGTGGCCCTGCCTCTGAATTCTAGCCTCACAATTGTAATTGTATGCACTCTAATCTATCCTAAATTCTGCATTTCATCTTCATTTAATTTGAAGAAAGTTGAAATCATGCACATGATTTAAAGTAGTATACTTGAGGAAGAATGTATTTTACTAGTTGAAAAGTAAAGCTACCATCTTTCTGATTTTTGTACCAATCTTGCCCCTAATGATTGATGTATTTTCCTCTGTGTCTTGTTGTGTTTCTTCAACCAAACATCATGTGCTGAGGGCAAACTGGTCATCAATTATTTGCTTTTCTTGAACGGTAGGGACTGCTGTTGGGAGAGTTTCTCTTTCACTTTCATCTCCTCTTGTCTTTCTACAGTTTCATCATTGTATTGTTACCTGATATTTATGGTGGTAAAAGAAATTTAATGTGTGTTCGTATTAAAAATTATGATCCCTACCTTAACAAAAGCATTCTCTTTATTAGGTTTACTTTGTTTTGTTACTACCTGTCGCCTCTCATTTTCAATAAACGAGCATTTTGTGATCATGCAAGATTCTCGAAAGTCCCTAATCTAGACCCACTTTTCCATTAATTTATTACTCTATTTTTTTTAATAAATGATGTATATTATAATCTTGGATGATTGCAACTACTCCACATCTCTCTTTTCTTTATTATGGCACAAATGTTTGTCTTCTAACATTTTGCTCATCTCGGAAGCTACCAAGAAAGAAGCTTTATTTCCTTCTGATTCGGTTTCATCTCGTTTCTTGATCTGAATCGAGTTTCCTTTTTCTTTTGTTTCAGAGCCTTTGACCTCTGGTAGTAGATTGTTTGTGTAGCAATCATGGTTGATGGTGGTGGAGAGAGGGAGAGTTCTGTAGTTGATGGCTTGTCGACTGAAGAATGGCTATCGTGCGCTCAAGGGCTCGTTCCTCGTGCATTGGAGAAGGCGAAGGAGGTGAAGGGATTTCCGTTGAGGTGGAAGATGATCATTTCGAAACTGGAGCAAGTTCCGCCGAAGCTATCTGATTTATCCAGCCATCCTTGTTTCTTGAGGAATGCTCTCTGCAAAGAGCAGCTGCAAGCGGTTTTGAAGACGTTGAACGAGGTAATTCAATATGCAGAATTGTGCGTGAAGGAGAAATACGAAGGGAAGCTTCGGATGCAGAGTGATCTCGATGCACTCGCAGGGAAACTCGACCTGAATCTACGCGATTGTGGCCTCTTGATCAAGACCGGAGTCCTCGGAGAGGTCACGTTTTCGTCTTCTTCAACGAGTTCTTCTGCAGAATCAGAATCTGCAGTTCATGGAAACTTGAAGGAGCTTCTAGCCCGCCTTCAAATCGGCCATTTGGAGTCGAAACACAAAGCCCTCGATTCCCTTCTCGAATTCATGAAAGAGGATGAGAAGAACGTGCTAGCTGTGATAGGGAGAAGCAATATCTCGTCCTTAGTCCAGTTGCTCACTGCAACTTCGCCTCGAATCAGAGAGAAGACCGTAACTGTCATATGCTCGCTCGCAGAATCGGGATCTTGTGAAAATTGGCTCGTTTCCGAAGGCGTCCTTCCGCCTCTGATTCGACTAGTTGAATCTGGAAGTGCTGTAGGGAAGGAGAAGGCAACAATCGCACTGCAGAGGCTCTCAATGTCTTTTGAAACAGCTCGATCCATAGTCGGCCATGGAGGAGTCAGGCCACTCATCGACATCTGTAAAATTGGCGATTCTGTTTCACAATCTGCAGCTGCTTGCACTTTGAAGAACATATCTTCGGTGCCTGAAACCAGACAAGCACTGGCAGAGGAAGGGATAGTGAAGGTGATGATCAATCTTCTTGATTGTGGGATTCTATTAGGATCAAAGGAGTACGCAGCCGAATGTTTGCAGAATCTGACCTCGAGCAACGACGACTTAAAGAGATCTGTGATATCCGAAGGCGGTGTACGAAGCCTCCTCTCCTACTTAGACGGCCCTCTACCTCAAGAATCTGCAGTTTCTGCAGTGAGAAACTTAGTAAGCTTAGTATCAATGGAGGTTCTGATCTCCTTAAACCTTCTCCCCCGTCTCCTCCATGTTCTAAAATCCGGATCAATCGGAGCTCAACAAGCAGCAGCTTCTGCAATCTGCAAAATCTGCACTTCGGCAGAGATGAAGAGATCGGTGGGTGAATCTGGATGCATACCACTGCTCGTGAAAATGCTCGAATCGAAGGGTAATGGCGCGAGGGAAGTTGCAGCACAAGCAGTTTCTAGTTTGATGAGTCTGTCATTCAATTGTAGGGAAGTCAAGAGAGACGACAAGAGCGTCCCGAATCTGGTGGCATTGCTCGATCCCAGCCCTCAGAATACGGCTAAAAAGTACGCAGTCTCGTGCCTCAGCTTGCTCTCTTCAAGTAAGAAGTGCAAGAAGCTTATGATCTCATACGGGGCAATCGGATACCTGAAGAAACTCACGGAGATGGAGACGCCCGGTGCAAAGAAGCTGCTCGAGAGATTGGAAAGAGGTAAGATCAAGAGTTTGTTCAGTAGGAAATAAGAGCCATAGGTGGACTTTTGCCCTCTTGTTTCTTGTTTATTGTATAATGAGGGAAATGGAGTATAGTTTTGGGAACTTATGATGAAATGTGTTTCATTATCTGAATGAAACATGAACAAATTTAGCTCTCTTTTTATTAATATATTTAGTGAAATGTAAACACAATAATCTTTATATTTTCTTCAATGAATCATATGATCCTCTGTATGTCTTTCTCCCTTGTTTCTCTGCTGTTGCGTTTCATCTCAGCCCGTCTCTTGCTGACGTGGTGTGTCTCGTGTCGAGCCGTTGCATCGGAGAAGATCACTTGCTAGAGTGGGTGGATTGAGCAACTATTTGTGGTGTGGTGTGGTTGTGTGTAGCTTGAATTGGAAAGGGTGACATGTGAAATTTGATGTGAATGAATTTATGGTTTGGTTGTATGGAAACATGTGTTTCTTGATTCTTACCAGCTACCATTATTATTTATGCAATGTACATGTAATGATGTAAGTAAATTTTCTTGGGTGATTTAAATGATTTTTATTTTTGTTATGAGACCCCTATAAGGAGATTTAATGAAGTTTTGTAGTGGGTTGGGGGTGCAAGTACAATTATTATAATACTACATTCATCCCATTACATTAATCCTTTTTGCTTTTTGATTTTTCGGCACGTTTTTCCACCGAAACCTAGTACAGAGTTTTAAAATATAATTTTGACATATTTATTTTTTCATGGGATACTATAACACTCATGTAATTAAAAGGGCAATCATTTAATTTCAAAGCTCTTGTAGTACTTGAGCATCTCATTATTCATGGGGAAAAAAATATGAATTGTTAGCTGAATTTTATTTATTTCTTTGTTGCTAATTGAGCAAGAATCATGCTAAATCAGGCTTTATTTTTCACATTAATTACTACTTAAAATACTGGATTAATTAAAAGGGCAATTATGTAATTTCATAAGCTCTTGTTTGCACATATGCATCTCATTATTTATGGGGAAAAAATAAATATGTAATTGGCACTTAGAAAATGAATTGTTAACTGTATTTTATTATTTCTTTGCTGCTAATTGAGCAAGAATCATGCTAAATTAGGATTTATTTTGGGGCAAATCCTAAACTACCCAACCTCATATAAGAAAACCAAAAGTTACCCACCCCCTTTAATTTACATTCTATTTACCCATATTTTCAAATTTGGACAAGTTTGCCCTTAATGCACATGGATTCCCTTCTCTCTTTCTTTTATGTTTTTTTTCTTTTTCTTCATTTCCTTTATCTTTTTTTTTTTGGTTTTTCATTTGTTTTTTCAGTTTTTTTTTTCATTTTTGTTTTTTATTTCTCTTTATTTTTGTTTTTCAGACCTTTTTTTTATTTTTTTGTTTTTTAAATATATTTTTTTCAACTTTTTTTTTTCCTTTTTCCCCCTTTTTCATCATTTTCAGCCTTTTTCCACTTTCTTTTTTATTTTTTATTTTATTCAATTTTTACTTAGAACGACTTACGATATTTAAATTTCGTACCGTAACTAAGGAACGGTACGAAGTACGGCTGAACTGTTCGTAAAAGCAAAAAAGATTTCATGCATTTTTAGAGTTCAAAGTACGAATTTGGCAAAATCGTACCATGATGTAGGAATAGAAAATATAAACAATACAAAATTCATAAAAAATTGCTCGGTACTCAGAAAGACTAAGACGAATTCGTACCATTCATTAATGATATGAGTGAATGAATATTTGTTATCCTACTTTTTAAACAATCTCGACAAGTTACGGTACGATATTATGAATTCGTACCGTTACGGTACGGTATTATTAATTCGTACCGTAACTTTCCATTACGAAGAGAAAAAAATTATGAATTCGTACTGTAACTTTCCATTACTTTCTAAACAATCTCGACAAGTTACGGTACGATATTATGAATTCGTACCGTTATGGTACGGTATTATTTTCGTACCGTAACTTTCCATTACAAAGAGAAAAAAATAATGAATTCGTACCGTAACTTTCCTCTTATTTATAAAAATAAAACAGTAAACTACAAAAATATATAAGTTTTTGCTTCCCCATAAATCTTATAGATAACATTGCAGTAAAAAGTCCCCCAACAGAAGTCATAAAAATCCAAACTCAAATACTCAAATTTAGTATAAATTCAGAATTAAAAAATCAAAATCAGAAGAAATATAGGAGGAAAAAAATAGAAAGAGAAATGAGGAATCACCAGTGAAGAACATAAAACAGTTCGTACCAGTGAAGTTTGCATGGTACGAAACAAAAATAAACGTACCATGCAAACTGTAATAGTACGATCTTAAATACTACGAACCAGAACACATAAAAACCAGATTCGAAAATTCACAGTAACAGGGTTCTACCTCCATGTCAACAGGAAAAATATTGCTGGAAAACTTTGCCGGAGCAAATCGACAAACAAAAACACATCACCTCCCTCAGAAAATCAACAACAAACTCAAACCAAAAGCTCTCAGATTCAGAAAAAAAAAAAATCAACAACAAACTCAAACAAAAAGCTCTCAGATTTAGAAACAAAGACCCACACCTTCAATTCTCCAACCCCTTCCTCCTCTGCGCCTCTCTTTCTCTCTCGCAGACACGTCACGCATATTGAGCCGCTCCACCGGCGAGAGCTCCTGCTCCATCTTCAAGGTGCCGCAGAGCTTCATCAACATCAATGGCCGTTACCTACCATCCGCAGATCGTCTCAGTCGGCCCCTTCCACGGCGTACGTGGTGCAGTGAGAGAGAGAGAGGGGAAGAAGAAGCTGCTGGTGTTCGAGGTCGTCTCCTTCAGCTTCTTCCTCTTCTCGTCGCTGGTCGAGGTTGCGGTGGTGGGAGAGAAAGAAAGAGGAAAGAGAGATAGAGAGAGAGAGAAAAAGAGACGATAGAAAGAGAGATATAGAGGGGGAGGAGTGAAAATTGGGGGTGTGATTTCAAATTTTGAATTTAATTTGGGTTGGTTGAGGGTAAACTAGTCACTTTGTAAAATATGGGTATATGAGTTAAAAAATTAAAGGGATGGGTAGATTCTAATTTTTTATCTAAGAGTGGGCTACTCACCCTAATACCATATTTATTTTTCACATGAATTACTTCTTAAAATATTGGAATTCCGAACTTTTTAATGTGTAAATTCTAATAATTGTCCACGTTCATGACATGATAATTTATTGAAATTGCAAGTATTTTATTTTATATGATAGAAACATTATGAAATCTATAGCTGTCAAACAAAATATATTTTTTCCTAAAGGAAAGTTTTGTAATTGCTAGCTGGCTAAGTACGTACTTGGGTCCTCAACATTAATGATAATTAATTAAGTATTATGAAACCAAATATATGGAGTGGGTTCCTACTTTGGTTTATGTTTTTAATTCGTCGTCGTACATGTTATTTTCATTAAAAAAAAAAAAGAACAATTCTGGATCATAATTAATCTACTCATCAAACATTGCATTTATATTATATCATCATATCATGACATGACATGAAGAATTCTGAATATTAAAATCTTCTACTACTATACCATGAAGAAGTATTATAGTACAACATTATAATCAATTATCATGGAAATAGCCTAAAAATGTGGCTCCACCGTGAGAGGCGAAGGCGGAAGGCCACGCAACAAACAATCATTTACGGGCACGTTCATAACGAGCTATTTTTCTTATTTGAAGTTCCATTTATAAAGATTTTTTTTTAATAAAAAATAATTAGAAATTTATTCTTATAACTTTTCCATCTAATTTATCAAACCCATCTACCGACATATTTGCATGTATTTATAATTTAAATTGTAAAATTTTAAATTATCATAATTTGTTCGTTTGTTATCCAATTTTTATGATTTTTATACAAAATTAAAAATCTTGATACCATCTTTTAATTACAATCAAACATCAACATATTTTCATACATCTATTAAACATTATATTTTATCTTTGATTAATACTCCCTTCATCCCATTCAAGATATTACATTTACTGTTGGGTACATGAATTAAGAAATAGGAGTATGTGCTTTGTGGTTTACATGTATTATTGAAGTGGATCCCTTATGCAATTCTAGTATCCCGTAAAAGAAAAAAAAATTAAAAAATGATTTTAAAATTCATCATCAAGACGTTTGAAAATGCTTGTCACAAATGCTGAAAAGAAATTACTCCACTTAAAAGGGACGGAGAGAATATAAAAGTGTCATCACTTTATACCATATTATATTATCCCTCTAATAAAAAGTAAACGCGACCGCATGGGAGAAAATGAATACTCCCTATGTCCCCAATTAAGTGTCCCAAGCCACCAAAATAGAAAAATTAAGGAAGTAATCAATTTTACATTTGTGCCCTTAAAATCCTTGCTTTTAATATTAATTTATTCTCTCTCTTCTATTTTTTCTTTCTCATTTTCAATGATTGGAGAATGGTGAAAATGGAAGTTTATATAAATTTTTGCATAGAAATTTGGTGTTTGACACTTATTAAGGGACAAAAAAATTTGAAGGTGGAAACTTTTATTGAGGGACGGAGGGAGTAATACTCCAAGGCAAATAAATAAATAAATTGTGAAATTCAAGACTAGAGGGGGTGAGGCACGACTACCGGTGTAACTACTACTGCTTCAGTCTGTATCTATACACATTACACTCCCACTTCTATACATATACATATATTGCCCTAATTTCCAAATTTTTCTCTCGATTGATAGTTGCTGCTTCTCCTCGAATTCAGGTACGATAGTTTATGAATTCCTTTTATCGTCGCTGTTTTTAAAATGGTTCATGTTTGACTTCTACCAATTTTTTTGATTCAAGCTGTATTAGAATATATTTTTCGATGAAGATTTTTCAAAGTATTATCCTGCTGAATTTGGGGACGTTGAATATGGAATCAAGTCATTTCAGTATACTACGACTTTGAATCTGTCATCCATTGTGGACTTGAAAGCATCTTTACTCGCTGCGGAAACTTATATGTTTGTGCGTGTGTGAGAGAGAGAGAGAGTGTGTGTGTTTAAGGAACAAGATAGGTCTTGAGGTTCTTCATGTTAGAGTTGAGTTGGATTGTTTGATCCAGAAAAAGGAATTAATCGCTGTATGTGAATTGAGTTTGGTTGCTTCTTAATTGTTCAGGTTTAGTAACGATTTAGAAATGAGTTCGTTGGATGCTGCCAGAGCTGAACTTGCCCTTGCAATTCTGTATCTGAACAAAGCTGAGGCTAGAGATAAGATATGCAGGGCAATTCAATACGGATCGAAGTTCGTGAGCAACGGACAACCCGGAACAGCACAGAATGTCGACAAATCAACTAGCTTGGCTCGCAAAGTCTTCCGCCTGTTCAAGGTGAACTTTTTGTCAACAGTTTTTAGTGAAAAAAATGAGGCTTCGGTAACTTTTATTAGGTGATCAATGGCTACAATCGAATGAGTATATGACTATGTGCTTCGCAGTGGTTTAACTTTGGAACAATTGCATTTCTTTTTGCCTTGACCAGGTTTCTATGTCTCATAATTTTTCCAGTTTGTCAATGATCTCCATGGCCTCATTAGCCCGAGTGCTCCGGGAACTCCGCTTCCTCTAATATTGTTGGGGAAGGTAATAAGCTTTCTAGTTCTCGTATATTTTCATATACGTCACCTGATTCGTGCTGGTATCTTACCCTTCCGGTCGATTTCTCTTGCAGTCGAAAAATGCTCTGTTGTCCAGTTTCTTGTTTCTGGATCAAATTGTGTGGCTGGGTAGGACAGGCATATACAAGGTATATTGTCTTAAATTATTAATCGTCTCTCGTTGTTCGTTATGGGTTGGGCAAGAATTTGCGTGCTGAGCAGAAGGTTTTTGTGATGCAGAACAAAGAACGTACAGAACTGCTCGGAAGGATATCTCTTTTCTGTTGGCTAGGCTCGTCTGTTTGTACAACGCTGATTGAGGTATCTTTGCTGATCTCATTCCATCATTTTTGCTACGTGTTCTTATCAAACCAGAAGAATTTATTTGGATTTCATTTTGTTTAAGATTGGTGAAATCGGGAGGATTTCAGCATCGATTAAGAAGTTAGACGAGGAACTGAAGAACACTAACAAGCATAAGGTTTGCTCCTACTAAATAATCTTGAAATCTCGTCCTCGAGTTCTAGTTAACGATCTTTCTTTGCCACTCTCCAGAACGAGCAATATCAAAGCAAGGTTCAGAAATCCAACGAGAGATCCCTGGCACTCGTTAAAGCAGTCCTGGATTTAGGGGTTTGCTGCGGGTTGCTTCAACTGGCACCTACGAAAATCACCCCTCGTGTGACTGGAGCCTTTGGATTTGTGACCTCAGTCATATCGTGCTACCAGGTACCTCAGTTTTTTCCAAACCATGTTTACTGTTTAGTCGGATGAAGTTTTCGTAGAATTCTCGAATACTGATTATATGGTTGTGTCGCTGCAGCTGCTGCCATCTCCACCGAAGACAAAGACAGTCTGAAGTGAAGGTTTAGGTGGTTGTGGTGAAGAAAGCCAATGTATTATTGAAAAGCTGTAAAAGGAATTTGAGCATATTTGTCAACAGGTTTGGAATCGGCTCAAATTCCTCGCTGTTAAGTGTTTCTCCCAAAACATTATAGTATTAAATAAAGTATACATACAGCTTCCTATTTAAGTTCTCAATTGATTCCCTTTTTCACTGCTTTGAGAGAAACTGGAGATTCTGAGCATTACATTTCTGGTAATCAAAATACAACCTTTACCCTCAAAAGTGCATCATTTTTGGTGAAATTCAAGATTGAAAAGAAAACGAATTTTAATTACATAATTCATAATACCATCGTCGTCCAAGAACAGGAGCGAAAGAAGGTGCTCGAACAGGAGCTTCTTCCATTTTGTGAAATAACATGCAATTCTCATCATTCTTTCTTTATGGAGGGCTCATTGACAAGAATATCAGAGGCAGAATAAGTCCAGAAAAAAGAAAAAAGAAAAAAAAAAAAGCAGCAGTTGTAAACAGCAGAATTAGCGAACAAGACCTTCATTCATACCATCATCGTCGTCTTCTTCCCAAACCAACGGATTGTTAGGCCCTTGTTGTATCCCGCGCAACAAATCCTCGAGCAATCCTATTCTCTCCCACAGCATCTCCTCTTCTAGGTGGCGCAAATGAGGAATCTCGTTCCTCGATGAATTCTGCAGTACGCAGTTGAGATTCTCAGGGTAATACTTGAGCAAGAATTTCCCATCTGGCCCCAGAATCTCCATGTCGAATGCAGGGAAAAGAGGACGCCCCAAAACTCGAACATAGCACACACTGCAGCATGCAATGATTAGAGACTGAGTATATGAATTTGTTTTTTTTTGTTTTTTTTAGAGGACAAGTACGTGAAGGTTTGCCTTAAGCATCAATTTCATATTTTTGTTGTGCTTTTAAGTTTTAGAACGAATATTCTAACTAGTCTTATCTTAAGAAAAGATCATATGGTAAAGGTGGGCAGGAGTGATTAACCATATATAGAATAATCCATCGATATCCTGCCTCTGGACCCTGCCCAATAATTCAATCTGCAAATATCCGCCAATACAGAGGACTGGCTCCGGTAGCTTGAATGGCTGCAAACTATTCTCCTGTTCAAATAAATGCATCAGTGATTATGAGGGCTTCGACACGGATCTCCTTTCTCCACAAAGGAGATGAAGCAAAAGAAAAAAAAAACATGGAAAAGAATTCGATTTTCCACTTGAAGCAACTATGTCTTCATTCTTTTTCCAGTTACTTCTAGCGAGAGCCTTCTTCAAGGCTGATATCCTACATTATCCCAATAAATTGGCGGACTTTTCCTTCCAAAAAGATGAAAAAGATGAGAAAACTAGATAAATATTAACCTGCGTCATGGGAAATTCTGGAGATGTGTAAGTCCATACAAACTTGTCCTCAGCAGGATTCTTCAATGGCAAATGTTGGAGATCTCTGATCTCTATCGGGGATTTCAAATGGCCCATTTTGAATCTTACTGATTTAGCAGAGTATATGGGTTTGCCCGTCTGGAAAAAAGCTGTACGGGTAACGTAAAAGATAAGTCGAAATAAAACATAGGAGTATTAAGAGAAGAGAAAGGAAGAAGAAATTCAGTTGAGCAAACACCTTCAAATGGTTGAATATCTATTTCAGTAATAACCCAAATTCCAGCCCTTAGTTTATATATTAACGTCTCGGGCACTTCAGCATCACTTTGTCCTTTACTCGACCAGTATGAAGCTCTCCGAATGAATCTGTCCCTTGGATTCAGAGTATTAACAACACTTTCATCTGGATAATTGTCAGTGCTAGATGCACTAACTGCATTTGCAATGCAATCCTTTGGGGAAACTTTTGATTTCGTGATGGCCTGAAGTAGAGATGCATAAACCTTGTGATCCCTCTTGAGACCATCCCATTCGACAGCAGGATTAGCTTCAACCTTGACTGAATTCATCGTCCCCTCATTTGCATTCACGACACTAACGATACTGGAAAGTTGTGGGAATGTTTTTAAGCACAGATGTTTTGCAAGCCCATTTGCAATCACTGAAAAAGTAAATAACACAATGCATTATTTCCTCATCATGCTATTCTTTACCATTATCTTCACCACTATGGAATTCTTAAAGGAAGCATCAAATAGAATTAGCTGGTCTAAAAACTCAAGATTGTTCATTTAACTTGAAATAATCACGCCAATCCCAGGATTTCATCATTGTTTCCAAATTGCAATCGTGAACTGGAACATCAGCCCTCTAAGAGGCATGCATTCAGGACTACTTTGTTTCGGAGAAAAAACGCCATGTCATAACACAAAAGTATGATAAGGGTATTCATCCGTCCATTGAAGCAATAACTGAACCTTTGTTTCTCTACCCTCTTCACAGATTGCTGTACAACGTGACAAGATTGTTAGGTGATAGGTATCATCACTACACCACAGCCGATTGGCTATTTCAGGGAGCTGGTGAGGGCTTAGCAATAAAAGACAATCTAATGATCAGTTGATGAGCAAATCTAGAAAAGGTAAACAGTGAATTACCTCCTCTTCCTTGCACCATTACAAAACTTAACTCCTACCAGAAAATGACACAATTATTGGTTGAATCTACAATACGGCATTCACGAGACTGAGGCTATACTACCGATGGAGAAAGCATATGACACTCTAATCATGATATTCTAGAAATTTTGGGGTCATATATATGATATCAGAGTAGAAGAAACATTACTACAAATTGAGATCGTTCCTTATAAAGTGCTTTGCTTTTACCAGCATGCATGAAATAGGATAAAGCCTCAAAGATCCTTTATCTTTTCTAGTACTCTTTTAAGCCTCTTTTCAACTTTCAAGTCATTAAAAGAACATGAATGTAAGGTAACAAGCATATAAGTACATAGGCAGAGTGCGAGGCAGGTTAACCATTATCAAAAAACTTGTGCATGGTATACGTACATAGACCCGTTAGACAAGTAACAAGGAGAGACTGATATGTGATTTGCACTTTCTTTATTAAAAAAACAATAGGGGGTGGTGAAGCTTAGCTTCATGACATGTTTGGTAATCAAACATGCTCGAGATTTTATCAATACTTAAGCAGGTCAAACCCTATTCATCCTTGATTTCTCTCCATTTATCTTCACTGCTAGAACATTCTAAACTTTATTAGGGCTTTTGGCTAATTGGTTCAGTTTCGTACCGCAACCAATCAAAGCACTGACAATTCACATTGTTTTAACAATGATCAAGCTAAAGAACTGTAGCTGATGTCACATTTCTTCTAGCTTAAAGGATACAGCAATGAATTTGTTGCTATCTTCTAATTCAGCTCTGTAGTTGATGAAGCCACCATGTAAGCACTTGCGTAGATATTGTCTACCATACACGGTCATATATTGGTATAACAATAATAACAAGAACAACAATTATGATAATCAAATTGCGTGAAGAAAGCAAATGAAGCACGAACTTTAACTGCCTGAGAAGAAAGAATTCCAACTTGCATCACTAACCAAATTGGCGCCAAATGCGCGAGACAGCAGAGACACGAACCAGATCTGCCGGGTCATCCAAGAAACTCATAATATAAGCGGAAACATCCGCCTCCAGGCATTCCACAAAATTGACCCGCGTCTCAGTTTTTTGGTGATCCATCTATTCGAACTAACTGCAACTCATCAAAATCTCAGAGTGCAAACAATGGTGTGACTATGAGAATCACAACTTTCAAACATACTGTAGAGAGGGATATAGTTAATATGCAATAACATCGCCCTAAATTTTACCACAAAATCATTCCAATTATAAATTCTCTCATGTGCTTAAATCAAATAGTGCTAATATCACGGCATTTGTGAGAGAAACAGCCCAGTTCTCGTGAAAATATACAGAAAAAAATAAATAAATGCCAAAACTCCTAATCCAACGACAGATGAAAATTCAATCTTGGTTAGTATACAAGTTTTTGCAAAACAAAGTAAAAACTTCTAATTTCCGACTTCAAGTTTCAAAATTTCTGCATTGCATCCCAAAGAGAAACGAGAATCAACTTAAGCGGAAAATCCCAATCATAAAAACAGAAGGAAAAAAAAAACAAAAAAACAAAAAGATGAACGAATTCTATCGAATAAAACTAGCTAAAAAAAGAGGAAACGAAAGGACAAAAACCAACGCCGGTTACGCATAGATGAATGTTTCCGGCAGCAAACATAAATCGTATCTTTCAATCATCAACGTGTAACGAACCATCTCTAACCCTTTATCCCTCGCACCAGAAACAAATAAAAAAGCACATCCTAAAATACAGATAAATCATAATTCAAAGAACACGGAAAGAAAAATACCTTGATGAAAGAGAAGCCATGAAAACACACAATTATGCGCGCGTGTATCTGTAATTATAGGCAGAGAGAGAGAGAGAAGAATGAATGAGATTGCAGTGGAGCTTTCTGGCCCATCATGGTGGAAGAAATGACTGAACCTAGCACAGATACCGCTTCTTTTATTTCTCTTTTTTCCTAATTAATAAATACTTTATTAATAAAATATTAGTATTATTTCAAAAGTTGAAAAAAGAAAGAAAGAAAATACGGAGTATATTAACTTGATAATTTTTTTTAGCATTTTTCATAAAATTGAGCATATTTTATTGTACATAAAATGGAGTATGTGTTAAATATATACATTATTATATTTCATTGTTCTGGGCCTGAGTGTCCGGCGGCCCAAATTCTAATTGGGCTTAACAAAAACTTGTCCAATAGAAATTCACCAAAAAAAAATAACAATTTACCAAAAATCACTAAATATGGCAACATCTCTCATTTCCCACAGGATGCGTTACAAAGAAATTTAATTTATTTTTTTTAAAAAAAAAGGAAAAAAAATATAAGAAAAATTAATATTTATCGACATAAAAAAGAAAGAAATAATGAAGGGCTAAAAAAGAATATTGAAATATGCTATGAAGGTGTGGTTTGATCTTGAGCAGGGGCAGTCCAATACTGCTTAGTTGCAATGAGAAGCTTCTCCCTCACATGAGGCCCTCCTTCATGGTCAGTCATCCTACTCTCCCATTGCATCCCATCCACTACACTCTTCACGTTCACCAACACGTCGACGTCGTCTCGTATGATCACGCTCCCTTGTGGCCGTAGGATCCGATCCATCTCCAACAAAACGTCCTCGATTTCGCATCTAGAGGAAAAAAGAAATTCGTTATAGATTAGTCTCGTTTTGTGAAAGTAGAGCTGTCAAACTGTCGGGCCATATCTAGCCCAATTAGGCCGAAAATCGAGTTTTTACCTGCCATTGTACAATGTGAATATGCCGTTGGCATGGATGAAGTCATAAGTTCTTGGATAAGTAGACATTGCTTCACACCTATTCAAGAAAAAAGACAAGGGCTTATGAGAAAAAACAAACAAAAATAGATTTTTTTTTTCTTAAAAAAAAAGTCTCATGTTTTCCCTTACCAATTTTGGTAAGTCCCGATTAGTCCACGCTCGAAGATGACTCCGAGCGTGTTAGTCTCGGCCTCGTTTGGGACCACGTTCATGACCCAAACGGGATCATCGACGAGCGCAGCTGCAAAGCCTCCCAATCCGGCGTTCATGTCGAGCAAGTTCCTATACCTCCCCTTTTCGGCTAGCTGAAAATCTATGGCCTTGTAGTGTGCAACTCTCTTTTTCCAAAGCTCGGTGTCTTTCTCAAACGTCTCTCCCGTGACACCGTTGATGCTTCCGCTTTGGATTCTTGGTGGAACGGCCGTTAGCCTCTCGGGCCAGCGGGCCAACGGGCCTCCCGACACTTCCTTGACGTCGGATACCTCGGGAAGTGGAGTTAGGCATGCTTCCATCTTAGTGTACCTAAAAATTTACAAAGATTATTGAAATGGTAAATTCTAAGCATCATGATTTGAAGATAAATAGCTCGAATTCTTCGGATTCCCGACTTACCACGCCAGATCGGGATCACTGGCTTGGCAAAAGAGAGGTTTCTTGAAGATCTTCCTATTCAATTTACAATGCAAATGATTAGTTGCCTTTTGCCATATAGCTAGATCATTCCTCTGCACCACTTTCTTCCAACATAGACTTTTCGCAACCTTTTCGATTCCCAATTGCTCCGTGTTGAGATCTTCTCGAGTCCGGTTCCATCCCTTCCAGTGATTCTCCCAGTTGACAGGCGGCCCGGAGAGGATCCAGTAGCCTCCAGGCCGTAGTATCCGATCAACTTCGATCAAGTACATGCCATCTGCTCATGTTCGGGTCCAAACACGGTTTAGTTTCTCCCTACCCGATAAAATTGCACGATAAATGTTGGATTGAGCGTGTGAGTTTGCTAATTACCATATTTTCCCCACGGGATGAGGCATCGGGAGCAATGAGCAATGTCGAACGCCCGAGAAGGGTACGGTAGACGCTCGGTGGCCATGATCCCGATCAGGGCGGGGACGCCCCGTTCGAGGGCGAATTGGACCTGCGCTTCGTGCGTGTCCTTCGGCGCGAACGACACCGGTAGTATGTTTCTAGAAAGTAAGTAAGCTCCCCAACTCGCGACCTGCAACAAAAGACAGTTAAGAGTCCAACTCTAGCCTCGATTTTTACTCAAAATAAAACAATGTACTAGATAAACATGTCATGTCACTCTCCAAAACTCAAAAACTTTTCATAGTAAATCAAGGGGAGATTTTGAGCCAAACAATTCAACAACCACATAAAAAGTGCAATTTTAATGTCACAAAATAACTCAAAGAATTATTTTAAGTCTACATATATAGGTTGGACCATAACGTTGGAAATAAAAGCTACACTTTATTGCTACTCAATTATTTCTGCCTAAATATGAAGAATTTTACCAAAATAAAATATTCATTGCGTCATTTTCTAATACCAATATTATGCAATTTCCCCTCCTAAAAAAAGAGAAAATATTTGAAAATGATATTCCAAGATTTGAATTTACCAATTTAGCATAGTTAGGCTAACTGTGAGAAATTCAGTTACTTTCCCAAATTCCTTCTTTATTCGTTGAAATTATTGATTTCTCCTAAAATCAAATTCTTGGAGTGTAGATGAAGAAAATGCTGACTAGTTTTAGCTATACGCACTTTTTTGGTACCTAACGTCGTTTTTTTCTAGGATTTTCTATTTAATTCACTTATACAGTATGTGTAACATCATATTATTATTATTATATACATGAAAAGAGATGGATACCAAACATTTCGCTTTTTCAAATCTGATTTCCTAGTTTTTAAATTTAATACTATAAGGTCACATAATTGTTAAATAATTACAAAAAATTATTCAATACTACTAATAGTCAAAGGTTACTATTGAAAATTAATTCACAATAACTAGCCTATGCGGCTGCAACTAAATCGACATTGTTTATGTAACTTGTTGGTCTATTCAAAGAATCGATTTTTTCAATCGCATAGTAATAAAGGAATGCACCATCATAGTAGATTATGAATGTGACAACTTTAATTTAATAGCATAATATTTTTAGTTAAAATAACAAAAAAAATATTTTTTTACACCGTAGTCACGCCAATACTCTGATTCAACCAGCTTCAAATTATGATTACGAGATTTCGAGTTATTTATAGTATTTCACGCAATCAAATCATTAGATTAAGTAAATCTAATGAATGAAAATGTAAAGATTTCCGAAAAAATTAAATAGTGTATAATATTATATAATCACAAAATATCTAAGATGTGGATATTATGGAAAGGAAAATCCGAAAATTTCCCCACCCTTCCATAATTTGTCTTCTTCCATCATCATCATTATCTTTGTTTTTTTTATTATTATTATTATCATAAATTGACTTTCGGAATTAAAATAGATATTTATAATGGTTAAAAGTTAAAACCCATAAAATTCCAATGAAAGAATCATACGCACAAACACATCCAAATAAACAAGAATTGATTATTAAAAAATAATTAAAATAAAAATTAAGCAATTTCAAGAAAGAATAAATTGTACACGTACTGACCCCACAGCCGGTATCAATGGCGGTTCTGACAGAGCCGTCGCCGAGGTTGATCAGTTTTCCGATGTCATCAATGTAAGCGTCGGCGCCGCGCGGGAACATGGTGCCGCCGCCGGGGAATCTGAACCGGTCGCCGTAGAACCGGACCCAGTTCTGCCCGGCCTTCTCCACCGTCAGGTGCTTGTGGGGCACGTTCGCGTACCACACCTCGTCGCGGCTCTCCGGCCACCGGAACGGCGTCCGGTAGCCGTGGGGCGCCGGAATCCGGCACCGGAGGATCTCGCCCTTCTCCGGGCAGTGGCGCTCGCGGTACACGAGCATGCCCCGGTCGAACTTGAGCGACCGCTGCGTGTCGTGGCACGGCGTGTACTCGGAGAGCTCCGCGCCGCACGGGGGGAGGTGGGCGGCACGCGCCGCCGTGGAGAGCGGGACGAGGAGCTCCGCCGTGTGGTGGGCGGTGAAGTCGAGGGCGGTTGGCTCCGAGAGGGTGGTGGGGATCGATGGGTGGTTGGTGTCGCTGCATGGGAGGGAGGTGGTGGTGCCGGAGGTGGCGGCGGCTCCGCCGCCGTGCTGCCAGATTCCGATGAGGTAGAAGAGGGAGCAGAGGATGGTGATTATGGCCATGTAGTAGAGGTTGGTTTTCTTTGTTTTCAAGGAAAGGTAGTGAGTGAGGCTACCCCATGTCGCCATTAATTTTTCTTCCACCACCAACCTCAACAAGAATTCAAATCAAGAAAGAAACACCTCTATTTATAATTCACTCACTTTTATAGAGAGAGAGAGATGATGATGATGAACTTTTGATGTTATTTACACATCAAATATGTTGGTTTGAAGCAGAGAGAGACGGATACTGCGTCTCTGTGTACAGAGGCGGAGCTAGCGCTGTGGCAGTGGGGTCAAGTGACCCCACTAGAATCTGAAAAAAAACTAGGGGTATATTAGTAATTTCACAATTAAATTATTAAAAATATTAAAAATTACTAATATTCCTAAATTTTCCCCCAAAATTTTCCCTAATCTTGAAAATTCAAGAACAACGCGTCGCTCCAAGTCCAAATCTCATATTCTCGCCGCCCGTTGTCCCCTTCGCCCTCCCGGCCTCCCGTCGCCGCTAATTCACCAACAGAGTCTTCACCAAGTGGCAAGCGCCGACGGCAACCGACGCCCATGCCCCTCCTTCCGCATCCGTCGTCGATTTGGTAAGTAACATCTCTAGACTAGTTCTTCTCGAATCTCCTTGCTCTTCAATCTTTTTCATTCCTCTGGAAAGTACATGAATTAGATTAATCTCGTTCTAGTAATTTGATGTCAAATGCAATTTTATATCCCGCTTGCCGATTTAGGTGATTTTTAATGATTCTATTTGTCATGATTTTTTATGCTATTCAAAGCAAAGAGTGCTGCTATATGAATTGAAAAGTTTACTGTTTCAGCTAATATGGAGTTCAAAGTGCGGTTAGTTTAGTAGTTCTATAGTCCCACACGTTAGTTTCATCTTTTGTGATTATCTAGAGTAAATCTGTTCAAGAACTGAGTGGAGAAAAATGCCAAATTTGATGTCTTTTGTGTTATACTATCTACTTCACAGGATTTGAAATTTGCAACAGGTTGGGCATTAAAAAAAATATCTACTTCACAGGATTTGAAATTTGCAACAGGTTGGGCATTAAAAAAAATGATCAATCAACAATCAAAAATGGGGCGGTTCTTTAATAGTGTAACGCCTAGTGAGGGAGGTTCATCCTCAACAGTTGATAGTCCTACAATTGTTCAACCTGATGCAACATCGATGGAAGAAGATATTGAAGTTGAGATACTATGTGAAGCATCGTTGAAGGAAGTTGACTTTGATAATCTTCCCGGTGATCCAGGATTACGACCTGAGATACTGAACTATCCTACAAATCTATAGACGGTATGACAATTATATTGAAAGTTATTAGTATTATTTTTTGACTTTTATTTTTTAATCGGTAAATTATAATAAATGTGACCCCCCTGAGTCGAAAGTCTGGCTCCGCCACTGTCTGTGTATGAGAGTAAATATGTATATATACATACATATATATGTGTGTGTGTTTGAGTGTGTGTGGTGGGGGGTGAAGAACACGCGCCGAAACTCCCTCGTGATTGTGTAATTAAAGGGGGCCCAAAAATGGAAGAAGGAAATTAATGAAAGGTAAGAATATGAGGAGTGTCCTGCTTTTTTTGCGTAATTTTCCTTTTTTATGTCTCTGTTTTTTTTGGCCCTTTGAATTTCTATCATTTCAATTTTAATTAAATACTACTATGAGTTTACTTATCGTGGTGTGCTTTCTTTCTTTTACTATTTGGATTATATTGATTATTGCTCGCTTACTCATCGGCTCATCGTGAGCATACTTAATCTATTAATATATGATGTGACGGTATTATATTTAATAAAAATTATTATTAATATAGTACTACATCCAACCCATCAAAGTAGTCTTATTCACTTTTTTGACTTTTCCGGCACGCATTTCCACCGAAACCTAGTACGGGTTTTAAAATATAAGAAGTATCGTTTTTTTTACGGGATACTATGACACTCATAGTATCCCGTAAAAAAATGATACTTCAAAATTATATTTTAAAACTCGTACTAGGTTTTGGTGGAAATGCATGCCGGAAAAGTCAAAAAAGTAAATGAGACTATCTTGGTGGGTTGGAGGTAGTATCTTATAAAAATAAATTTTACCAAACGAGTTAAACCGCATAAAAAAAACTAACTATTTAATGGAAAAAATAAATCATTGGCGTGATATCTTAATATTAATTGTGGACATATTTAGTGCATAATTTATGTTGTGCTAAAATATAAAACGCGACTTTCCTCAAAATAGTTTAGCTGGCTTCGTATAACTACTACACGGGATCCATCAATTTAAATTTAGTCCAATTTTAATCGCCCCAATATACGAAATTTGATAAATTGTCTCCCGTAAATCAATAATTTTATTCTTAAATAATCATATACTACCTCCATCCCATTACATTAGTCACATTCACTATTTGACACGCTTTTCCACTGAAATCTAGTACGGGTTTTAAAATATAATTTTGTAATATCGTTTTTTTTACGGGATACTATAAGTGTCATAGTATCCCGTAAAAAAAACGATACTACAAAATTATATTTTAAAACTCGTACTAGCCGTTGTTTAATCATTCAATTATGAACTTTCAAAATTCCGTACATTGTATGGGTCAAATCGAGTAATACTTTCTTCCCAAGATGGTAGAAATTAATAGTATTACATTCATCATAATATTAAGGTTGGCATATATAGTTTGAAATTAATAGTATAGCATATTCATCATAATATTAAGGTTAAAATACATTTATTTGGCATTTATGTGCAGAATCCGTATGTGAGATTTCACTCAATTAAATTTCCATTCCTTTCAATTATCAAGCCGAACATAATTTTAGGCGATATACGTTGGTTAAAACAATTTGAACCATTAAATAATAATAATAATAATAATAATAATAATAATAATAATAATAATAATAATAATAATAATAATAATAATAATAATAATAATAATAATAATAATAATAATAATAATAAATTTCAATTTCTGTATACTATCTCATCATCACTTTTTATGATTTGACACAACTATTATCATTTATTTATAAAAGGGTAATTTACAATTTAATTGCCAAACTATTAAACTTTTCACAATTGTATTTCAAACTATACGAAATGTCAATTAAATGTTCAAACTATCAATATTTTCACGATTGTGTTCTATACCTTAATTTTCAATAATGAAAAATACTCATGGGTGAGCCAAAACTGAATTGAACATTAAAGAACAGAAAAAAAAATGATTAGTTATTTACCCATATCTCAGTTTTGGCTCACCCACGGGTGTTTTTCGTCGTCGAAAATTAAGGTATATAGAACACAATTGTGAAAATATTTATAGTTTGAACATTTAATTGTTATTTCGTACAGTTTGAAACACAGTTGTGGAAAGTTGAATATTTACACTAAATTACCCTTTATAAAAATATCTCACTTAATTCACTTTTTATTATTAAAGTAGACTTCTTTCTACACTTAAAGTAGATTTCGTTTTCCACTTACATCATACTCACCATGCCCATCATGAGCAAATTTAATGTGCCCACAAATAACGTGGCAATATTATAAATAAATAAACTGATATAAATATATACCCTAAAGACTAAACTTTACAACAAAAAAAAAAACCTAACTAAATTGTGCTAAAAAAACTCAACTCTAAATGATGATTAAAAAAATAAAAATAAATAAACCGATACGGCACTGCTACATCAATAGTGGCTAATAATCAACACATTAAGTATGATCACACTAGGTAGGGAGCTTTTTTGACGATAGGCAATAGATACTAATACTGCATCTATCATGTAACATCACTAATTATCATAAGAAAACGTATTAATGTATTTATAATAAATATACTTTTATAACTAGAGGTAATTAAGGTACTACAGTTGGCTAGCTATGACTGATCAGTTGAGTGACAATATAATTAATCGATAACAAATAAATAAATGCATACGCCACCTAAAGATTCCAATAGTGATACAAATTAAAATAAATTAAAAATTCAAATAACGAGTGTGACATGTTAATAAAATAGATCCAACTGTTAGGAGAAAGATAGATTATAAAAGTGAATGGATGCAGTTAAATATTTTTTTCCATCCACGTCATACAATACAAGTTGATGTGACAAAAAGATTATTAGCCATGCATAATTGTTAATTATCTATTTAGATAATTGCTTAGGACAGTCAATTATCATTATATATATTTCATCAGTACACAATTATGGAATTAAAGTTTTTAAGTTGTCTCACGCCTACTAGGCTGGCGCAACAAACTAATACTATATTAATAAAAAGAAAAAGAAAAAACACTATGAATTGTTAAAACAATTAATTTAATTAGACCACAAAAGAAAAGGGGAAAAGGAGAATTAATTTGAATTTGGCAATTTCCTTTTTCTTTTAGAATATTAATTTCATTTATGTTTTTTTTAATTACAAAACAACACTATCACACACATGCATTCGAAGTGGCGCAAACCACCGACATCTTGGCTGAGAAACGTCTTACCAAATGAGTTGTGCTTTATTGTCACTAATTTCATTCAATTTATTTTATTTTATTTTTATTTTATTTTTTTGAGAATTACATCCTATACAATCATATCGTATAATATATTACAATTCAACTCAACAATCATATCACAATTTCAACATATTACAAAGAATATTAAGTACTAACCAATATCAATCAAACTATAACAAATCTAAACAAACTCATATAAATGGGACTATATTAACCCACACTTAGTGGGATTCGAACCCAATACCTCTCACTAATGAGAGACTTATGGTGCCTCCTCCTAGCCACTTGAGCTAAGCCTCCTCGGTCAATTTTCATTCATATTGTGATAACGGCATTATATAAAATTCGAGCCCTAGCTTTTTTAAAATTAATTAAATTTGTACTTTGTTTTATATGAAAGTTTGGTACCCGTAGTAAACTAAAGAAAGGACCTACTCTTAACGTAAATGAAATTATAGGAATTTAGTTTTTACAACCAAAAGCATATAGACTCAATCAAGAAAATAAATTAAGAGCATAATTAATTAAAGACTCAAACTTTAAAACATTAATTCGATAAAATAGGTGCTGAATACACTTCATTCAATGATTTTAAGAAAATCGAAAATCACAAGATTGGATTAATTAGATTTAATATAAATAGAAACAAATATATATATACTACGGAGTAATATTTATACATACTATATAAATTACTATAAAGTAAATGCAAATAAAGCACCCCGCCCCCTTAAACAAATCACATGATAAACTATGATTCAAAATTCAAAACCCATTCATCTTTGCCCCTAAAATAAAATTGCACTAAACCCTAATTAATTAGATATATCGCCCATTTTTTATCCAAAGCATTACATATGGGGATGATATTAGTAGATAGCAACCCATGTTAGAATCATGTATAATTTATCCATTTCTTGAAAATCCCATGTGAATAAACTTTCACTAGTTGCTTTCTAATTTTAGGTTTTAGAGAAATTTGATTAAAAATCCAGTTGATTGATTGAGGTGGTTGTTTATTTTTCTTTGTAAGTTGTTAATTGTATTTGACTTCACTCTTTTTATTTTTTGTGGGTGACAGCCAATAGTCCAAAAAAGAGTACAAATTCCACCATATGGTTAAATTAATCAAGATTCTACTTTCTAATTTCATTCTAGGTTTTAAATGAATTTTTCTGAATTTTTATTTATGAAGTTGTTTCAATCTTCTCATTATCTTGATTTTCTTTAGAAAAAATAAAATAAAAATGAAGTGACTAATAATCACATATTTGCAGTTTTTTATGGGGGAAATAAAATTCAAGAAATAGAATATATAAATATTTTTTAGGTGAATTTTGTTCCCATTGAATTAAATAAAAATAATAAAAGTCAATGATGCATATTTTAATGGGAAAAATGGAAGAAAATATTAGTACTAAATCTGTCAGAAAGTAATTAGCACACAATAATTGGCTGCTGAATTCAAAGTAGATTTCTGTTGCCTAAAAAAGCAAAAAAGGTTAGCTATGTTAGGTCCATGACAGACCTACCTGCACCATGTGCTGCCCTTTTATATAATAGTAGTAATATTATTACTACGTACTTTCTAAAATAATATTACCTCCAACCCAGGACAGTAGTCTCATTCACTTTATTAATTTTTTCGGCACGCATTTTCATCGAAATTTAGTACGAGTTTTAAAATATAATTTTGTAGTATCACTTTTTTTACGGGATACTATGAGTGTCATAGTATCCCGTAAAAAAAACGATATGCACTCATAGTATCCCGTAAAAAAAGTGATACTACATAATTATATTTTAAAACTCGTACTAGATTTTGATGAAAATGCGTGCCGGAAAAGTCAATAAAGTGAATATGACTACTTTCATGGGTTGGAGGTAGTAAGTTGAATCATTTTAAAAAAATGGTGAATTTTTATTTATTTTTTTTCAATTTAATTTGGACCATATACATTGTTGAATTTTTTTAATCCGTAAAATTTATTTTAAAATCTTGTTATGTACTACCTCCATCCCATCATATTATAGCTCATTTATTTTGAACATTTCGGCACACTTTTCCACCAAAACCTAATATGAGTTTTAAAATACAATTTTGAAGTATTTTTTCGTTTACGGGATACTATGAGTGTCGTTATATCCCGTAAAAGAAAAATACTTCAAAATTATATTTTAAAACACGTACTAAATTTCAATGGAAAAGCGTGCCGAAATGTTCAAAATAAATTAGCTCTAATATAATGGGATGAAGGTAGTATCTCATACCAAGTGTCAAATTCTATGCTTACGATAAATTCTTTGCATGTTGACAAATGTGCTCCATGCCTCGTCCTCTTTTTATTTGTTTAATAATAAATAAACCAAGTATGAATTAATAATCCGATCTAATACTTATTTCAATTATTTCACTTTTAGCATTTTTTTTTTTGAAAGTATATGATAACTTTATTTAAATTAAATTCCGACGAGATTGTCACGACGTAACTACTCAAAACAAAATTGATTAACTAATATTCCGACAAAACGTTACAAGCTACAACTACGTACGTGTTCGAATAAAATTTGAATAAATAAAATATTATGAGAAATTAATCTAAGACATGCAAAAGGAATTATTCCACGTCTTTTTCCATGTATATAATAAACAATGAGTTATTATTCGAGATTTATTAAGTGTGTGTGCCTGTGTTTGTGTTATAAGCCAATTTGTTTACAACGTGCATTGTCGTGTTGTACCTTGGCCTTACGCATAAACGTACCACCTTCTATTTGTTAACATTTCAATCATAAATAGAGTATTTTAGAGTGACGTGTCACGTTAATAAGCCCCTTTTGACATTTACAACATATCAGATGTGTTTGCTTCGTGAAATTTCTAAATTCAATTCATGTATCAAATGAATTTATTCTGTATCGTATCAATTACTTATTCTCTTTTTTCATTTTATTGTCATAGGAATATTGTATTTATCAATTTATGTAGTTATTCATTTTTTTTTTTTGGTTGTACAAGAGTCTCGCAACTACTATAACAAAACAAAAAAAAAAATGGAACCTAAATTGTGTGTGGATTTCCCTTATTAATTTGAAGAATAAAGGGAAAACTAATTGTCTTCATGTATCGCAGTAAGTGAAAATATGAATAGTTTTTATTTATTTCGTCAAAAACCCATGTGGGAGCGAGCGCAGACTGAAACCCTTATGTTCATATTATGGAGAAGATTTTTTTTTATAGATTAGTCCCTCAATAATTTAATCTAGTTCTGCCACCGAGTAATCATCACACAAAAAATAGAAGAAACAAAAAAACAAGGTGAAACTTTTAATCACTGAGGCCCAGCCCAAATTGGGAGGAAATGATTTCTGCATATTATTTTACGGCCCAAATTTAAAGGGGATTTTAAACATAGCCCCCATTTCTCTCCATTAATGGCCCCAAAATACAATAATAATAAAAATAATTTTAAATGTACAAATATACCCTTAACATCGAGGAGATCTACATTTACGAGGAGACTGAGGGAAACCATCGCCATAAAAAAGAGAGAGCAGAGAATTCCTATGGTAATAATCATTTGAAACCTTAACATTGAGTCCTTCAATTTTTCGAGCTTTTGAGTCCACACCTTTTGAGTATAAGTGGCCACCATATTTTTTTTCAGTTTAAAATGTACAGAAACAACAGATAGCCATAACTATGCTTGCTGTTAGAGCAAAATAGCAGCAAAATCATGACTGAAACCAACGAATTAAACAGAATATGAAGAAATGTTTTCAAGTCCACAATTAAAACTTGCTCAAAGTAGGTAAAGAGCTTATACTGATTGTCGCCGTTTTTTTCTGATTAAATTCAGTAACTATAGATTTCATAACTAATAATCTAATGGTGATTGAACATGGTTGGCTGAGTAGCTACGTTTTGCTTCCAACATTTACCATGCTTAGCTTTGCGTTACTTTTCTCCTAATTAACTATCCTTCTGCTTCCATCTCTTTCAAAAATTAAGTTCTTCGAGGGGGCTATATATATTTGTTTTTTCTGGTTTTTGCACGGAGCTTATGAGAATGCAATTTTAATTATATTTTGTTAGGAATTTAATGTGGGGGCTATATGAGGGCTTAATCGTAAATTTAAAATTCATTTTATTATCATTTTATTTTGAGGGATATATAGAGAGAAAAGGGGGCTATGTTTAAAATCCCCCAATTTAAATTGATTAAAATTTAAATAAGCCCATTTATAAAGTGGGGTACGTACTATTGTTTAAATGAAAATAAATCAGAGACCAAGTTTTGGTTTTTGTTACTATTTTTTTTTATCGAAAAAGAGGATCTTTCAAGTTATAATAAATCTCAGTATTCTCCCTCACCCCCAAACACAAATAAATAAATAAATAAAATAACTGGCCCATATTTACATATGGATATAAATATAGTTCATTATTCATAGATTTAATTGATCTAAAATACACGAACTTTATCGAATATTTTATTCTTTTACATGGTTAAAAAAAATTGTTTTAAACCACCTAACTAACTTTTAATTATAAAAATATCAGAAGATGTGTGCATGCTGACATTATCCTACGTGTACTTAGATCGGACCGGGAGATTCCTGGGTGCAAACGTTTGCACACCAAACCCCCTTATCCATTGCGCCACGTGTAAACCACCTTAAAATAGTCCCAATGTTTGTAGTTGTTTTGTATTTTTAATTCTCCCCACTTATTTTATTTGCAGGGTTTTACAGAACCCACCTGATCGATCGTGAAATTTTAGAATGATTTGTACGAAGGGAAAATAAAGAACACAAAAGTTTACATGGTTCGATCTTTGATTTGATCTACGTCCACGGAGAAAAGAGTTTCTTGTATTAATACTCTCGAGTTACAAAATGTCTGTTTCAATCTATCATAGCATCACTATTTATAGGCACCCAGCAACAGTTGCAGCCGAGGTCGTGGGGTGCCACCTCAGCAATCGTGGGTTAGAGATCGTGGGTTGGAGATCGTGGGTTGGCCGAGCTTCTATGCTCTTGGGCTGCGCTGCTGGATTGGGTCGAAGTGTCTTCTAGGCCTTTCAGTGGGCCGAGCTCATCTAGGCCGAGCTTATTTGCCTAGGTCCAATTATATTGGGACGGTGCTTGGGCCTAGTAGCTGGGCCGTATCCTATCACATCCCCCCCCCAAAAAAAGTATAGAAGCGAGGACAAGATTTATAGCTGGGACGTAGTCGAAGTTCATATCGCCTCTTTTAGACGAAGTAGGGATTGAACTGCATTGCCCCCGTCGAAATTTTGATTTCGACGTAGTCGAAGTGAATGTTGCCTCGTTTAGATGAGGTCGGGATCGAATTGTATTGCCACCATCGAAATTAGGATTTTGACAAAGTTGGAATGCATGTCGCCCCGTTTAGACGAGGTCGAGTGCTAGTTGCATTGTCCCCGTTGAAATTAGGATTTCGACGAAGTCGAAATGCATACCGCCTCGTTTATACGAGGTCGAGTACAAGCTGCATTGCCGCCGTTGAAATTAGGATTTCGACGAAGTTGAAATGCATACCGCCTCGTTTATACGAGGTCGAGTACGAGCTGCATTTCCCCCGTCGAAATTAAGAGTTTGACGAAGTCGAAATGCATACCGCCTCGTTTATATGAGGTCGAGTACGAGCTGTATTGCCCCCGTCGAAATTAGAATTTCGACGAAGTCAAAATGCATACCGCCTCATTTATACGAGGCCGAGTTTGAATAGGCTGGAGATGGAGGGGCGCGACTGTTGGAGTCTAGAGTAAGTGGGACACGTATCGCTTCCCTATGCGGGCAGGTGAAGAGGCGGGATTTGAAAAGGCGGAATATCTGCTTATAAAAGCGTCCAGCATACGTCTTCAAACATTTTCCCCCCAATTTACTGTACTGACTTAAGAGAGAGAGAGTAAAAACCCTAAGTCAGAGTTCTGTATCTGCCGCCGCCATTCGCACCATATTTCCGTGAAATTTTTGTGAAAGCCGCAACAAGTAAGTTTCCTCCTCTGTAATGTCTTCTTCTTCATCTTCTCTCCCGGTAGATATGGATAGGGTGAACACAGAAGTTTCGCCCTCGCCGTCGAGGGTATTTCCGGCGAGGGCTTTTTTGAATGTGTACACACGTTCGTTGATCCCGCGCAGCCTTTGAGAAATCAAATTCCTTCCCTTAGTTAGGTCCGACGCCGCCCTTCAATATGCCTCCACCATGAGTGAGTCGCACATGCAGAGTTTGGCTCAGAATTTTTTGTTTCCGGAGTCGACGGAGTTGGTTCTGCCACGTATAGATGATAGGGGTAGTTCGTCTCCTGTAGGATTTTTTACTGTGTACGAAGACTATCTTTACTTCGGTATTCGCTTTCCTTTGAATCATATTTTTGTCGAACTTCTAGAGAAGCTCGAATTGTCCGTAGGGCAGTTGGCGCCGCCCTCAGTGAAGCAGGTCGTTGGGTTTTGTGTCGAGGCCGCCTTGGTGGTTCGGCTTCTTTAGAATTGCTGCTTAAGTTTTTTAGACCTAAGCAGGGTCCGACGGGGTGGGTTTACCTTTCCCCTATTAATAGGTTTAAGTTGGAGACGCCCTCTAAGATACCGAACTGGCAGAAGAAATTTTTCTTCTGTCGGACTGAAGGGGTGCCTTTATATCCTTGGTCCAAGGTCAAGCTCACGCCTCAAGTCACTGAGAAACCAATCAGTGATCTTGAGATGAGCTTGGTGAACCTCGGCCATATTGAGAGGGATTATTCTGAGGCCTTACTTGCGAGGTATGGGCTGAGCCCATATGACGGCACTGTGACCGCGAATTTAGGTGAGGCCCTGCTTCATATATTACATGAGGTGATGTTTGTTCGAGGTCTAATATGTGTTTCTGTGTTTGCAGTGAATCCCCAAGATCTCCAGGCTGCAGTACAGAGGAAAAAGAAGAGGGTGAGGCCCTCTCCTGCTGTAGAGAAGACGGTGTCTGGTACATCGGCCGAGAGAGCAACCGACCTGACTAGGTCGGTTTCAGAGAGCTCACAGCCTGGTTCACCTCGGGCCGATTCGCCTCCACCTCAAATTGTGGTTCGTCCAATTCGGGGAGTTCAGCTCCCCTCGATCGATGAGGTGGGGGCTTATGGGGATGGTCAGCTGTCCGGCCAGGAGATGTCATTCCCAGAGGTGAGTACTGGTTGGTTGATTATACATTTATGTCAGGTGTGTGTTCTAACATTTCTTGTCTTTGTGCAGGAAGCCGAGGTGGCTGTGGCCGGACTGAACAGCTTGGCGAACTTTGTTACTGACGGAGTTGCCAAATTCCGGAAACTCTCTGCCGAGGTAGAGGCAGCGAAGGCCGATCTTTCGGCAAAGGTGGATGCGGCTGAGTCAAGGCCAAGATGGCGGCGAAACGGGAGGCTAAGGCCCTCGCCGCCACCGAAGAGACAAAGAAGAAGGCTTCCGACCTGGAGGCCGAAGTTACGGAGTTGAAGGCTCAGCTCGCTGAGGAGCGGGAGAAGATGGCCCGTGCGGTTGCTGGCCAAGGTGGTATGCTCCGGGCTTTTGCCGAGCGTATATTCCGGTCCTGCCACTTTGGCAGGGCCGTTACATAACTAGTCGGTGCTATGAGCACTTCGGTTTCTGCCGCAGTCATTGACTTGATTGCCCAGGATTACCCAGGCCTGGACAAGGCCAAGTATGGGTATGAGGCATGCTCTGAAGAGGAGATGCTGCGGGAATATGCCGAGGTGCTTGTGGAGAGCACTTCGGAGGTACCAGTGGTGGAAAGGCTGGCCGAGCAGAGATCCCTTCTATCCGAGACGGCGGTTTGGAATTGTCCCGTCGACCGGGATGACAAGCTGGAGGCCGTGATCGCCGGGCTGCCGAAGGACCCAGCCACCGACGCCACTGGAGGGAGGTCGGGGGAACACAGACGCCGAACCAGAGGTCGGCAGGGATGAAGGAAACCATGAGGGGGTTTAACTGACTCCTCCCATGTGTTCTTTCTCTTTTTTTTTTTTAGCCTTATACTTCGTCACCGTTAGGGTGACGCTTCTTTTGCCGTATTCGGCTTGAAATAAAAACGCCTCTTGTTGAAACTTGCTTGTATCTATTCTTCGTAGTCTGCTCCTGATTTTTACGATGCTTCTCACTTCGTGAGAGAAATATCTGAACTTCGTCGAGCTGTTGAAGTGGCCGAGATCGATGCTTCGAACTGGAAAAAACAAGCTGATAACATCGAGGTCGAGGCTGGAGTGAGAATTCGAGCGGCTCAGGAAAAACTTGACGAAGTGCATGCTAGGTATCTGGAGCTCGATGACAAGTACCAACAAGCTCTGGACGACATCAAAACTTTCAAGGAGATGGTCGAGGAGCATACGGAGTATGAGGCCATAATTCACCGAGCTGGGGGATCCACGATTTCTGAGACCTATAGTAAGGTCAAAGACCTCAAGGCTCGGTGCCGAAGTTATAAGGAGCAATATGGGAATGACTCCTGGCAGCTTCGGGATGAATTTAAAGAGCTCGTACGGGTAGCGAGCATCTACGAGACAGTCCTTGATCGCTGTCCGAAGTTGAAACGACGTATTTTATCGGAAGCTGAGTTTTCGACGTCGGCTACCCTTGGTTCGAACTTGAGGCACCTTGACCGCGCTTCTAGGGAATTCTTGGAAGGTGAAACTTCAAGTTCGGCCAACCCTGATCCTAGGATTGTCGCACACCACTCTCAAGAATTTTACAGTCAAGAGCGGCGGTTGGCGCCTGGACGAGGTCGAGGTCGAGCAAGCCAAAGTGTCCGAGGTCGTGGAACTCAGAGTGGCTGAGGTAGAGGTCAAAGTTCAGCTCCCAGACGAGGTAGAGGCAGACTTAGTGTAGACGATATTTTGAACTTTAACTCTGGTAGGGACTTTGCCAGAGATTGGCTTAGCTTTAGTGAGCCTAGGCCTCCGGGTTCCTCGTAATACTTGTACATTTTCCATTTACATGAAATAAAACGGAAATTTTGCACTTTTATTTGAGCTTTTCATCCTCGTTTTTAACTAAGGTAGATTCCCCTGTTTTAAACGAAGGCAGCTAACTTCGCCATGAAATAAAGTTCGGCCTTAAGTGGGTTACTTCGTCATAAGATGAAGTTTGGCCTGAAGTGGCTCACTTCGTCATAAGACGAAATTTAGCCTTAAATGGCACACTTCGTCATAAGACGAAGTTTGGCCTTAAGTGGCGCACTTCGTTATAAGACGAAGTTTGGTCTGAAGTGGCACACTTCGTTATAAGATGAAGTTTGGCCTGAAGTGGCTCACTTCGTCATAAGATGAAGTTTAGCCTTAGCACACTTCGTCATAAGACGAAGTTTGGCCTTAAGTGGCTCACTTCGTCATAAGATGAAGTTTGGCCTGAAGTGGCGTACTTCGTCATAAAACGAAGTTTGGCCTTATATAACCCGTCATCTTCATAAGACGAGGTTAAGGTTATATGGGTTCCTTATTTGTCAAATTTATTGATAGGGGTGGTCCCCTCACGCGCGTTTAGATGTTACTCCAAAATTGGAGTTTTTGTTTGTTTTTGTATTCCTCGTCAGGAATTTAGTTTGTGTGTTTCGAGATAAAATGTACAAGTGGAAGAAACATGCAACACTAAAATATGCAAGACTCGAACTTTATTAATAAAAAATAAGACGCTTATAAAAAGATGGACACAATCAACCTAACAAGCTATTTACACACACCTGCTTCCACTTATAGATAATATCTCTTCAAGTGAGAAATGTGCCAAGTTCGGGGTATTGGCTCACCAGATAAATAGGCGAGCTTGTATGACCCTTTGCCGAGGACTTCTTGAACCCGGTATGGGCCTTCCCAAATGGCTTCTAGCTTGTCGAGCTTCTCCACCTTACTGACCTCGTTATTCCGAAGCACGAAGTCGCCTATTTGGAATTGCTGGTGCTTTACCCGGTTGTTGTAGTACCTAGCTACCTGCTGTTTGTACCGAGCTTCCTGTATATAGGCTTGTTCCCGCTTTTCTTCTAGCAAATCCAGGTGAGTTCGAAGTTTCTCTTTGTTGTCTTGGACAGCGAAGTTAAGCGTTCGGGGGCTCAGCAAGACGATCTCTACAGGGATCACTGCTTCAGTTCCGTAGACCAAACTATATGGTGTTTCACCATGTGAGGTTCGGGGAGTAGTCCGGTAAGACCATAGAACTTGAGGCAAGTTTGCCGCCCAATCTCCTTTGGCCTTATCGAGTCGGGTTTTTAACCCTTTGACTATCATTCGGTTCGTAACCTCGGTTTGGCCATTCGCTTGAGGATGAGCTACCGAGGTGAACTTTTGTTGGATATGGAGTTCGTCACACCATTCTCTGAACGTCCTGTCTGTGAACTGGGTTCCATTATCTGAGACGAGGACGTGAGGTATGCCGAAACGACAAACTATATTCTTCCAAACAAAGTTTAGGGCGTTTTTGCTTGTGATCCGTGCCAGAGGTTCGGCTTCGACCCACTTCGTAAAGTAGTCGATGGCTACAATGAGGAATTATAGTTGGCCGGGAGCTTTTTCGAACGGGCCGACGATGTCTATTCCCCACTGCATGAACGGCCAAGGCTTGCCCTTTAACAGCCTGACGAGGTACAAAAGAAATCGCGTGCTCACCGAGTTCTACGGCCCATTTGGCGATTCGCCCGGATGCTTCTGGTTTTGTGAGCACTTGCCGAAGTGGGAGATCGGTCAGCACTTGTATTGGATGCGCGTGGAAGTATGGTCGAAGTCTCCTTGCTGCATTTACCAATGCAAGTGCGACCTTTTCCAAAGGTTGGTACCTCGTCTCCGGTCCTTTGAGGGCTCGGCTTATGAAATAGATGGGTAGTTGACGACGTTTCTCTTCTCTCACCAGGACCGCACTGATTGCCTCATCCGAAGCGGCGATGTATAGCAAATGGACCTCGTCCTCTTTTGGTACATATAAAGTAGGGAGGTTTGCGAGGTACTTCTTTAGGTCGTCGAAAGCTTTTCTGTGCTCGTCGTTTCACTCGAAGTTCGGCGCCTTCTTTAGTATCTTGAAGAACAAGAGTTGTTTTTCGGCGACCTTAGATAGGAAACGACTTAGCGCAGCTCGTCAGCCTGTGCACGTCGTGGATTGACTTCGGCACTTGCATTTCTTGGATGGCTCGGACTTTTGATGGGTTAGCCTTTAAACCTTCGCGTGAAACACAACACCCTAGAAATTTTCCAGATCGGACAATAAAAGTACACTTTTATGGGTTTAACTTTAAATTCACTTCACGAAGTAGGCTAAGAACAACTTTGATGTCGTTTACACAAGTGGCAATTTCCTTGCTTTTAGCGACTATATCGTCTACATACACTTCGACAGTTCTACCGATGTGGGCCTCGAATATTTTGTCGACCATCCTTTGGTATGTAGCTCCAGCGTTCTTCAGTCCGAAGGGTATCTTTTTATATGCATAGATACCAAAGTCTGTGACGAAGGCGGTCTTTGGCGTGTCCTCGGTGCTCATGAGGACTTGGTGATACCCCTTGTACAGGTCTAAGAAGCTGAACATCTTGTGGCCAACAAGAGCTTCGACCTTCTTGTCAATGTTGGGAAGGGGGTAACAGTCTTTTGGGCAGTGCTTGTTGAGGTCGGTGTAATCTATGCACATCCGCCATCCCCCTCCCTGTTTTTTCACCATTTTGGGGTTGGCCAACCAGGTCAGATATTTCACCTCGAATAAAATATCGGCCTTTTGCAGTTGGCGCACCTCGTCATGGATCACTTGATTTTTTTCGGCTGCAAAGGCTCGCTGCTTTTGCCGAACTGGTTTCACCTCGGGATCGATGTTGAGGTGATGAGTATTGACACTTGGTGCCACCTCAGTCATGTCTAGGGGTGACCAAGCGAAGACATCTCTGTACTCCTGAAGTAGCCGGATAATTTGACTTCGGAGCTCGTACTCTTCGACAAACCCTACTTTGACGACCTTGGCAAGGTCATCTTCGTATAATGCGACGTCTTCAACCGGCTCGATAGATGATGGTGACGTCGGCTCCATCTCTTCGGAGTGCTGTAGTTGCTATGCCTGAGGGTGCTGCGTCCCGGAGCCTCGGAGTGCGACCTGCATGCACTCCTTGGCCTGCAGCTGGTTTCCCCGAAGTGTGATCACTCCGTTTTTAGACGGAATTTTGATCGTCAGGTGGTAGGCCGAGCAGATCGCCTTCGTCGCTATAAGCTAATCTCTCCGCAAAATGATGTTATAGGGGGAGCTGGGTTTTACGACGAAGAAGTGGATTATCTTCGTAGTAGATAAAGGGGCTCTTCCCAACGGTCACGGGAAGTGAAATGATGCCTTCCGTCGTCGTTTCTTATTGTGTGAAGTTCTTCAGCGGCATGGGTGCCGGCTTTAGACGTGCTTCTTCGATATCGAGCTTATCGAAGCAGTCTTTGAAAAGCACACTCACAGAGGCCCCACTGTCAATGAATATTCGGTGGACCAACTTGTTGGCCACCACGGCCTCGATTATGGTGGCATCTTGATGAGGTACGGCATGGGGGACTGGGTCATCGCCGGAAAAGGTGACGACCTCATCTTTCTTGAACCTTTTCTGGGCAGGTTCTTCCCGCTGTTGACTTCGGGTCTCGGCTTTCAACGATGACTTCGTCGCGCCTTGAGGCAGCCCGGTAATGGCAGTGATGACTGCATCATATTGAGGCTGGTCTTCGTCTTCGTCCTCGTCACGGTGCCTTGACTTCTTGTCGTGATGGGGGGTGCAGTTGTTCCCTCCCCTATTCTTTTTTCTCTTGCCATTCCCTTGAGGTCGGGTTTCTTGCTGGTTGCGACTTTGGTATCTCCCCAGGGTACCGTCGCGCACCAGGTGTTCGACATCCGAGGCGAGATCTCGGCAGTCCTCGGTGTCATGACCATAATCATCATGGAACTTGCAGTACTTCTCTTTGGATCGTCGTTTCGATCCACCTCAGGGCAAGGGTGGTGGCTTCTCGAACAAGTTCGCATGAAGCTCGTATATTTCGGTCCTGGACTTCGTCAGCGGTGTATACTGACTTCGGTCTTGGTTGGGCCGAGGTCCTAGGCGAGACTCAAGGGGTCCTCGGTGTAACCTTTCGAGGGCACTTCGGCGACCTTGCCCATGGTCGGTGCGCTCCTCTTTCTTCTTCTTCTCATTGTTTTCGAGCCGATCTGCTGCTCGTTTTCTCCGATCAGCCTAATCTGCCACCACGAACGTATCAGCAATCCTCCATAGCTGCCTGGAGGTCGTTGGACGCCCCTTCACGAGCTCTCTGAAGAGAGTCCCAGACTGAATGACGTTTTGAAACGCCGAAATGAGAACGTCGTCGGAGAGACGATCGACTTTAAGGCTCTCATTATAGAAATGTGCCAGGAAGTCGCTGATCGTTTCTCCTCGCCCCTGCCTTAAGGTGAGGAGCTGGGCCGGGCTGATTTTTGCCTCAGCTTTCTGGAAGAAACGACGCTCGAAGGCATCGAGTAGGTCGGCGTACGACCCTATGCTGCCGTTAGGTAGGTTATCGAACTAGCTTCTGGCGTTGTCCACCAGCAGCTCGGGGAAGACTTTACATATATAAACGTCTTCGGCGAGTCCTTGGTTCATCATGTTGTACTGGAACCGTGATAAGAAGTTGTTGGGGTCGTGTGATCCATTTTGGGGGGGGGATAGGAGGTACTCTATACGTTGACGGGAGGGGAGTATAGAGTATCTTATTGGTGAAGGGGGGTGGAGATTCGACCGTAAACGGTGAATCTTCCCTGGTAAGGGTTTCCTTCGTCACGCCGAAGTGGAACGGCGTTTTGATGAGGTGACGTTGAACCGCGCTGAGGTAAAGCGCGGTCGTTGTTCCCACGGCGATTGTTGCTCCGTCGCCTTCGGGGAAGTTCGGCAATCCTGTCTCTAATGATCTGGAGACTTGGGGATCGCCGCTGTGATGGTTCGACTCCGTCTTCTCCACCTCGACTCTGTTGTCGATGTTGATCGACAAACTTAAGGAAATCTCGTTCGTGGAGGTCCAAGTACGCCTTCAGTGCATCTCCAAGCTTGGGTTGGAGTGCGGCGTTTCTGAGTCGGTGACCGCCTGGGCCTGGCTCACTGCCACTAGCTGAGTCACATGACTGGCCTGGTGACACATCCTCCAGGTGGCCTTCAGGAGTTTGGTGGATTATGGGCTGCTGGTCACGTCGGACTTGGGAAGCAGTTTGCCGAACTTGGCTTACGTCGGCTTCCTCCTCGTTGGCCAGCGTGTGAGGTGGATTGGTGGGCAGGCCAGCTTGGTTCTGCTTTGCCTTGGCAGCAGCAGCGGCGGTGTTGGAGCAGGTTGGTTTCACCATCGTTTCTTCACTCGAAAACGTTGATCGATTTCACAAAAAGAATTCCAAGTTGCTTTCCCACAGACGGTGCCAGTGATCGATCGTGGAACTTTAGAGTGATTTGTACGAAGGGAAAATAAAGAACATAAGAGTTTACGTGGTTCGATCTTTGATTTGATCTGCGTCCACGGAGAAAAGAGTTTCTTGTATTAATACTCTCGAGTTACAGAATGTCTGTTTCAATCTATCCTAGCATCACTATTTATAAGCACCCAGTAGCAATTGCAGCCGAGGTCGTGGGGTGCCACCTCAACAATCGTGGGTTAGAGATCGTGGGTTGGAGATCGTGGGTCGGCCGAGCTTCTATGCTCTTAGGCTGCGCTGCTGGATTGGGCCGAAGTGTCTTCTAGGCCTTTCAGTGGGCCGAGCTCATCTAGGCCGAGCTTATTTGCCGAGGTCCAATTATATTGGGTCGGTGCTTGGGCCTAGTAGCTGGGCCGTATCCTATCACCACCTCACCCCAAAACTCCAACTTATTCACGCGCCCCCTCCCCTGAGTGTGCTTTAATGCTTGTTTTTCTTAGATTATAACTTTGCAATTTAAGATTTTGCATAACCCTTTCTTATTACTCCCTCTATCCCACCTAAATTGTATATATTGCTTTTGACACAAAGACCAATACAAGTAGAGATAAATAAATTTAAAATAATATTAGTTATGAGATAGACTTTTACCATTTTAAAAAAGTGGACTATTATATGGGACAAACTAATAAGAAAATGTGAACTGTTTAAGTGAGACGAAGGGAGTACTTCATATTTGTTTATAAACTAGTTTGTATTATGTTAATATTCGACGAGATATCACTTTATTTTTTTAAAATGACAGTTATCACTTTATAATATAGTTTTCAGATAAAAGTATTATTATTATTATTATTATTTAAACAAAAAATAATTTAGCCTAAATTTTTAACCGACGGGTTTGCCTGATTAACCGATAAAAAGAAAATAAATTTTATGCCTAATATATGCTCAGGTGTCTTAAATTATATATATCGATAAAAAGAAAATTTCTTTTATATATATCGATAATTATAATTGTTAATTTATATATATATATATATAATTATCGATATATATAAAAGAAATTTTAAAAACATAATGGACAACGGAGCCACCTCAAAATTAATTTTATGTCTAATATATTGTCAGTGGTCTAAAATTAAAAGAAAATATTACTAAAAAATTGACAATTTTAGTTATTTATATATACTAAAGGAATTTTAAAAACTTCATGGCATAATATAATCTGTTTCTTCAATTACATTAAATTAGCGACTTATCAATCGAATTTTACTTTTATTTTCCTATTCGATTAATTTAGGATCGACTATTCCAATAGTGACTTCGGGTTTCTCTGATTATCTAAGGCTAATTAGACAAATCCGACTCCATTTAAGACTAATCGGCCAAAATCCCTTCTCGTTTCCATATTCCACTAATCTAGGATAGACTATTGCATTAGTGGCCATTGGATTTCACGAATTATCGGAGGATAATTACACCAATAGGAGTAAATTAACGACCTATCGACCAAATTCCTCTTATATTTTTCTTGTTCAGCAAATTTAAGACCGACATTATCCGAGGCTAATTAGAAAAATCCGACTCCATTTGAGACTAATCGGCCGAAATCCATCTAGGATCGACTATTCCATTAGTGGCTTCGGGTTTCTATAATTATCCGAGGCTAATTAGACAAATTCGATTCCATTTGAGACTAATCGGCCGAAATCACTTATTGTTTCCCTATTCCGATAATCTAGGATCGACTATTCCATTAGTGGCCTTCGAGTTTCTCTAATTGTCCGAGATTAATTAGAAAAATCAGACTCCATTTGAGACTGATTGGCTGAAATCCCTTATCGTTTCCATATTCCACTAATTTAGGATTGACTATTCCATTAGTGGCCTTCGGGTTTATCTAATTATCAGCGGCTAAATAGACAATTCCGACTCCATTTGAGACTAATCGGCGGAAATTCCTTATCGTTTCCATATTCCACTAATCTAGAATCAACTATTCCATTAGTGGCCTTCAGGTTTCTCTAATTATCCGAGGCTAATTAGACAAATCTGATTCCATTTGAGACTAATCGGCCGAAATCCCTTATCGTTTCCATATTCCACTAATATAGGCCGACTATTCAATTAGTGGCCTTCGAGTTTCTCTAATATTCTAATTATAATGTGACTAGTCAACTTGTAGCGCCCCGAATATTTTTAGCTACATTTTCCTATTTATTTATTTATTTATGCGATTAAATTGTTGAGCTCCGTAAGTCGCGCCTCTAGAAAATAAGTTATGCATTCATAATTTTTATAAGCATATTTATAATTATTTATTTACTAAGCATCTTTATTTAAATTTTTAGTCCAAGTATTATTTAATTACTTCAGCCCATTTTTTTTAATTAAGCCCAATAGTATGTCTAATATTAGGTTAAATATTTTTTCCAATGGGCCGTCTAGTATTATATTAGGGTTTAGTAAATGCTCCTTCAACTTATTTCAAGAAAATCTTCTCCTCCAAGATAAATGATTCGAAAATTCTTCCTAAACTCTATTGCTAAAAATCTGCAAGTTTATTTCTTTCCTTAAACTCTAAAGTCTATCCAATCTCCTAGCATGATTAGCGCCTCCCTACTAGTATAAATAAGGCTCCTCTATCTCTCATTATTCACCACATCCGAAAACTAATACTCAGTAGAGTTATAGGTATTTTCTTTCCCAAAGCCGTCAGTTTCCTTCGCATAAGTGCTATCAATAATTCTTCTTCTCAAAATCTTTCCAATTGTTTTTCCTCTCTCTAAGTTACTGTATGCATGCTACTGTGTTCCAATAGTATATGTTCTTATTTCTTTGAATACTTCTTTGAATACAGTTTGAGAGTGGCCGACATGTTTTCATAAATCTTTCATGCATCCAGGCTATGTATTTTATATATATAATAATTGGTATGTTAGAAATAGTATATTAAATGCTTATGTTTGACTCATGGTAGTAATTGTACTTTTGAATTATATAATCTTATGGTACATATACGTATATGTGTAAGCTTGGGTCAATATATATATATAAGTATTTAATTATATACATACATATATATTAACATACGTATAATATTATAGTAGTTTAAATAATGTGACATCATGATCCTTTGAATTTTTTATAGATATGTTTACGTATAAACTTTTATATGAAGTGTCATGAAATTTTCTTTTAAAGTTACGATAGGTGTTAAACGTCTTGCATGCCGATTTTCTCTATAAGTTTAGTAATTAAGTTCATATTATTTTCTATAGGCGAGGCGCGTAGGACTTAACAGTTTAATTGCAGATTCAAAGTTTTCAAGGAGTCAAGTCAAGGAAAGGTTAAGGTGGGGGAAAAAGTTGCATTTCGTATTTATCCTTATTATACGTTTTGCTCAATTGATATGTGTGATATGCAGCTTTAGCTTACGAGTTAATGAGAATAAAGAAGTGTCGTCTTCGGACGTAAGATAAAGGAAGTGTCGTCTTCGGACGTAAAATAAAGGAAGTTTCGTCTTCGGACGTAAAATAAAGAAAGTGTCGTCTTCGGACGTAAAATAAAGAAAGTTCGTCTACGGACGTAAAAATGAGAATAAGAAGAAGAACATGTTTACATATATTCTTTTGTAGTGATTCTTATAATATGGATAAATGCAACCCACTGAGTTTATAGTACTCACCCCAAAACTATTTATCTTTTCAGGAGCAGACTCGGGTGATGAGCGGCGTGGTGAATGATGGTGGAGTCGGAATTAATTATTAATAAGCTAGATTAATTCTTGAATAATGTTATTTTTCGTAGTCAAGACTTCCGCTTTGCTAGTTCTATTATTTTTATTGGGTTTTCCAAGACTTATGTTAGTTTTTAGTAATTAATAAATGGAGTTTTCTTATTAACAAACCAATTTATTTATTTATGAAAATTGGGGCGTTACAGAGTGGTATCAGAGCAGGTCTACTGTCCTGTAGACTTGCAAAATTTTAATAAGTTAAGACCATCATCACCACCGCTACATCGTGCCGAAAGAGGTAAAAGAGTCGTAAGTTTTATCAAGTGATCTTTATTTAAAGTATTTACTTTTAAGTCCTCGAAATTTACTTCATAATTTTCTTGTAGATGGTTAGGCTGTTAAGAACTTCAAGGGTTAACACGGCGGGAATCTGTTGGAATAAGTTTCTAGCTTATCGTTGGAGCGATGACATAGGAGTGGAAGAAAATTTATGGAACTTACATCACTTGTGGGATGAATTTACTGATCAAGGGGAAGAAGCTAGAGATTTAGAAGCTATAAATCGAGTCATCGAAATCATAGATCATCGGCTAAAAACTTACGCCTTAGATGCTTTTGAAGAATGTTTTAACTACCCGAAAGATGTGGTGAAAAGGATCACTTTTGAGCGCTTCATGAATATTCTGATCACACAACTTAAAATCTCCATATATGGGAATAAAGCTATGAAGGAGAGTCAAGGGTCCAATGATACCCCTAGGGCAAGTGGTCAGCCGAAAGACGAGGAATCTAGCACCTAAATTTTAGAATGTTAAGAAGTTATCTTTCCAGTTTTGAAATTGTTGGATCTTTATTTCCGAAATAATAATAATATTTTTTTTTGATATTTATCACTCACTTTTTTTTGACCATTAGGACATGGATAGACCTATTATGATGAGAACCGGAGGAAGTGTCCCAATTGGACAATTAGCAAGTCACACCCCGACCCGTGAGGTTAAGCTATATGATAAGTTTAAAAATCTTAAGTGGGACTATGCAATTGGCGTCGAAATGCAACTTTTGTCATTTCAAAATCTATGGAAAAAGTTGGAAGCTGCAGGCTGTGCACCTGACCCGATATACTTTGCACAACGGGTCAGTGATGTGGCGCCAGAGTGGATTACATATATGGCAGATAAATTGATTGAGGCCATGGTAGAAAACGTTCCAGGAATATATGAGATAACTGAGACAATTGATGTCGATGCATTTTTCTTTTACCTTATAGATGAGTGGAAAGGATACGTGTACGGATGGAATGCGGGAGCTCATGCCCCCAATAAAAGAAGGAAGAGAGCTAGTAGTGTTTAGACACTTTAAGTTGATAGAGTTTTATTATTATTGCTACTTATTTTAGATTTTCATGAGAACTAATAAAGTTTTAGTCTTTCATATTTACGATATAAATATTTCTTACATTGGAGACAATCTTGTGTTAGCAAAATGACTAGGTCAACGAGAAACAGGCAACCACGACAAGAACAACCAGAAGATAGCGAAGGGACACAATCTATGACAAATGGAGAAAACCATGGTGATAACACTCACGAAGTTCTTACAAATCTTACAAACATCTTTGCGCAAGCTCTTAGGGGAGCAATTCCCCAACAGGCAAACGACCATCAAGGGACGGGTGGAAATGGAGTGTTGACCCAATTCCGAAGCATGGCGCCCCCAACCCTAAAGGGAAATGAAGGACCGCTTGGGACAGAAGAGTGGATTCGCCAGCTAGAGCGCGTTTTCAACTATATGCGCTGTACAGATGACTTGAAGGTTACTTGCGCCGTCTTCCAGCTTACAGACGATGCAGGTCATTGGTGGGAGTCTGAGACTTCTGCGCTCACTGAAGAACAACTCAGAGCCATCACCTGGCGAGTATTCAAGGAAAAGGTGATGGGACGGTATTTCCCTAAGGCTTTCCGCAAGCAGAAGGCAACAGAGTTGATGAATTTGGAGCAAGGGACAATGTCACTCTTGGAGTACGAGCGAAAGTTCACTCAACTTGCTCGCTATGCTCCACATCTAGTTGATACTGACGAGAAGAAAGTATGGAGATTTGAAAGCGGGTTACGCCCTGAGATCGGAGGGCACTTGGCAGCCCTGAACCTCACATCATACTCTGATATTCTGCAACGTGCTCAAGCAGTGGCCGCACGCCTGAAACTAGAAGATCCAACAGCTAAACCCCCAAGCTCGGGCGAGAAGAGACGTTGGGATAATCAAGACAAAGGAAGAAACTTTCAGCAAGAGAAGAAGTCCAGACCGAATGAGGGGAATAGTCAAGGGTTGCCACCAAACAAGCCTCTTTGCCGGCAATGTCAGCGTTATCATTTTGGGAAATGCAGAGTTGGAGAGAATGTATGTTTCAAATGCTTCCAAGGAGGGCACATGGCCTCAAATTGCCCAAATGGACGGTTCACAAACCCTAGCAACAACAACAATGCCGGGCGGAACCAGAATGCTGGTGGGAGAAATCAAAACAATGCTGGCCAAAGAGGGAATGCACGTGTCTACGCCATGAACCAGGAGGAATCAAATAAAGATGGACAGACCATGACAGGTACTTTACTAGTACTAAACAAATCTGCTTTGGTACTCTTTGATTCTGGTGCTTCACATTCATTTATTGCCAAGAGATTTTATGAAACTGTTGCTGAAAAATGTGTTGAGGAGACTTGTTTCCTAAGGGTATCGATTCCATCGGGAAAAACAATAGAGATAGATCGCCTAGTTAAAGGAGTACAATTAACTTTTGGAAAGGAGACTCTTGAAGCTGAACTTTTCATATTAGAGATGAAGGAGTTCGATGTGATTCTTGGCATGGATTGGATGAGCCGAAATCATGCGGTAATCAAGTGTCGGGAGCGCGAAGTGGTATTTCAACTTCCTAAAAAGGAACAGTTTACATTTCATGGAAGCAGGATAAAGAGATCTCCTAGCCTCATATCCGCCATGAAAGCAGTCAAGATGTTGAGAAAAGAGGATAATATGGCATTTTTGGTAAATGTGGAGGGCACCACGGCTGTCGAGGTAAAGATGGAGGACATTCCTATAGTGAAAGAGTATCCAGATGTTTTTCCAGAGGACATATCCGGGATCCCACCAGTTAGGCAAGTGGAGTTCACAATTGATTTGGTACCAGGAGCAGCACCGATATCCAAGGCACCTTACAGGATGGCACCATTGGAACTAGAAGAGTTGAAGATGCAAATCCAAGAATTACTTGATAAAGGATTTATCCGGCCGAGTGTATCACCCTGGGGAGCACCAGTCTTGTTCGTGAAGAAGAAGGACGGGTCAATGAGAATGTGCATCGACTATCGTGAACTCAACAAGCTTACTATCAAGAACAAGTACCCGTTACCGAGGATCGAAGACCTATTCGATCAACTGAGAGGTGCAGGAGTTTTCTCGAAGATTGATTTGAGATCGGGATATCACCAATTGAAGATCAAGGAGTCTGATATCTCAAAGATAGCATTTCGGACGAGGTACGGACACTACGAGTTCCCAGTAATGCCGTTCGGATTATCAAATGCACCAGCGGTTTTTATGGACTTGATGAACCGGGTTTTCCACCAGTACCTGGACAAGTTCGTCATAGTTTTCATTGATGACATTCTGGTATATTCGAGGGGTCGAACTCAGCATGCAGAGGATTTGAGAGTGGTGCTAGAGACACTCCAAAAGGAAAGGTTATATGCCAAATTTCAAAAGTGCGAATTTTGGCTTGATCAAGTGGTATTTCTTGGACATGTGGTGTCGGCACAAGGAATAGAGGTCGACCCGTCAAAAGTGGAAGCTGTCAGCAGTTGGAGTCAACCTAAGAATGCAAGTGATGTCCGAAGTTTTTTAGGTCTGGCGGGTTATTACAGGCGTTTCATCGAAGGTTTCTCAAAGATAGCTGGCCCCATGACAAAATTAACAAGGAAGGGAGTTTCATTCAAATGGGACGAGAAGTGTGAGGAGAGCTTCCAAGAGTTGAAGAAGAGATTAACAACAGCACCCGTGCTAACAATTCCCGAAGGATCAGAGGGGTTCGTGATCTATTATGATGCCTCCAAACAAGGACTTGGTTGTGTTTTGATGCAGCATGGCAAAGTGGTTGCCTATGCATCGAGGCAACTAAGAATTCATGAGCAAAATTATCCTACTCATGATTTGGAGCTGGCCGCGGTGGTTCACGCATTGAAGATTTGGCGTCATTTTCTCTATGGAGGAAAATGTGAGATATATTCAGACCACAAGAGCTTGAAGTATCTTTTCACGCAAAAGGAGTTGAACATGAGGCAGAGGAGGTGGCTCGAGCTGGTGAAAGATTATGACTGTACAATCCATTATCATCCTGGCAAAGCAAACGTGGTGGCGGATGCGCTAAGCAGAAAAGGGAGCCTAACATCTATTCACACTGCAGAGTTGATTCGAGAGTTATCCAACTTGAGAATCGAGGAAGTTCCTAGCACAGAAAGCACTACATCAATGATGGCGGCTCTGACCATTCAACCAACACTACGTGATCAAATCAAGGAAGCACAAGAGGGTGATAAGTTCTTGCAGAAATTAAAGAAGCGGGTTCTGGACGGCAACATCAAGGGATTTCTTTTGGCAACCGATGGAACACTAACCTATGAAGGGAGAATCTGTGTACCTAAGGATGCCGAAGTAAGAAGACAAATTTTGGAGGAAGCACACGCCACACCCTACTCCATTCACCCGGGGGGAACGAAGATGTATCAGGATTTGAAGAAGCATTTTTGGTGGAGGAACATGAAGAGATCAATTGGAGACTATGTTGGGAAGTGCATGACGTGTCAACTAGTCAAGGCCGAACATCAACGACCAAGTGGTTTACTTGAACCACTTGAGATTCCAGAGTGGAAATGGGAGAAGATAACAATGGATTTCGTGGTAGGATTACCAAAAACTGTGAAAGGAAACCATGCGATTTGGGTTATCGTGAACAGACTCACCAAATGTGCTCATTTCCTACCTGTGAAGATGACATATAGTATGGAGAAGCTAGCAGAGATTTATGTGGAGGAGATCGTGCGACTGCACGGTATTCCAGGCAGCATCATGTCGGATCGTGATACCAGGTTCACCTCGAAGTTTTGGAAAAGTCTACAAGAGGCTATGGGGATGAAGTTGAACTTCAGCACGACATACCACCCATAATCGGATGGACAGTCGGAGAGAACAATTCAGACGCTCGAAGATATGTTGAGAGCATGTGTTCTTGATTTTGGTGAAAATTGGGAGAGGCAATTACCGTTAGTGGAGTTTGCCTACAATAACAACTATCATGCTTCGATAGGTATGGCCCCGTACGAAGCTTTATATGGAAGGAAGTGCAGATCACCGGTGTGTTGGAATGAAGTTGGCGAAAAGAGGGTTTTAGGACCCGAGATCGTGGAGAAGACCGTTGCAGTGATCAACAAAATACGTGATCACATCAAGGTTGCTCAAGATAGGCAGAAGTCCTACGCAGACTCCAAGAGAAAAGATTTTCACTTTGAAGTGGGCGACAAGGTATTTTTGAAGTTATCTCCGATGAAGGGGATATTTCGAATTGGCAAGGGGAGCAAATTGAGACCTCGTTATATTGGGCCATTTGAGATACTTGAGCGAGTAGGAGGATTGGCTTATCGACTAGCCTTGCCACCAAATTTGACCTCGATTCATAATGTGTTCCATGTTTCTTCTCTACGGAGGTACATCCATGATCCAACGAACATCGTGAACCACGTCGAGTTAGAGCTGGATAAAGACTTAACTTATGAGGAGTACCCGACTTCAATTGTGGATAGGAAAGTTCACGTGCTAAGAAATAAGGAGGTTGCCTTAGTCAAAGTCCAATGGAGTAGGCACGATAAGAGCGAGGCCACGTGGGAAAAGGAAGACGACATTAGGGCTAGATACCCTCATCTTTTAGACTCAAGTAAGTAATTTCGAGGACGAAATTTTAAAAAGGAGGGGAGGATGTAGCGCCCCGAATATTTTTAGCTATATTTTCCTATTTATTTATTTATTTATGCGATTAAATTGTTGAGCTCCGTAAGTCGCGCCTCTAGAAAATAAGTTATGCATTCATAATTTTTATAAGCATATTTATAATTATTTATTTACTAAGCATCTTTATTTAAATTTTTAGTCCAAGTATTATTTAATTACTTCAGCCCATTTTTTTTTAATTAAGCCCAATAGTATGTCTAATATTAGGTTAAATATTTTTTCCAATGGGCCGTCTAGTATTATATTAGGGTTTAGTAAATGCTCCTTCAACTTATTTCAAGAAAATCTTCTCCTCCAAGATAAATGATTCGAAAATTCTTCCTAAACTCTATTGCTAAAAATCTGCAAGTTTATTTCTTTCCTTAAACTCTAAAGTCTATCCAATCTCCTAGCATGATTAGCGCCTCCCTACTAGTATAAATAAAGCTCCTCTATCTCTCATTATTCACCACATCCGAAAACTAATACTCAGTAGAGTTATAGGTATTTTCTTTCCCAAAGCCGTCAGTTTCCTTCGCATAAGTGCTATCAATAATTCTTCTTCTCAAAATCTTTCCAATTGTTTTTCCTCTCTCTAAGTTACTGTATGCATGCTACTGTGTTCCAATAGTATATGTTCTTATTTCTTTGAATACTTCTTTGAATACAGTTTGAGAGTGGCCGACATGTTTTCATAAATCTTTCATGCATCCAGGCTATGTATTTTATATATATAATAATTGGTATGTTAGAAATAGTATATTAAATGCTTATGTTTGACTCATGGTAGTAATTGTACTTTTGAATTATATAATCTTATGGTACATATACGTATATGTGTAAGCTTGGGTCAATATATATATATAAGTATTTAATTATATACATACATATATATTAACATACGTATAATATTATACTCCCTCCATTTCGCTTAACTTGGCTCATTTGAATAGTGGCTTTTCTGGCACGCTTTTCCACGCTTCTTGATGATGGGTTTTAAAATGGATTTTTGAAGAATTATTTTTTTTACGGGATACTACGACTGTCGTAGTATCCCGTAAAAAAAATAATTCTTCAAAAATCCATTTTAAAACCCATCATCAAGAAGCGTGGAAAACCGTGTCAGCACAAGCCAAAAAGTTTTGAGCCAAGTTAAGCGAAATGGAGGGAGTAGTAGTTTAAATAATGTGACATCATGATCCTTTGAATTTTTTATAGATATGTTTACGTATAAACTTTTATATGAAGTGTCATGAAATTTTCTTTTAAAGTTACGATAGGTGTTAAACGTCTTGCATGCCGATTTTCTCTATAAGTTTAGTAATTAAGTTCATATTATTTTCTATAGGCGAGGCGCGTAGGACTTAACAGTTTAATTGCAGATTCAAAGTTTTCAAGGAGTCAAGTCAAGGAAAGGTTAAGGTGGGGGAAAAAGTTGCATTTCGTATTTATCCTTATTATACGTTTTGCTCAATTGATATGTGTGATATGCAGCTTTAGCTTACGAGTTAATGAGAATAAAGAAGTGTCGTCTTCGGACGTAAGATAAAGGAAGTGTCGTCTTCGGACGTAAAATAAAGGAAGTTTCGTCTTCGGACGTAAAATAAAGAAAGTGTCGTCTTCGGACGTAAAATAAAGAAAGTTCGTCTACGGACGTAAAAATGAGAATAAGAAGAAGAACATGTTTACATATATTCTTTTGTAGTGATTCTTATAATATGGATAAATGCAACCCACTGAGTTTATAGTACTCACCCCAAAACTATTTATCTTTTCAGGAGCAGACTCGGGTGATGAGCGGCGTGGTGAATGATGGTGGAGTCGGAATTAATTATTAATAAGCTAGATTAATTCTTGAATAATGTTATTTTTCGTAGTCAAGACTTCCGCTTTGCTAGTTCTATTATTTTTATTGGGTTTTCCAAGACTTATGTTAGTTTTTAGTAATTAATAAATGGAGTTTTCTTATTAACAAACCAATTTATTTATTTATGAAAATTGGGGCGTTACACAACTTGTATTACTAAAATTTATACAACGATTCAATTACAATGACAATAGTGAAATTATAGTAGAAAATCTATAAAAATTTCAACTACATATAATAAATTAGTACATGCAATTGTATTAATGTACTGCGATTAAAGTATTACAAATAATAATAATAATAATAATAATATGTTTTGCAATATTTTAGATTAATGGGCTGAATTATTTATATAGTATCTCGAGGTTTTTATTCTTAATTAAGGATTCATAATTGTGAGATGAATATAAAATTACATCCTAATATCAATTTGTACACAATTGCATCCCGATTTCGCGTCCGTCATCTTCCCCCCAAACTGAAAAGTTTCCCTCCCAAAATGTACTCGCGCGAAACAAAAAAATGAAAAACAATTGGATTCCCGCTCCTTTCTTCACGTCGATCCCTTTCTTCAAAACTAAAAAATAAAAATTCACTTCTCGTATTATGAAACTTCTCTCCAACATTCAATCTATATCCCTTTCTGTATTGCGATTCCAATCTTCTTCCCCTATTTTGTTTTACCCCAATAAGATTCCGTAAGCTTCAACTACCATCATCATCTCCGCATCCATGACCTACACAAAACAAATCGAGGCGGAGGCATTTGGGGCTGAAGGAAGTCGGTCTAATTGAAAACTTGTGGGTGACGACAGAGGGCTCCAACGTTGCTAGCTCAGTGTTTTCCTTCTTATCGTAGCTCAGTGTTAAAACATTTTCAATTATTGTTGTTTTCTTCTGTCCGCGAGCATTGAATTATGCATACACGACCCATATGTATGCAAATCTTGGGTTGTATCTTATATATCTAGCTGTAGATTCACCTTTTCCATTAATTTGTGATTTGAACTTCTGTGTTTTAACTGTTTGCTCGAGATAACATTGAAATATTGTCTCCAACATGTTTGTTTGTTTTTTTTTATTTTTTTATTTTTTTTATTTTTATAATAATTCTGGGTAAATTTTATTGTCTTGAATCATGTAATTAATCTCTAACTTTGTGAATTTGTTAGTTGCAGGATTTATTTGGCTACTGGATACTAATTCACTTATAATAGTGATGACAAGTAATACTATCAAAGATGTGTTCATTTTGTCATCTTGTTTTTTTTGTTCAATTCATTTTATGATTTAGCAAATGATTTTGGCTTACTATTCTCGGCAGTACAGTCCTCTGGCCTGCATCCAAGTGTATCTTGACATTAATTTGTTTTTGGTTTCTCTTATATGATATGTGAACTAGCTTGCTTTTGTTGATTACTAAAGTCATGCAGATTTCTGCCATAAAATGGTTATATATTATGATGATTTGATGGTGATCTTTTTGAGCAGCTGTATTCGAGCAATTTATCTCCTGTACTGTTGACATGGGAAAGCTCTTTTTACGTTTTTATACCACCGTAGCACTATTCTCCATTCCATTTGAACAAAAGAGGAAGTGTTGCTCTTCTTTTGCTTTAGCTTTAGCTTTATCATTTCATTAGTTTGTAGTTGTACCGTTACCTGGCTAATCAATTTTACTTTATTTGATTTCTCAGCTCATACCAGTGTGAAGAGTGAGCCACTTCCTCTCGGAGTTCAATTCATGTCTCTTTTTCTGCAAGAGATTCATGTCTTTCTTTCTTGCTACTATGTGATTAGCTTCACAGGCTTTGGAGCCCGAAATCCGTAAATCTGTGTGCAACAAATGAAATGAAAAATAGAACTATGCTCATCGAAATACATGAAATAATTTATTGCACAAAATGACTTGTAGATTATTGAGATTCACAGATCAATACAGACTTCGATTCCAATTTAAAACCAATTCTGACAGCCTCATCTTCATCTAGTGGTATACAATGTTCAAATAATACGACCTAAAACAGATCACGCAAGCGAAGCTTCGAACATTTTTGCCTCTCATTGGCCTTAATAACGTCTTCTCATGATTAACTAATTGAAGTCGCGGTTTATAGCTCTAATCAACAATTTGATCCCATAGAAATGGAAGTGACCCCCAAAATCTGAAAAAGAAAGAGATGCTTATGAAGTTTGCCTCTGCATGATTAAAGAATCCAAAAGAAGGGTATCTTCAAAGAATCAGTCTAGTAATATGTACAATAAGATATATCCAAAGTCCAAAATCAAGAAGTTTCAGCAGAAGGATAATGAGGAAGAAAGCAAGTCGAATCCTTCACAGGGTACAGTACATGAACGGAAAAAGAAGATAGTAAATCACAATATTAAACACAAATGATTCAAAATTGTAGCAATCTCCACAATATCATATTCTATGAAACAGAAAATACGATACTCAAACATACCAATTCATGAATTAAATGAAAATTACAAAGATAGAATATTATTAAAAGAAAAAAGAAAAGAAAAGAAAAGAAAACAACGAATTTGGATTTGAAAAATTCTGTCCTTATCCTTCTTCACTCCAATCATCTCAGGATTCGATCAAAGGCATCTTCAACGGACGGCGGCGGCACTCCAAAAACACTCCTCGTGATGCTAAATTTGTGAATGTAATTGCAATTTGCAGAATGAGAATTAGGGTTTCAAATTTGATCTGAAATTGTCCTTGCAACTAACGATATACGGAGTAGTGTGGGAGAAGAGAGAGTCGACACGCTATCTACGTTGCACGTTGTACCTCTTCGAACTCTCGCATTCGGCAACACGATTTTGGGGCTGCACGACGCTGTGAATGTGAAAGTTGGGTAGCCTTTGAGGCTCACTTAATAGGTCTCTGCCTCTTGAACGGCCGGCGGAGAGGCCGGGACGGCTATGCAAGCAAGACGGTGGTATTTTCGAGTTGTGTGTGCGACGAGGAAGAAGATGGAGCGTGTTCAATTATTTTAGTTTTAGATCTAAAACTAGTATGTGTACCCGTGCGATGCTCGGTGACCGTCATAAAGCAAATAAACATAAATTTTAGCATGATTATAAATTTTACTGTGTTATCATATTATTATCATAAATTTTGAAAATTTCAAGATCTAAACATCTGAATATTAAATTTAAATTGATTGTTCTTTAATTCTTTTGTCCCTGCATATTACTTCTTTAAAAATATTTGTAGCAAACAATTATATATGCATGACCTACGTATGTATATTGAGCTATGGACACACAAACTTTAGCGAAATGCTTCCTTGAATTTTGATTCCCTACAATTATCATATTGTGATATGTTAGTAAACATTTAATTGTGTAGAGAAAATTAAATGCATTTTGGTTGAGGATTTAGGGAATCTTGTAGCTTTAATCAATCTTAGTTGCAAAATAATATTTCACAATCGTCGTTGATCAAACCAAAAAGAGAAGTGATATTTCTACAGTTTTATTTTATGTGAAATGGTGATATACACATATATTTCTGACTATCCTTGAACCTATTTATAAAGTTGTCAAAATTGAATTTTGAAAATTTTGAATTGTTGTACTTACTTGTTTTGCCTTTTATTTGCTAGTAATTTGTCATTTGTTTTTATCTCTTAATTTAGATTTGTAAATGTGCAGAGTAGTCAGTATCCTCAGTGACTGAGAATAACTGCTATAAAAAAATAATTATTACTAATATGTAAAATTTTAATTTTATTAAATTTAGTTTTCTCGAATGTTGAACTTTAATTATTTGACAATGCTATGTAGTGGATTAAATATATGGTTAGCTGGTTTTATGAAATACATTAACTATTAAAATATTTTTATTAAATATATGGTTAGTGGTTAGTGGACTAAGTATTTGTATATCACGATTCACGGCAACCGCCCATGTTGATGTCGAAAATTTGAATCTTTATTAAATAATCAGTTATTAGTGCAAATAACTGTGTGTTTAAAAATAACTTACAATTAAAATTACAAATCTACTCTAAATTTGGCGGTAAAAAAAACTAACTTTTCATTTTATTTTAATATATTAATAGATTGGGCTGCGAGTGGAGGTGTGTGATGGTGGGAGGGGGGAGCTGGCCCACCAACTCGTACTATTCTGCAAAACCACTAAAGAAAAGTAAAACAAGGCTGATTAATGCAAAAGCCCCAATGGACACGTGGGGAGCCGGATGAAGAGTTTGGTATGCAAATGTTTGCACCGAAGAAGGTCCCGTCCCAACCAATTTGTGGCCTATGCTTTGCTGACTCAGCCCTAATTCCATTCTTCCAATCATTGACCAGGTGAAAATCGCAACAAAACAAATAATACCGACGTGTTATATTCATTAATCATTATGGAGTATATGAGTAGAAATGCTCGCCTACGTGCCCACCGCTGATGTAGCAGCGCCATGTCATTAATTTTTTTTCATTTAGGGTTATTTTTTTTAGTAGGCTTTAGTTTTTTTTTTGTAGGGTTTAGTTTTTATGGTATATATTTAAATTAATTTACTTATTTATAACATTGTCACGTCATCCGTGGACACATTAAGTATGTCCACGATGGACATTGGAACATTCCTCTATATATGAGATCCATAAATTCTATATATTGTTATTAATTAATACATAATTATGGATAAAAATTAACTAACTTCCGAAGGTTTTATTCTGAAATTCGTACCTTTTGAATCTTGAGAAATTATTATTTTTATTCAGTCTTTATGAATTTTTGATAAATGTATTTGGCGGTTTTCACAACATAAGTAGCCAACAATATTGATTCGTTGCTGATTAAGCTGGCTATTATTTTTTAAAATGCTTAGTCAACAACCAATCTAATTTATTTTATAATGTTATAAGGTGGTGATTTGGGGCTATGATTAAGGTGCGAACGGTTGTTTAGGAATTAATTAATGTAAAAGTATATTTCAACTAGTATTTTTTTTAGCCATAAATAATGGAAAGTGGAGAGGGAGAGGGAGAGATGGGAGGTTTAATCATTTATCTTTATAAAATGTTAGCTATCAAAGTTGCACAGGCCACTAAAAATGTATGAATTCGGATAAGAAGAGTCCCTCCATATATGGATGATTCATAATTGTTTATTAATTGAGAAAAATACAATCATTTATGTATATACATATTTGTGCGTGGTGTATTGTGTAATATACCATTTGCATAGAGAACGACTCTCCACTACCAAAAGATAAGGACTCAATAATAATTTTTGCACTCCATAAATATTGATTCATCTATTTACGAAAAGTAGGATAATATTTTTCAATTTTTTATTTTTATTTTAGCATCAACTATTTTTCAATTTTAACACTTACAAAAAGTATGACTTTTTCTTACGTACCTCTATATGACATATTCTAAATCTCTCTTCTCATAATTATTATAAAAAATAAAAAAACCCCACCATTTTATTGCTTATTTTCCCTCTAACAGACCTACCACCGGGCCGGAGCCCGCCGGTTTCAGGCCAAGCCCGCCGGTCCCCGGGCCTTCAAGGTTAGGCCCTAGCCCGGACCGGTAGAGGTTTTACCGGTTCCAGGCTGGGCTAAAAAACCGACCGTCCCGGGCCGGACCGAGGCACGCGTGCGAGGAGGGGTGGCGCCCCACACACTCTATTTTGCACCCTTTGCGGGAATGGTGGCGCCCGGGTGGCGCCCCACACACTCCATTTTGCACCCTTTGTGGAAAATGGACACACTCCATTTTGCGCCCTTTGCGGAAATGGTGGCGCCCGGGTGGCGCCCACTTGCTCTTGATTTTTTCAAAATTTTTCTTCGATGGAATTCGACTTTAACTCAATATTGAATACAATTCTTGCAACATTTCCTTAATTTTTTCCTAATAGGATGTTTTTTCACACCAAATTAACACCAAAGAATAATGTTATAAAATCATAGAAAAACCATGTTCATCACATTAATAATGAGAAAAATTACAACAAATACCTTAAGCTCAAAGTAATGACTTTTACACTTGAATAAAAACTTTTACATTTCAAATGAAAATTACTAATAATAATAATAATAAGGGACTTGAACTCAATTTAATTTCTAAAATCGAGTTGCCTACGTATCCTCATAGTTATAGAGGAATCAAAGTCCACGTAGTTCTTTTTACATTACAATGCTTCCTACTCCGCACCCGATGCCGATCGATCTGTCTCGGTGAAGGCTTCATCTTCGCTCTCATTCCGATCATCTCATTCCGGTTCTTGAGCTCTAAGGTCGGCCCTACATGGTAGCAACATGGTAGCTTCAATGTTCACCGGCTTCATTGTTGATCTTCTTTGATCTAGCATAAGACCTCTGGTGCTAAAGGCTTGTTCAACGGATACGGTGGATGCCGGGATGGTAAATAACTCCTTCGCCATGATAGAGAGTATTGGGTACTCCACTCTCTTTGACCACCACTTCAACACATTGATCGATGGACCACTATCTTCAACACCAAAGACAAAACGAGTTTGCAAAAACATATCCAATTCACTATTACCTTGGCCCCTAGGATGTTCATAGGTTCTATTTTGGTACATTCCTTACATTTGTTGAACTAAAGGATCTAATGAGTTCATAGCAAAGGGAAAATCAAATGAAGACATCATAGAAGAAGAAGAAATATTGGTGTTGTTATCTTCATTACTACCATACTTCTTTCTATATTCTTCAAAAAGATCTCTCAAAGTTCTATGTAGATCATCTTTGATTTCTTGGACATTAGGAGGAAGATCAAAAAATATTTGTTCACCATCAATTACAACACCACTAAGGTCCATTTGATAAAAAACATCATAATAAAGCCCAAACATTTGACAAACACCATCACATCTCCATTTCAGATCCAAATATTTAGCAAGTAAGAAAACTTTTGGAATCTCCCTAAAATACTTGAGCCACTTTTGAACCATAAAATAAATCATACCTTGCAAGTTTGGCCTACTAAAACAAGCCTTAAAAGACATGGCAATATACATGCAATGCTCCAACACTTTAACGGAAGTACAATAATAAACACCCGATAATTATTTAGTAGCCATATAAAAAACCTTTAATAATCCATATAAATCCATACATGCATCACAATGACTCTCATTAAGAACTAATTGAAATTTTGAAAACTCTTTTCTTAAAAAATCACATAAATGACCCCTATACTACATGGTACCATTAAGCATCTCATAAGTAGAATTCCAACAATGAGATACATCTTGTTTGAAACACGTATAAACAATACTCTTTGTACGACAATATTTTTGCCATTTTTTCCCCAAAGTTTTTGATTTATGCAAATATTTAACGGCATTTCTAATAGAATCAACGGACTCTTGAAAAATATCAAGCGCATCTTGGACACATAAATTCAAAATATGACAAATGCATCTAGAATGAAAGTATTTTCCATCAAAAGATGGTGCACATGCTTCAATGAATTGAGGAATACTAGCGGTGTTCGCCGTTGCATTATCAAAACCAACCGAAAAAACCTTATTAATCAAACCATATTCATTTAAAACAGTGATAATAATCAAAGCAATATTTTGAGCCGTGTGAGGCTCTTCAAACTAGGGGTGAGCACGGTTCGGTTAACCGACCATTTTATACCTAAAAAAACCGACCATGCGGTTTTTTATCGGGTCGGTTAACTGTTCTAAATTAAAGAATAAAGACCAAAAACCATGAAAGCGGTTAACTTAAAAATCAGGTCGGTTAACCATTTATCTAACGGTTAACCATAAATAAAAGAAATATTCTATTTTTTATAGTTCATAATAGGAAAAATTCGAAAGAATACATATCTTAGAATATACATGTGAAATAAATAATTTACAAAAATTAAAAAACAATGAAATTAAATGCATAATCCTAATAAGCTTTGCAATAACTTAAACTAACAATCGAACTATCTTCAATTGCTTATTAACTTTTGGCTCCATCAATACTCAGAATTGGGTGATCTTCTCTCAAACTTTATATATATATATATATATATATATATATATATATATATAAAATCATATATATATTTAATTGGCACCGGTTCGGTTAACCGCCGGTTTTTTAGGCATAGAAACCGAAACCGAACCGTTAGAGTCGGGTTTTGAAAATTAGAAATAAAAACCGAACCGTACAGTTCGGTTACCCATATTTTCGGATTGGGTTCGGTCTGAATAGTCGGTCGGTTCGGTTTTTCGGTTTCTTATGCTCAGCCCTACTTCAAACTCCCTAAATGCAATCAAACGTTTTTGCAAAATCCATTTTGCATCAATCCAATGACAAGTAATTCCCATATAACTATATCTATTATATGCATTGGTCCAAACATCGGCACAAATAGAAACTTTATGACCCAAACGAATCAAATATTTCATCAAATCTTGTTTTTTTCCAAGCATTGTCGCCTAATCCTCTTTAGCATTTGAGTTCTAGCAACTTTACTAGCATGGGGACCTAATCCTTCTTTATAGGATGATTCATATGTTATTCTATCGGCATAATTAAAAGGTTGTTTCTCCATAGCACAATATCTAGCACATGCATCTTCATATCGACCTTTATCAAATTTAAATAAAGAGGGCGTACCCGTCTCCGAAGATGAAGTGGTACATCGAATTTGAGTTTGAGAAGTAGAGATTCCCCACTCACTCGGATGTGTGCTCTCCATATGCCTAGTCATGGTGCCATAGCCTCCCTTTTCGATCCATTTGTAAAAGGTTGGGCAATAGTTGCAATACTCAAGGTATCTCTTTCGACCATCGGCTAGAGGAGGTTGGCCTTCGATCTCCGGAGCATCTACTTTTCGAAAGTGTTTCTTGAAGATGTCGGACTTCGGTACTTTAGTGGGTTTTGATGGAGGAGGAGGAGGTTGATCGAGTTCGTCGTCGTCGTGCTCTTCATTGTCGTTCGAGCCATGAAATTTCGAATCCTTGGCTTTCCATCGTATTAACCATCTCCTCAAAGCTCGCGTCTTCTTTGGCTTGAAGTCATTCGGCGACTTGCCTTGAGATGATCGGCCTTATTTCCTTTTGAGTTTAGATGATCGGCCTTATTTCCTCCGCCACTTCCGCCCTTATTTCCTTTTGAGTTTTAGATGATCGGCCTCCTTCGCTTCGGGTTTCACCGACCATCTTGCCCTTACCCTTGTTTCCTTTGGAAGACATTGTGTATGTGTGTGTGTAGTTATGAAAGTAAGAACGAGTGTGTGCAAAATGTGAGAGTGAAAGCTTGAGAGTTGAGAATGAAAATGAATGAGAATGAGAATAGAGATTGAGTTGAGAGAGTGATAATAGAGAATGAGAGTGAGAGCTTGAGTACTTGAAACTTGATAGTGAAAAATGAGAGCTTTAGGTGAAAATGAGAGCTTGAGAGTTAAGAGATTGTTGTGAATGAGTGTTTGATTGAGGTATGCGTTTATAGGAAGAGTTGGATGAGGAGTGGAGAGGAGGGGAGGGGTCTAGCCACAAGCCCAACGGCTAGGAGCCGTTGCTGCACCTGCAGCCAGCCCCCCACACCCCCCTGCTGCTGCAGCCTCTGATTTTACCGTTGGGCCCGCCGGTCCGGATGAGGCCCGACAGTTCAAACGGTCATTTTCTGAGCCCGCCAGTTTTCATAGGCCCACCGGGCCAGGCCCGGCGGTTAACCGGCGGTTTCGGGCCACAGATTGTTCGAACCTAGCACGGCCCTAGTCAAAAGGGCTCGGTGCCGGTTCCGGCCCGTTGACCGACGGGCCGGGCCAAAACGTTGACTTTAGGGCTGGGCTAGGGCCAAAACCGCCGGTTCGCCGAGCCCCTGCACGTATTATTATTATTATTATTATTATTATTATTATTATTATTATTATTATTATTATTATTATTATCATTATTATTATTATTTTGTATAATTACAAAAACGTGTTACAAAGATAGCATGGCACTCTTTGTGAGAGGACTGGTACTCCTTTACCCACCGTAATTATATTTAATGTGCTAAGATTGACATGACGATCATTTATTTAAGTATTTAATATACTTTATAAAAATAAATCTTAAGAAAAACTAAACCCTATTAAAAAATTACTCTTAAGTGAAATGTGACACTACCAAATCAGTTGTGAGCACATTAAATGTGTTCACGGTGGACAAAAGAACCATTCCAACTCTTTGTGAAGGCGGAGTATAAAAGTTTAGATTATGAAAAATGATACTTAAGATAATTAAGATTCATAAATTTGATGCTTATCTAAAATATCAAATTCAACCGAATAAATAATGGATCTCAATTCTCAAGTCATAGTCTGACCACAAAAAATTGCACAAATGAAGTTGCAGTCAAAATTCATAAAAAAAATTATCTTAAAATATCTTTTACTCGTATAAGGTTATGATATGATTGATTATGATTTCATAAAATGGGTTAAAGTCTCCTTGAATTACGTACACGTATTTTATGGATAACTCAAAGTTCTGAATATTTTAATGGAAGTATTTTCCTACACGGATTTTAAAATTTTGGTTAATGAATATTGGAAGCTGATATCATCACGAACAACCAGCTACGCGGATTTGGATATACAAAATTTAGGAGGCAATATTTTAGGGGACTAGTGTCGCACGGGTACACTATATTGTGTATAAATTAGATTTTTTAATATTAGTATGTGCAGTGGTAATGATGTTTTCTCGTTGGAGTTTTGTTTTTTTTTTTTTTAGAATTACAGTCAAATCTATTACAATTATAACACAATTATATTCATATATATGAGATACTATTACAATTTTAGCACAATTCTATTCATGTAAAAATCCTACACCACACAAAAGTGGAAAAACTACTCCACACGCCACATGTGGGCGTGGGCGGTAGGAATTGAACCCGAGACCTCTCACTACCCGAGACCTCTCACTAAGGAGAGATTTTGGATGCTTCCACCTTGCCACTAGACCAAGGCTTCCTCGGCTTCTCGTTGGAGTTTCTTAGAAATAAATAATCACACGGGTAAAATATCACTATAGAATTATAAACGTCATATACTCCGTATTTTTCAGAGGTTTTTTAATGTATTTTGAGATTTATAAATACTTAAATCAAATTAATATATATATTTATTATGTTCCTTCCACAAATTTAGTCTTGGGGAGCATATAGATGTTAAGAAAATATTTTTTTTAATGAGAATTGTAAAGTAGCATTTTAAGGTTTTTTTTTTTTTTTTCTAAAAATTAAAATTGCAAAGAGAATTTGTAAATAAAAAAAAGTAATTTTTTTATAGAGTTATTTATAATTGGATATATAGTCTATTTTGAAATCTCCGCAAACTTTATGTAACCTAACTACATACCAATAAATTTAAGTATTAGAAAAGAAATAGTGATAATTAAATTTTGTCAAACAACTTAACAAACTTAAAATTTTGTCAAAAGTAGGATTAAAATAGAAAGAATTTTATTAATTACATAATACTACTTCCATCTCATTTAAGTAGTCTCATTTGCCATTTCGATTCATCTCATTTATTAGTCTCGTTTTCTAAAATGACAAAGAATATTTGATTACAATTAATTCTATCTCCTCAGAATTAATTATAACCACATATTCTCTTCTTCCTTCGCTACAAAAAAAAGTGTCTGTTGTGATAACTTTTTTAATGACAATCATAATATCGTCACAATAAACATACATATTGTAGCAATAATTTTTATCGTCACAACATAATATAACTGTGACAAAATTTATTGTTGTCGATATTTTTCGTCACTATATATCAGCGACAATAGTTTGGTTGTCAATACAAATATGTGTATAGTGACAATGATTTCGCTTGTCATGAATAAATAAAGCAGTGGCACATTTTTTTATCATCACAATTTATTGTCATTGTATGTTAGTGACAAGTCTAGTTTTTGTCACTACAACTATTTAAATAGTGACTAATTTTTATTTTGTCACAAAAAAATACACATTTGACAAATTATATAATTGTCACTAAATATTCTCACTATATATTTGCAACAACATTATAATTGTCACTATATGCATCAGATATTGTGACAATATTTTTTGCCTCTCAATAAAATGAAGTAGTGACAAATTATTTTGTTGTTAATAGTTATTGTCGCCATATGTTAGTGACGATACTATGTATGTCCCTATATATATAAAATACGGTGACAATATTTTATGTTGTCACTGAAAAATATTTTAGTGAAACATGTTATTGTTGCAATAATTTTTAATTTGTCACTACATGTTAATGGCAATCGTATGTTTGTCACTATAAACGTATAATATAATGACAATATTTATTATTTTTTTTGTAACAAAAAATTATCATACTGACAAAATTTATCGATGTTACTATTTATTGTTACTATGTAATAGTGACAATCATAATGGTGTCACTAATGTTTTAAAGTCTTATTTACATTATTATTAATTTTTTTTTATAAAATTCGATATTAAAATTTAAATTTTTAATCTAAATTTAGGTTTAGATAGATATACTTATACTTGTCAATATTTTATTTATTTATTTTTTTGGTTTTAGTCGACTTTTATGATCAAATTTGTAATTTGTATATTTGCAAATTAAACAAATTCTAATTTTGCTATTAACAACATTAGTTTTTGTTCTATTAAAACATAATATTTTGATTTAATAAGTACATTTGCCAAAAAATATACATATATATTTCGATTTAAAGATTGAATTATTAATTTTCAACATTATTTTTTATTTTAAGATTCTAGACTATAGTAGTAATTAAACTAATTTTTTTTGTTAACATTCTAGTAACGTATAATAAAATAATCTGCTATTTGTGAGACTAGCTAACGAGTATTTTTGTTCACGTCATAGCTTCTTACGGAGTATTATATAAGGTGATGAAAGTACAGTTTAACTATAAATTAAATAAAATTAGTCGAATTCATAAATTGTAATTTTATTAATAGCAATAATAATACATTTCCAACTCAAATATTTTAAATAATTTATTTTTCACTTTAGTTATCGGAGTAATGTAGTGGTGATCGAGCATTTAATATTTTATTTATTCTAATTTACAACACAAACCTAACCAAAATTATAAAATATTTTATATCATCAAGAAAAAAATTGTCTCTTATTTCAACCAATTTAACCAAACCAAATTATTTTATTTTTCAGTTGGGTTGTTCATTGGTGATCGATGATATGATGTATTTTTATGTCACAAGTGGCCAAATTTGAATACACGTTTATCAATTTTTTTCATAATTAATAAATGTAAAATGTTATTTTCACTTTACCAATTATTAGGTATAGTTTATTAAACAAATAAAGATTTATATTTTTTTTAGCATATTAAATTTAAATCTTATTTCTTAAAATGACTATTATATTTAATAAAATTAAATCTCAAAGTTATAATTTTCTGAAATTTCAAAAGTCATGCTTGGAAAAATAAATTTACGATTTCTATGATATACAGTTATCTGATAATATATAATGTATACTTGTTGATAACATATTATATCCTTTGAAATTAGATATTAAATTTTAGAGAGCATAGATATGCTAATAATTATCGAAAGATATCCAATTTTGGTGAGGATTAATATTCACTATTTTTAATAATAAGTAAACAAAAGATAATAAAAGAATTATTTTTTGCAATAAAATTCATTCAACCCTAAAGAAACGCAGAAAATTTTTAGAGGCAAAGGAAAAAATCAAAACTTACCGCCATACTTTTCCTATGAATAAAGCCTAGCCGTCTTTTTTAGAATTACAAAACCTAGCAGTCTTTTTTTCATTCTTTTCAACTTATTCACCGTATCATGCCAATCCTCCGTTCTTCTTCTTCTTCTTCTATGAATTCCATGAATAACTCATCAAATCGCTCAACAAACAATGAACGAGGTATGCTTGTTTGATTTCATCGATAATTGATATTGTGGAAAATATATACAGACTACAACAGTTAGGCATTTGGTGTAATAAGATGGAGTTCAAACTCGAGAATATCTTCTATAGCAGGGGTTGTGTTTTGTATATGCTTAATCTTGTTTCCTGATTTGAAAATTTAGTGATGAAGAGACGATTTAAGAAGATCGGATGGGGACTAATGCGTAACATTGAAAAATGAACGTGTTGAAGGGCTCTAACATTTTACTTGCTTTCTTCATGAATTCGATTGATTGTATATGTTAGAGTTAAGTGTTACTTATTATACTAATGATAACTATGCTATCAAAGTTAATTCGTGATAAATACTACTACAAGATGAGCTATGTATTGGTTTAAATCTAAGGTTCATATTTAAAAATTATTTAACCTATTAAAAATCAACATGACATTATTTTTCTCCAGGGTTAACAACAAAAGGATCTACTGATGTGATGAAGAGACGATTAAGGCAGAAATTGAAATGCGGCTCGATAGTTCACAAAGTAGTTTCTTATCTCCAAAATAACATTATCACGTTTTTTATCTTGCCATCTAAACCTATATATAAGACTCTGTCTGATAGATCATAGTATCTCCAAAAAAATATTATCATGTTTTTTTATTCTCGCTGTCTAAACCTCTATTTACATATTTGTTGTAGGTGGTTTCAATCGTAATGTGGCGTGATAATCAAAAGTTAGACATGGTTATCCATTCTACAATAAATTATATCGTTGGAGAGAACGCTAAAGATTTTAAGACGAAAACATTTGTTATAGTAAAACATAATAGAAAATTAATAGAGTATTTTGAAAGAGATGCTTTTCATGTAATAGTGCTTTGCAATTTTCTAATCACATATGGTTTGTGATGTTGAATTGAAGATGTGAGCATGCATTTGCACTAATTTTATTGAATGTATCAGCTTACCTGATTTAGAAATTCGTATTGTTAGTTTTATGGTGTTATTGATTGATGAAAGCTAATAGATAAATAAGAATGATAATGTCTCTTCTTGGATTATGTTCTTGATGGCTGATTTGAAAATTTACGTGATCACATTTGGTTAAATTTATACCTTTATCAATTCATGAAAATAATTGATATATACGTACTATCTTCTGCAATATACGTGATCAAGTTTTTTTCTATACTATCTTCTATAATGAATATGATAATTGATGTAGCTTGCTGATTTGAAAATTTACGTGATCACATATATGACAGTATTGGTTGTTGAAATTAATTGATAATTAAAAGTGATCAATTTTTTTTCTCATACCTTTTCTTTTAGGGTGTAGAGGCGTATTATTGAAAGTTAATTCAAAAATAAGTATGATCATATTTTTATTTACTTTGTACATAATTCAGTAGCGTGTGAATTTTTTTTTTCTTTTAGAAGCTCCAGTGAATAGCCACGAAGTGAACCTACAAAGTCAAGTGGAAGATCTTTTGAGAGCTCAACTCCCAAATCTCTTTCAAAGCATCAATCAAAGTAGTGAGACTCCGAATTGAGGTGATAAAAGTGCAGTTCAAGAGTAGATTTCAATAGTAAAACTAGTTTTAAATCAAGTATCATTGTTTATTTTGTTAGTTATTTTATTTAAATTTGTATATGACATTTTTCCTTTCAATTAATATCATATTTTTGATTAAATGTTTTGATAAATTTATATTATTTTGTGGAAATTTCATTTATTGAATGAATTGTGTTAAATATTTAATTTAGTCATATTTGTATTCTATTTATTATTTTTTTGTATAATGTGCGAATGATGAATTATCAATTTAATGTGTATAGTGTTTAATAATAATAATAATAATAATAATAATAATAATAATAATAATAATAATAATAATAATAATAATAATAATAATAATAATAATAATAATAATAATAATAATAATAATAATAATAATAATGTGATATTAGTGACAAGTTAATCAATGCTATTGCATCAGAATTGTGACGACTTTTAAATAATATTTTGTTGCTAAATGATAATCTAATTGTGATGACATTCACAGTGGCAATACTGTATGCCACTAAAACCTAATACTTCAGTGACTAAAATAATTCCATTTTGTGACGATTTTAGAGTGTGGCTAAAATAATTTCATTTAGTGACTATAAAATATTGTGGCTAATTTTTGATATATTAGTGACGATAAACACATGCGACTATAGAGTGTTTCTGTTGTGATGAATGATTTATGTGACTAAAGATACGAACATGTAGTGATAAAAATCATATGTGGCTAAAAACATCGACTACAGTGACAAGATCGCATGTATAATCCCATTTTTTGTGACGATATTTACTCGTCGTCACTAAAACTTATAGTGTCGGCACGTATAGCTGCAACTCGACGACAACTACAAAAGTCGTCACTGAGTACTTTTAGTGATGATTTTGGCACGTATAGTGACTAAAACCGTCGCCACTAGAAGCATATTTTTTTGTAGTGCTTGGTTCATGTGTCACTTCAATTTGGGACTACTTAATGAGTTGGAAGTATTATGTGTTTCTATGACATACAATAATGATCTTTTACCATCGTGTGGTGTGCGCGTCAATAATTTTTCTATTTAGAACTTATACACTAATGATCTTCTATCATCGTGTAGTGTGCACGTCAATAGTTGTTTGATTTAGGATTTAGTTTTTTTTAGGAGGGAAACCCAAAAATAGTCATTTTGATAAAGTAAAGGAAAATTTTAGCCACAAATAAAATAATATGTAAATTTTAGCCATTTTTACGATTTTGCACCCAGACAGCGAATACACGACCACCCGGCCGTGCAACACAAACATGGGGCCGCCAGAATACACGACCACCAATGCACGACCGATTGGTCGTATAATTGTGGTCATGTATTACACTGCATAACATATTGGCCATTAGAATACACGACTGCTATTGCACGACCGATTGGTCATGTAATGCTCGGCCGTGCAACACAAGCATGGGACCGTCAGAATACACAACCACTATTACACGACCGATTTGGTCGTGTATTACCCCGCATAGCATGTTGGCACTCTTGTTGACAGACCACCGAAATACACGACCACATTTACATGACCAGTGGTCGTGTAATCGTCGTGGTCATGTATTTAAGAACAGGAAAATCTAAGTTCTATTTTTACAATATCAAACATAATTTGGAGCTATATTAATCAATAAATTGATCTTATAAACATCTAAGCATACATATAAGAGCATATAACCATTCAATTTCACAACTAAACAAACATAAAAAGAAACCCAAAAGAATCTTCAAAACCCATTTCATATATACAAAGGGTAAATATGTCATTACATAATAAAAATGGCTAAAATTTATATGTTCTTTTATTGGTGGCTAAAATTTATCTTACATTATCAAAATGACTATTTTGAGGTATTTCATCTTTTTTTAGTATGGGCCAATTTTTTTAATAGGACTTAATTTTATATGGTATATTAATTATAATTTTACTTAAATACTCCATCCGTTACACTTCAGTAGTCCTATAAATTGAATATATGTGAGGTATAAGATAATAAAATGGGACTACAAAAGTAGGACGAATGGACGTCAACCATGAGTACATTAAGTATGTTTATAATGTATACATAAGTATTCCTCCTATAACATATATATATATATATATATATGGTATTAAATTGTTGATGGGAAATTGATAGTATAGAATTATAATATGTACATCATTATTAATACCTATTAATATTCAATTTCCCTAAACGGTATATTAGAAAAAATATTGAAATAATCAATTACCTTAAATGGCAATCCCCCATAGCTATTTTCCGCCTTTTTCTTTTTCAGTCTTTCTTCTCCAATTTCCTATAATTATATTTATATATTAATTTAAAAATTCCTAAATATTTTTTACCATAATTAGAATTTGATAAAGAAGTAGACAAATCAAAAGTAAAACAGAACATAAACAACTAATTTACTTGATCATGAAAAAATAAAGTAAAAAGAGATGATCATCAAAATTTTGATTACTGTAAAGATTATTAATGCAATAAATATACACCATTCTAAATTCGAACGGAAACAGTGAAGGAGAACACTTGTAGCAGCCTACTCAATATTGTGCACATATACAATATCAACTACCAAGAAATATATATAAAGAATCACGCAAAATATTGCAAATGCCGAAGTGTTTTTCAGGCGAGATCACTATAAAATCTTATATTTCTATTGTGTTAATTTTACATAATTGTGAAGCTGTAAATATTATAATTAAACAATCGCAGATTCGTATGATTGCCTTTTAGTATAAGGTTATGATATGATTGATTATGATTTCATAAAATGGGTTAAAGTCTCCTTGAATTACGTACACGTATTTTATGGATAACTCAAAGTTCTGAATACTTAAATGGAAGTATTTTCCTACACGATTTTTAAAATTTTGGTTAATGATAATTGAAAGCTGATATCATCACAAACAGGCAGCTACGTGGATTTGGATATACAAAATTTAGGAGGCAATATTTTTGGGGATTCTTTGTCACAATAATTATTTTGGATATCCATTTTATTTTCCTGCCGACTGGATTATTATTAAAATAATTTAGGAGGATTTTACAATTTTGGTTAATGATAATTGAAAGCTGATATCATTACAAACAAGCAGCTACGTGGATTTGGATATACAAAATTTAGGAGGCAATATTTTTGGGGATTCTTTGTCACAATAATTATTTTGGATATCCATTTTATTTTCCTGCCGACTGGATTATTATTAAAATAATTTAGGAGGATTTTACAATTTTGGTTAATGATAATTGAAAGCTGATATCATTACAAACAAGCAGCTACGTGGATTTGGATATACAAAATTTAGGAGGCAATATTTTTGGGGATTCTTTGTCACAATAATTATTTTGGATATCCATTTTATTTTCCTGCCGACTGGATTATTATTAAAATAATTTAGGAGCTACGTGGCAAATTATATTGGAGATTGCGAGCCAACTGGGCACCGGTATTTCGATCCAACCACTTCTTTTGATAAGAGCGTGGGCACCGGTAGTACTTATGTAGAAAATACAATATTATCATGAAATTTTTTGTATGAGTAATAAAAATATGTTTTACATTGTATGCTCTTATATTTTTTGTTAAAGTATTAATTATCGTAAGTAATAGTATCAATTATCATGAATAAAAATATCAATTGTGTACGAGTTCAGATGCAAGTTGAATCTTGATCTATGATCCGGCCCGACCTCATTGTGAGTCGAGGCTCACATGAGTGTGCCTCTTTTCTTTTTACTGTGATTGAAAATAAAAAGTTAGATAAAAAAATGTTAAAATATACTCTCTCTGTCCCTCATATATGTGTGGTTATTACCCGTTTGGGACGTTCCTCATATATATGTGACTTCCATAAATAGAAAGATTCTCTTATCAAAATTACTTATTCACCCTCACTTTATTTCTATTTTTTCCACTTTACACCAAGTTTTTCTTAAACTGCGTGTCATTTCTCTCCTCACATATATGAGGAGTAACATATAAATTTGAATTTACAATTCTACCAACATACTACCTCAATCCCGTTATATTAGTCTCATTTTCCATTTTGGTTCGTCCCATCATATTAGTCTCCTTTCTTAAAATGACAAAAAATATTTGGCTACAATTAACCCTTTCTCCTTAGAATTGATTATAACCATATATCTCCTCATTCCTTGATTTTTATGCCCAATCTAAAATAGTATAAGTTTGTGTTGGGATATTATGTTAAGGGGGAACTTGAATCAAGTAATAAATAATTTGTTTTGATTCGATTCCAAAACCCTCTTTAGAATATTTCTTTTATTATTTTTGATGAGCTAAAGTTTGTATAAGGCAAAGCTTAATGTTAGGAAGCTTTATTTTTAAGTCTAGAAGCGTTGAGAATGGAGCAGTCAGAGCTCGCAAAGCGTTAGGAAGCAAAGCGGCTCCACCAGTGAAACATTGACAAAGCGTCTTGGAGACGTTTCAGATAAAAATGCTAAGAGAGAAGTTTCCTCAGTAGAAGCGAAGCGCTCTCAAGTCAGCTCACCTAAAGCATCTCTGATATAGAGCTGAAATCAAAGCGTCAATCAGTACAAGTGTGACATGACTCGCAGAATCTAAGTTTGAATTTTCAAACTCTGGGATATCTGACATCTCACAGAATGAAGTCTACGTGTCATCACACTATTGCACAACGGAAACGACTACAGTCCAAGAAGTCAAAGTTAGGTAAATGCGGACATCCCTTCCTGACTCTTACAGACTGACACGCCGAATTATCCGAAAATTAAGGAACACGCAACCTCTTCTCTCTCAACGGGAAGTAAGGTTCCTTACTATAAATAGAAGGAATTGCACACACACTAAAAGTAACGCACGTACAAATGATTCAAGCATTCACATTTGCAAGAACTCAAGCAAATTTCTTTCTAGTACTTAGTTCTTCCAAAGCGCTTCACTTTAGTGTGTCCTTAAGAACTTATTTTCTTAAGTATTGCAACTACCTCACTTTCTAAGTTCAATCTCTTATATCCATAGCCTAAACTCTTGAGAATCCTTATCCCTTACTTGTGAGTTCATTGTAAAGGATTCTCATACTTACAAAAATCCAAAACCCCAAAACCTAAGTCTAGAGTGAATAGATTGAGTTGTAAGGTTATCGAGCTTTTGTGAAATAGTGTGTTGTTGTAAGGTTTCTCGAGAGCCAGTAAAATCTCTGAGGATTCAAGTGCAAGTTTGTTATTTGCCTTGAATCACTTCCCCTTGGAAGTATAAAACAAGGAAAACAAGGAGTACCAAGTAAAGGTATTCATCCCGTCGTGGATAGAGTGGACGTAGGAGAGGTGCTCCGAACCACTATAAATTGATCGTCTCTTTATTTTAAGTTATTTATTGCTTTGATTATTCGCATACACACACTCACCTTTTTAATATTAACAATGTTTTAATTTGCAAGATAAACTTTAAAGACTCACCACATTCCGCACCATATCACACGAGCGAGAGACTTTGAACGCTTCACTTAGCTTCATAGCGTCTACTCGTTTAAAAGACTGAAAATTGTAAAAGAAGTTATACACTTCTCTACACACGTATTCACCCCCCTCTACGTGTGTAAGCGCCCATCGGGACCAACAGTTTGAATTATGTTTACACAAATCACAATATAAGAACTCATGCACATAAGGAAAAGAGGATATAATACAAAAACTATATTCAACAGCTATTATTACACTATTACATAAGCCTATTGACCTATCAATTTATTACAGTTGTTGCGGGTGCAGTGCACGCGCCCAGAGGCACGCAATAGATACGTACAATGTTGGTCTGGATAAGAGCCGTCCATTTTCGTGACTGATGACTCGGATCCACGGCATTGCGGGTTCTTAACCTCTCCAGTATCCTTCCATACGATTCCTTTCGATCCATATCAAAACAATTAGCTCGTAACACGACTCTGAACCAATACCGCATAGCACCGCAAGAAACTGTAGGGAGTAGCAAAGGAGGGAGAGCGTTCAGACAAAAGCCACGCACAAGGAATCCATCACCTTTATTGGTCGTATTCCATTCAACACTTCTTCACAGTTGCCTTTTCCACTCATCACTTTTTCTCTTTTCCTCAACTATAAATAAGCCTCACTTTTCCTCTACAACTCTCTTCTTCTTCTTCTCACTTTTCTCTCTCTACAAACACACCGTCTGAAAATTTTCCCGGCCGCTGGAATGGGCGCGAAGTCTTCTTCTATGGCGGGAGAACTCGAAGGGCCGAGATCGAGGCCTAGACTGGAGGATATACCGGAATCCTGTATAGCCCTAGTGCTTTCCTACCTCGATCCGGTCGAGATTGCGAAGATGGCCCGGGTTAATCGGGCTTTTCGGGCCGCGTCGTCGGCGGATTTTATATGGGTTCCGAAACTACCCTCCGATCTTGAGTATATTATCTCCAAGTTCCCTGATCAGGGGCTTCGGGATAAGGGCAAGATGGACATTTACGCAGGGCTGAGCAGGCCCAGTACCTTCGATGGCGGCACGAAGGTGTGAGCTTCTTGCTTTTTTCTTTCTTTCTATCAACGAAGGTATTGTGATTGATTATGGGTTTTGTGGAGTTGGGAAATTTATGTTTTTTTTACTTTTTTTTGTTGGAATAGGAAGTGTGGATCGACAAGAGAAGTGGAGGGGTCTGCTTGGCAATCTCTTCCAAGGCGATGACGATCACCGGAATCGATGATCGGCGGTATTGGAATCACATCCCTACCGATGAATCTAGGTGGGTTTTCCTTCTGCGCTCTCTGTGTTTGTGTGTGTGTGTGAGAGAGAGAGAAGCATATATCCCTTATCACTGCAATATTCTTGAATGGATAAGCTCGTTAGCAAAGTTTTGATTATATTCTTTTATTAATGGAAGACAGCATCCAACTATGAATTAGTGTTGACATTTAATTGAGAGAGAGAGAGAGAGAGAGAATTATAGATAAGGTAGCAAGCATGTCTATACAGCCTTTCTGGCTCTTGGCTCTTGTTGATCAACTTAGGGGTTGTTTGGTATTCATATACGTGTATCAAATATGGGTATCAAAATGTTCTATGTCATACCTTGTGTTTGGTATATCAGTATATGGATATCAAAATGATATTTTGATATACTAATATCTTCTATTTTTAGTCTTTTTTATATACCATTATTAGGAGAGGTATCACTCATTTCTTTTTCCAAACTCATTCCTAAATATGCCTATATCCACTCATTCTCTAATTCGTAAACTCCTTCTTTATAAAATAAAATAAAATATTAATTAATGAATAAATAATAAAAATAAAATAAAATATAAAGTGAATTAGTAATTAATTATTTTATTTTATTTTATAATTATTATGTATAACAAATAAAAATTTATAATAATTAAAACTTTATAACTGTTATTTATCATAATTAAAAAATTATAATAATTAAAATGTATAATTGTTATTTATATAATTAAAAATTTATAAAAATATTTGTTTTATTATTTATTTAATTTTTTAATATTTTATTTTATTACTCTGTATTTGTTAAAAATAATTAATCAATTTATTATTTAAATTTTATTCTTTTAATAAATAATAAAATAAAATAGCAGTTATAATCTTATTTTATTATTATCCTCAATTACCAAACTCAAAACACTAAACATTTATGTGTTGAAAAGTTATGTAACTATTCCAAAAGGATGGAGGGAGTATTAGATATCAATCTCATACTCATACCTCAAATTTGATACCCATACGTTTATCTTATATCTGATATACTAGTATATGAATACCAAACGACCCCTTAGTATATTATTCATGAAACAGAGCAATCTTATATGAGAGAGAGAGAGAGAGAGAGAGAGTCTTTCTGTTTAAGTGCTGTTTATGCTGTGAATGTGATAATACTCTACTGTAAATTAAAGAATTTGCCATTCCCCATTGATGCAGATTCCAAACAGTAGCATACCTTCAGCAGATCTGGTGGCTGGAAGTCGACGGTGAGCTCGACTTCCAGTTCCCCAAAGGAGAATACAGCCTCTTCTTCCGACTCCACCTCGGAAAAGTCAGCAAGAGACTAGGCCGCCGTGTCTGCAGTCCAGAAAACGTCCATGGCTGGGACCTCAAACCAGCACAGTTCAAGCTCACAACACAGAATGGCAATCGCGCAGTCACCAGCTGCATGATCCAGAACGTAGGGAGCTGGGCTAACTACCACGTGGGAGAATTCACAGTCGATGATCCCAACTCATTAACAAAGATCAAGTTCTCTCTGACTCAGATCGACTGCACACACACTAAAGGCGGTCTGTGTGTCGATTCTGTGATCATATGCCCGAGTAGCTTAGGTAAGGACATGTTCTCCGTGGGTGGTGAAGCGTGTAGGAAATCAAAGTCGTTCGTAGTTTGATGATGATGATGATGATAGGTAGGAAGTTGAGATGTGAATGCAGTTTTCATGAGCAGGTTGTTTTTTTCTTATAGCGGGAGGCGAATCGTATCGTCTCGTCCTGTTGCTGCCTGTTGCTTCCTGTTTAGTGGGATTTGTGTGCTTTGATTCTTGCCATTTTTTTTATGGTATATTAGCATACTATAGGAGGATGTTTATTGTATGTAAAATTGAAGGAGTCATATGTTATTTTTTTTTTGACAAGATTGAGGTTTTTCTTGGATTTTTTCAGTTCTTGTTCCAACTATTTGAGGACATAACTTTGATCGTAGAAGATACTCACTTCAAACGAAGACGAGACGTTTGTTGAATATCTACGAAATGAGTATAATGTAATAGCAAAAAGGGCTGAATATGTGATGCACAAGCAGAGTATTTTATGCAAAAGTGCTAAAATATTTGCTTGCGAACACGCTTTGAATGTGAAGGATTTGCAATTTCTTTTGTAAAATTCGTAATAATAATCTATTATCTATTATATTATATATATAAAAGCAGAAAACACGAGTCTACTTGTTTTCCCGCCTAAAATTGCTACAGTAACACGAATAATTTATTCATTTATTTTTCTACAGTAACTTGCCTGCCGGTTTGTTTAATTGGGAATTGCAAACGACTTCATTTTTAACATTTCCAATATCTTCGCATGCTTTTGTGGATAAAATTCAAAATTCAAAATTCAAAAAGAAGTTATTTGGAAAGACTTGCTTGAATTCTAGCCTATTTATAACCTCTAATATCCTCCACAACACCATTTCATACAACTCTCTATTATCCTCTCCTCCATATGCATCACTCTCTTCGACGATGTCAATTTTTTGCCATCGATCTTCACTCTCCACTCTCCGTACATTTCACTTCTTCACTCTTTACCGCCCGCTTTCGCCTTCTCATTTGCCATTTTTTCACGTTTCTTTCCCCATATCAATTTCGCATGCATATCTTTCATGATGAAATCATGAAAATCGTTTAACTCTAATTCGCATTTGCTATCTTTCCAGAGGCATAAATCTTAAGATGACAATTTAGTAGTTTTTCTTCGACTTCTTCGCATCCTTAGCACCCGTATCTTGAGCAGGACATTTTGTAGGAGTGGAATTTAGAACAATTAGCTTTAATTTCCGTTTCTCGAAAAAGTAGCAGTGCTTGTGCTAATTTATAGTGTTTTTGGGAAATAATAATTTATAAGATTCTAAATAGTCTTACACGGCAGTTACTTAGATTGTGTTAGGGTCACGAATTTATGTACAATTGAAGTTATTTACCAATTTCAATTGAAAGGACCTGCAAGTTGTGATTATTTTATATTTTTATTTTATTAATACAAATTACTGGTAGTAGTTTAATAACCAAAATTAAAAAAAAAAAATAATAAATTTGTGCATTGATAGACTAGATGGATTGGATCGCAAAGCGGTAGTGTTGAGAAGAAGTGCCTGGAAAATTAAAATTCTTGGTTTCATATCATTTTATTTGTTTCGGTATGTTCTCCAATTTAGATATTATAATGCGAATTGGATTTTAATATTGGTTTATGTTGGATTTAATTTGTAGTAATTTTGGATATGTATATGTATGAAACTTGGATTCTTTTAGCATGTTTTAGACTTTCGTGCAGTACACTTTTAAAATTGTTGGTTGTGGGCATCTTATATTATTCGTACATATAAATTTTGATAGGAAATCATAACTTAACAATATCATAAACCATTTCCAAAGATTTTCATTTTATCTTCATATTTTAGTACAGAGGATTTGAGTTCGTATAGATGAAGAACCTTAGATATGTAACCATTATATTTTTTTTAATAATATATTAATATAATTTAAATTATGCATATGACATCTATGAATTTGTTCAACAATATAAAGTAGAGAGTAATTTACGTCCATCGCACGGGTACACAGACTAGTATATATAAAAACAGAAAACATGAGCTCAAAAATTTTCCCGCCTAAAATGCCTCTTCAACTTTAATAAATATATTGCTTATATTTAATATATTTTCTGCAAAAATTTGGTGGAGTAATTACTTTCATCGGAAATTGTTCTAGGCATACTTTTTGAAGCACAATTTAAATTCTAACACAACATAATCATTGTCAATACCCATATTACAGCTTTATTTCAAATTTGAAATTTTAATCTCATATTCAAGAGCCAGCCATTGCTAATTATCTGTCTATAAATACGGTATATCGAACCAACTGAAATTAATTCTTAACAACTATTGTTCAAATCACTCTACAAGTTGTATGATGACGTTGCTTATCAGTTTGATGTATGTTTCATTTTTTACATTATTTATTACTCATTCCATCATTTTCCTTATGAACAGATTACTGAGTACGAAATATGAGTTTTCAGAAGTTATCGAGCGTCTTCAAAATCTGCTCAAATGATGTCCCAGCAAAAGTCTTCATCCATGAAAAATATCGTAATGGGAAGAATCATGAAGAAGTAGAGCATATTAGCATGTAAATCTCTTAACTTATGTTTTATATTTTCTAATTACATATATATATATATATATATATATATATATTCATAGCTTTTACACGCATCTGATCTAATTGTGCAGTTACGCACAGATCATTATTTTCGATTATCATTTGTGTTTAATACAAACCTAAAACAAAAAAAAGAAGAATTTGGTACATAACTAGAATACATGGAGCTGTTAATTTATTTCCTTGGGTTTGACATCATTTTACTTTAAAGTCAAGATTGATTGATCATACTAGGGATTTGATAGGATGTGGCCCAGTGACCCGTATCAGCTCGACTCATTCCTAATTTCCCCAGCCCAATCCAGGATGAAGCCCAATAGCAGAAGTCAAGAAATTCAGCCAACCACCCCCGGCGGTCAGAGTACGGACGACAGCACCCACGATCTCTCAACCACCTCTGACCTCAATTCTCTATAAATAGAGTCATTTTGTAAGACAAAGGGAAGGGACTGTAATAGCTGGCTCGAAATACTTCAAATACAAACAATCTCATTTTTTCTCCGTGGACGTAGATCTACCCAAAGATCGAACCACGTAAATTCTCGTGTTCTTAGTTTTCTGCAAATCTCACTATCACGAAAACACTCTAAAACCCACGATCGATCACTGGCGCCGTCTGTGGGAAACGAAGCATTCTCTTTTGTGAAACCGATCAGCGCGTTTTGAGTGAAGATACGATGGTGAGACCAACCCGCTCCGCCACCACTGCTGCTGCCGCCGCTGCCGCCAAAGCAAAACAGAAACGAGCTGACCCCTTCACCAATCCGCCTTACACGCCAGCCAACGAGGAAGAGGGTGACGTTAGTCAAGCTCAGAAAACTGCTTCCCAAATCTGACGTGACCAACAGCCCATTCGCCGAACTCCTGAAGGCCATCTGGAAGATGTCCCGTCTGGAGATTCAGCTAGCATCGGCGGGCCCGATCAGGGTGGCAGCCGACGCGGCAACGCCGAACTCCAACCCGAGCTTGGAGACGCACTGAAGGCGTACCTAGACCTCCACGAGCAGGACTTTCGTAAGTTCGTCGATCAACATCGACAACAAAGTTAAAACAGAGAAGACAGAGTCGAACCGTCACAAAGGCGATCCCTACGTCTCCAGATCGTTGGAGACAGGGAGGCCGAACTTCCCCGAAGGCGACAGAACAATCGCCGTGGGAACGACCGCGCTTCACCTCGGCGCGGATCAACGTCACCTCGTCAAAACGCCGTTACACCTCGGCGTGACGAAGGAAACGCCTACCAGGGAAGATTCACCGTCTATGGTCGAATCTCGACTCCCTTCACTAATAGGATACTCTATACTCCCCTCCCGTCAACGTATAGAGTACCTCCTATCCCGCCTTACAACGGGTCACAAGACCCCAGCAACTTTCTATCCCGGTTCCAATACAACATGATGAACCAGGGACTGGCCGAAGATGGTTACATGTGTAAAGTCTTCCCCGAGCTGCTAGTGGACAACGCTAGGAGCTGGTTTGATAGCCTCCCTAATGGCAGCATAGGGTCGTATGCCGACCTACTTGACGCCTTTGAGCGTCGCTTCTTTCAAAAAGCCGAGGCGAAGATCAACCCAGCCCAGCTCCTAACCTTAAGGCAGGGGCGGGGAGAAACGATCAGTGATTTTCTGGCCCGTTTTTATAATGAGAGCCTTAAATTCGATCGTCTCTCCGACGACGTGCTTATCTCAGCGTTCCAAAATGCCATTCAGTCCGGAACTTTCTTCAGAGAGCTCGTAAAAGCACGCCCAACGACCTCCAGGCAGCTATGGAGGATTGCCGATACATTCGCAGAGGCGGATGAGGCCGATCGGAAAAAGCGGGCAGCAGATCGGCCCGAAAACAACGATAAAAGGAAAAAAGAGGAGTGCACCGATCATGGGCAAGGCCGCCGAAGTGCCCTCGAAAGGTTACAGCGAGGACCCCTCGAGTCCCGCTTAGGACCTCGGCCCAACCAAGACCGAAGTCAGTATACACTACTGACAAAGTCCAGGGCCGAAATATACGAGCTTCACGCAAACTTGTTCGAGAAGCCACCGCCCTTATCCCGAGGTGGGTCGAAACGCCGATCCAAGGAGAAATACTGCAAGCTCCATAATGACTACGGTCATGAAACCGAGGACTGCAGGGACCTCGCCTCGGACATAGAGCACATGGTACGCGACGGTACCCTTAAACTGTACCAAAGTCGCAACCAGAGAGAGGCCCGACCTCAAGGGAAGGGCAAGAGAAAGAAAAATAGGGGAGACAATAACTGTCCCCCCCAAAACGACAAAAGGCCAAAGCACGATGACGAGGATGAGGACGAAGATCCGCCTCAATATGATGCAGTCATCACTGCCATTACCGGACTGCCTGAAGGCACGACGAGGTCATCGTTGAAAGCCGAGGCCCGAAGTCAACAGCGGGAAGAACCTACTTAAAAAAGGTTCAAGAGGGATGAGGTCGTCACCTTTTCCAGCGATGGCCCAATTCCCCATGCGGTACCTCATCAAGATGCCACCATAATCGAGGCCGTGGTGGCCAACAAATTGGTCCACCGCGTATTTATCGATAGTGGAGCCTCTGTGAGTGTGCTCTTTAAAGACTGCTTTGATAAGCTCGATATCGAAGAAGCACGTCTAAGGCCAGCACTCATGCCACTAAAGAACTTCACGCAACAAGAGACGACGACGGAAGGCATAATTTCACTGCCCGTGATAGTTGGAAAGAGCCCGTTGTCCACTACGAAGATAATCCATTTCTTCGTCGTAAAAGCCAGCTCCCCCTGTAACATCATCTTAGGAAGAGATTGGCTAATAGCGACGAAGGCGATCTGCTCGGCCTACCACCTGACGATTAAAATTCCGTCTAGAAACGGAGTGATCACGCTTCGGGGAAACCAGCAACAGGCTAAGGAGTGCATGCAGGTCGCACTCTGAGGTGCTAGGAATCAGTACCCCCAAGCATAGCAACTACAGAAACCCGAAGAGGTGGAGCCGACGTCGCCTCCATCCGTCGAGCCGGTAGAAGACGTCGCATTGTACGAAGATGACCCTGCCAAGGTCGTCAAAGTAGGGTTCGTCGGTGAAAACGAGCTCCGAAGTCAACTTATCCGGCTACTTCGGGAATATAGAGATGTCTTTGCTTGGTCGCCGCTAGACATGACCGGGGTGGCACCAAGCGTCATCGCTCATCACCTCAACATCGATCCTGAGGTGAAACCAGTTCGGCAGAAGCAGCGAGCCTTCGCAGCTAAAAGAAATCAAGTGATCCATGACGAGGTTCGGCAACTGCAAAAGGCCGATATTTTATTCGAAGTAAAATATCCGACCTGGTTGGCCAACCCCGTGATGGTGAAAAAGCAAGGAGGCGGGTGGCGGATGTGTATTGATTACACTGACCTTAATAAGCATTGCCCAAAAAACTGCTACCCCCTCCTCAACATTGATAAGAAGGTCGAAGCTCTTGTTGGCCACAAGGTGTTCAGCTTCTTGGACCTATACAAGGGATACCACCAAGTCCTCATGAATGTCGAGGACGCGCCGAAGACCGCCTTCGTCACGGACTTCGGCGTCTACGCATACAAAAAGATGCCCTTCGGACTGAAAAATGCTGGAGCTACATACCAAATGATGGTCGACAAAATTTTTGAAGCCCACATCGGTAGTATTGTCGAAGTATATGTAGACGATATAGTCGTAAAAAGCAAGGAAATCGCCACTTGTGTAAACGACCTTAAAATTGTTTTTAGCCTACTTCGTAAAGTGAACCTAAAATTAAACCCAGAAAAGTATACTTTTACACTACAAGAAAACTGGGCATTTGCGACATAGATTTTATGTCGTAAAGGTCTGTTTTAGTGTCGCAAAGGTCGATTTGCATCACTTTGTGCGTCATTACAAATTGTGTCGCAAAAGTCGATGTAGTATTTTTGAGACACTTTTTTTGAATTGTGTCGTAACAAGAATGACACATTTTGCTTTACTTGATTAAATGTCGCATAAAATTCTCAACACTTAACACGTCATTTGCTTTAGTGTCGCATATTTATTTGCGACACAAAATGTGACATTGTTAAAAATGACTCGTATAATTTGCGACACTAACTTGTGACATTCTGAATATAGTGATGTAATTTTTTGCAACATATGTGACGTCATAATTAAAATGCCTCATAGTACTATGACATATATCTTTTGTCGCAAAAAATATTTTTATGTTGTAAAATATACAACATATTATGCATCATTTTATTGTTGTGTCATAAACATTGCTTCACTCTTGCGACACAAAATTCATGTGACGCAATTTTTCGTGACATGCGCAATGTCACACATGAAGTGTCATAAATTGTTGTGACATAATTCGATATTAAGTTGCAAAATATACGAATGAAGAAAACCAACAATCAATCGACATACGAATCATAAAACAAATAATTATTCATATTAAAATGATGATATGATAGTTTAAAGTCATACGTGTGCTGAATTATTCATAAACCAAACTAGAGAAATCAAATATCTAAATATCCATCTAAAAACTGCAAATCCTCTAAATAACATTCAAAATCACTTTGTCTTCCTTTTCTTCGTCTTTACTACATTTTTCCCTTGTCCCTGCACATTTAAATAAAAAATAATTATTTTTTGGACATGTTCAAATGTCTGAAAGATTTCAGTGAAAATATGCAAATTAGTTTATTGTATATTCCAATATAAAAGTTTGCATTGTATATTAAATCTGAAATGATCTAATTACATAATTCCAAATTCTGTATAGTTGATTCAATTTACTAACTTGCTACTTATTAGTCATGCTACAGCCACAACAACATAAATTCAAATCAAAATCCTAAGCTTGTACCATCGTTACCTTGATTTTGGAATATCGTGAAGAATTGTCTCATCCATTGATCCAATCTAACATCGAGTTTTCTTCAATACAACTATACAAGTGCCATGTGTAGCTGTAGAATAACAAAGAAACCTATTAATTTAAATAAAATTAAAGTTTCTCCAACAATCAAAATCAAGCATTCCAACAACTCAAATTACATGCAATGGCTGATGATAACTCACATTTTGACCATAGGAAGATAATATACTATCCACATAACATATACAATTCAAGGAAACGTGGATATAAGGAAGACACCGAATAAATTTGTGCATTATTAATTTCAGTAACTGTTATATCTACATTACACTTTGGAATTGCACAAATTATCTGCAAAAACTGTGATCCAACAATAGCTTCAACCTCAACAACTATTACTATCCCAGCACAACGCATAAATAGAAAAGGAACCTTCAGCCTACAATACTCAAATTCCGCACGAAAAGAATTAAATTCGAATAATATTTGCTAAACTTGTAAAAAAAAAAAAAAAAAACAGTGCAAAAAAGTAAGAACCCCAATAAAAAAATTAAGAGGGGTGTATTCAATTCAGAATTTGAAAGATTTTTTATGTATTTTAAAAGTCTATGGGTATTCAATTCAAATTTTAGAAACTCCTTAAAAATCTATTAGTATTCAATCATTACTTTTAAATCTCCATCTAAATCTTGTAATATTCAAAATGTCATGGATTTTGCTGTATTCTTAAAGCCTAATATGAAACAAAAATCTTTACACAAATCTCGTCTCTTCACGGGAGATTTGTGAAGTCTGCTTTCTTCGTTTGTTTATCTTCTTGTCGCAATTTCCCTCTTCTTCTTCTCTTCTGCTACGCCGTCTTATTTGTTGACGCTCCCTCTTCCGTTTTCCAAGAAAGCAGTTCAGTTCCAGAGGAAGAGTTGCAATTGTCGGAGCCACCGAAGTGACAAAAGTAGTTCTCCTATTTCCAGTGATTCCAAACACCCGAATGGGATACTTGTAATTTCATCTAATTTTTTGTTTGCCTATTGATTTAGATGGAGGATTTTACTTGAGGTAATATACTAGAATATCCATGAATATATGCCCAAGTTAAAAGTAGTCAAACTTTCAAAATTAGGACTAAAATGCCCTTCTTTCTCATCTTTTATGTTATACATGTATTCAGCTATTTTCTCCCCCCCCCCCCTCTTTCTCTGTTTCTCTCTTACGACGCAATCACTGCGGCGAGGCTTCTTGAAGAAGACGGCTTCTTGCTGGAGAAGACGGTGCGACGCGGAGGCGACGACGAGGCTTGCTGAAGAAGACGGTGGTGCTTGTGTTTGGTGCTTCCGACGACCTCCTCCCCCGCTTCTCTCACACTGACGACGGCTAGGATTCCCCTCTGCTTCTCTCACGTCGATGGAGAAGACGACTTCGATGGTGGATAAGGCGACGGGCTAGGGTTTCGATGGGCTAGGGTTTCGACGCCGACGAGGATGAGAAGGGCGGCATGGTAGTGGAGATGAGGATGGCGGCAGCCAGAAGCAGTGGTGAAGTCCTCCCCCTCTCTCTCTCTCTCTTTTAGATATAGTTTTTTCTTTTTTAGACGTAGAATTTTTTACACAGATTTATGGTGCAATTGACCATTGTTCTATTCGGAATGACGAAGAGATGAAGGGGTAGCTCGCTTATTTTGGTGGAGAAACGAGGGAGAAGCACACCGGAGAAGATGACACGCCGGAGAAGATAACACGCGGTGGTAAGAATTTGGTGTCTCCTAATCGTTCGGTTAGAAAATTATTTTTTCTTACCATTCATTGTAAAAAATTTGTAATTCTTACCAACTAGTGTATATGTGACACTGTTTTTTTATTTCTTACTCTAATACACATTTCTTACTCTAATAATTTTTTTTGTTACCTTTTTTGTGGATGCTTATTTCTTATTTCTTACCAACTAGTGTATATGTTCGAAGATGCTTATTTCTTACATTAGTATTATCTTTTCTTACTGTAATATGTTTATTTCTATCTTTTTACGGTAAGAAATATATAATTTCTTACCTTTTGTCCATCTTTCATACCTTTTGTCCACCAACGTAAGAATTAGATATTTTCTTACAGTGTATTATAGAAAATTATTAATTTCTTTCCACAATTAAATAGTTTCTTACTATGTGATATAGAATTCGACAATTTCTTACTGTAATATGTTAATTTCCATTCGACCTTGGGACATGGTAAGAAATAAATTATTTCTTATTACATATCATAGAAAACTATCAATTTCTTACGTTAATATGTCTATTTCACAAATTCTTACCACCTTTTTACCACGCCCACAAATTCTTACCACGGTTTTTCTTACTCTGATATGTATATTTCTTACCTTGATTTATCATGATAAAAAATATATAATTTCTTACTGTAACACTATGCATTTCTATCTTTATATTTCTATTTCCTACCTTCGTTGGATTATGGTAAGAAATAAGACATAGACGTAGTAAGAATTAGCTGAAAAAATTGGACAGAAAAACGAAATGAAAAAAAAAGAAGGAAATCTGGAAAAAAAAATGAAAAAAGAAAAAAGGTGTTAGAATCGTGAAAATAAGAGAGAATAGAGAGAGAGAGAAAGCCATGTGGGTGATGTCATAGGCGCATTTTAGTCCTATATTTGAAAAAATTGACAAATATTGTGTTTTGTTAAATGTTGGACAACTTTTTCATTTCCTTTATTTCTATGGACAACTCTTTTTTGGCCCCATTTTATTTTGCATAATGGAATAATTCATAATTTGATGTTGATAATTGAATTAGAGCAGGCGAGAGATTTTTTTGGAATATGTGGAGAACGTAGGAATTGTTCGTCAAGAGAGCGCCCCAACAAGTTTTTCAATTTGGATAGAAACTTATAATTTATGATAGTGTTTGTTAAAATGCCTCACTGAGTTTGGTTTCCAGGCTATAATGTAAACTCGTGGTTGATAGCTTTTCATTCATTGCTAAGTTGTTAGTTAGATTTAAGATGCCTATTATTTTTTTGATGATGATTCTACTATGGGTAGTTGATGCGATGCCTTTCAGACAGTAACAAATATCACTACAAGATATGGAGTTTAACTACGAAATTAACAACCGAATTATTGTTGGATTTCTCCACTCCTAATCGTAGATGCTAATTAACTCTTATATATCCAACTTCAGAGTGACATTGATTATCTCTTCGCTATTTGTTTCCATTCCTAAATATTCGTTAGGAAAAGCCAAGTGTACATGATGAAATTGATGATTACATAATTTGGTGTTTGTTCTGTTCTTGAATTTCTCAGAGAAAATTGGAGTGTTTTGCATTGTAGTTATGTATATCATCTGTTTGAATAACTATATAGTTATTCATAACTAGAAATAATTGTGCAAAGTCTAAATTAGTTAGAATGGTGATCTCAAATATGAACTATGTTTATGGAACCTTTTTTGGTTAGAACTTGTGCTATTGAAATATGCATGAAGTTTAACTTTAATTTGAAACTGTAACTTGTACTCAGGTTAACTAGCTAGAGATATGCATGACTGTTGATATATCCATGATCAAGTTATAGATGTGCATCATCTATGGTAGTTACTGGTGCCATTCGTAAAATGATAAAACAACTTTTCTTTTCTTTTTATAAACATCTTATGGTTATTGGGATTCTCTTATAAATAGGATATAAGTTTTATGTCCAACGGATGGTAAAAGAAATTTGTTATGCCTAGCATATCAATTCAATGTACTATACTGGAAAATGTTAAACTTTCTTTATGAATCAAGGTTTCTTTAATTATAAATGGCTTTTGATAAATGCATGAAGCTTAATTATAATCTATAAACTGTAACTTGTACATGGTTCAACTTTGCAGGATGTTGTACAGCTCGAGGTGGATTGATAAAGAACATGCTCTGCTTCTCAGATCGAATGAATGGCGACATGTCACGCCTGCAAGAGTCAAAGAGATATACAGGGAGGAGTGTAAGGCACGCATGAGATCTTGAGGGGAAGTTGGCAGCACAACACGTGGAGATGGAGTCTCGACTGAAGGCACAAAACGATGAGATCTTGTGTTTTGATTTTTTTTTTTTTTTTTTTTTTTTGCATAATACCTATGTTAGTTTAATTTGGATCAACGGATGATATGTGAAAGCGCTTTTATTTTATATGGTTAATGAAAATTTTGACTTATAATGTTTAGCTCTAGAATATTAGTGCAGTTGTGAGATTGTTAACTGTAACAGGTGGGCATTGAAAATCACAATTGGTGCATATCTGCTACGTTTCAGGTTGTTGAGAACATGCCACAACTAATGTACAGTGTCTTTCTTAGTGACTGATTAGATGGAGTTGTTCGTTAAGATTCACTTCTAAAATATTCATCGTTGAAGTTGGATTTTAATTAATTAAGGTTTTTTTTTTTAACTATAGACTTATAAAGTCTATCAGAATAGATATAAATAAATCTAACCAAATCTGATAAACTCCACATAGATTTAAAAAAATCCATAGAATTCCACAAACAATTAAAAGTCTATTAAAATCCTTCAAATTCTGGATTGAATACACCCTAAGATTTCAATTGTGAAGTCATGATTAAGCATAACAAACAACTTATAAAAAATTGAAACACTAAATGAGTAAAATACGATGAGACAACATAAATTATCACACACACAAAATTACTTGTTTAAGTAATACGGAGTAACTAGGAATTGTGAGAGTTTTGTGAAATGATACAAATCGGGTAAACATATACAAAATGAATACAAGGAATAAAACTGAAAATACAAAAAGACGAAGCCAATAAGTCACCAAAATCATTAAAATATGAATAAAATTAATTGAATTTTGTGTAGCTATGTTCAGAAGGTAGGCGGCTGGAATTGCGTCTTCGATGGAATTCTGAAGTGAAAACTTGAGAAAAGAAGAGAAGGGTTTAAGAAGTTATTTGGTTTTGTGCGTAGTTGTTTCCTAAATAATAGGGATATAAATCGTGGCTTAATTTTATTTTAGAAGATGATTCGAATTCTGTGAATAGATAACCGTGAATGAAGGAAGAATAATGACAAGTGTGGTTTTTTTTCTTTCTTTCTTTTTCCTGTTTTTTTATTTTTATTTTTTATTTATTTTTTTATTTTTTGAGAAATAACGCCTTTAATGTTGTTCTATATAAAACTAGATGAAGTAATAAAATAATATAGGCATATATATGGTATGATCGTCTGATTCTTTGTATCTAACTTAGGGATGTATTGGTTGTGGAGTTTGTAGGATTTTTTTAGACTTTCAAAATCTGAGGGTATTTAATTAAGATTTTTAAAAGTCTTTAAAAATCATGAGATATTCAATACGGATTTTAAACAGTCTAAAAAAATCTTTATATATTCAACAGTCTATGGATTTCAACACTCTATAGATTTTCTTTGATTCTCTTCAAAAGTATGAGTAAATTTCACTCTACAAAATCTCTTCCAACAACCAGAGATTTCACAAATCTTTTTATTCTTTCTAATTTGCCTCTTCTATTATTTTCTCGTCTCTTCTATTCTATTATCCTCTTGCCATGCCTCAATCACCGCCTCCTCCCTGAAAAATCCCATGTAATCCCGCTTTTATGCTTTTTCTCATATGTACAATTATCGTATGCAGCTTTCTTTCAAAAAAAAAAAAAAAAAACCTTATGCAGCCTAAAAAAATAAATTTTCATCTGTGCTACCTTATTCCAATACTCTGGCTTATTGGGGACTTTGAGTAGGATTTAAGAGAGAGTGATGATAAGATGCGGATGACCTTTACATATGAGCAATTGTCAAATAATGCACGAATGGTTCACAAAATAGATATTCTGCAACAATTGAAAATTTTTCTTCAATCCAAGATTCTATTTACCGAAAATAGAGTAGCGTCAGTCTCATTTTTTATTTCTATATTTGGGTCGAGCCTCCGGTGGAGGTGAGAGCCATTGTGATGGCGATGGTGGCTTCTTGCGCTCCGACATTCCGCGAGCGGAGAGGCAGCTAAGGGACATGAGCGGTGGTGTTGGCCTATTTGGTTAGGGGTGGAGGCGGTGATAGAGATCATGATGAAGAAGGATGTTTTTGAGAGATGGGAAGAGAAGAGACAAACTTGAGAGAGAGAATATAAGCTAGCTAGATGACGACTGTGTAGCGTGGAATGTGAAGGTAATGGCGAAGGCCATGGTTAATTAGTAGTACGTAGAAGTAGAAGGGGAGAAAAATTTAGGATATTTTTGTTAAATGGTTAAAAGTTTAAGAGATAAACCATCATTTTTTTATAAAAAAAATATATTCCACAATCTTGTCAAATCTATGAAAATCTATATAAATCAATAAAAAAGTCACTCAAACTCTACATGGACTCCATGAATTTTCTAAATCCACATACTTTTCAAAGTCTAAAAAAATCCTCTAAAATCACAAATGAATACACCCCCTTTAGTCTACAATGGTTCGAATACACATCATTTTTTGAAACTACCATTTTCTAATATATTTTTGTAGTTCTTCAACTTTTAATTTTATATTTATTGAAATATAATTTATTTATGTATAAATATTATAATATATTTGTAATATATATTATTGAAATTACCCATTATTTTTTATTATTTAAATATATTTTTACTTAAATATACTTTTTTTTATTTAAATAGCTATTATATTATATTATTTAAATGCATACTAATGTATAAAATAATACTCGTATATCATATTACTTAAAATAATACTCCGTACTATAATATATTTATACTTAAATAATACTATGATATATTTTTTATTTAACAAAAAGTACTATGTTTATGAATAAATCCTATAATATGATATATTATATTATACTTTTGAAATAATAAATTTTTATATATTATTTAACAATTTTATTTTATAGAAATAACATTGTATCTCTATTTTTTCATAATAATATAATGTTATAATGTGTTATTATTATATAAAATTAATGAAGAAAACAATACAAGGAAAAGGGAATCACATTCCTTTGTTTTAAGAGGGGAATGAAAAGGAGGGAGATATGGTTATCCAAAACCCTAAGGAGGGGAAAATAAATTAAAAAAAATTACAAACCAAACATCAACTAAGGGAATCAAGACTCTTCATTTCATTTCCCTTTTGGTGATTATCCCCATTCATGAATTAGTTTAAATTAGGAACCTTACTAAATACGAGACACAACACTAAGTGATGTGTTACTATCGTAAAATAGTGAGACAATATTTTTCATGACGCATAATTGATTCAAATATATGACACAAAATGTAACACTATTTCAAATGTGAAGTATAATTATGACATTCAAATGACGTGTTGCAAATAAATTGTTGCAATTACGAGACACAAAATTAAGTGACACATTACTGTGGCAAAATAGTGACACAATATTTTCATGACGCATGTTGGACGCAAATATATGACACAAAATGCAACAAGTTCTGATTGTGAAGTACAATTATGACATTCAATTGATGTGTCGCAAATAAATTGTTGTAATTACGAGACACTTTTATAAGTGACGCATTACTATCGCAAAATAGCGACACAATATTCTCATGACGCATATGGGATGCAAATATACAACACAAAATGCAACACTATTCCAAATGTGTAGTATAATTATGACATTCAATTGAAGTGTCACAAATAAATTGTTGTAATTACGAGACAAAAAACTAAGTGACGCATTACTGTCGCAAGATAGTGACACAATAATTTTATGACGCACATTTGATGCAAATATATGACACAAAAATGATAAGTGTCATAATTTTTTGACACTTGTTGGTAGTGCCGCATACACATATGTCGCAAAAGACTAATTTTCTTGTAGTGTTATGGTCCGATCTGGAAAATTTCTAGGGTGTTGGGTTTCACGCGAAGGGTTAAAAGCCAACCCTTCAAAAGTCCGAGCTATCCAAGAAATGCAAGTGCCGAAGTCAATCCATGACGTGCACAAACTGACGGGCTGCCTAGCCGCCCTAAGTCGTTTCCTATCTAAGGCCGCCGAAAAACAACTCCCATTCTTCAAGATACTAAAGAAGGCGCCGAACTTGGAATGGAACGACGAGCACAGGGGAGCTTTCGCTGGCTTGAAGAAGTACCTCGCAAATCTCCCTACATTATCTGTACCAAAAGAGGGCGAGGTCCTCTCCCTATACCTCGCCGCTTCGGACGAGGCAATCAGTGCAGTCCTGGTGCGAGAAGAAAAATGTCATCAGCTACCCGTCTATTTCATAAGCCGAGCCCTAAAAGGGCCGGAGACGAGGTATCAACCTTTGGAAAAGGTCGCACTTGCATTGGTGAATGCAGCAAGGAGACTCCGACCGTACTTCCACGCACATCAGATACAAGTGCTGACCAACCTCCCACTTCGGCAAGTGCTTACAAAACCAGAAGCGTCCGGGCGAATCGCTAAATGGGCTATAGAACTCAGCGAGCACGCGATTTCCTTTCTACCTCGCCAAGCCATTAAAGGGCAAGCCTTGGCCGATTTCCTAGTAGAAGCCAAGTTCACGGACGCACAGCAATCCGTTGAACCTACTAAGGATAAATCAAAGGCCGAGGCACCGAAGCCACCGCCGCAAGACTGTTGGAAGGTCTACGTGGATGGGGCATCAGGCAACAAAGGAAGCGGAGCCGGGGTCTTACTCATCAGCCCGGAAGGCAAGGAGACCACCCACGCACTCCGGTTTAACTTCCCGACCACAAATAACGAAGTGGAGTACGAAGCTCTAATCGCTGGACTTCGTCTAGCCCAAGCTCTCCAAGTAAGGGCCAATCAAATTCACAGCGACTCCCAAGTCATAGTGAACCATATACTAGGCAAATACGAGGCCAAAGGAGAACAAATGAAGAAATACCTCCATAAGGCTAAGATCCTACAACAAAGCTTCTCGTACTTCGAGTTGGTGCGAATCCCAAGAAGAGATAATGGGCGAGCTGACGCACTAAGCAAACTCGCATCATCATCAACGATCCCTCCGGTGGAAGAAGTACAGCTCTGAAGCATTGATGATGCCGAAGTTAATGTAGTAAACGAAGATGGACCGAACTGGATGACTCCACTTCGCAACTACTTAGGAAATGGCGAACTCCCAACCGATAAGGCCGAGGCTAGGAAGCTCCTGGCTAAATCCACGAAGTACGTCCTGGAACAGGGAATGCTGTATAGAAAATCCTACCTCCAATCTCTCCTAAGATGTGTGGGGCCCAACCAAGCGAACTACGCACTGCGCGAAGTCCATGAAGGCTCCTGCGGCAGTCACATCGGAGCCCGCGCCCTGTCCAAAAAGGTCATGAGGTGGGGGTACTATTGGCCCACCATGTTCCAAGACGCTACCGACCTCGTCAAGCAGTGTCCGAAGTGCCAAATCCATGCGACGGTTCCGAGATTGCCACAGACCGAACTGGCCAGCATGCAAAGCCCTTGGCCGTTCATGCAGTGGGGAATTGACATCATCGGCCCGTTTGAAAAAGCTCCCGGCCAACTACAGTTCCTCATTGTAGCCATCGACTACTTTATGAAGTGGGTCGAAGTCGAACCATTGGAGCGGATCACAAGTAAAAACGCCCTAAACTTCATTTGGAATAACATAGTTTGTCGCTTCGGCATACCTCACGTCCTCGTCTCAGATAACGGAACCCAGTTTACAGACAGGACGTTCAGAGAATGGTGTGACGAACTCCACATCCAACAGAAGTTCACCTCGGTAACCCATCCTCAAGCGAATGGTCAAACCGAGGTTACGAACCAAACGATAGTTAAAGGGTTAAAAACCCGACTCGATAAGGCTAAAGGTGATTGGGCAGCGAATTTACCCCAAGTCCTATGGTCGTATCAAACCACCCCCCGGACATCACACGGTGAAACACCATATAGCTTGGTGCATGGAACCGAAGCGGTGATCCCGGTAGAGTTCGGTTAGCCGAGCCCCCAAACGCTTAACTTCGCAGCCCAAGACAACGAAGACAGACTTCGAACTAACTTGGATTTGCTAGAAGAAAAACGGGAACAAGCCTACATACAAGAAGCTCGATACAAACAGCAAGTAGTTCGGTATTATAACAGCCGGGTGAAGCATCAGCAGCTCCAAGTAGGCGACTTCGTACTTCGGAATAACGAGGTCAGTAAGGCGGAGAAGCTCGGCAAATTAGAAGCCACCTGGGAAGGACCATACCGAGTTTAAAAAGTCCTCGGAAAAGGGTCGTACAAGCTCGCCCACCTATCTGGTGAGCCCATACCCCGTACATAGCACATTACTCACTTAAAGAGGTACTTTGTATAAACAGAGTAATATTCAAGTTCATTTAGGTCGTAGGAATCGAGTCGTCTTGGTAAATTCTATCTTATTTTGACTTCATTCAATTAAATTTTTAGTTTTCATTTACTTGCTTAAATAATTTGCATGCATTTTGCACGTCTCTCTCTCGTTTATGTTAAGTATCTTGATTTTAAAATCCTGACGAGGATACAAATAAAACTCCGCTTCGGAGTAACACCTAAACGCGTGTAAGGGGACCACCCCTATCGATAAATTCGACAAATAAGGAACTGAAAGCCAAAACTTCATCTTCGGACGAAGTGGCTAACTGAAAGCTAAAACTTCATCTTCGGACGAAGTGGCTAACCGAAAGCCAAAACTTCGTCTTTGGACGAAGTGGCTAACTGAAAGCCAAAACTTCGTCTTCGGACGAAGTGGCTAACAGAAAGCCAAAACTTCATCTTCGGACGAAGTGGCTAATCGAAAGCCAAAACTTCGTCTTCGGACGAAGTGGCTAACTGAAAGCCAAAACTTCATCTTCGGACGAAGTGGCTAACTGAAAGCCAAAACTTCATCTTCGGATGAAGTGACTAACCGAAAGCCTAAACTTCATCACCCGACGAAGTGGCTACGTGAAAGCTGCCTTCGTTTAAAACGAGGGAATCTACCTTAGTTAAAGACAAGGATGAAAAGCTTAAACACAAGTGCAAAAATTTCCGTTTTGTTTGGATGGAAAAAATGTACAATTATTACATTAAGAAGACGAGGAACCCGGAGGTTTTGGCTGACTAAAACTGAGTCAATCTCTAGCAAAATCTCTGCCAGAATTAAAGTTCAAGATATCGTCAACACTAAGCCTGCCTCTACCTCGTCCAGGAGCCGAACTTCGACCTCTACCTCGAACATTTTGGCTCGCTCGACCCCGACCTCGTCCAGATGCCAACCGCCGCTCTTGACTGTAAATTTCTCGAGAATGGCGTGTGACGATCCTAGGATCAGGGTTGACAGACCTCGAAGATTCCCCTTCCAAGAACTCTCTGGAAGTATGGTCAAGCAACCTCGGATCCGAATCAGGGGTAACCGAAGTCGAAAACTCAGGCTCTGACATAATACGTCGCTTCAACTTCGGAAAGCGATCAAGGACTGTCTCGTAGATGCTGGCCACACGGAGGAGTTCTTCAAATTCACCCCCAACCTGCCAGGAATCCTTCCCATATTGATCCCTATAGCTTCGGCACCGAGCCTGAAGTTCCTTGACTTTACTATAGGTTTCAGAAATGGTGGATCCTCCAGCTCGGTGAACAATAGCCTCGTACTCCGTATGCTCCGCGACAATCTCCTTGCAAGTTTTGATGTCATCCAAAGCTTGTTGGTACTTCTCATCGAGCTCCAGATACTTCGCATGCACTTCGTCAAGCTTTTCCTGAGCAGTTCGAAGTTTCACTTCAGCTTCGATCTCGATGTTGTCAGCTTGCTTCTTCCAGTTCGAAGCATTGAGCTCGGCTACTTCTACAGCTCGGCGAAGCTCGGAAATTTGCTTTACGAAGTGAGAAGCATCGAAAAAATCAGGAGCAGACTACAAAGAATAATACAAGCAAGTTTCAACAAAAAGCCGTTTTATTTATAGCCGAACACGGCTAATGAAACGCCACCCTAATGGTGACGGATACAAGGCTACAAAAAAAAATAGAGAAAAAGAAGCAAAAAAATCGTGAAAAGCGTCAGTTGACTCCATCACGATTTTCTCCTTCTAGGCCGACCTCTGGTTCGGCTTCAGGCTCCTCTGGGTCATCGCGGGCTGGCTCCTCGGTGGTCCCCTCCTCAACCGGCATCTTTAGCAAGTCAGCAATGACCGTCTCCAGGAGTTCGTACCTGTCAACGGGACATCGCCGAATGGCATCTTCGTTGAGCGGACTCCTCTGTGCGGAGAGCTGCTCGACAACCGGAATTGAAGAGGTGTACTTCAGAAGCACCTCGGCGAAGTCTCGCAGTGTCTCCTCCTCCGTCATGGTAGCATACCCGTACTTGGTTTTGTCCAAGTCCGGGATGTCCTTGGCAATATCGTCGATCACCGCTGAGACAACCGGGGTGCTCATGGCACTCACCAGCTGAACAGCCATCCGAGAAAAGTGCGTAGACCGGACGACTCGTTCCACCAATGCGCGGAACATGTCTCCCTGTCCAGCTACCACCCCGGCAACTTGGGTCCTCAGCCGACCCACTTCTGCCTCGAGCTCGGCAGCCTTCTTCTTCGCCTCTTAGGCGACAGCTAAAGCTGCCGACTCCCTGTCCGCTGCTGCCTGTGCCGCGGCTTCGGCGACAGAGATCTTAGCCATTAGCCGATCTTCCACTGCCGCGACCTCAGCAGTCTTTCTCTGGAACTTGGCAACTCCACTTGTGATGAAGTTCACCAAGCCTCGCAACCCGTCCAAAGCCACCTCGGCTTCCTAAATGACAAAACCAAAGGACAGAATATTATTAGAGGGTACAATCACCATATACAAATACTCCAGTTTTACGCTTACCTCAGGGAATGACATCTCCCGTGCATGTCCTTCGCCCGAGGTCGGGCCGCTCTCGACGATCGTCACTTCGTCATCCAACGAAAGTAAAGTTCGTCGAGGTCGTTGGCCCACCAACTGCAGTGGAGAGGAGCTTCGGACGGGAGCGTCCAACTGCGAGCTCACGGACACCGACCTCCTAAGGTCGGTTGTCCTTTCCGACGACGTCGCCGAGGTCGTCTTCTCCACCACCGAAGCAGAGGCCTTCTGCCTCTTCCTCTTGTTCTTGTTCTTGTTCTTGTTCTGAAGAGCGGCCTGGATAGCTTGAGCGTCCACTACAAAAAAAAAAAAAAAAAAACATCAGTCAACTCTGACCAAATACCCAACACAAGATAGTAAAGCAGGGCCTCACCCAAATCCGGTGGATACGGCATTATATGGGCTTAACCCATACCTTGCGAGATCGGCCTCCGAATAATCTCTCTCAATGAGGCCGACGCTCATTAAGTCTGTCTCGAGCTCACCGGCGGGTTTCCCAGTGTCTCGAGATGGGAACTTATCCTTGGTCCAAGGATATAACGGTACGCCTCCAGCTCGGCAGAAGAAAAATTTCTTCTGCCAGTTAGGCACCTTAGTGGGCATCCCTAACTTGAACCTATTAATAGGGGAAAGGTAAGCCCACCCCGTCGGACCAAGCTTAGGTCTAAAAAACCTAAGAAATGAATCTACAGTAGGCGTACCACCTCGGCGGCTGACCTCGAAACAAAAACCGACGACCTGCTTGATAGAAGGTGGTTGCAACTGACCTAACGCCAATTGAAGCTCTCCTAAGAGCTCGACAAAAAATGGATTTAAAGGAAACCGTAGACCGAAATGAAGATAGTCTTCATATACGGTGAAAAATCCTATGGGAGGCGAACTACCCCTATCGACATCACGAGGTAAAAGCAGTTCGACTGACTCGGGAAACAAAAAACGGCGAGCCAAATCCTGCATATAAGATACAGACATGGTGGAGGCACTAGCCAGAGACGCATTAGACCCGACCAACGGTGGGAATTCAATTTCTCGAAACGCCGGCGGGACTAACGCGCGAGTATGTACATTTAACCAAACCTTCGCCGGAAATCCCCTAGACGGCGAAGGCGAAACTTCTATATTCGCACTATCAGTACCTACTCGGGGAGAAGAAGAAGAATCCATTATAAGAGAATACTTACTTGTCACAGTTTTTTTCCGACTACAAATCACCGGGAAATAGACTGGACGGCGGCGGCGGTTGCAGAATTTTGGGTCTAGGGTTTTCTCTCTCGCTTGCAATTGGAAATCGATTGAGGGGGAAAAATATTTTCTAGCGTACATTGGAAGCTTTTATAAGCAAAGGCACGCCTTTTCAAATCCCGCCTCTCCGCCTGCCCCAACAAAAAAGCGACGCGTGTCCTACTTACCCTGACACCAACAGTCGCGCCTTTCATATCACGACTATTCCGGTATGCAGTTCGACTTCGTCAAAATCTCAATTTCGACGGGGCAATGCAATTCAAGCTCGACCTAGTCAAAACGACTCGACCTCACGGGGGCAAGGCAATTTACACCTCTTTACAATGACCTCGCTTCTCTGACCTTTTGGGGGGGGATGTGATAGGATGTGGCCCGTATCAGCTCGACTCATTCCTAATTTCCCCAGCCCAATCCAGGATGAAGCCCAATAGCAGAAGTCAAGAAATTCAGCCAACCACCCCCGGCGGTCAGAGTACGGACGACAACACCCACGATCTCTCAACCACCCCTGACCTCAATTCTCTATAAATAGAGTCATTTTGTAAGACAAAGGGAAGGGACTGTAATAGCTGGCTTGAAATACTTCAAATACAAACAATCTCATTTTTCCTCCGTGGACGTAGATCTACCCAAAGATCGAACCACGTAAATTCTCGTATTCTTAGTTTTCTGCAAATCTCACTATCACGAAAATACTCTAAAACCCACGATCGATCAGGATTATCTTCAAAATACGAAGTTTAAAATCAAGGAATACAGAAGACGAGGATCAGGGAAGGAAATTTAGAGAAACAAACTGGAAAGAAGGGAAGTAGCCTGAAGACGAAGTGCGGCGCAGGTAGAGACTAGGGGATCTTTCTCTTTAACATATTTCATTATATGTTTGTTTTTTTAATCCATTCCCACATCACCTTTGGACGTGAGGTGTGGGTGAGCCTCATTAATATGAGCCCAATATTGTAATGTTTTTCATTATTTTTTTTATTTTTTATTTTTGCAAAAATATAAATTTAATTGTAAAGTTACTACATGTTAAATTGATTCACTTACATTTTTTTTTCTTCGAGCAAATTTATTTATTCGCATTGCAATTTCGTAAGATGTGTTCTATTAGTTTTGTTGAGCTTTCAGCTTTGTTGTTAATTAAATTATTTGAACTTTTCATGAAATGAAATGAGATAAAACAACTAACATCCATTGATCCACTGTGATTACAAAAGAAACTTTATACTATAATTATTTCTTGAATATAAATGTAACTAATTCTATTATATTTATTTCGATAATGATATACGTATGCGTTATTCTAAAACCAAAAAATCGTAATTTTACAACAAATTGATTTAATTTAATATTTTGTTATCTTTATACCTACTTTTCTAACTTTCTCCCTACTTTTCTCATTTTCTTTTAATTTTTTTGCTTTTTCTACCTATTTTTTTCTTAAAACATGTGTCATTTCTCTTCCCACACCAATTTAGGAGACAGAGGTACTATATCTAAGCGTAAAATTTATATAAATATACAAAATTTATATTTTTCTATCTTAAAAACTAAATCATTTTTTTTTTATCACTTAGAGTTTATAGTAATAATAATAAAATGTTAATATATACTTTCCCGTGCATCGCACGGGGGGCAAAAACTAGTTAAGATTAAAAAAGAAAAACATTTCATTAAACATTTTGAGTTAGTACATCTGGCATTCACAATACATTAACATTCACGGTGTAATTATATTATGTAATATTATATAATCAAACATGTTTAAATTCTATAATAGCAAGTACTCCGTATAACATAAATTAAACATTTTGTAATAAATAAAATGAATAAATCTATATATATATAAAAACAAAATGAAAATGACAGTTTTTTTTTCCCACCAAATTTAGGGCAGATTAGTCATTTCAATTATTAGTAGTTATTTTTAAAAATACGGTTATTGCATGCACTAATGACTCAAAACCATGTTCCATTCTAATTCAAAAACCTCTACAAACCAATCTACAATTTCCACTATCTTTGGCAACAGTTTTTCACGCAACGTGATATGCAGTTATGAGCAACTTTTATACAATTAACCTTTAAATATGGATTAATTCAGTGGAAGTCGATGAGACTGAAAGAGTCAAAAAATAATATGGTGATGACGATGGTAATGCAACGAAGAAGAAAATTATCCAAGATTTATATTGTGGTAACATAGGCTCATATATGATGCTCAGGCTCCTTGCGAAGAGCAAGTTTAAAAGGTAAACTTATAAATTTGTTATACCATCTCCTGTCAATGTTAATCCACAAATATGTTAATTTTTTGCACTAATCAATAATTTTCAATTTCGATAAAAGATCTTTGGCTAATTTAGTAATTTTCGATTTATTTGCAGGAACCCGTTTCTGTCTAATCCCCACGACGGGAGTGCAATCCATTTTAATTCATAGTTTCTTCTGCATATTTTCCGCCCCACTCTCCCAAAAGTTGAAAAATCCAAACTTCATCGGATTCTTTACGCGGTTTTACTGAATGATGATATAGTGCGACATGATGTGGAGCAGAAGAGATGGAGGAAAAAAGATGAGAAGTTGTAGGCGGCGGATTTTTTAGGATTATTATATCCGAGATCCGGTGGGTTTCGGCAACAAGAAGATGCACAAGGTTTTTATTTATTTATTTTAATGGAAAAGGTAATGGGACTTCCTCCATTTTTTTTTCCATTATCACCCATATTGTTAAAACAAAATACTGTATTTAGATTGCAGATGTTTTGCAAGTGTTGCAGATTGGAAGATTTTCTAAAAAAAAAAAAAAAAAAGTTTCATCCCAATTGCATCAAAATAGGCAAGGTTCGTGAATTTGTTTCATCTCAATCCTACATTTTTTTTATGTTTATGTAGGTCCCGATAAATAGATATTGGTGTATGGGGGGGGAATACACCAATTAGCCAACAGTTTTGACTTTTCAAAACAATTTGATCTTACTGAGTCGTCACTTCAGTTAATCAGGCAGTTTAGTTTTTCCAGCTCAAACAGTGAACTGCTGAGCTTGCAAAACTAACCTGCGTGCGGAAGTTTGGTGGAAAGGTTGGCTAACAGTTTTCAAAACAGTTTTAGAAAAGACTTTAGTTCATCAATAGTTTATGCAAGACAAGTTGCAGTGATGCAGGTTGTGAACATGTAAACTGTGTAAATAATGATGGAAGAATAAATAGCGAGATAAACACGAGGAGTTTTTATCGTGGTTCGGAGTAAGCAGCTCCTACGTCCACGCCAGATCCCGTCGAATCTGTAATCCCTTAACTTGAGATTTTTCGCTCCTTTTAACACTGATGGAGGTTCCAGTCCAAATTCAAGTCTCTCTTTAGACTGAATCTAGCACGAATCTTGAGTCGTGTCTCTTCTAACTTTACATACAAACTTACAATCTTACTAATGCTAAACAACTAGCACTGATAACCAAACTGGAAAGCTGTGAAGAGCTATCACCGTTTGGAATACAACTCTATCAACTACACTGAATATCAACAGTGATGGTAGTGAGAGTGTGGATTGTGTTCTAGTAAGACAGATTCTAGAAAGAATAGAAATCTACAAAGATCAACACTTGGGAAAGCTCTAGTGATTTCGAGTGTTGATTGTGTGAATATTTAGCTTGAGATTTCTGCAGCGTTTCAGCTTGTAATTTGAGTTTCCGGTACCTTCTTTCTGGAATGACTTGAGGTATTTATAGAGAAGCATTTGAAATAGAGTCGTTGTATGTGTCAGGATATGCAGAACCGTACACTGACACAATTATAGACGATGAGTTCAGGACAGGTTCCTTAGCCACAGCTCAGGTTGGACTTTGCAGGTCAAGCTTCCTATACCTCGAACTGTCTTCAGTCTTCTGTAATCTTCGCAAGAAATCTTCGAGTTTGGTTGGAGCAGATTACATAGACAGATTACATAAAGGAACATTATGACAGGTTTGAGTAGATTAGGTACAAGGTTGCACTACCAACCTTGACCTTTACATAGCAACCTGTCCGGGTTAAGCTTGACTGATCCAAACACGGAGACCAGTCTGTTCCACTTAAAATCTATTGTCTAAGTGTGGTTTCTAATAGCATTATCAAAACTTAGTTCAAAGAAAAAGGTTCCCAACAATTTTCCCCTTTTTGATAATGCCGAAACCCACACTTTACATCTTGATTTAGAAGTTTTGAACTTCACACGAAAAGGTGATCAAGGTTTGATGTTCAGCCAGCTGCATGAGAAAAAGTGTTAGGAAATTTAAAGCATAACATGCAAAGGCCTGGACAATGAGATTTTGTCATCAGGAACAAAATATGATCATTTTTCATTTATAGTATCAACTGAATTGATGTACACAGATTACAGAGTTGATACAACAAATGAATGAAAATGATCAAGTCACTTCCTCACAGTCTTGAATCTCTCTTCAGCGATCTTCTCCTTGCTTACAGATCCCATAGCTGCGTAGATGCTGTCACGGATCGACCTGTACTCATCACAACCTGTGGTCTTGCAACCGTACTGAGCTGCGATATTCCTTATGAAAGTATTGATCCGGTCGATATCTGGAGTATCAGTGCCACAGATAGTGGGAGGTTGGAAGGTCTCTATTTTAGGCGGATTGATCGTGACCTTCGCCTCTGCGGCTTTCGCACGGACTCTTTTAATGAATTTGCGGTCGGGAAAAGCTTGCACCCAGCTGTAAAAGGCAGTTTTGGTATCACCAGTGTAGCGAGTATCAACCTGCAACCAGTAGTGGTGTAAGATGAACTGGTTCAGGAACTCGTCCCACAAAGGCTGATCTTCCACTGGTAGCCAATCAGTTGGCTCTCTCTTGTCAGCTTGATCCTTGCAGCTTTCAAGACCTCGGAAGCTTGCCACGCGAGCTTTGTCCCTTGCTCTCTGTTTCCTCAGATCTTCGAGAAACAGCTTATGCTTGCCTTCATTCTCGCATTCATCTGCGGTGTAGCCAGCTTCTGCCATCATTCGAATAAGAGAGGCTTCACCCTGTGCCCTTTCTTGCTCAGACAGCTTCTGGGCAGCAGGTTGAGGGACAGCTGTCACAGGCGGAGCAGCTTCTGATTGAGTCATAGGAGGTTGGGTGACCTTTTTCTCCTTGCCTTTCACTTTAACAGTAGTGCGTTTGCCTTTCCCTTCCCCCTTTTCGGCATTATCAATCAAGTGCTGAATAGTGGTATTGAGGGAGGCTTGCTCGTTGGAGATTAAGGACAGGTCAGTGCTGATCTTCTCTTTAAACTGTAGGAGGGAGTTGATGTTCCCTTGCATTTCTTCTTCTTTCTTCAGGGAGCTGGATGAAGCTTGAGCGAGCTTTGAAGAAAAGTTGTTGACAAGCTGGTTGAGCTGTTCAAACTCATATCGCAGGTTGTCAACCGAGGATGCGTAGGCGACCTTCAGATCGGATAGATGGTTGGGAAGCAGCTTGTCCATTGCAGCTTTCAGTCGCATGGAGATGAAGGTTTCGAGCTGGCTTGCCACTTCATCCTTGATAACCTGTGGCATTTCAGCCTTGATGTTTGACAACATGGCAGATGCTGCTGTGTCCATTGCGTCAATTTTGTCCGCAATCTTCTGGTGTTCAGCAACCTCGGTGGCCTTCACATTGGAAACTTCCTCAATGATGAATTTCTTCAAATCTGCTTGCACAACAGTGAGAGGAGTTCATGCGGTTGCTACAGAATAGACCGGTACTTGATCATGATCGGACACTGCGTCTCCGTTGTTCTTGGATGGAGAAGGAATTGGACTGAAATCTTCATCCTCCAGAAACCTGTAATTGTAAGAGTCGCGATCGTGAGAATAGAAAGGTTTCAAGTCGACATTGAGTACCTTGGCCTCTCTCTTAATCCTAGAGAGGATGAACTTCTTGAAGCAGTCGCGAGCTTTAGGAATGGAAGCATAGCCAAAATACTTCCCAAGGTTGTGCTCTTCAATCTCTAGCTGTTCGATGGGGTGAATAAGGAAGATGGACTTCAAATCACAGTAAGATCTATCCTTCCCATCGAGCAGAGCACGTAGCCGAATTGCCAACTGCCTGGTCTCGGGAGTGAGATCAATTCCGGGAAAAGACTCCATGATAGTCTTCTCAGCGTCGATCTCGATGGAGTTGACCAACATGGCAGCTGCAGTCTTGATCGGATCTTCTTCTACATCATCATCATCGGATGAAAGGATAAGATGGAGGTCAAGCTCTGGAGGTGAGCTGTGATGATGAGAAGCTTCACCGGACTGCTGGTGGATGATGATGGAGGTATTAAGATTTTCTTCCTCGAAATCGGTGTCATCCTCCGGTTGAGATTCGCTGTGGCTTTGGCCAGCTAGCTCCGAAGCTATAGACTTGAAGATATCACGAACAGAGGGTACAGGTATTGAAATATGTGCTTCGAGAACTGTCTGTTCTGGGATGTCTTCAAAGGTTTGACGAGCATGTTGGTGCTGAACTTCTATGGTAGCAAACTTCGATGCAACCTGCGTGATATGGGAGTTGGAGATTTGATACGCACAGACTTGGCAGGTCTGTCAAGCTGCTTGCTAGGGGCAAGCTGTCTCTTTCTCCGAAAGTCACGCTGTTCTGGAGGTACCCAAGCTGGGTTAGATCGACCCATGTCGTATAGGAACGGCTTCACCACATCATCATTCTTGGCAAAGACGGTCATGTCGACACCAATTATTAGTTCGAGCTGCTTCTGGTCCTTGGGGACCTTTTCCTTGATGAAATGAGTCATTCCACTCCAGTTGAGGTTGGGGTGGAGGCAGTGAATGAGAGAGCAGATCTTGGTGCCTAGGCGCAAATTCCTGGCAATACGGAATTCGGTCACCACGTCGCCTTCATAGGTGATCGAGAGTTGCTTGACTTCTTCATTGAGGAGCTCGAGGAGAGGTCGGGCCCAGTTCACGTTTAGACGCTGCACGATTGCAGTCATCACTCTAAACTTTGCTGGAGTGACAACGTCGTGGTTACCGGAGTAACCAAGGAAAACTTTGTGAACGAAGTCGAAGAGAGCTCTGTACGCAGGTCTCAGCAGAGGGCGCGAAAACCTCTTTCCATCATACTCGGCTGCGGGCTGCATTAGAGCTTTCTGGTAAACTGCTTCCAGATCTGCATCCAGAACGTCCAAAATTAAGCCCATTGGCTTGTGATACAGGATCTCCACAGTTCCTGAATCAGCGATGCCGTAGGTGCAGGAGATGAGCGAGAGGATCGGAATAGGCTCGTCGGGCACACCAGGCAAAGGAAGATGGAATTGGGCAGAGTCGACATCTTCCGGGCATAAATATGATAGATAGAACATCGCGACTTGCTGCGGAAGCCAGAATTTTAGCTCATGAGTAATAATCTTGTAAAATCCGTCCACTTCCTGGATGGCGGAGTACATCTCGTTCAAGCCGGCATAATCATAGGTTGAGAGATTTGCTGCAGGCTCTGTGAGAATGTACTGCTGTAGATACTGGATCTTCTGTTCGGTTGTTTGTGGAAGAGTCTGAGACGTGGATTCTCCTGCCATTTCAAGAACGTATAAATGAGAACGTGAATGCGAAATTTTGAAAGAGAGTTGCAGAGAAAAATGGCGGAAGAATGCAGAAATTGAATTGAGAACGACGATGCACAATTATATGAATATATATAAAAGATAAAGCGGGTGGTTGAGATTGAAGCAAATCAACCGTTCAACGGATGGGATTGAATCCCTGGAAATCCGTGAGAAAGTGGGCGCGTGGGGTTGGTTGTGTATCCCACTCGCACTACCCTAACACTCAACCGTCGCCTCGCATTAAATGCGGATTTGATACTTTGCATGCGCTTTTTGACATACATGGAAAGTGAAGCAAGAATGTTAAGTACTGTGTCAGAATATCCTTAACAAAGATTTCAATAAATAACAAAACACATGCTTTAATAAATGAAAATGATTGATAAGGTATATAATTGAGTAAGTGAAGCAAAATATTTCATTGAAATTTGAGCATTTGGAATAATTAAGGCATATCTTTGACATATATAAACTCATAATTTAAAAACATGGAGACTGATACAGGTCATCCATGACACTTCCCTATGCAAACTGTCTTTTTCACAGTTTTTGATCAAACAGGTTCCACTGTTTACGAGTTCACAACTTTTATCTAGCTGGACTGTCCTCTGTCCTTTGTGAACTGCTCTTGTGCATCCTTTTCACCAATGTGAGCTTTGATGAATTCCCACAGCTTGGCGTTCTCAGTTTGCAATGTTGCAACCTTTTCATCAATGTACAACTTGCTCTCCAGTTCCAGCATGTTAAGCCTTCGAGACATCTTAAGAAATTCCGCTTTGTAAAAGGATAACATCTGGTCTACTGCTGTGGAACTGTTGAGAGAGGATGTAGGAGCTTCTGTGACAGGAGCTTGGGACTGAGCTTTGGACGGGAAACCTGGAGGGGTGCCTGGAGGAGACTGTTCGCCAGCAGGCTTCACTCCAACCTATGGAGAGGCAGGTTGCGTTGTGGTCGCAGGGGGTGTGAGATCTGCCTCCACAAAGGTTGCTGCTGTAGATCGAGTGGTGCGCTTCTGAGAGGGCGCAGATTGCAGATCCTCCAGCTTTCTCTTTCCTATTCTGACTGACTCAACCTGGACGTTGTCTTCTTCATCATCTTCACTGCTATCATCTTCTTCTTCAGCTACATCTACCTTTGAGTCATGTATTTATGTGAGCAGAAGCTTGGCTGCACCTTTGGCCTTGTTGATCTTGTGAGGCAAGATGCCAAGAATTATGATCAACTGGTTGCAGGTGTGAGGAACCAGCTTGTCGTCAGGAAATCCAGTGCAGACACGCAGACGCGATTTGTAAGCGTTCTCTGCAGAATGATAGAGAACTTAGTTCCATGACGAAGTTGCATGTTGGCCTTGATCCTAGCAGGTAGCTCTGCGGCTTCCTTAATGAACAGGTTGACTAGCAATCTGGCCCAGTTAACATTTTAACTGCTTCACCACAGCAGTTAGCAGTTTAAACTTCGATAGAGTGACAGATTCGTTCGAGCCTAGGTATGAGAAGAACACATTGTGAACGAACTCGAACATAAATCTGTAATCAGACTTCAGGTCGTGGCGGTTGAAAGTTCTCTGATCATAAATCTTCTTGGGCTCAAACAGAGCTTGTTGATATACATCGTTGACGGATTCCATGGGCACATCATCAACCTTTGTGATAGCCCCTGTATCCGATAACCTATAGGTTTGAAGGACGAGAGGAAGAAGATGACGCTGCTCTTCTTCGCTGTTGACTAGAAAAGTTGCCGTTGCGGGGTCTCCGGCCATTGATTCCAGAGAACACAGCAAATAAGCAACATTTTCCGGTAGCGTCATTCGTGGATGTTGAGTGATGATGTTGAAGAAACCATCACATTGGGTGATAGCCTCAATCATCTGATCCAAACCTCTGTATCCATATGAGTCTAGCACAACAACCTTCTCAAAGAAGATGAGAGGGGTTGCTTTCTTCACTTGAGCATTCAATGAATCTGTAGACATTTTTGCAGAGAGAGAGTAAGGATTATGAAATTCTGAGTTTATGAAGATGAAAGAATGAAAGAAATTTCTTAGAGAGAGTGAAAGAAATTTTGAAATATGATTTCAAAAGATTTTAAGAAACGCGTAATGAGATCAAGAATTTTCTTTCTATTTATAGACCTCCAACGGTCAAGATATGATAGATATACATTCCTTGTTTTTCGTGAAAAACTTTTCAAATTCTGAATAGTAAAAGGATTTAAAAAATAACATATATGACAGAATATATGGGAAGAGGAGATAATTTTAGCTAAGATTTAAATGGAGATTGATACGATATCTCCAGTTCCCCCTTAAAGGTTGACCGGTGATTGTTGACTTTCAACGCAGTTTGTGGCTTCAAGTTGCGTGTCACCTAACTGCTTCTCGTGAGCTGCAGTTTCCAAGTCTGTCTGTCTTTGGTTGTTCTGTACTAGCGAACTGCCTTTTTGTTAGTCTGCAGTTTTCAAGTCAGTCTGCTCTTGGCTGACCTGTGCTAGTGAACTGCTGTCATTCTCTGACTTAGGCTGTGTATCCATTCTGAGCATTCCAAGCTTTCCACACAACATTTTGAATCTCTCTTCCATGAGAGGTTTTGTTAGAATATCGGCTCTTTGGATGTCAGTATGAATTTTCTCAACTGTTATATCTTGTTTTTCCACGTGATCTCTTATGAAGTGATGCCTTATATCAATATGCTTGCATCTGGTGTGGTAGACAGGATTCACAGTGAGAGCTATGGCGCTTGTGCTGTCACAAAAGATAGGTACTTTTCGAACAGTGACATCATAATCTTTGAGTTGTTGTTTCAACCAAAGAATCTGTGCGCAACAGCTTGTTGTTGCCATGTACTCAGCTTCTGTTGTTGAAGTAGCAACTGAAGTTTGCTTCTTTGAAAACCAAGAGATTAACTTGCTTCCAAGAAACTGACAGGTCCCTGATGTGGACTTTCTATCCAGTTCGCATCCTCCATAATCTACATCTGCATAACCAGTTAGTTCAAAATTATCATCACAAGGGTACCATAAACCGAAGTTTGTAGTTCCCTTGACATATCTAAGAATTTTCTTGGCTGCTTCTAGATGCGATTCCTTTGGATTAGCTTGATACCGAGCACATATTCCAACTGCAAAAGAGATGTCAGGTCGACTTGCAGTAATATAAAGTAAAGAACCAATAATTCCCCTGTACAAAGTTATGCTGGCAGGTTTTCCTTCAGAATCTGGATCCATCTTGCCATTTGCAATCATTGGAATCTTCAGAGGTCTGCTATCTTGGACACCAAATTTGGTTGTTAGCTCGTTAGCATATTTGGATTGACAAATAAAGATACCATCCTTAGATTGCTTGACTTGTAGGCCGAGGAAGAAGTTCATCTCCCCCATCATGGACATTTTGTACTCACACTTCATGAGTTCTCCAAACCTGTCACATAGAAATTTTGACCTAGATCCAAAAATAATGTCATCAACATGAATTTGTACAAGAAGAATATAATCCTTGTACTTGAAAGTAAATAAAGTTCTGTCGACTGATCCTCTTTTAAAACCAGAATGCAGTAGGAATGTAGACAACGTTTCATACCAAGCTCTGGGAGCTTATTTCAAACCATATACTACTTTGTGCAGTTTGTAAACTTTCTCTGGACCTGTTTCCTCGAAACCTGGAGGTTGTTCAACGTAAACTTCTTCTCCAAGAATTCCGTTAAGGAAAGCACTCTTTACGTCCATTCGATAGACTTTGAATCTCTAATGAGCTGCATATGCTAGAAACAACCTAATTGCTTCTAGTCTTGCCACTGGTGCGTAGGTCTCATCATAGTCTATTCCTTCTTGTTGACAGTAACCTTTGGCAACTAATCTTGCCTTATTTCTGATTACTTCAGCATTCTCATCTTTCTTGTTCCTAAACACCCATTTTACATCAATCACTCCTTGATGTGTAGGACGATCAACTAGTGACCATACTTCATTTCTTTTAAACTCATTGAGTTCCCCTTGCATGGCTGTAACCCAGTCGTGGTCGACAAGAGCTTCTTCAACAGTTTTGGGTTCAGAGTAGGAGAGATAACAGCTTAGTAGATAGCTTTCACCTATCTGTCTCCTTGTCTTCACACCTGCCTTTGGATTCCCAACAATGAGATCTTCAGGATGAGCATCGACCCATCTCCTTCGACGAGAGATTTTTTCTTCTGTGAGAGTTGGTTCAGGGTCTGGTATAGGATCTTCAAACTCAGGTGGAGGTTGAGGAGTAAAGGAGTTAAGCTGTTGAAGTTGTTCAGCAAGCTGATCTACTGACAGTTCTGCATTGACTGCAGGTTCTATTGGAGTTTCTGGATCAGTTGTAGAGGAGCTGGTTGGAGGAGTTTCGGTTCCCCCTTGCTGAATGGGTGGATTTTGTGAATTAGAATTTTGTACAGGCTGAGCTTCTTCTTCTTCCAAGTCGGTTGGACTTCATATTAGTATTTCATCTCGAAACTGCGTGTTGGAGCCTGTTTGATTTTGACTTGCACCTGTACTTTCATCCGTTTGGGTCTCCCTGTACTTACAAATAGATTCATCAAAGACAACATGTGGGGTTACTTCCACAATATGAGTTTTCTTGTTAAAAACTCTGAAAGCTTTGCTGATCTCTGAATATCCTAAAAATATTCCTGGATCTGTTTTGCTGTCAAAAGTTTTCAACTGTGATTTCCCATTATTATGAATGTAACATACACAACCAAAAGATTTAAGATATTTAAATCGAGGTTTCTTATCCTTCCACAGCTCCTATGGAGTCTTTCCATGTCTTGTATGAATGACTGATCTGTTCTGAGTGTAGCAAGCTGTGTTGATTGCTTCCGCCCAGAACTTCTTTGGAAGATTGGTTTCATTCAGCATTGTGCGAGCTGCTTCCTTTAGGGATCTGTTGCGTCGTTCAACAATACCATTCTGTTGGGGTGTGCGAGCTGCTGAAGTTTGATGAGTAATTCCACTTTTGGTGCAGTATGATTCAATCATATGATTAAGAAATTCTGTTCCGCGATCGGATTTGATTGAAATCACACTTTTGTTCTTCATATTTGATAGTTTGGTGAGTAGCACAGGTAGCTCCACTAGTGTCTCCTTCTTCTTATGTAAGAAAATAACCCAAGTATATCGTGAGTAATCGTCAACAATAACGAGAGTATACTTTTTACCATTAATGCTTCTAGGAGTCACTGGACCGAATAGATCCAAGTGGAGTAATTCCAAGATTCTACTTGTGTTGTGAGCTGCAATGCTTGGGAATGATGATTTGATCTATTTTCCAGCTTGACAGGCTTCACACACATGATCTTTGTAGTAGACTTGATCTGGAAGGTCATCTACGAGCTTCTTGCAAGCAAGTTTGTTGATGGTTTTGAAGTTTAAGTGACACAGTCTCTTGTGCCATAGCCAGCTTACTTCAGGTACAGATTTGGTGACCAGACAGGTTTCTTTTTCATCTAACCATTGTACTATGTACAAGTTATCCTGCAAAATACCGGTAAGAAGAATTTCTTCTCCTTCCTTGTTCTTTATAGCACACTTGTTAGCAGAAAACTCTACTCTTTTTCCGTTAGAGCAGAACTGGCTTACAGAAAAGAGATTATCATTTAAACCTTCAACATAAGTGACATTAGATATTGTTATTTTACCAACAATTAGATTACCGTAGCCTCTTGTTTTCCCTTTAGAGTCTCCTCCAAAAGCAACTAGAGGTCCTTCACATTCAATGAAGTTTGTAAGCAAGCTTTTGTCGCAGGTCATATGCTTTGTGCAGCCACTGTCAATGATCCAGATCGCGTCGTGAGCTGCTCGCTTCCTCCTTTGAGTTTTCCCATCCTACAATTAGACAGTTTTAGCAACCCATATGAATTTGGGTGCTTTGTTAGCAGGTTGAGATTTGGCAGCTTGGTTTCCAAGTTTCCTCCTTTGGAAACTCTTGTTTACTCTTGGCTTGGTCCGTTGCACATTTGAGTAGGTTCCATTTGAGTATGCAGTTTGCAGTTGGTAATGAGCAGGTTGATAATGATCATTTCGATAGCACTGCTCCATATATCCACATCTGCATCGATCATTTACACATCCACTTCCGTGTGGAAATTGATAGTGCATACTTGACAGCTCAGGATATTGGTACCAATGATGGTTGTACCAGTAACCTTCATTGTCAAGTCTCTGTTGGTTTGGCCACTGCTCATAGTATTTTTGTTATGGTCGAGCAGCTTTCGGTTGAGAAACTGTTTTTCCTTTGTTAGCAGTTTGCACTTTTCTTTGAGTAGATTGGCTTCCTTTTTGATACGCAGGTTGACCATGCAGTTTCCTAGGTCGCACAACCTTTTGTTGTTCTACTGGCGGCCTCAGCTGCTGTTTCCTTATGGGCTTTCCATGCTCTTTTATCAGGATTACTTGAGGTTGCCGGGCTGGATTCTTCAGTTTGATTTGTTTATCTGGCAGAGTGTGATGAGCTTTGCCTTCAGCCAATCCTTTTTCTTTTACGAACAGGACCTTCTCTTTATCCTTGACTCCGCTGGTTTGACCATGGAATCCGATGCCAAACTTTATCTGAGCAGGTCTCTGGGCAGCTTGCAAGACTTCAAGCTTTTCACCATTTTTGTTCATTCTCATTAGGACTTGTTGAAGCTTGAGCTCTTTCTGCAACAGCTTCTCATGCTCATTTGAGAGATTTGTGAGTTGGCCATTCAGTTTGATTATCTCACTGTCCCTCTTGATAAGCATTTCCTTAAGGTTTTCTTCGCTTAAAGCTGACTGGTCCATTTGGACTTTTAGGGTCTCTATCTCCCTTTCTTTTACTTCATCATAGAGGGTGAAGTCTTCATTCATATCAGCTTTGAGTTTCAAGTTTTCACCCTCCAGCTTGGATCCTTCTATGACCACTTGCTTAAATATTTCTGAGAGCTTCTTGTAGTCATCAAGCTGTTGTTGAAACTCTTCATACGTTGGCATTTCAGGTATTTCAATATCTGCATGTTCAGAGTTAGCTGAATATGAAAAAGAAGTTTTAGTATCAACCTTGTTTTGAACAAGGTTGTGGTCTTTTCCCATGAAGCATTCTTCATATTCAAGTTCCTCGTCAGCTAATCGACATTCATCCTCATCCAATTCATCATCGTCTTCGTCGGAGGAGGTTGAGTCTGATAATGTGGCAATAGCTTTGGCCTCTTCCTCAGCTGCGATCATGGCGTTGCGCTGTTCCTTAAGCTTTTGATCTCTTTTTGCGTGGAGCTCTTCGCGTTTAGCCTTTGATAAGTCTGGGCAGTCTGACTTATAGTGATCTGGTCTGCCACATTCAAAACAACCACCCGTGGGAGTGTTAGAAGAATTGAATTTAGAGGGTTTTGATATAACTTCACCTTTCTTGTCGGAAGAAGAGGTGGTTTGATTTCTCTTGAAATCTTTGTGATATTTGCAGAATTTGTTGAAGCGTTTTTCAAGCTTTTCATTCCTTCTAGCCATAAGTGCATAGTCCTTCAACAATTTTTCCATTTTAGAGCATAGATCTTTTGGGATTGCTCTTTCTTCTGTAATTGATGCAGCTTTGAATGCAGCATCTTTTTCTTTCTTTTCGGGCTCGGTCTTCTTGCTTGAAGACGTTTGTTGTGACCCGTGCAGTCTGATCATTTCAAACTCATTCCCGATGAGCAGATAAAACAGTTGCTCGGTTGACAGGTTGCTGATGTCCGACCTGCCGCGGTGCATTGCGCTGTACACATGCCAGCTTGCTGGAAGAGATTGGATTACTTTGAGATTGAGTTCGCGCTGTGTATATTTATCTTTCTTGAGAGCCGCGATCTCCAAAGTGATCATTGTGAATCTATTCTTGAGCTGATCAATGGTCTCCATTGGCTGCATTTTGAATTCTTCGAATTTACTGCATGCCACTGACAACTTATTTTCCAGCATCTCTGTTGATCCAAGACTTATTGCTTTTAAGGTGTCCCACATTTCCTTGGCAGTTTCAAGATTTCTTATCTTGGCCAGGTGGATGCCCTTAACTGTGCTCGAGATTAATCCTTTTACGAAGCTGTCAAGTCCAGCTTCCTTTCTTTCTTCGCTTGTGTATTTTCTGGGATCTTTGATCTTCGGCACATATGTTGCTTCAAAAGCTTTATCTCCAGATACATCAGTTTCGTAGGGTTCGAGGATGGGTGTAGGACCATTCTCGATGACATCCCACATCAGCACATGATGAGCTTGGAGGCACATCTTTATTCGAAAACTCCAGTCTTCATAACCCTGTATAGAAAAATCTTCACAGACACGGAGAAGTGAAGCTTCCATATTGACAGTTTATATATGCGCAGTTTGCAGACACAGAGATCTAGTTCAATTTGACACTAAAGCACAAAAGGCTTCTAGTATACAGAAGCAGTGGTCAAAAGAACCACCGCTCTGATACCACTTGTAGGTCCTGATAAATAGATATTGGTGTATGGGGGGGGGGGGAATACACCAATTAGCCAACAGTTTTGACTTTTCAAAACAATTTGATCTTACTGAGTCGTCACTTCAGTTAATCAGAGCAGTTTAGTTTTTCCAGCTCAAATAGTGAACTGCTGAGCTTGCAAAACTAACCTGCGTGCGGAAGTTTGGTGGAAAGGTTGGCTAACAGTTTTCAAAACAGTTTTAGAAAAGACTTTAGTTCATCAATAGTTTATGCAAGACAGGTTGCAGTGATGCAGGTTGTGAACATGTAAACTGTGTAAATAATGATGGAAGAATAAATAGCGAGAGAAACACGAGGAGTTTTTATCGTGGTTCGGAGTAAGCAGCTCCTACGTCCACGTCAGATCCCGTCGAATTTGTAATCCCTTAACTTGAGATTTTTCGCTCCTTTTAACACTGGTGGAGGTTCCAGTCCAAATTCAAGTCTCTCTTTAGACTGAATCTAGCACGAATCTTGAGTCGTGTCTCTTCTAACTTTACATACAAACTTACAATCTTACTAATGCTAAACAACTAGCACTGATAACCAAACTGGAAAGCTGTGAAGAGCTATCACCGTTTGGAATACAACTCTATCAACTACACTGAATATCAACAGTGATGGTAGTGAGAGTGTGGATTGTGTTCTAGTAAGACAGATTCTAGAAAGAATAGAAATCTACAAAGATCAACACTTGGGAAAGCTCTAGTGATTTCGAGTGTTGATTGTGTGAATATTTAGCTTGAGATTTCTGCAGCGTTTCAGCTTGTAATTTGAGTTTCCGGTACCTTCTTTCTGGAATGACTTGAGGTATTTATAGAGAAGCATTTGAAATAGAGCCGTTGTATGTGTCAGGATATGCAGAACCGTACACTGACACAATTATAGACGATGAGTTCAGGACAGGTTCCTTAGCCACAGCTCAGGTTGGACTTTGCAGGTCAAGCTTCCTATACCTCGAATTGTCTTCAGTCTTCTGTAATCTTCGCAAGAAATCTTCGAGTTTGGTTGGAGCAGATTACATAGACAGATTACATAGAGGAACATTATGACAGGTTTGAGTAGATTAGGTACAAGGTTGCACTACCAACCTTGACCTTTACATAGCAACCTGTCCGGGTTAAGCTTGACTGATCCAAACACGGAGACCAGTCTGTTCCACTTAAAATCTATTGTCTAAGTGTGGTTTCTAATAGCATTATCAAAACTTAGTTCAAAGAAAAAGGTTCCCAACAGTTTATATTTTAGGCGAATGGGGCAGATTTTGGAGAGGCCGCATGCATTTAGAGAATGTGATATTATCAATCTTTCACCATCATTAATAAATTAGGTTCAAAGCAATGGAAAAGACAATTTCAATGCAATACTTTGGGGCAAATTTATTTGTTCAATTTTTAGCTACTTAATTCTTACTATTTTTATTTTATAAGGTATATTTTTAATGATGATATTATTGTAGATTACTGACTAATTCTTTTCTTTCTGTGAGAGAACTATATAAAAATGTTTAGTTACTCATATTTGACAATCATTGTTTCCTGCTATTGCAAATGGCCTTTTAAGTGATTATTTGATTACCTTCTACCCTGTTGGAAATTTAACATTCTTGGTTATGATATGCCAATGTCGCTGAATGGGCAAAGCTTTCATGTTCCTAATCGATGAAGAAATCGAACAATGAACTAATTGATCAGTTAATTTGGTTGATTTTGGGGTTGAGGGATCTGTGTCTTATTTTGTATGGAATGTTTTGGTTGTTTGTATGGTTAAATATATATATAAAATAGGATATTTATTTATTTTAGCTCTATCGTTATTGAACTTGGAATTGACATAGGCTTGATATATTTTTTTTTATTGTAATTGAAGAACACGGGGCCTTGGTATTAGTAAGGTTGAATGATACAAAATCTATGAAGATTCAAGGTGTCAATAGAATGATAGAATCTATGATTGTTCTTTCAAGTGACTACAAAAATCCACTTTTTCTATGTAAGCATAGAGCTAAGAAGATCCATATTGTCAAAAGTATATAATTATTTCACTTCGAGAACCTATTTCCTTTGCTTTACTAAATGTGCTAGCCATGTTTTACTTAAACCATTACGCAACAAAAGTTGGAGATGGAAACTAGAATGGATTCTTTCTTTCTTTCTTTCTTTCAATTTTTATTTCTCTTGAGGGATTCTTTTGAATATATCCCATGTTGTATTCATCAATTTTGAAAGAAAAATGGAAGGGGAGGCGCAACAGATGGGTGGTTATTATCACTTCAAAGAGGTTCCTCATCATCACACAGATTTGCAGTCTTGATACAAAGTTCTAATTAAAAATATTCTTCATTATTAGTATTAGTTGTTTTGGCTATTTATACGCTTATTATCATTTTTCATATGTTTCTCGGAAGTATGAATGAAAACTGAAAAAACTCACTAAAGCATCAATATTTTTTGTAAGATATATCTTCAATCTTTAACTTCATTGTTCTTTTCTTTCTTTTTTTGAAGCACTATAAATTGTTAATACTAAGTTTTATGTATTTCATTTCAAAAGAATGTTATAATAAAATATTTTAAAAGTTAATGGTATTTATATTTGAAATCTTTAATTTGTGAAGTTATTTTTTTATATATTAGTATTTGAATTAAGCATAATTGTTGCGCCGTGCATCGCACGGGTCAAGGTACTAGTATTATTTAAAATATATAAAGAAATTGTCTCATTTAATTACAATAAAACGGGCCTGAAATTTTACCCAACTACAGATTCGGGCCCAGGTTGCAAAAGCCCAGATAAAGTGCGCACGTGCGAAGCCCACGTGCATAAGAATTCTCTCTCTAACTTCTGTACGCACAACACACACAAAAAACAGCAGACCCAAAACGACAGAGTGAAGAAGAGAATCAACAGAAACCCTAGATTACAACTCCTTCTGCTCCAAGTACTTCTCTCGCCATGGAAGCGGAAGATGATGCTGCGGGGACTGTTATCGGGGACGGCGAGATCTACTCCAACGGCCAGAACGACGTCGAATCGCAGCGGCACCGCCCAATCATCAGCGGCGAGCAGCTCGACATCGAGGCCTACGCCGCGCTGTACACCGGCCGAACGAAGATTTCGCGCCTCCTTTTCATCGCCGATAAATGCGGCGTCCCTTCGATGGAGCTGGAGGCTCTGCGGATGGCGTACGACGAGATTAAGAAGGGCGAGAACACGCAACTCTTCAGAGAGGTTGTCGGGAAGATGAATGGCCGATTGGGGCCTAATTACGGCCTGGATAACGCCTGGGCTGATGCTGTGGACCGACGGGCCGAGTTGAGAAAGGAGAAGCTGGAAAATGAACTCAATGCTTATAGGGTAGAGTGTTTTTCTCTGATCCTCTAATAATATAGTACAGTACTTTGTTTTTATTCTGGTGACTGTCTGTTGAATTCCATGACCTTGTGCGAATTTCTCTGTGATATTGTTTTAAGCTGTAACTTGTGATTGATGATTTATTTGCGAATTGTGAAATTTGTTATTTAAGTAGACCTTATGAATTTATACTTAACTGATTTTTTGCCATCTCTGGAAGAGATTCCTTACATCTTCGTCACTAGAACATTTTGGTGTGTTGTCTCATAATTCTATGGGATCTGTTTACTATCTGTTAGACGACGAAAGTCTGAAGTCGCCTCTTCGTTGTAGTATAGTATATTTTGAAGGAAATGTTTAGGCCTGTTGAAACTGCTCCAAACTCTTCTTTCCTCATGATGTACATGAGTTTTTTATTGTTACATTATGTTTCTGATTTCCTGATGGCTCAGGCAATGTGCAGAAATAATGGTAGTTATTGACTTGGTTTCTGCTAATTAAGTAACACTCGAAGATTTTGTATTCTCAAACTACTTATTGTAAACATGACACCAAATATCAAATTCTAAGTAGCTTAGTCTTTCGCTGTTTTCTTGTTACGTTACGCTTAGCATCCCTCACTCCAGTTTCTCTTTTGCAGACAAACTTGATCAAAGAGAGCATTCGGATGGGGTACAATGATTTTGGAGATTTCTACTATGCACATGGTCAGCTTGGCGAAGCTTTTAAAAATTATGTCCGGACGCGTGACTACTGCACAACCGCAAAACATATTACCCATATGTGTTTAAATGCAATTCTGGTTAGCATTGAGATGGGTCAATTCACCCATGTTACAAGTTATGGTAGTAAGGCTGAGCAAAGCCAAGATGCCTTGGATCCTGTCACAATTGCAAAGCTACGTTGTGCTGCTGGATTGGCTCACCTTGAAGGGAAAAAATATAAGCTAGCTGCTCGAAAGGTTTGTCTAGAATTTCTATCCTCATTTTGAAAACTTATGTTTCAAGAGAATTAACAATTGATAAGCATTTTTGTTCTGTTGTTCATTCATCCTATGCAGTGAATATGTTGTTTGTTGTGGTTAAGCATGCTATGTGGAAAGAGCAAAACATTAGCTGCTGAATTTTTTGAGATGTAGGACTACTCTTCTTCTTTCTTGAATCTTGAAGTTTAGATTCTTTTGGGTCATATATATAACCTTTTCTATAGTTAGAAAATGCTTCATAGAGAATATAATGTATGGTTGAAGCTTATATCTTGATACTGAAGGCTTAAAGTTTGATGCTTGAAATTTAAGAGTATCATTCTTGTCGCTGCTTATAGGTTCCTGTTATCTAGTTTCATATGTTTTCCTGACTTCCCATCTTGATACTTGCAGTTCCTGGAAGTTGGCCCAGAACTTGGGAACAACTATACAGAAGTAATTGCACCGCAAGACGTTGCAACATATGGCAGTCTCTGTGCACTTGCAAGCTTTGACCGTTCAGAATTGAAGGCGAGCTTTTATCTTGTGTATATTGTTCTTTAGGTGTCTCTTTTGATAATTTAGGGGATATTGTCACTTGTAAAATCCTAACAACTTGGATTATTTCTTTCTGGCAGAGCAAAGTCATTGACAATGCCAATTTCCGGAATTTCTTGGAATTGGTACCTGAGATAAGGGAGCTCATTAATGATTTCCATACAAGGTAACTCAATTTTGTTTACGCTAAGAGAAATATGAATTTGATTCTCTTAAACAAATAGATAGAACAGTCTGTTAATAAATCTGCGCCAGAAAAAAATTGAAAAGAACACAATGTCATAGTCAAGTTGAAAATTGCCCCAGCCGTATAGTGTTCGTTAATGAGAGATCTGAAAGTAAACTTGATCTCCAATTTACTTAAGATATGATGTTTTGTTATGCAGCCACTATGCTTCCTGTCTGGAATATCTAGGAAATCTCAAGGCAAACTTGTTGCTTGATATCCATTTACATGATCATGTGGAGACTCTGTATGAGCAAATACGTAGCAAAGCTCTCATCCAGTACACACTTCCCTTCCTCTCTGTGGACCTAAATATGATGGCAAATGCCTTCAATACAAGTGTCACAGGCTTGGTGAAAGAACTCGAAGCCCTGATCACGAATGACCAAATACAGGTAATCATTACCATTATATGCGTGGATATCTTCAATTTCGAACTCTCATTCTTATGCATGGTTTCTACTGGTATTAATCTTGCAGGCTCGGATCGACTCCCATAACAAGATTCTTTATGCTCGACATGCTGACCAGAGGAATGGTACGTTCCAACGAGTTCTTCAAACTGGCAGTGAATTTGATCGTGAGCTCAGAGCAATGCTCTTGAGAGCAAACCTCATCAAGCATGACTACAACCTTAAGCAATCTCGGAAACATTAAGTGGGAAAGGGTAGCTATTTTGATGGGAGTCTTGAAAACAGAAGATTCGTGGGCTATGGGAAAGGAGTACAGAGAGTGTTGAATCTTCTGCAACTTATCATGGCTTCAATCAACTTATCTTAGGTGGAGGATTAGAAGTCCATGGATTTTGTCTACAATGCAAACAAATCACATCGATACTTGAAGATGTGTTCTTTGTTTGAAACCCAGATTTTCAACATCAAGATAGAGCATTTTGATTTGTAATATCTGTAGATTCTGTTTATAATCTGAAACGTTACTACATTTGGTCTCCTTTTTTCATGCCTATTTTCTGTTTATCGATGTTAAAAATTTCAGAAATATGCCTCGCTGGTGATATACAATAATCTGCACTTTCTGTTGGGAATAAAAAATGGTCTTCGTTTTGATTTTACGCTTGTATAGTACTCCCCCGTTCTGTCGGTTCATTTTTTAATACTACTCCATCGTTTTTTTTATTATTTGACTTCAGTTTCACCTTAATTTACAAAAATACAACACTCAACCCTATTTTCACCTTATATTTATAATTAAAATGAGCTATGTTTTCTACTAATATTTACAATCACTTAACATTTATTAAAATTGGTACCCAAAAAAGTTCAGCATAAACCCCCGGGACTGAGGGGTATATAAATAGAATATTATAGTGTACTATGAATGAATAAATTATGAAATGATGCATCCCTTTTACGTCTAGTCAAGCATTGTTACAAAATTACAAATCTAAACATAAGACTTTTTCCCTTTAATTACACTTGGGTGAGTTGATGTAATATTATGAATAAAAGCTAGTTGCAATCTGGAAATGGGAAGAACTGTAATATAAAAAAAAATAGCATGAAATCAATGCAAGTTGTGGATCTATAGCCATTAATTTATATCGACTTCAATCTCACGTTTGTGCACATCTTGTTGTACCTCAAGCAGCGTCACTTGTACCATGTGAAATTCCCCACCAAATTAATCAGAAGAAGAAAAAAAAATTAACTAAAAAACAAAGAAAGAGGATATTGAACATCGACCCTGAAGCAGTGCACTCAGGCTTCAGATCTTCAAGAAAAAAAAAAGCACACTGACACTCTCCACTGCGTGTGTTTGTGTGAAAAAATGAGATCTTGAAGCATCCCTTCTCGCTCGAGAGTGTGATTAGCAAATGGGCCTCTTGAATCTTCCGTCCTCCAAGCACCGACACGTGCGCCAATGGCGCCTGCTCGATGCAATCGTCGCCGCCTTCTTCGCCGCAGTAGTGCTCTTCTTCCTTCTAGTCTTCACTCCGCTGGGCGACTCCATGGCTGCTTCGGGGCGGCAGACGCTTCTGCGCTCGGATCCGCGCCACCGAGGGCGGCTGGTGGCGCTGGTGGAGCAGGGGAAGCAGGCGGTGGCGATCGACGCTTGCCCCGCCGACATGGTGGATCACATGCCGTGCGAGGATCCCAGAATCAACAGCCAGCTTAGCAGGGAGATGAATTATTACAGGGAGAGGCATTGCCCTCGGCCGGAGGCGACGCCGCTGTGCTTGATCCCGCCGCCGGACGGCTACAGGGTTCCCGTGCAGTGGCCGGAGAGTTTGCACAAGGTCAATTTGTTTTGAATATTTCAAATTAGTGATTGATCCTTGAAATTGTTTAATGCTGTGACTCTAGATTTCTTTAATTTACTAATCTAGATTTCTTTAATTTACTAATTTCAATGGTTTTTGAGGATTGGCATTGGTTTTAGTAGTTTCCCTATACTTGTTCAGCACCTCAGAAGATATGGTTATGGGGGAAGTGTTAGTTTAGCTTAATATATGTAGATTCTTCTAATTGTTTTAACTGTTTACTATATGTGAGATGCATCTGCCATTTATGCCTATTTATGCATTTGTGCATCTTGTTATCCTATGCCAGAGTAGTCTGCAGTGGCAGCTTTTATGCTTTCAACATATTGATTATCTAGAATGAATGTCTTCTTGGATTTCTACTCAGTCTTTTAGAATCAATGCTTGTTTCGGCTTACATGATCGATAGTGTTTACGTTTCGTATACAGATATGGCATGATAACATGCCTTACAATAAAATAGCAGATAGGAAAGGCCACCAAGGATGGATGAAGAGGGAAGGTCCGTATTTTATATTTCCAGGTGGTGGTACGATGTTTCCAGATGGAGCTGAACAGTATATCGAAAAGCTTAAACAGTATATCCCCATTGCTGGAGGAGGTTTGAGGACAGCTCTTGATATGGGGTGTGGGGTAGGAATTTCTTCCCTTTGTTCCTTCTAACACTTACTACTATATATAGGTCTTTAAATTTTGTTCTTTCCTTTTCTAGGTTGCTAGTTTTGGTGGATACATGCTTTCCGAAGGCATATTACCCCTTTCCTTTGCCCCGAGAGATTCACATAAAGCACAGATACAGTTCGCTTTGGAGAGAGGAATACCAACTTTTGTTGCCATGCTTGGCACACTTAGACTTCCTTTCTCTGGTTTTTCTTTCGATTTGGTGCACTGTTCTCGATGTTTGATTCCTTTCACTGCATATAGTAAGTCCACTTCTTACGGGTTTACCACTACCTTGTAGGGACTTTTCCTAACAAACATCACCTGTCCCTTTACAGATGCTACATATTTTCTTGAAGTTGATCGGTTACTTCGGCCAGGAGGCTACCTAGTAATATCTGGTCCTCCTGTACAATGGCCTAAACAAGATAAGGAATGGGCTGAGCTGCAAGCAGTTGCTCGAGCTTTGTGTTACGAGCTGATTGTTGTAGATGGAAACACAGCTATCTGGAAAAAGCCAATTGGAGATTCATGTCATCCCAATCAGAATGAATTTGGGCTCAGCTTGTGTGATGAATCTGATGATCCGACTTTTTCATGGTAACATGCATATGAATCTGTTTGCTCTCAAAGCTTCATCCATGGCATCACCTTTCATCATTGTTTGGTTTCGAACTTATCATATATTTACTGAGGTAGACACTTTTCAGTATGTTATTGATGCATGCTCATTACAAAACTGACTATTTTCAGGTACATCAAGTTGAAGAAATGTGTTAGTAGGACATCATCTGTGAAGGGAGAATATGCAGTTGGAGCAATTCCGAAATGGCCTGAGAGATTAACAACAGCTCCTTCGAGGGCCAGTGTCAGAAAAAATGGAATTGACGTATTTGAAGCTGACAAACGGAGATGGGCGAGGAGAGTTGCTTACTACAAGAATTCTTTAAACATAAAACTGGGAACTCCTTCGATACGAAATGTCATGGATATGAATGCATTCTTTGGAGGCTTTGCTGCAGCCATAATATCTGATCCTGTTTGGGTAATGAACGTTGTCCCAGCTCGTAAGCCTTCGACTCTTGATGTCATTTATGATCGAGGACTTATAGGAGTTTTCCATGATTGGTGAGTGGAATTACTTTTTTCCCTCGACTGTTGCTCTCTAGCACTCGTTCAATCTGTACACTTTGAATCATCCTGTTCTTCTCTTAAGAAGTGCAAAAATGCAGTTTCTTTGCATAGAATATGTGCCGATAGCTTGTGATTCAGTCCAGATTTTCTATATTCTCATAGTGCATCTTGAGCTGTTGTAAATTTAACTGATCTTCTTTTGTTGCTGATGCTTGTAGGTGTGAGCCTTTTTCCACGTATCCTCGTACTTATGATTTAATTCACGTGGCTGATATTGAATCTCTTGTTAAGGATCCCAATTCTGGAAAGACCAGGTATTTTCAGTTGTTTTTGCTTCTTTTTTTTTCTCTAAATCACTATTAAGAATGCGAAACATTACAATCTTTCATGAGAAGTTACTTTCCCCTTTCTTATGTTTGATCTTAACCACTCGTCATAACTGCAGGTGTAACCTCGTAGATCTAATGGTGGAAATTGATAGAATGTTGCGACCTGAAGGCACTGTTGTGATCAGAGATTCACCTGAAGTGATTGAAAAGATTGAGCGAATTTCTCGTGCTATAAGATGGAGGCCCACCATACATGACAAAGAACCCGAATCACATCAAAGGGAGAAAATCCTAGTAGCCACAAAGAAATTATGGAAGCTACCTTCTGGATCCCATTGAAACAAGAATCTGCGTTTTCCATTGTTAGGTAGGTACTCTTGTGTAGCTCCCGTTTCAAATTTACAACACAGTGATGCTTCTCTCACATATTTTACTTGCACTTATAGCATTACGCGAAATGTAAAAAAAAGAAAAAAGAAAAATCCATGATGGCCCTTTTACATTAGGAAGTCTGTAAAATGGTTTCAAATTTCAACCCCTTATGTTTCATTATATTGTGACTGCAAATTTGCCTAATCTAAAGTTTTGTAGCATTAGACAGCTTCTTTTTATGTGATGGTGAATTCTAGATTTTCGTTCAACGTCATCCTCGTTTGCTTAAATGCTACTCCAAAATAATACTCGTAGCACCATTTGTTTTGTTTTTAGTGGTCTCTTAATTTGAGTCTAGATGTTGCTAGTTAGAAGTAGATTAGATGTCGTGATCAAGTACCTTGACTTGTAGATTAGCCTGATTAGGATAGGGGTAGAATACTAAATGTTGGTGATACCTAATTAAGACTCTCTTGTAGCATGTGATCTCTTAACATTAAGTCTATGTAATTGAGCTTTATTACTTCTTGGGAGAGAGAGAGGGAGAGAGAGAGAGAGATGGAGGGGCCTGAGTCTTTATATAGAACACGAAAAGGGGGCCTGAGTCGATACGATGAACTTTTAACATTTGATAATTCAAGAAAATTTCAAATCTCTGAAAATTATGTATGGACTTTGATTGGGTTCTGCAATATTGTTCTTAGAACCCTACTGGAGCCTAAGGATAGTTTCTTGATTTTTTTTTTCTTTTTCTTTTTCTTTGAGGAATTTCTTGACAGTTAGATAAACTCTTTTATTTTGGTTTGTTCTGTCCTTGAAATAATCTAAGATTGAAGTTTGATATTTGACTGAAAAATAACTGTATCCAGATCTAACTTAGATGCACTGCATATTTAATGATCATCTTTTAATGCTCTTTATTTCTCAAGTTCTTGATCCCATGCTCTCTCTCTCTCTCTCTCTCTCTTTCATAGTCTCATTGAATCCACACAGCCCCCACCTCCATGCATGGTGAGGCTCCTCTGCCAGACTATGACCTGCATTTAATTGAAGTTAAGACCTACAACATTTTGCTTGGGATTCAGCAACATCACCCCTCTCCTACTTCTCATCATTTCAAATTTCTGATGCACTCCTAACTTTCCCGGACAAGTGTCCGAGCCACTCAGCCACCAAAATACACATATCAAGAACGTGTGTAATTTTATTTTATTTTTCTACCCCTAATCATCGCATATAAAATTAAAAAAATAAGGCTCACGCAACGATAATAGAGGCAAGTATGGTAGTTTGATAGTATAATTTTTACATTGAATTTTAAAATACACGATACTTATTCGGGGACAATAATTTTGATAATTCAAGGCATTTTATACGTGCTTTTGCTCCTTATTGTATTATAATTGGACTATCAAGACTTGATTTTAATTAAGTCTTCGCCAACACTAAATTAGGTATTTGATTAAAGTAGAAATGCTCTCCTACCTACCGCTCACGGCTGACGTGACAACATCACGTTAATACTATTTTCATTTAGGGTATGCCCATGTCATTCTATTAATTATGATTTTTCTTAAATACTTTACTACTACGTCATTAAGTATGCTCACGGTGGGCATGAGAGCATTCCTCTTGATTGAAGATCAGAGTTCGTAAGCTCTTTCGAAATCATTTCGATTTACAAAATAAGCTCTCACATCTCTCTTCTTCTTCTTCTTATTTTCTCTCTTTTTGTTTTTGTTTTTGTTTTTATTTCAAGGATTTTGAAGTCCGAAAATTATTTAAAAAGTTGAAATTTAAAAAGAGATGGGGGGGAATCAATCTTCTCTAGCAAAATAAGCTTGAATGTAACTATAGAGAGAGAGAGAGAGAGGTTTCCTATTCCTCGTTACTTATTTAAGCAATAATTATTAATTATGGATACTGTATGGAAATAATGGAATGTCACTTTTGACAACTACTCTGATAAAAATTAGTGAATATGTGCCTTTAACAATAAAAGTTTTAGTTGATATTAATTATCAATAAATTCGGAAATTTAAAGGTGCACAAATTAAGCTCTTTCCCCATTTTGATTGCACTTTAAAGAGTTTTATGAATGACATTGATTGATAAATAATTATTGCTTCTGCATAATAATAATAATAATAATATACTCCTACTTTATTCTCTATACATTTATAAATCTAACAATCCTAAATTCATTCACCCTCTAAAAGATTACTATTGGTTATTAGTTATTTCAAACAATAATGATATTCGGTAATAATTTAGAAGTATCCATAATATGTTATTAAATAATTTTTCTTTGTTTAATTTTGATTCCAATTTTAGGTAAAATATTTTTCTGCCTTTATCTCGAGTAACATTTTTATACTAATATAAACTTTGGTGTAAGGGATATTTATTAAGCAAAATCGGTGTAAATAGGTGACATGGAAATTTTATATTTCTGTCCTGCCTATTAAACATATGAGTTTTAATACTCCCTTCCATTTTTCTTTTTCTTTTTTTTTGGGCACGTATTTTCACGCCTTTTGATAACGGGTTTTAAAATAAATTTTTAAAGTTTTTTTTTCTTTTACGAGATACTACGACTCTCGTTTTAAAACTCATCATCAAGAAGCGTGAGAATACGTGCCGAATAAAAAGGGTCATTAAATCAGGGACAGAGGGAGTACAATTATCTATGATCGCAATTATAAATGATGTTTAAAACTTTGAATCTATGGTCAGTAATATGGAGTATTTATGAAGTAAAATTAATTTTGCAATAATAAATGCCAAAAAGATAATTAAAATTATTAGTGATAATGGTCAAAACTAGCTACTAAATTTAACAAAAATGAAATTCTAGTTACCAACTTAAAAACATATAAATTCTAGTCACTTTCAATGTATCGAGACAAAAGTACCCTTAATAACAAATACATAATGGAAAAAATAAAAGAAAAACCTAGAAACTACCCACATAGCTGCTTGATTGGAGAAGACAAACTCTATCCAGCACATAGTTGCTCGTTCGATCCCTCAAGAGCTTCAATCGAGCCAGTCTCGACCGGACTTTATGGGCTCAATCGAATCCACTAGTTAGTTGCTCGATCGAGCAATTTGTTCTTATCCTCAACTTTATTCGAAATAAAGACGCATTGCAAGGAAATTCACGAAGGTGCTTGATCAAGCAAAATGCATGTTCAACCATATATCGAATGTGCTCGATCGAGCAAGTATATACAAAAGTTGATCGATCGACTAACTTCACTATCAACATAACGCAATTACGGTGCTTGATCGTCCGCTTGTATGCTCGATCGAGCATATTCATCAACGAAAGTACACGAAATTGAAAAAATTAAACGGGCATGAATGGTATAGCGCTCGAGTGGAATCTGCATATCTGTTGGTTCACCCGAATCTCCTCTTCTCCGCTGGACGACGACAATGGTGGCGGGAATGGTCGTTACTTGCGAGAACAACGGCTTGATTGCTTTCGGTCGCAATTTAGGGCAGAATGGCCGCCGCAGAATTTCGCCCATTCGGTGAAGACAGCGACTCGATCGACGGCGACTGGGCAACAACGTCGGCGTCTCGATCGACAGCGATGGCAACGGAGGTGAAGGTTGCTGATGAGGGCGGCAGTTCGTAGAGTGGGTAGGTTTTGTGAAATTATTTACGATATGTAATTAATTTTATTATATAGGTATAAAGGGTAATTTCGTCTCAATACATCGAAAGTGGCTATAATTTATATGTTTTTAAGTTTGTGACTAATTTTTAATTTTTATTAAGTAATATGACTATCCTGGATTCTGCCTCTTTAAACTAACCTAGTTATTCTTTAATGATAGAGTTTTTATTTATTCATTATTATTTTAATAAATAACACTGTCATAAAACTTCACCAATTATTCCATGTTTAAGGTATATACATATAGTAGGAAAATACTATTAACATAATTAATTGATGCAAAATCTTAATCTTAGACTTATACTACTATTACGACTGACGATATGCAAAATTATTTTTCCTATAAAGAGTATTTTTTTTATTGTATATGTCATGTATAGTTATTATCAATACAATTATACCACATTCTTTCAAAATAATGTCTTTGGAAAAAGCTTGGCATCTTAATTAGTGGACCATCTAACTTAATTCAATAAACTATATAGGGATTGACAATTTATTTCTACTGATTTTGCAGTACTATATATTTATTTATTTATTGTTGGTATTAGTTTGACTAAGTTTAAATGTTAGGCCGATTATAAATTATACTAGCTATAATTCTTAGGCTGGGTAAGATGCTACCCCTAATTAATCTATTGCAGCTTACAAGGCCCTATATATGTTAGATTTTTGTGAATTTAATATTAATGAAATAAAAAAAATACAAGCAATTATACAAAAACATATGAAGTGAATTTACTCCACTTTTGTACTTGTGCAATAATGTTTATTCCAATTATTAATGAGCTGTCTTATTTAAATTGATGCGAAAAATTATACCGTAAGCTAACACCTGTATATGTTTATATTTTTATACTCCTTCCATTTCACCCAATTTAACACATTTGATTTTGGAATTTTCTGGCACATTTTTCCACGCTTCTTGATAACGGATTTTAAAATTGATTTTTGAAGATTTTTTTCTTTTACAGGATACTATAACTCAATTTTAAAACCCGTCATCAAGAAGCGTGGAAAAATATGCCAGAAAGTCTCAAAAACAAATGTGTCAAATTGGGTGAAATTGAGGTAGTATTAATTAATGTTCGGACATGCTCATTGAATTGTTAATAAAGCTATGGGATTTATGAATCAACTGTGATTTTGTTATCCTTGTTTTTTTTTTCTTCTTATATATTGCTTACAAATTTGCAATGAATAGAACTAAAAATTCATTTAATATTACCTATAAATTTAGACTTATCACCACTCGTAAATAATTAATTATTTTCATAAACAAAAAAATTATGATTATGAAAATTTTCTTAACGTGAAGATGTGAAGATGCAATACGTAAATGTAATAGATTTTTTCGAATAATAATATAAAAAAAAAAGTGAAATTAAAAAAAAAATACTAATATAAAAGGAATATACTAATATTTTTGATATGTCACATGTTGAAGATATATCTTTACCGGAACAAGTCATTATTACATTGCATGAGATGTGATATTGATGTAATTGTAGAAATGCTTCCCTACCCACGGTGGGCACACTTAACGTGCCCACCCCTGATGTGGCAATGTCACGTCAACGATTTTTTCTTTTAGGGTTCATTTTTTTTTAGTATAATTTAGTTTTTTATGGTAAGGTTTATTTTTATAAAATATATTAATTATAATTTTCGTTAAATATAATACCGCCACTTCAGCGGTGGACATATTAAATATGTCCACGGTGGGTAGGGGAGCATTACTCGATGTAATTAATATATTATCATAAGATCATATAGAAATGCTCCCTTACCCACCGTGGGCACACTTAATGTGTCCACCGCTTATGTGACAGTGCCACGTCAGTAATATTTTCCATTTAGGATTCGATTTGTTTTAGTAGGGTTTAGTTTTATTTGGTAGGGTTTAATTTTTATGGTATATTTTAAAATTAATTTTCTTATATGTAATATTGTCACGTCACCCGTGGGCACATTAAGTATACCCACAGTGGGCATTAGAGCATTCCTATAAGATCATAATCTTCATATGCTCACATTTCCAAAAGTGGAAAGCAAAATAGAGGTAAATGGTAAGTGCGATAAAAACACAAATTCCCTTTCTTTTTGTCCTAATTTTATTTTAGTAGTTTTATTATGTACTACCCCCATCCCATTACATTAGTCCTCTTTGCTTTTTGATTGTTCGGCACGCTTTTCCACCGAAACCTAGTACGAGTTTTAAAATATAATTTTGACGTATTCATTTTTTCACGGGGTACTATGAGTGTTATAGTACCCCGTGAAAAAATGAATATGTCAAAATTATATTTTAAAACTCGTACTAGGTTTCGGTGGAAAAGCGTGCCGAACAATCAAAAAGCAAAGAGGACTAATGTAATGGGATGAAGGTAGTATATACAGTAAAGATAAAAAGCCCTAAACATATCGATAAATCCAGCTCTATATTAACTTTAATTACACTAAATATCAATTTGTCCACATTAAAAAAAATCATTTTTAAGTGTCTTATTTGACTTTTATTCCTTTTTTTTTTAAGTTTCATATTTCAGAATTTGATTTCTATTTAAACATTCTATTTCAGAATTTAATGATAAAATATTTATTTTTTTCATTTTACTCCTATAATTAATATTATAAGTACATAAGTTGGTGTTAATAAAATTATAATTTTACACACTGCATCGGTACGTGTAAATTTAACTATGATGGACACTTGTAAAAACATAGAAAGTAAATGTCACTTGATTTTGATTTTGATTTTGATTTTTTGAAGAGAAAGGAAAATAAGAAAAGAGATTTTTTCACGAGTTGAAAATGAGGGTTAAAAGGAAGTCAAAATTTTCACTGCCGTCACACAGAATGGAAAGAGATTTTTCAGTAAGGACAGAGGAAAAAATATAAGAGAGAAAAAGATAAAAAGATTATTAGTGTGTGTAGTGTGTGAGATAGTCAACCGACTTTTTTTTTTTTTTTTTTTTTCTGAGCTCTTCTGCTCGTACATATACATATATATGTGGGCTTCCAACGCTCCACACATAGTATTGCACCTATTATCTCTCCCTCTCTCTCTCATCAATTGTTGTTTTCTTCTTCAGTTTCTCTCTCTTTCTGAGCCCAAAAATACAAAAACCTTTTTAACAACTGATAACCTTTTTTCTCTCTCCATCTCTCTTTTGTTTTTCAGCTTTTGTTGGACATGAGAGGTAGCTTTTTGGAAGTCAAGCATGCAGATATTGGGATTACTCTGAAAACCTTCCTCCAACTCTAACTAGGTTTTTCTTGATTTTTTTTCTTTCTTTTAAAAAAAAAATTTGTTTCTTGGACTGGATGTTTGTAAAGATTGAGTTTTTATTGAGGGAGAGAGGAGGGTTCTTGAAATAGGGGAGGGGAGAGAGGGATAGAGAAGGAAGAGCTAAGCAGCAAAAACACTCTTCAAGGGTTTTTCTTTGCTTGCCTTCTTTCTCTTTCTTTCTCTCACTAATTACAGTAGAGAGAGAGAGAGGCAGCAGGAGACATTTGGATTTGGGCCTTGCGTCTCTTCTACCTCTCTTTTATTTTTATTTTTTCTTTACATTTTTTTTGTAACGTTTGTTGAAAAAAAAGTACTCGCGAAGTTGCCATTTACTGTAGTAGTATTTCACTCTCTCTCTTCACTCCATTGTTAAGTGCAATAATTCTGGGAGTGCAGCTTTGACTATTTGGGGATAATAAAATATAAAAAGGGAAAATTCCTCCATATATAGATTGAGTCATTAAGGGGAAGGTGAGAGAGAGAAAAATCTCGCAGAGGGATTTGTATTTCATGAATTTTGGGGATTTTCTAGATAACAATTCTTGTAGTGGCGGCGGTTCAAGAATTGTTGCAGCAGATATACCTTACAGTACCAATACTACCAACGCCGCCCCCGCCGCCGCCATGCCCGCCGGTGCAATAGCCCAGACGCGTTTCCTCTCTCAGTCTCTCTCCTCCAAGCCCATGTTCAACTCTCCCGGCCTCTCTCTCGCTCTCGTAAGATTACTCTCTCTCTCTCTCTCGCTAGAAGTATGTGTGTTGTGATTTTTGCTGAGTTTTGGTTTCTCTCTCTCTGTGTGTTTGTGTGAAGCAAACGAGCATGGAGGGGCAAGGGGAGATGGCGAGAATGGCGGAGAACAACGAGATGAGCAACGTAAATGGGAGAAGGAGCAGAGATGAAGAGCACGAGAGCAGATCTGGGAGTGACAACATGGACGGCGCCTCCGGCGACGATCTCGACGCCGCCGACAAACCGCCGAGGAAGAAGCGCTACCACCGACACACTCCCCAGCAAATCCAAGAACTCGAGTCGTACGCCTTCTTTTAACTCTCTTTCTCTCTCTCAAGAAATTAAACCCTCTTTTGTTTTTTTTGTTTTGATTCGTGGTTGATTTTTGGTGTTTGTTTAGGCTGTTCAAGGAGTGCCCTCACCCCGATGAAAAGCAAAGGTTGGAGCTTAGCAAACGCCTTTCTTTGGAAACAAGACAAGTCAAATTCTGGTTCCAGAATCGAAGAACTCAGATGAAGGTTTTCTTTCCTTTCTCTCTCTTTCTGTGTGTGTGTGTGTGTTTTGGAGAGAGAGAGAGAGAGAGAGAGAGATTTGAGGTGTTAATTTGTGCTTGTTGATGGCGGCCGCAGACGCAGCTGGAGCGGCACGAGAACTCGATTCTCCGGCAAGAGAACGACAAGCTCCGGGCGGAGAACATGTCGATAAGGGAGGCGATGAGGAACCCCATCTGCACCAACTGCGGCGGCCCCGCCGTCATCGGCGACATCTCCCTCGAGGAGCAGCACCTCAGGATCGAGAACGCCCGCCTCAAGGACGAGCTCGACCGCGTCTGCGCCCTCGCCGGGAAGTTCCTCGGCCGCCCCATCTCCTCCATGCCCAACTCCAGCCTCGAGCTCGGCGTTGGAAACAATGGCTACAGCCTCAGCTCCGTCGCCGCCACAATGCCTCTCATCCCTTCCGACTTCGGCGTCGCCCCGTTGCCAGCGGTCCAGCCGAAGACGAACATGACCGTAAACCCCATGGAGAGATCGATGTATCTGGAGCTGGCATTGGCCGCCATGGATGAGCTGGTGAAGATGGCTCAGAGCGAGGAGCCCCTCTGGGTTAGGAATTCCGAAGGTGGGAAAGAAATGCTTAATCAAGACGAGTATATGAGATCTTCCTCTCCCTGCATCGGAATCAAGCCTAATGGCTTCGTTACCGAAGCTTCTAGAGAAACCGGCATGGTCATCATCAACAGCTTAGCTCTCGTCGAAACCTTGATGGATTCGGTTAGTGCCAAAAAATAAAACCCAAATTAAAAAATCGAATCTTTAGCTCGAATTCATGTTTCTTGATCGATTTTACTGAGGCCCAGATTGAATTTTTGCTTTGACAGAACAAATGGGCAGAGATGTTTCCTTGCATCATTGCAAGAACTTCAACTACAGATGTGATTTCCAGTGGCATGGGTGGAACAAGAAATGGTGCTCTTCAACTGGTAATTAATTAATTCATTAATTAATTAGTTAATAATCACTTATTTCACCAAATATCACTTGTGAAAATTGTAAAAATTGAATCTTGTTGTTGAATTAGATGAATGCTGCTCTTCAAGTTCTATCACCATTAGTCCCGGTGAGGGAGGTTAATTTCCTCAGATTCTGCAAGCAGCACGCGGAGGGAGTGTGGGCCGTAGTTGACGTGTCGGTGGAGACGATCCGAGAACCTCACGGAGGGACTCCGTTTCCGATTTGCCGGAGGCTGCCCTCCGGCTGCCTGGTGCAAGATATGCCTAATGGCTATTCCAAGGTAATACAATTATTATGTTGCCTTGTTACTTATTGCACAACTCCATACATTGTCTTTTCTTTTTTTACTTTTTTTCTTTTTTTTTGGTTTCTGCACATTTATTGATTCCATCCCTCCACCTCCCTTTTGTGTTAAATTGAGTTTGTTGGAGCAACTGCACCACTTTAGAACTTAGTAATTGAGTACACTTAATTGTGAACACCACACCTACGCACACACTCACATTTTTCTTGAATTGAATCTAGAAATTTAGTGTTTTGTTTGTTCATGATTCAAGAAAATGAAATAGCTTAAGCAAGAAAATGAACCTTCCTAAAGTGTAGAATAATTAACGGTGGACAAGATTCCCTTTTTTTGCCACAAACCTATATTTTAAGAAATTGAGAGGTTTCTTGAGATTAGGCTAATAATATGATATTGAAATGATATAATTGAGGCAGTCGAGGCCTTAAAATAATGGATGGAAGCCTCTATTACTCCTATTTTTACTCCTTGGGACACATTAATTTCATATGATTTAGTACTATTAAATTCAAACTTTGGTTGAATAAAACTAAGCATTTGATGTTTCTATTCCGATTTCAGATGCTGTCTCGATAATAATTTTAATTATTTAATTATTAAATAGTAATTCATACGACTGTATATTGCCTGGTTCCAGCCTCATCATCATTTTTCTCTACTCAAAATCAAAATGACTATAGTTTAATTAGTCAAATCCCAAGAAAGACTGCAGCCTAATATTTTGTTGTGTCACGTGACATGCAGCATCTACTCCTCGTGCCACCAAATCTTGCAGAATTTTGTGTTGCTTGTATTTCGTATGCTATGCTTGTATTATTTGTCTCTAAATTATTGTACCCTTTAACCACTATTGCATAAATAATTTTTGTGGGGTTGCATTTTTTTTTTGTATACATGGGGGCCTTTCAACTTTCTTATGCTCGTCACATAAAGTGTAATCTTGATTCGTATATGGGAAAAAAAAAATGTTAGGTTACTTGGGTGGAGCACATCGAGTACGACGAGAGCGTCGTCCACCACCTCTACCGGCCCCTTGTCGGCTCCGGCATGGGGTTCGGCGCCCAACGGTGGGTTGCCACCCTCCAACGCCAGTGTGAGTGCCTCGCTATCCTCATGTCCTCCACCGTGCCCCCTCGAGATCACTCTGGTGCGGAATCGAATCGAGCATTTCGTTTTTATTATGTAATGCGGTGATTTTTCGTTTTTTTTTTTTTTTTTGATGATGGTTGTGGTTTTGACACACGACAGCGGCAATCACGGCGGGCGGGCGCCGGAGCATGCTGAAGCTGGCGCAGCGGATGACGAACAACTTCTGCGCGGGCGTGTGCGCCTCATCGGTGCACAAGTGGAACAAGCTGCGCACGGAGAATGTGGACGAGGACGTCCAGGTGATGACGCGGAAGAGCGTGGATGACCCGGGGGAGCCCCCGGGGATCGTGCTGAGCGCCGCGACCTCCGTGTGGCTCCCCGTGTCGCCGCAGAGGCTCTTCGACTTCCTCCGCGACGAGCGGCTGAGGAGCGAGTGGGACATACTCTCCAACGGCGGGCCCATGCAGGAGATGGCCCACATTGCCAAGGGCCAAGACCACGGCAACTGCGTCTCCCTCCTACGTGCTAGCGTAAGTCTTTCTTTCATAGTAGTAGTAGTACTATTTAAATTTTAATTAAAAATAGATGGAATGACGCATGTGCCCATGGGATCTTGGGGAATCAGGAGTTTGTGCTTTCTAGGAAAGGGTATGATTAACTGGGGTCAATTTCGGAATTTGGAATTATCCGAAAGGACAACTTTATCCAAATGGGGTGTCCTATTTTCTGCCTCTAATTAAAAAAGTTAATAAAAGTCAAAATCATTGACTTTTCAACAGTATTAGTCAGCTACTAGTTCTGACGTCACGGTTTCCTCGATGGGTCAATTTAGTTGGGTTGACTAAGCTTTAGCCCTTGGCTTGGCCGAGGCGTAATCTGAGCAGGGTTATTTTGGTAATTTTGCAGGCGGTGAACTCGAACCAGAGCAGCATGCTCATACTGCAGGAAACCTGCATCGACTCGGCCGGTTCGCTTGTGGTGTACGCGCCCGTTGACATCCCAGCCATGCACGTGGTGATGAACGGTGGGGATTCGGCCTACGTGGCGCTGCTGCCCTCGGGATTCGCGATTGTCCCTGATGGGCCGGGCTCGGGAGGGTCCAACAGTAATGGGCCGGGGCAGCGGGTTGGCGGGTCGCTGCTGACGGTGGCGTTTCAGATTCTGGTTAACAGCCTTCCGACGGCGAAGTTAACGGTGGAATCGGTGGAGACCGTTAACAATCTGATTTCTTGTACGGTGCAGAAAATTAAGGCTGCGCTTCAGTGTGAGAGCTGATTTTTTTTTAATTTCCTTTTTTTATGATTTTTTTTTTCTTTTTTTTGTGTGGGTGCATTTAATTTAAATGTGCCGGAGTTTTTTTTTTTTTTTTTTTTTGAGTGACGTATGCATAGGGTGGGGAAGGAAATTAAGTAGTGTTTGAGGGTTTGATTGTAATTTTGAAAATTGTTTTTGTTTTTCAACTTGACTCGAAATTGAGGGGATGAGTCAAGAACGAACCGTTGCTCGCGAAATCCCTCTGCGTGGTGGTGGGCGGCGGTGGTGGTTCGGGTATTGACTCGGATGTAATACCCTTGAGTTTGTGTGAAATGGACGTTTCCGTTTTTTTTGGTGATTTTAATAGTAACAATTTATTTGCATTATTTCGATGATTTTTTCTTTTTCTTTTTAAGGCGGTGATTTTTTGTTTTTTAGGTGAATTCGTTCATATCTGTTTCTCTTTCCGTCTTATAAATTCTTATAAACATTCTTATGATTTTTAAAGATTAAACAATATAGTCATTTTGTGACGTACTAAAAGTTGAGAGATTTTTTTTGCGCTACACTCCTCTCACATATACCAAAATAATACTCACTATGTTCTAAATTATTTGTTTTATATTTTAAATATATGTGAGATATAAAATAATAAAATTGGACAATTAATTTGAGATGGAAGTAGTATGAATATATTATTAAAATAATAATATGTGAGGGGTAGTATAGTACTCCCCTCCATCTCAGTAATATTTATACGTTTTATTATTTTATACTTTACATATATTCAGAAAATGTTTCAGTATTACTGAGACAGATGGACTATACCAATACTTATAAAAAAGATATTTGTTTGTAAATACATCAATTTGTATGGTAGTTTAATATTTAACATGAAACTTAGCCTGATGATGCATCAATTAACTACTCTCTGTCTCGTTGGTTTTGTCCTGTTTCTTTTGGGCTCAGAACTTAAGGATGGAGTGTTTAGGGTGTTTAAGGTGTTTCTTAAGAAAAGTAGATAAATGATTAAAGCCATCATTTAATAAATTAAATATAAATTTATATTTAAATTATATTTTTTATGTTAATTAATATTCGTACTGTAAAATAGTAAATATTTTATTATTATTTTTTATTTTTTATTTGGTTGCGGAACAAAATTATAGAGAAAGGCCAATATCGAAAAATTTCTAAGTAAATTGAAATCCAACATAAGCCCAATTAAAATGAACAAACAACTTAAGAAAAAAAAAATCAATCATGATATATGAACAAGTACAGCTGGGATTATGATTAAACTATCTACATTATTTGAACATAAGATTCCCACCATTATTCAAAAACTAATTAAAGAGGGAAATTCTATACACATGGTTCTCCCTCTTTAAATCCATCAACATTCCACCCCCCATAAACCCAGAATCAGTCTGCTGTTCAGCAAAAAAAAAAAAAAAAAAAAAAAAAGAAGAAGAAGAAGAAGAAGAGAAATAGATGAGCAGGCCGGCGAAGAATCTGTCGATGAATGATAGGAATCTTATCATCCAGTTCATTCTCACAACTTCAGATAATGGAAAGGCAAGGAGAGGTGCAATCTCAGAATCTGCTCAAACTTGGAAGGTGTCTACAAGGTGTGTTTCTCGGTTGTGGGCTGCAGCAAGAAAACAGAGAGATGAAGGTAAGCCTTTACACAGTTAAGTAGATGCAAAAATAGGAAAAAATGGGTAAAGCACGAACCTGATTTTGAAAAAATCAAAAGTATGGATTTAAGTGACAGAACCAGTTTAAGAAAGATGGAAACTGCATTAAAGAAGATGGAAAACCACTCAACATCAGTAGAAGCACTTTGTGTAGATGGCATCAAAAAAGGATTCTTTTATCCCACACTAATGCAATGAAACCCTACCTAACTACGGATAATAAGTTTTTGAGAATCAGAGTCTCTAGAATCATTAGAACTAGATAGAATTCTGAAGAGGCTCAGATTCCAGAGTATGCACAATGTAGTGCACATAGATGAGAAATGGTTGTATCATTTTGTGGTTATGAATTGTAAGATGTTTTTGGACTCAGATAATGCATCATTTAACAGCATGATTCAGAACACAACTTCACATTGGACATACCACAGCAAGAAAAATCCCAACACACCAAGGCAGCTAACCATCAACTACAGTACAAAATATAAATGCATAACTCAATTAATCATGAACATCCCAATAATCACAACAATTAATCATGAATTCCATCCCCCAAAAAATGCATAGAGAGATTGAATTAATCGATGCCCCTAGACCAAAATCAGGCTGAAACAGATTAATCATCAATATCACAAAAAGCAGATGCCCATAATTTTGAATCAATCGATAGCCCTTATCGAGTTTTAGTCTTCCTCAGATGAGGAGGACACCTCCAATCCCATTTCTTTGAAATGGATCTTCGTCTCCCTCTCCGCCTGAGCCCACTCTTCGGTAGTAGGGTAGAAGGGAAGCCACCATGGGAGCCAATCGGGCCAATTTTGAGGGAGTCCCCTCACAATTGCAGGAGAGGGACTCAGCGGAGGGGCAATCGCCGGAGGAGGGCTCGGCAAAGAAGGCAATGGAGGATTACTCGGAAGTTGTGTCAGTTAGACCTACCTACGGTTCAAGGCTCGGCGGTTTAGGGTTATGCCTGCCGGGCCCCGGTTCGAAAACCTCCGACCCTAGCCTGAACCGCGGGTAGGGATGCTGGTTCTGGGCCGGGCTTTGAGCCCGCCAGTTCCAGGCCGGTTAAAAACCGGCAGGCTCGGGCTTAGACATACGGACCGCGAGAAGGGGCTGGGCAGCGCGACCGCGCGCCGGGTCGCGCAGGCCAACACAAATTTCGTGCATAGACGCGCGACCGGACCCCTTCTCTGAAGCGGCCGTGCTGCCATATCCGTCCTTGCTGGCTCTCATTTCTTTTTCGACCCGTTCTTCCTCGTTCGAGCTCCAATTCACCTAAAATTCATAACTTCCATTCTAATTTGACGTGTAAAAACCATGTTTGATCAAAAGGAGTTTGTATTAATAATGTGAAAAAATTACAACTTATCACTTGTGTAGTCTTCTAATTCTTCTACCTTACAAAGTTACAATTACATAAACATTTTTTCTTCACAACAACACTAATTACTCTATTTTACATTTGAAAAGAGGAAAAATATAACAATAAAAGACTTGAGCTCAATTTAATTTCTAAAATTGAGTTGCCTACGTATCCTCATAGTTATAGAGGAATCAAAGTCGACGTAGTTCTTTTTACAATACCACGCTTCCTACTCCGCACCCGATGCCAATCGATCCGTCTCGGTGAAGGCTTCATCTTCGCTCTCATTCCGATCATCCAATTCCGGTTCTTGAGCTCTAAGGTCAGCCTTACACCAATCATCAAGCAACATGGTAGCTTCAATATTTGCCGGCTTCATGGTTGATCTTCTTTGATCTAGCATAAGACCTCTGGTGCTAAAGGCTTGTTCAACGGATACGGTGGATGCCGGGACGGAAAATAACTCCTTCGCCATGATGGAGAGTATCGGGTACTCTTCTTTCTTCGACCACCACTTCAACACATCGATCGATGGACCACTATCTTCAACACCAAAGACAAAACGAGTTTGCAAAAACATATCCAATACCTTGACCCCTTGGAAGTTCATAGGTACTATTTTGGTACATTCCTTGCATTTGTTGAACTAAAGGATCTAATGAGTTCATAGCAAAGGGAAAATCAAATGAAGACATTATAGAAGAAGAAGGGATATTGGTGTTGTTATCCTCATTAGTACCATTACTTCATTCTATGTTCTTAAAAAAGATCACTCAAAGTCCTATGTAGATCATCCTTGATTTGTTGCACATTAGGAAGATCAAAAATATTTGTTCACCATCAATTACAACACCACTAAAGTCCATTTGCAAAAAAGCATCATAATAAATCTCAAGCATTTGACAAACACCATCATATCTCCATTTAGGATCCAAACATTTAGCAAGCAAGAAAACTTCCGGAATCTCCCTAAAATACTTTAGCCACTTTTGAACCATAAAAATAAATCATACCTTGCAAGTTTGGCCTACTAAAACAAGCCTTAAAAGTTTGGAGAATTAATTCTGGGAGTCTGGGAGATGTACTAACTACTAACCCGCTAACTACTAACTTTACCCGATAAAAAAAAAAAACAAGTCTTAAAAGACATGGCAATATACATGCAATGCTCAAACACTTTAACGGAGAAGTACAATAATAAACACCCGATAATTGTTTAGTAGCCATATGGAAAACTTTTAATAATCCATATAAATCCATACATGCATCCCAATGACTCTCATTAAGAAGTAATTGAAATGATGAAAACTCTTTTCTAAAAAAATCACATAAATGACCCCTATACTCTATGTTACTACTATCTCCATCCCATTATATTAAAGCTTATTTGACTTGCACAGAAACCAATGAATGGAAAGATATATGGCTATAATCAATTCTGAGGAGAGAGATTTAATTGTAGCCAAGTATTTTTGCCATTTTAGGAAAGAGCTCTAATATAATGGGACGGACCAAAACGGAAATAAGCTCTAATATAATGGGATGGAGGTAGTATTAAGCATCTCATAAGTAGAATTCCAACGATGAGATACATCTTGTTTGAAACACGTATAAACAAGACCCTTTGTACGACAATATTTTTGCCATTTTTCCCCAAAGTTTTTTATTTATGCAAATATTTAACGGCATTTCTAATAGGAACAATTGACTCTTGAAAAATTCCAAGCGCATCTTGGACACATAAATTCAAAATATGACAAATGCATCTAGAATGAAAGTATTTTCGCCGTTGCATTATCAAAACCAACCGAAAAAACCTTATTAATCAAACAATATTCATTTAAAATGGTGATAATAATCAAAGCAATATTTTGAGTCGTGTGAGGCTCTTCAAACTCCCTAAATGCAATCAAACGTTTTTGTAAAATCCATTTTGCATCAATCCAATGACAAGTAATTCCCATATAACTATTTTTATTATATGCATCGGTCCAAACATCGGCGCAAATAGAAACTTTATGACCCAAACGAAGTAAATATTTCATCAAATCTTGTTTTTTTTCCATGTATCGTCGCCTAATCCTCTTAAGCATTTGAGTTCTAACAACTTTGCTAGCATGGGGACCTAGTCCATCTCTATAGGATGCTTCATACGTTATTCTATCGGCATAATTAAAAGGTTGTTTCTCCATAGCATAATATCTAGCACATGCATCTTCGTATCGAGCTTTATCAAATTAAATAAAGAAGGCGTACCCGTCTCCGAAGATGAAGTGGTACCTCGAATTTGAGTCTGAGAAGTAGAGATTCCCCACTCACTCGGATGCGTGCTCTCCATGTGCCTAGTCATGGTGTCATAGCCTTCCCTTTCGATCCATTTGTAAAAGGTTGGACAATAGTTGCAATACGCAAGGTATCTCTTTCGACCATCAGCTAGAGGAGGTTGGCCTTTGATCTCCGGAGCCAACACTTTTCACCCACGATCTTGCCCTTGCCCTTGTTTCCTTTGGAAGACATTGTGTATGTGTGTGTAGTTATGAAAGTGAGAGTGAGTGTGTGCAAAATGTGAGAGTGAAAGCTTGAATAAATATAGTGAAATGCTCTTGCAAAATGAGTTAGAATGAGAGTAAAGATTGAGAGAGAATGATAGATTTTTGGTGAACTGGAGTTTGAATAAGAGTAATATAGATAGTTGAGAGTGTAGAACGAGGTTAGGAGTGGTGTTGGAGGGTTGGGGGTGGGGAAGGGATGGTGTCCAACGGCTCCTAGCCGTTGGCAAGAAGCCAAAGTTACTGCCCTCCCCTGTTTTCGCTGCTGCAGGCCAGTTTCAGCCGTTGGGCCCGGCCCAGCCCGGCTGTCCCAACGGCTACTTTTGGCCCGGCGGTTCAAGGCGAAGCCCGACGGGCCGTCCTGTCGGTTAACTGACAGTTTTGCGGTCTGACATTACTCGACCCGAGCCCGGCCCCTCGTCTTCGGTCCCGGTTCCGGTTTGGGCCCGTTGACCAGCGGGCCCGGGCTAAACCCGTTGACTTTGGGCTGGGCTAGGGCCAAACCCACTGGGCCTCAAAGCCCAGGCACCTCTAGTGTCGGTGGAAGTCCGAATTTATCGGGATTACAGAGATTCCCGTACCTCGACGGAGTAATCGAGATGGGTGGGGGTCTGGGAGGAGGTGGAGAGTTGGGAGGGCCGTTGTCGGTCCACCAATCACCGCCTGCGAACCCGCCACTCGGATGCGCCTCTGCGTTGGATGGCCGGCATCGAGAGTGACTACTCTTCGCCGACCTCTTTATGCTGGGCTTCGTCATCGCGGTGGGGGGCGGCGGATAGTATCCTATTAGTCGGGGCTACTCTCCGGCGACGGCTCTTTGTCCATATGGAGAGAGAAAGTCGGCGAAGGTGTCTAGGGTTTACAGGCGGTGAGAGATCGATTCAGATCTAGGGTTTGCAGGCTGTGAAGAGTTGGGAGAGATAGAGAAATAATTTGAGGAGAAATAAAATTTCCCATTTTTTTGAGGAGTATGTGATGTTTTTTTTTTTTTTTGGTTGGTTTTAATTAAGGGAATATTAGTGGGAAATTATAATGTGTTAATGACCCCTTATTTAGTCTAATTATTTCCTTTTATGGAAACAAGACAAAGTGGGTGAGACGCCCCGAAAAGGAAAGCAAGACGAAGTCAACGAAACGGAGGGAGTATTAGTTTGATTTTTAATGAGTTTGAAAATGACCCAAATTAAAGCTGGTATGGAGTATGGACGTCAAAATTGCCTATTTAAACAAATTGTCCAACCGAAAAACCGACAATATTTATTTATAATATAAACTACTAAAACAATTAAAATATATATATTCATCTTTTGATTTGTATCTATTTCTCACTTATTTAATTATATTTTATCATTTTTTAAAAGTTGCCACCTAAGTACGTCAACTAAAATTGAGCTCGTCAATTTCGATTCTAACCAAAAATATTGGCCATGTCCAAAATCAAATTGATCGTAAAATGATGTATTATATAATCTAAAATTTAAATTTATACTCAAAATGAAACTATCAATCAAAGTTGTATTTACGGACAAAAAATCCAAAAGAAATTTCGAGGGTGCATTGAATGAGGAAAGGGGAGAGTTTGTTAGGGAGCAGCATTAAATGAATGGCTTCATTTAATATCTACTCTCATTTTCAATGCTCCCGAGTCTCTCGTGCAACTCTCGTGCTTCTTTCTTACCCCCTAATTCTTTTTTAGTGATCATCTACGGATCCACGCCAATTTTTAAATTTTATTTCACCGCAAATTTAGTTTTCTTGTAAAGTCATTTCATTAGGTTTTTTTGTAATTTTGATTGTCTTTATATTTATGGAGGAAAAAGTCGCTATCTCTAGCTATCAAAGCCGGAAATTTCTATGGCGATTTGTATGAAGAAATCATGTCAATGTTAAATAATATGAAAGCAAGAAAGTAAATTGAAGGAGAAATAGGTGTGATAGAAAATTGGCCTTTTTATGTGTGTGAAAAAAAAAAATCCTCCAATTTGTTCATATATTTTGGAGGTTTCCTTTTCTAATTAATCTCTATTCACATTCTCTCATTGTCATTTCATCGAACAGATGGTATGGTAGTAGTCGAATATGAGGAGGGAGGGAGGGAGGGACCATTAATTATTTCTAAGCTTTTTTCACACACTCACTGTGTGTACTATTTCGCCATCTTCTGTGTGTGAACTGTGTGACCTTATTACTTCAACTATCAATCAATCAAACACTTCAATAATGGATTGGGTGTTTTCACATTGTAGACATGAAAATATGGATTGGGTCAATTTTATTTTGAGAAATTATTTCCTGGATACTTGTCGAATTATACTAGCATTCATGCATGTTACGTAAGTATAATTCCTTTTTTTTTTTTTCTTTTTTTTTTTCTAGATTATAAAAAAACAGAAGATTTAGATATGTTCTTAGTTCTCACCCTACGTTTTGTTTTCATATTGATCCAATCGTCTCTCTATATATACATAATATAATATCAGAAATGCTCTTCTATCTATCGTGGACACACTTAATGTGTTACGAACGTTACGGCAGATATGACAATGTCACGTCAATAAATTTTTTTATTTGGGGTTTAGTTTATTTTAACTGAGTCGAGATTTTTTTTTTCGGTATAACTTATTTTAGAGTATATATTTACAATGATTTTTTTAACTATATCAGCATCATGTCCATCGTTGGCATATTAAATATGTTATGGGTGAACTTGATAAATTTACACGACAAACCTAGCAGCTCAAAAAACATTAAAAAAAAATATTGTAATCCTTCACAAAAATTAAGAAAAATATTTTAACCATATCTAGACCCTTTTTTTTTTAAATCAAAAATATCTTTATATCGTTGAAAAGGTAATCAATAGGATAGGAAAAGAAAAGTCATGTGGCAACTTTAATTAATAGTAAAAGGGTCTTAATGTTCTCATACATGAAAGTTACAGCACAAGATTGAATTTATTGGATCAATGCTTTCATTATCAAATTGGAATTTTTCAAAATATGAATAAAAATCCAAGTCTCAAGAGAAGACTTATTTGCTGTTTTTCATATATTTTGGTATATAAAAGGTCAAATTTGGACAGTTTTTGTACTTCATCGAGCCATGAGACTCATGCAAAAATGCGACGGTTCAAATGTAATGACTTAAATTTTTCTTGGTTTTTTTATAATAATTCATCTTTATTTTAAATTAGTTTATGTTATGAAAATCAACACAATTGATATGAAACAAGAAAAACATACAAATTGTTTATCCAATTCGTCACGAAATGACTACATCTGAGGACACTGCCAAGTCAGGAATTTTCACTAATATTTTTGAATACTGATTACAAATAAAAACTGTTCCTAAATCTATTAGGGTCACCGGGGCCGGGCTTTTGTATATTGTCCATTCATGCTCTATTTATGTTGCATGGGTGCGAGGATGCGGGTGCGTGTGCGGGGGTGATACGATTCGGATACGGGGATATGGATTTTTAAAAAATTTAGGGTGTGATTCGTTAATGATATGTCTATATATTTATATTTTATTATATATATCACCAATTTTATAAAAATAAAATTCATAAATTAAATACTACATTATAAATGTCAATTAAAATAAAAATTTCAATCAAACCCTATAAATTAAATACTATATATTGGTTTTGTAGTGAAATTAAATTTTATGGCAATATAAATAAAAAAAAATATAATAAAAACCCAAAATATAAATTATTTAAAAAAATCTGATTCTTGAGGCAGACGCACCCGATACACGTATTCTATTTATTTTTTATTCTTAGAATTCACCAGGTGGCATATCCAGTACGTATCCCACGCGAATCGCACCCGCACGTGTATCCGGTGCGGATGCGATACTGTAATATGATATTTTTAATGAATCCGTATATTATAGTGTTCCATACACCAAACAGTTAATAAGCTAGAATAAAAGTCCATTCCAAAAATTGTTGGTTGAGGGTCCTAATAATTCCCATAATCTGAATCGAAACTTTATAAATTATTAAATTTATTGCTTGGGAATCATGCAGCCGACACCTAATATCTCCAATCTTGAGGAATTGAAACAATTATATTCGTGTTGTCTTCATATTATGAATAATACGACGGATTCGAATTTTTCAGATTCCGATTTTCGTATAGGGTCATGAACTTTTTATTTAGTTGCATTTATGAATTAAAAAAATAATAATAAAGGAAAAAAAAACCTAGAAATTGCTATGTCAAATGTTTACTAGTGGGCCGGAGAAAGTAATGGGCGATATGGATCTCTTTCCAACCCATCACATGCAAGTGAGGCCCACTTGATTACCAAGTCCATCATGGGGCCCACGCCCATGCAAGTAAAAACAAAATCTAACCCATCATTTTCCAATCTTCTGTTCAGGAAATGAAAAAAAATAAAATGAATAATTGGATAAATTTAAATAATTTGATGATGGATTGGACAACTTTTGAGCTTGTTTGCATTGTGTAATCACTCAAATCATTCAATCTTTTACCAAGATAAGATTTAGTTAGACTTTACAATAAGGACATTCAATAGACGTAGTTTGGTTTGAAATCAAACTTTTAAGGTGTGAAAAAGGGATTATTGGAAGATGAAAGAGAGAGAGAGGTGGAGGTGCAAAGTGAAAATTTGTCCCTATTCAAGAAAGAGAAAGAGAGAAGTGTTTTAAGAGGAGAAGGGAATTATTAATATAGGTATTATCTTGGAAAGTAGGGGGCACAAAAGAGTAGGACAATTAAAGAGCAACCCAAATATCAAATCTAGGTAGCATTAAATTCTATTAATTTAAGTGGACCATTTGAGTTAATCTTTTTTTTTTCCAAGTAGGGTGTTTTTGGGAAATTTGGGAGTCAAGTAAGAAATTGGAGAGTTGATGGTTGATATACTATTACTTTTGGGTGGGGTCTTGGAATTAATCTATACCCTATTATAAAAGTGTATTATTTTACAAATTTTAATTTGCCTTTTATGTCCTTAATATATAATTTAATTTAAGGTTAATAATGTAATTTGAAGATATAATAAATAACGAGAAATGCTCCCCTACCTATGGTGGGCACACTTAATGTGCCCATCGGTGATGTGGCAGTATCACGTCTGCAATTTTTCCTTTTAGGGTTTAGTTTTTTATGTTAGGGTTGAATTATTTTTGGTAGGTTTTTATTAATTTCCTTATATATTCCAATGTCACGTCATTCGTGGGCACATTAAGCATGTCCACGATGGGTATTGGAGCATTACTCTATAAATAACATTGGATTCTTTTGTAATAGATACCTCTTATTAATTTTCTATATTACGGTAGTATAATAAATAATTAATCCTCTCCAAATTACACTCTTACCTTAATTACTTCTACAATAAGGATAGGTAGCTATGCCATATTTCGTAAAGAAGGCTCTTTACAATCCTAAAAATAAAATTTTAATGTATACATATAACTATAGTCAACATTAATAAATAAAAATTGGAGTTCAAAAATTTTATACCCTAATTTTAAATTTATTGACCATATTTTAACCGATAAAATTAAAATTAAATTAAAAAAAATTATAATTGTAAAAAAAATTAAACTAAATTATAACATACTGAAATTGAAAAAAAACATACAAATTATAAAAAAAAATGAATTTGAGAAACGATTGATACATAAATTAAAAACCATATCTATAAATCTTAGATGGATCAGAAAGTGTCTTTCTTATTAAAATGTACCAAAATATATCATCAACTTAATTAGTTGTATAGCTAAATAGTTTTTTTTAAAATTTTAATTTTCCAATTTTAAAATTATTCTAATAAAATCTTACAAGATTTATAATTTTAACAAATTTTTTTTATCAATGGACAAACTTATGTCTAAAATCAAAGAGAAGAACAATCGAGCGTTCTCAAACGCGTTCTCAAACTAATTAAATTAAACTAATTAAATTATAACATTATTGAATGAAATTTCAACATTATATGTAGAAAACTTTGAGCATATATCATCAATGCATTATGTTAACCGTTTAAGATATAACAAATTCTTAAAAGACTTGTAATTTTAACAAGCATTAATTCACAAGGCCAAATGATTTTACATATTATAGAGGTTTGAGTTTTTAAAATTCAATTAAAATACGTTTTATAAATAGAAAGGAAAATGGGGTTGTTGCTGATGAGAGAATGGATAAACTCATACCTCACGGGTGCTTGGTATTATGGAATGGAATGCATTAGAAATTGATAATGAGATTAATAATGGAATGAACGTAAGAATGAATACTTGATCTATACTTGGTATGAAGAAGAAATAAGAAAGGAATTTATTCTTTTCTTTTTTACAGTGTATGTGTGTTCTAAAATTAAAACTATATTATTTAATCTATAAAATCTCTGATTTCCGTGGTTAGAGAGAAAATGTATGAAGAGAAGAAGTGATAACAAAAAACAAAAAAAAAACTAGAGAGATAAAGTGATGAGATAAAAAATAAAAAAATAGGTTGAGAAAGTGATGAGAAAGAAAAAAATTTAGATAAAAAATGTGACAAGAGAAAAAGGTATGTTGAAAAAAGAAAGTGACGAGACAAAAATATTTTAGAAAGAGAAAAAATTTAGATGTGGAAAATTTAAAGGAAAGAGAGAAGTTCTAGAGAGAGAGAGAGAGTTATGAGACAGAGAATTTTTGAAGAAAGAAATCGATGAGAGAGAAAGTGATAAAAGATGAAATTTCTATAGTCTGAAAATCATGAAATATGATAGTTTTAGAAAGAAAAAAATAGTGATGAGAGAGAAAAAATTTAGTGATAGAAGGTGATGAAAGTGAAAATTTCGAGAGAGAGGAAATCATGAAAGAGATGAAATGATGAGGGGAAAAAAATAGAGAGACATAGTAGCAAAAAGATTTAGAGAAAGAAATTAGTGAAAGAAAAAAAATTAGAAAGAAATTTTAGAGAGATGTGAAAGTTTTTTAGAGAATTATATGTGTATAAATAAAAACAAATAATATGGTTAAATAACAAAATAATAAAATATAGATAGAAGAAATAAATAGTACCATGAGGCATGAATGGACACTCTATTCTAAATGATGATTCCCATCAAAAATCATATACTAAACCAATGAACATAAGCACCTCCTAAGAACAAGGATCAGAAGATAAATTACTTTCAAACCAATAAAGTGAAACAAGAAAATATTTAATTGTCATAATTTTAGTGTTTCAAATATGTCCAAAATTTACCAGTAGGTTTTTTTTTTCCCATCCTTTTCTTAGGACTTAGTATAATCTTTTAATTGTTAACTACTGTTCATTAATTAAAATAGAATTTACTCCTGGACTAACATATCTGAATTTATTATGAATACAAATATCATTTCAAATTATATGCACATATTAATTGATATAATTTGTGCTAATTTAATTTTTACTTCTTTATTGGTAATATTGAACTTTCTTTAAATATTAAAATGGAATGCAATATTAATGTCAGTGACTATTATCATTTTATATTTATTTTTCATGCTTTACTAATTGTTTTTGTTTCTAAAATCAATAATTCATCACAATTCAAAAGTTGTATATCAAAATCTTATCTCTCAATCTCCTATCAATAGCATCCAATTTAATTTTCTTAAATAAAATTTATGTGATACAAATAATATAATTTATAAAAGTTAGTAATATTTTTGCTCTATTTTTATAAAATTTATAAATAAAAAAATAGTTTACGTGCAACGCACGTAATCCCTGCTAGTAAATTTAAAATGGGTTTAAGGCTTGTGCAATATTTAAACTGTGAATTGTCCTCTACTCACCGTTGACAGAATTAGATTGTTTACAGATGACGCTTACGTATCGAGGAATCTATTATAGCTATATATTTAAATCCTACTAAAAAAAATCTGTATATCCCTCCACATTAGCCTTGAACACAGATCGTGTCAGAGTGAGCAAAGGAGCATTACGATTACAATTTAAATAATTATATAATATTATGAGGTGATTTTGCAAGTGTTTCGAGGATTTTAGGCTTCTACATTATAATCTCTATTAATTTAGGGATGTAAACGGGTCGGGACGGGGCCGGGTATTGCTTCCTCGTCCCCATACCCGCATCAGAAAATCCCTCCATACCCAACCCCATACCCGTTAAAATTAAAGCGGGCGTGGGGCGGGGATTACCTGTCGGGGAAAGGGTATCCGACGGGTACCCATTTAATTTATATTTTTTTATTAAAAAATATATTTTTTATAATAAAAATTATTTTTTTGTTAAAAAAATTATTTAAAACTATGATAATTATTAAAAAATAAAATAATTATAAATTATTTAATAAATTTATCAAGAAATAATAATTAAATACTAATTTGTTGAATTTTTAAATATAATTTACAAATATATATATTAAGTTTAAACCCGCCCCTGCCCCGAACCCGACTCGGGTACACACTTTTATACCCGCCCCCGCCCCCGTCCCCGATTTTCTCCCCTCGAATGGGGCGGGTACCCGCAGATAAAATTGCCATCCCTACCTATTAAAAAAACAATGTTCTTTCTTATACTAATTCAGCCCATACAAGTATACAGTATTCGGCCCACTGCGTTTAAGGTTGCAAATCGTCGCTCACATGCAATTTCCGAACTCCTTTGTTTAGTTTAATTTTTAAAGTTTAAGATCGGTTTTTAATTATTTGTTTATTTTAATTAAATCATCACTAGCTTTTGGGAAATTTTGCTACAGCCTCCATATTTCGTTAATGAAAATTTTATTCATGGTTTTATTTTAACAATAAAGAGGATGAATGCTTGATAACAATTAATTTATTATTTCCCTCTAAAAACAATTAATGTATAATTGGGCCTAGAATTGGAGATAAAAGAACACGAAGCCATATAAAAATTGGGCTTTTGTCATACACCAGTTTAAAGTATATACCAAAGTTAGCAGACACTCATAAAATCAAGCGGTGTAGGAAAAAATGGGCTTTTATTTTATTTTATTTTATTTTATTTAATACTCTTATTGATGGATATGAGGTCAAATTTACGTTGCAAGTGGCCTATTCAAATAAATGAGCTACAATAGTCAAATGCTCCAATCCATAACAAATAATTGGAGATTGGACTATCGTAAATAGTCTACGTGGACATACACGACACCATTCCTCAAAATACTCTCGAGTGATAAAATGATATTTACAAATTAATTTGTGGTGATATCATATTAAAAAGAATTTTTTTTGTATCGTAAGATAATATTGCACACACTATATCAGTTTATACTAATTCAATAAAATTATTAAAATATTAGTATAATAGACTCAATCTCATTAAAATTAGCTCCATTAAAGAGATGAAATTATATTAGAACCTAGTGCTCAATCTCTTTTAAGTGATTAATACTCTCCCCCGTTTCATTCTTGAATAGTCATTTTTTAAAAAAAATATTATAATAGTCTCATATCAAACGTTTAGCTTTCTTGAGAATGAAAATAAAAGGAGTAATAGTTATAAGTAACGGCCTATTTGGTAGCTTAGTTAAGACAAAGATTGCTTACTTATCTTGCTTTAAACACCATTTGGTATTTATGTTTATAAACTCATGGGCCTAGTTCCATAACAAGGCCCAATGAATTTCTACTGTTCCTCTTTTGCTTATTCAACCATCCATAACCATGTGTTAACTTTATCTATAATGAATAGTAATATCCATTGCAAATCACTACCCCAAATAATAGATTATTTCATCTTAATTTATAATTATATCTACCAAACAGTCATCTTTTATAACTATCTTATCTGCTATCTTACTTTTTAGTCATCTTTAGTTTATTCTAACTAACCTACCAAAGGAGGCCTAAGAATGAAAACGATTGGAGTACCATATAGAATATGGTAAAGCTGTCAAATTTATCCCTAATAAAGCCTAGCACGGTGGATAGTCATGGCTCGCCCGTAATTTTGGCAAACTTAGACTACGAAATTCGAGATCCAATGTAATTTCAAGTCGGCCTAATCTGACCCAAAAAACTCAAAAGTCCAAAAAACTCGAACGGCTTGATCGTTTTTACTCTATAATTATTAGAACATGCCAAATTAAAGGTTTATTTTTTTAGGCGCGATGAAATTTCCGACGGTTACGGCCCGGCCCGGACCGGCCTGATTTTTATCTTAGGTCCGACAGGCTCGAAAATTAAATAATAATGTCGGAAGCATAAGATATGGCGTGCATGGTCGTACCAAGAAAATAAAAACGCGCAATGTGTGCGTGAGAGAGAGAGAGAGAGAGAGAGAGAGAGAGATTTAATATGGTGGGATTGAATTAGAAAACTAGAAAAATTGGGAAATTCAATTAAAGATTGGAAAGCAAAAGGGGGAGTCAAATTTACACACACCAAACCAAACAACACAACTCCCCCCCGAATATTCCGCTTCTACCACCTAATAAATCCCCCCCTCTCTCTAAATTTAAACCATAAACCCATTTTCGTCATTTCACATCTCACCCCTCCGCCGTTGGATCGCCCTCAGTCACGGATCGACGGCTCCGGCTCCGTCTCTGACCGTATGTACGAAAACAAGGCGAAAAAAAGAAAAAAAATGGTGGGTGTGGGTCGGAACGAATAATGATTAGGCTTTGAAGCTTTGACTGAAAGCCGATTTTTGGAAAAATAAACACTCGACAAGAGAGAGAGAGAGAGAGAGAGAGGAGAGAGATCAGACAGTCTGAAAGAGGAGATTTTTTCGGAATTTCCTGGCCTTTATTCTTTTTGGGTTTTTTTTTTCTTCTTCTTGTTCTTGAATTGCATTTTTCGCTTTCTTCTATCTCTCTCTCGTCTTTGCTTTCTGTTCCAAAAGCAGGGAAGAGGGCGAGGGGGAGAGAGAGAGATTGAGATATACATCACCAGCTCTGTTGATTTTCCTTCCTTGCTCATTGTTGGACGAAGGTGTGATTGCTAATCGCCTCGTTCTGGGGCCCTTCTTCTTTGGATTGCAGAGCCAGGAGAGAGAGAGAGGAAGGGGAAAGGAGAACATCTTTTTTTCTTTACCTTTTTACGTAGAATAAAACAAATTCCCATCTTGGGTTTTGATTTGTGTTGTTCTTGGTTGAAGTGGTGGTAAAATGAATATGATGCGTCGGCTGAAGAGCATTGCTTCGGGTCGCTCATCCGTTTCAGATCCTGTAAATTCTTCCACCTTCTGTTCTTTGTCTTAATTTTGAGTTTTTTTTTTCCTGTTGCTTTGATTCAAGATTAGCTTTAAATTGCTTGAAATTCTTGAGACAAGAGATGGGGAAATGGGGTGTATATCATTTATTTTGGCTTTACTTTTCTTGGAAATGTAAAAGTAGATTCTCCTATTTGTGAGAGTGAGAAGAAAAATGGGGGTGAATTTGCTTTATCTTGGGTGGTTTTTCTTGGAAATTTGAAAAAGATTGCTTTTTTTGTTCTTACAATCCTACTAATACATACAGTAGTATTGTTTGTTTGCAAATGCTGACAATTTATGCCTATTTCTTGCAATATGTGGTGGTGTTTTTTTTTTTCTTTTTCCCCTCAGTTTTTCTTGTAAAGATTCAATGGTTGTTCGAATATCTGGTATACCGTATATTTATATCGTTTATCTGTTGGCACGTTATCATGAGACCTGCAATGCTTAACCTTTCACATTCAAGATTTAATTCAACAAAAGACAAAGCTGGAGGCCTGGAATTGAATTTGTGTGATTTCAAGATTTTGTTTATGGACACCTGGTGTGATGCATTTTTGTGACTGAATTTCATTCTCGATGAGAATTCGTTTATGAGGGTATAACAGCAAGGAATCTAGACTTTTAATAGATAATAATTCCGAATTCGCCATGTATGGAACCAATCCTTAGCTCCTAATGTTGAGGTGCATCAATGTCTTTGAGTCTTGCTTTGTGGTGGCATGTCTTATTTTGTTCACTTGATCGAGACAAATATCTGTCATCTGATTAAATGCTTTTTTCACCGATTATTTCAGAGCGGTGATTCTAGCATAAAAAGGGTGAAGGTTGAGCAAGAAATAGATCAGACAGCTGCTTGTGATGTGGTTGCTGGAGAAAGAGCAGAATCCAACTCTATGGAAGCTGTTGCAGTGGCAGCTGACGTAAATGAGCTGCCGAAAGAAATGCGTGAAATGAAGATTAGAGGGGACGGGAATGATGACAATGAGAACAGTGTAAAGGTTTCTTGATAAATTATAAGCAAAAATTGTATTTGTTGAAAATAGAGTTTTATTATTGAACTTGTGAATCCTTCTTCCTAGGATATGGAGCCTACTATTGTTAGTGGCAATGGAACTGAACCTGGTCAGATAATCGTGACTTCAATTGGTGGCAAAAACGGACAACCAAAACAGGTTTACTGATTTTTCTGTCTGAATATATGTTTTTCCACTTATGTCTCTTATCTTATTTAATCGGCAACTAGACTAATTTGCTTTCTTTCCTCATTAGGAGATATCTTATATGGCAGAACGTGTGGTTGGAACCGGTTCCTTTGGAGTTGTTTACCAGGTACTATTTGAGAGGAAGGGTGTATAATGTATTGTATGTGTACAAATATAAAGTTCAATTTTAAATTCTCGTTTCGGTCCTTTGATTTTCATCGCAGGCTAAATGCATTGAGACAGGGGAATCTGTTGCTATAAAGAAGGTTCTACAAGATAGGAGATATAAGAACAGAGAACTACAGACGATGCGCCTACTCAACCATCCTAATATCGTTCAGCTGAAGCATTTTTTCTATTCTACTACTGATAAAAATGAGGTTTACCTTAATCTTGTGCTGGAGTTCGTCCCTGAAACTGTTTATCGGGCTTCGAGGCAGTTTAGCAGAATGAACCAGTACATGCCTATCTTAAACGTGCAGATTTATATGTATCAGGTACATTTTGGTATTAGTAATATTTTCTTTGTTTATGTTGGGGGTGGATTATGCTCTATGCTTTCGTGTTTCACTTTCTTTACTGTGGCCTTTTTTAACTGCAGATCTGCCGCGCACTAAATTATATGCATAGAGTAATCGGAGTTTGTCATCGGGATATTAAGCCTCAGAATCTACTGGTATGATTGTTATTTACATTACTTCTAAAAAAATAAGCCTTCTCATTGTAGCATGTGTTTCTTTATTGTACTTGTTTTCTTTGATCAAACTTTTTACTCTTCCTGGTTTCTTTGCCAATCTCTCCTCTCCATCTTTCGTTTTCCCATTCGTTTTTTTGGATCTTTCTTTTATAAAGATTAAAGAAATTTAAATATCTGCACTTTTCTTGGTGCAGGTCAATACTCAAACTCATCAGCTTAAGCTTTGTGATATGGGAAGCGCAAAGATATTGGTATGCCAGCCGCCCTCCCTGACCCCACCCTCAGATTTTATCGAGTCCAAAGAAATCTTCGTAAACTGAAGGTTTTTGGTCTGTTTTCAGGTACCTGGTGAACCAAATATCTCGTATATTTGCTCTCGTTATTACAGGGCTCCTGAACTGATATTTGGAGCTTCAGAGTATACGACTGCTATTGATATGTGGTCCGTTGGTTGTGTTATGGCCGAGATGCTTTTAGGGCAGGTACCAATGAGTGTCAACAATTTTCTAGTTGGAAAGAAATAGTACTACTTTTGATTGAAGTTTTATATAGTCCTCATTTAACAATGTCGCAAAAAATGAAAGCTACTGTTTGTACCTAGTATTCTTACAATCACTCGATACACATGCAGCCCATATTTCCCGGTGAAAGCAGTGTCGATCAGCTTGTTGAAATAATTAAGGTGCGGAAAACTGAACTCCTTTTTTTTCGTTGCATCTAACATGCAAGTATATCTGTATGCATCTCTGAGTTTAATGTATGCTTTATTTCTTAACATTAGGTTTTGGGGACTCCGACGAGAGAGGAAATCAAGTGCATGAATCCAAATTATAGTGAATTTAAGTTTCCTCAGATTAAAGCCCACCCTTGGCACAAGGTTTGTTGATAAGTACTGATTTTTTCTTTGCCATAATCGTACCTTTCCAGACACGACGAGAGAGAAAATAAAAGAAGCAAGAAAGAGTAAAAGAGATATCTAAATGAAGCTACTGTTTCAGGTGTTCCATAGGAAAATTCCAGCTGAGGCAGTGGATCTCATATCAAGGTTGCTCCAGTACTCGCCAACTCTACGATTCACAGCAGTAAGCGTTCTATCTTGTATTTTCTTGAAAAAAGCAAATGTGGGATTCTCTATTTTTGGGCTAAAATTTTAAAATCAAGCTCCTTTTGGTGATAGATTAGATTGATGTTACATAGAATGGAGTATTTGAAGAACTAGACGAATCTAAGAAGCTCAAAATTGTTGAATCCATGTTATTTTTATCTATGTGAGCATTTACTTAGTTTCTTTACGTTATAATTTTCAGTTGGAGGCTTGTGCACATCCCTTTTTCGACGATTTGAGAGATCCCAACACATGCTTGCCGAATGGCCAACCATTACCTCCTCTCTTCAATTTTTCAGCTGAAGGCGAGTAAAAATCATCATTTATCTCTTGCAATCTTTCGACTTGATAGTTTCTCTGTTTAAATCTTTCTGTTTATTCTCGTAGAATTGGCTGGTGTGCCTTCTGAACTGCTAAAACGTCTGATCCCGGACCATGCCAAGAAGTGACAGATTCGCTCATGTTCCTACAAGTTCCGAATACAGTTTTTTGGATGAAGATAAAGAGTCGAAGAGTCGATTTTTCACGATTTTATTTACGTGTCAAGATGAAGCTAGTCGTACGAGCTGGATGAGGTGAAAGATGAAACTTTAAGGAGGAGTCATGTGATTGTGATTCTAGTGGAATATATAGCTTTATCTCATTCTTGTATATGGATTTGCATACCCATAGAATATTAGATATTTATCCAGTTTTTAGGTTATCCATATTGCTCATGGAACCCTACAAACTGGAGAAAATTTTTACAAGATTTAGGTAAATATTTTCCTATATTCATTTGAAACTGGAAATCCAACAAAATCTTTGAATGCATTTCGATTTTGGCTAAGGTTCAACCAAGCCAAGAAAACCCCTCTACCAATAGTCATTACAAGAACACACCCCATCTCTAAAATGATGAAATCGATTCGAATCTCGAAGAACGATATGCCTTCGATAAACCTGAGATACGAACCTCATCGCAGAATGACAATCCCCACAAACCCTGATGTTCTTATATACCCGAATAGGCGAACCTTCTGGAAGCTTCAGGAGGGCGAACGCGACAGCCAGCTTCTCACTATGATAAGCAAGGCCATGCTCCTTACCCTCCTCATTCAAATCATGAAGAGCAAAGTTCATGTCAGGTACATAGCCTGCTTCCTTGATCTTCATCAAGACTTCGTCGACTTTCAAGAAAATCGTGTCTGCTTCAAGATGGTTCCGATCATCAGAGTGGAAGTTGTGGATTCTCCCGTTCATCTCCACCCAGCTCCGGCCAGGCTCTTTCACTACGCCTCTCGATTTCATCGAGCTCCTTATGGAAGCAGCTTCTTCCCATTTCCCTACTGCAGAATACATATTTGAGAGTAAAACATATGCTACTGGATCTTGAGGTTCTAGCTCGATTAGAGCTGCTGCTGCCTTCTTTGCAAGTTCAAGATTTCCATGCTTTCGACAAGAAGAAAGCAGAGACTTCCATATAGTTGAATCTGGGTCCACATCCATTTGATTTAGTAGTTTCTCCGCTTCCTCGATTTTACCCGATCTTCCTAATAGATCGATCATGCAAGCGTAGTGATCGTGGCCAGGCTTTATCTTATGATCTTTAACCATGGAATCGAAGTAGTTTTGCCCTTGTTCAGTCAAGCCCGCGTGGCTACAGGCGAACAACAACCCTATAAAAGTTACGTAGTCGGGCTCAACGCCATTAGCCATAATTTCTTCATAGAGTTCGAGTGCCTTCAATTCTTCACCATTTTGAGCGTAACCAACAATCAATGCAGTCCAAGAAACCACATTGCGTGTTTTCATCGAGTCGAATACCTTCTTCGCATCTTCCAAGCAGCCACAATGAGCATAGAATGAGACTAAGGAATTTTCAACTGAAGGTGAATTATCAACCCCGGATTTAATGGAGTTTGCATGAGCTTGTTGTCCTAACTCTAGCAAAGCTAACTCTGCACAAGAACTCATAACAGTGGAAGCAAGAACGCGATCAGAAGCAGTTCCATACCTTCGCATTTCACAGAACAGCTTAAGAGCTGCCTCGTGGAAACCGTTATGAGAGCAACCAGTGATGAGGGAAGTCCATGAGATTACATCCTTCTCTACCAAATAATCAAACAGTCTAAATGCAGAATCGAAATCGTTCTGTTTAGCATACATATCTATGAGAGCATTGCTCACGAGCTCATAACCCTCAAAGCCAGATTTCATAACCAAAGAATGAATACTCTTGCCAGTCATCGCGTCCTTCCTTAGGGCAACAGAGTTCAACACAGAGGGATATGTATATTCATCAAGTTCCATACTTCTTGCATGCATCATCTTAAACAAAGCTAGAGCTTGCTCCGGACAACCTTGTCGCAGACATCCGATGATCATGGTGTTGCAAGAAACCATATCATCAACTCCCATCGACTCCACTACTCTCCAAGCACTGCTCAAATCCCCGCATTTAGTGTACATATTAATCAACGCACTTTGAACGAACACATTAGCTTCAAAACCACCACGAACAACGCAAGAATGCACCTGCATTCCATATCTAAGATCAGAAACAGCAGCACACGATACTAATACACCCGGAAAAGTATACTGGTTTGCCTCTATCCCTTCTGCCCTCATGCCCTTAAAACACTGCATTGCTCCACCAGCATTGCCATTCTTAGAATACGCGTTTACCATCGCAGTCCAAGTGACATGATTCCTATCTCCAGGCATGCTTTTGAAGAGATTTTCTGCCTCCTCGATGCACAGACACTTTGCATAAACATCAATAAGACCGGTAACAATGAAAAGATCCATATCAAATCGAGTCTTCACGGCATAGCCATGAATCTGCTTCCCTCTCGAGATCAGACCCTTCACCGAACACATTCTTAGCACACTTGCTAAAGTGAAATGACGAGGCTTCAATCCCTCAAGCTGCATTTCGTAAATCAGCTTGAAACTCTCGATCTCGCGCCCCATCTTGCAGTAACCGGAAAGAAGCGACGACCAAGTAATCGCACTGCGTTCGGGAGCTTCATCAAACAGTTTCCGTGCATCAATGAGCCTCCCCGAATTCCCGTACCCGGCTATCATCGTATTCCACGTAACCTGATCTCTTTGAGGCATTTCGTCAAACAATTTCCTCGCGTCATCAGTCCTTCCCGATCTCAACAGCTCGTGTAAATGCTTATTCGAATCGAACAGTGAATCTTTCCCGGTAGAAAAACTCCTGCGCCCGCGCCCTCGTAGCGAAAGAAATTTGTTCATAACCCGATTCCTTTCAACTCCCGCAGCTTCCCTCAAGTATTAAACAAGTAAAAAAAAATAGCTCGACTGCTCTTCTTCGGAGACGTCGCTAGTTTTGTGTGGGGGAGACAATGTTTGACACGTGGCAATTTTCTTGTCTTCGATATCTATGTCGGCTTCGCTGGTAATGGCGGCTGCCTTTTCTTCAATCTTCACCAACTGATTCTATTCTCCCATTGGGTTTCTGTATTGCCATTTTCAATTTCCACGTATATTTGTTTATGTTCGCAAATTTAAATAAAAAGTGACATTACTTTAGAATGCAAATATTGTGACATTAAAATATAGTTTTTTCATAAATTGAACAAGAAAGATGATAAAATTGATCAGAAATATCTAGAATAAAGAATGTCGATCATATCAAGACAAAGTCGATAATTAAAATATTAGTTCTTTCATAAATCTCTCCCCATTACTAGAAAAAAAATAAAATATATATATATATATATATAAAGAAAAAGGGAAAGTTTTGGTACTAGAAAATAAAATTAAAATCACCATGTCTTTCTCCTCAAGATATAATAATAAAATCCCTCATCACAATCTTTAAGAATTTATTATTACCAATCTCGTCCTCTCCCTCTCTCTCTCATCAAAATTCGACCGTGCGATCAAGAACCAGCGCAGAAGGAGAGAGAAGCAGATTTAAAGAAATCAACCAGCACTGACACTTACCGAAAACCATAGAAAGGGCGAGAAATCAAATGCCTACTCCGCCCGAAACGATGTCGTCGAGCAACGACAGCACGTCACCCACGGCGGCCGTCGACAATACGCCGCTGCTCGGCGAGGAGATCACGCGGACGCGGTCCCGCTTCCTCGGCCGCCCGCACAGCCTCCGCGGCGCGGCTAGCTTCCTCCGCCGCGCCAGCAGCCGCGGCCGCTCGATGCGGGAGCCCTCCGTCCGCGTCCGGGAAGCTGCGCAGGAGCAAATCGAGGAGCGCCAGAGCGACTGGGCTTACTCGAAGCCGATAGTGATTCTGGACCTCGTGTGGAACCTCGCCTTCGTGATCGTCTCGATTTCCGTCCTCATCATGAGCCGCCATGAACGGCCGCCGATGCCGCTGCGGCTGTGGATTGTCGGCTACGCGATGCAGTGCGTTCTTCACATGGTCTGCGTCTGCATCGAGTACAAGAAGAGGTACTCGCAGCGGAATTCGGAGGGCAGTGAGAGTGGACGGCCTGCGTTCAGCCGGAATTACTCGAATTCCAGCTCCGGGAGTGATGACGTGGAGTCCGGCGCTTATGCTTCAGAGCGCCGACCGACTGATGATGAAGCTAGGTAAGTTTAATTTTTCTCTTTCAATTTTCTGGTTCTTGGAATTCCTTGGCTCTGATCTTGAGTTGACTTTTATTTCTTCTCCCAATTTCCAATAATTTTCGTTTTAGTGCCTTTGCCAATTGCTTCAGTTAATTGTTTCTCACGCCGCTGATAGATTTATGATGAGATTAGAGCTCAATGTTGACTCCACGGAGCATTGATGCTTCGTTTGAGAGCAATTTTCAGTAAACTGAAACTGTTTCTTGTTGCAAGAATAAAAATAAAATCAAGTTAGTTTCTTTGTCTTTCAAATGAGGTTATAATGGTTATGGACAAAGGATGATTTACTTTTGTGAATTCGGAAGTGATTAGGTACGAAAAAAAACAATTATTGCTGTTTCTTCCATTGAAATAAAGTTCAGATGTTTGATTGCATAGATGATTTTACAGTTCTAAAGCGGCCCTGGTTCCTGAAACTGATAATCGGAGACTACGTGCTTGAGTTAACACTATTGCTCTAGTATCGGTTAGTTCTGTGGAGAGGCTGGTAGTTGAGTTCTTTTTGCTACATGGCTATGTCGTTTTGAAGAGTTGTGTTTAGATTTGTTTCACAAAGGTGTTAATTAGAGGATAAATATATGTGCTTTTACAGTTCTGAAGGTTTGCTTATCAAAGTAGGAAGGAACAATATCTAATTTTTCTTTTTCCCCCCTTCACGAAACTTGTTTTGAGGTGCTCCCCTGATAAGCCCTGTAAAACCTTAATCTTGTTCGACTGTTCTTCCGAAAGTGGATTCTTTCGGTTGTTGGCAATGGACTTACATTTGACACCGTGTCGTACTTGTTAAAACTATCTACATTACCATCATATTCTCTTATTTCTTGTGTTTTATGATTTCCTTTTATCGCCGTATTAACGTTTTCATATTTGGCTATTATTGCTTTGACTTCTAAGTATATGGACATATAGGAGAAAATGGAATCTAGAGGTCATGTTTAGAGATATGAAATTGATAATGGTGATGATATATTGCTTTCTTTCTGGCAGCGTTGCTAAGCATCTGGAGTCTGCAAATACTATGTTCTCTTTCATTTGGTGGATAATTGGATTCTATTGGGTATCAGCTGGTGGCCCGGATTTGACTGCTGAATCTCCGCAGCTTTACTGGTCTGAACAAGTTACTTTTGTTGATGTTGCTATTATGATCATTACATGCTTTATAGTTCTTTTAATGTATTGTCGATGCTGCGTTTCGCAGGCTTTGCATTACATTTTTGGCATTCGATGTGTTCTTCGTCGTGATTTGTGTTGCTGTGGCCTGTGTCATTGGAATTGCTGTTTGCTGCTGTCTACCATGTATTATCGCAATCTTATATGCGGTTGCAGATCAGGTAAAGTTTAAATAGGATTTAGAGTTCACACTTAGTACTTCCGGTGACTGCTAGTGGTTCGTTTCAAGCATGACACTAATACAATAATAAAGCAAAAGCTCTGAAAGCACAAGTGAAAGAACCAAAGATTAGGTCTGCCTTTGGTAATTACTAAGTGATTTCCCCTGGGTTTTCTCACTTGATTGAGTGATCACCATATTCAGTTTCTATCAATATTAAGTACAGATGCTGTAGAAGTTTGTAATGAGTTTTCGTGTATGTAATAACACAAGTTCACAACCGTTTACTTGTATTACATATGTCCTAAGACTGTCGGAACATGTACTACTTTGGCCTCCGTGGCAATGAGTCATTGTCTTTAAACCTTAAATAAACCATTGAATAGAGAATGGAATACTGGAAGAGGATTTTTAGCTGCCCTTATCTGAAGTTAAAGGACGTCTCTTTATCACTACCCGTTTTTATTGATCTATTTGACATTATTTTACAGGAAGGAGCCACTAAGGAAGATATTGATAGACTCCCGAAGTTCAAATTCCGGAGAATTGGCGACTTTGAGAAGCAAAACGGTGAAATTCAAGAATCGTTTGGAGGAATAATAACTGAATGCGATGCAGATTCTCCCACAGAGCATGTTCTACCTCTCGAAGATGCTGTATGTCTAACTAAACTCTTATTACTCATTCGGATACAATTTGGTTCTTTCTCCACTTAGTTTTTTTTGATGATTTCTAAATGTTTCTCCCTCTGATCACAGGAATGCTGTATCTGCCTTTGTGCCTATGATGATGGAGCCGAACTTCGCGAACTCCCGTGCAATCATCATTTTCACTCAGCCTGCATAGACAAGTGGCTCCATATAAACGCCACATGTCCGCTCTGCAAGTTCAATATACTGAAAAATAGCAGTCACATTGACAGCGAAGAAGCATAGTCGAGAAATGAAGCCCGTATAAATTTTCCTTGCTTCGGGTAACATCTTGAGAGCTTCTTTGTGTGCCTCTGATGCCCTTTTGTGTTTTCATTCATACTGATTGTATATGGCTTTTACAAATAGTTTCTCGTGAACTTCTAGTTCCCGCGACACACTAGAAATGGGAGTCGAAACTCGAAGCTACTTTATGTAACATTCTGATATCTATAGAGGTGAGGTGTATGTAATACTACTAGTTTCTGATGTGAACGAAAGTACTCACTTAGCAGATAAGCTGAAATCATATATTGGAGAATTCGTTTTCTTTTGCCTTGAAGAAGCTGGTGAAGTTTGATGTGTGTTTTGTTTTCACCAAGTTGAAACGTGTGGTGAAATTTATTTTCTTGTTTGGGGAAATTTTAATTTATTTATTTTGCCTTTTGTAATGGAATTAGTTATGTTGGGTGGTTATGAAGTTAATTATAAGACGCCTTCTAGGGTTTAATAATAATTATTTTTCAAACTTTCAAATTATTACTACTTGAACTTATTTTTTCTCATTATGTTGGAAGTGCATATTCTTATGATGGTCTTATTATTAAAGGGTCCACTAAGGACCAAAAGAGGCCCAATAATGGGATCAATCTACTTAGATTTCTGAACTTAATTGCTTATCAAATAGTACTAAATTAATAAGTTTCGATCTTTACTATCTTAATTCATGATTGTGAGGGTTAAATTTCATGTTAAATTATTATTATTTGTTAAAATATGGATATGTATCATGATTTTATAAATTTAAAAAAAAAAAAACACCTTTGTGGATATTTCAGGTTGCATTATGTATCCTCAATCAATTGGGATTCCTGTCTCAAATTAGGTGTCCCAAATTCGGAGTATATCTTGTCAACAAATTTATTATATAATATTTATTTTAATTTTATGATTATTTTCAAAAATTCGTTGTCCAATTAGAATTTATAATTAATTTTAAATACTCGCTATCCCGTAAAAAAAAGAAAACCTTCAAAATTATATTTTGAAACCCGTATTAGGTTTCGGTGGAAACGCATGCCGAAAAAGTCAATAAAGCAAACGTAGCTAATGTCATGGGACGGAGGGAGTATTTAATTTTACTTTTACTAGTATAATAGAGTTGATAAATTGAAAATTAAAGTATATACAATTTTTTTTTATTTTCAACTTTTACTTGTAATTTTTTATTGTGATTTATGGCATTATAATATTTTAATTTTATAAAAAATAATATGTAATTAGTAGAAATTAAATTTCGGGACACATAAGTATCCCATCTCATCCTCAATTGGGATAATTTCTCAAATTTTGTTCACCAAATAAAATTTTCAAATAACAGTTAATATCCATCCATTAAGAACAATTAATGCGTGATTAAACCGCATCACGATCAATTAGCCATTTAATTCGGAAACGTATTCACACTTATCTTCGGAGAAAAGAAAAATAATCTAAAAAAAAAAAACCCTAAAGTTCAATACATATACGAAACGGGAATACCCGTAACCACACCACCGGAAACCTTGCCCTCCGCCGCCGCAACTCCCATCCATGGCCGCGAACAGCTGGCGGCGCAGCCCCCACTCCCGCCTCCCTTCACCTTCACCGAGAGATTAACAATCCCATTCTTCTCCCCGCTGGCATCCCTAAGCCTGTAACTGACGAAACTCAAATAACCCTCGGGCAGATGGCCGCCGGCGAAATCCGTCACCGGGATATTCGCCGCCGCGATGACCCTCCTGCCCGAACACGCTTCCACCGTTATAAAACGCGCATGCGCGGGCAGCTCCATCGCCAGCTTCTGGTTCCACACGGGGCAGCCCCGGCCCTCCGGGTCGACGCCGGTCGAACCGGAGACAAACTGGGCGGTTCTGACCGTGACGTAGACGGTGTTCTTAACGGGCTGTTTTCTACTGACGAGCAAACCCTCGGCCGAGATAACGGTGACCTCGATCGTCCGTGACGGCGCAGTGTCCATGAGTATGTATATGAAAATTACAACACGTGTCAGTTGCCGGAGATTGTATTTGCTAAAGTTAACGTGGGGGATTCTGGGTGACAGACAACATGATTTGGTGTGCCCATGGGTACCGTATATATATAATAGAGAGAGAGAGAGAGTTGGATTATGGCGGCGAAAGTTGAAAGAAGGGAAGCGGAAAGTGCAGCGTTGTTTCTTTGAAGCGCTGTTGTATTAGAATTAGGATCTACAAAACGGTTGACTGATGACGTGGCAGAGAGAGATAGAGAGAGAGAGCGCGGGCGTCAATATAACGTTGTAAATACGCGGTGTTTTCAACAAAAACGGTCATAACCTCTTCTTCTTCTTTTTTTTTTAATCAAATCGGAAAAGCATACTTTCCGACCAAATATACATCTTTCTATTATATTAATAGTTTCAGATATATTTGATTGGGACGGAGGAAGTAATATATAATAATAAAAAGAAAACATAATATAATTTTTTAAAAAAGATATATACTCCCTCCGTCCCATATTTCTTGACACGTTTATATTGTTTTATACTCACATATTATTCAAAACAAGTGTTAAAAAATATGGAATGAAGGAAGTAGTTAGCTACGATTCTATTTGTGACGAGTATTTTGGTAGAATGTATAGTAGCAATACGATTTGAGTTGGATTGAATCGGCTTGCGTATGATAAGAAAAGTTAATGTGTTTACGTCTGACTTAACGTAGCAATATGAAATATAAAAAAAGGGCCGATAAATCGTACTTCTTCCGTCCCTTTCATTTTGAGTAATTTTTATTTTTGGGTCATCCTTTTCAAGTTAAGTCATTTTCTCATTTTGCAAAAATTAGGTAATAATGTAGTACAATACATTATCAGTCTCAACTAATTGTACCCTTACTATTTCCAGTTATTCACTAATTACAATTAATTCATTACCCAAATGACTCAACCCGATTAATAAAATATAATAATTAATAATTAAATTAATTATAAATTATAAATTCAAATTATAAATTTTTAATAATCAAAATTATACATTATAAATTTTAATAATTATAAAGTTCAATTATTAATAGATTTAAAATTATTATACTAACTATTAATAAATTTTAATAATTATAAATTTCACTATTAATTATTAATAATAATTAATAAAATTTTAATAAATTTTAAAATTTAACAATTAACATTTAAAATTATTAATTTTTTTGAAAAAATTAATAATAAAATCAATTAAACATAATCTCAAAAGTGCAAAAAGATCATTACAGAAATACATTTTCTTAATATCGGATAAATTAAAATATTAATTATAATCTTAATCTCATCATCTTCTCAATACCAAATACACTTTAACAACTAAATACTATTACTACTTCCGCCGAAATTTTCACTTAACTTGAAAGGGACAGTGGGTGTACATAAAAATACTATCAACATGACATTACACTATCAGTAATAGACATATTAAGCGTATTTACGGTGTAACACTTTATTATGGTAAAATAATATTCTTTCCGCTCACAATAGTTATGCATAATTTTTCATTTTTATTCATCTACAATATTTATGCAGAGCCTATTTTTGGACGTAGATCCATATCCATAATTTCCGTTAAACCTTTTAAAAAAAGTAAATGAAAATGCCTATTTAATTACTCCACCCACTTAGGACGTAGATCTCCTCCTATCCGTTCCTTGTTATTGCTGGTCGTAAAATTACACTTCACACTCCTCATTTATAATAATAAAAAAAATACGACAACTTAGTCAACTGCTCCATCAATATATGTGTAACGTGTGTGCATAGTATTAGTAAATTGTTTCGTTCATTAAGAAATCGGAAACGGGTACATGGGCTGCCCGAATGCATGAAACGGGCAGCTCCATTAAAGCACTTATCGTTCCATGCAGGCCATCTTTATCCATACCCGTTGACCGGAACTAATTACGACGACGGCGGAAGAATTCTTCTCGAAGTTCACCTCGCCGGAAATAACCGTGGTCCGTGACCTCGATCGTTGTCGACGGCGGCTTTTCCATGATTATATTATTTTTATATATATTTCCTAGCTATATCTCTCTATGAGTTGTTACGAAAGGAAAATGATAGATTACTGACTCAACATAAAGACTAAAGAGTGTGGTAATAATACTAATAAATGAGTAGTATAATTTAAGGAGGAAATGGAAATGGAAATATATATATATATATATATTTTTGGTTGAGAAATTTGTAATCGTTTTCCGATGAATTAGTTGAGGAGGAAGGTGGGAGGAAGTGAAGCGGAAAGTGGAGTGATGTTTCTGCACAAAGTAGAATCGAAAAGTGCTGACGTGGCAGATAAGGAAAAGGTGGGGAAGCCTCCATTATTAATTTGTAATTTTTGGCTTTGAAATTAAGAAATTCCTTGCATAAAATTGGATTATACTGAGCTGAGATTAAATCTTACTAAACACATATACATATAGACTGTAGAGTATTTTTATAATTATCATTATCTTTATGTGTCCCCATTTAATTAATGTCCATTAGTATATATAGATCGAGATAATGTAAAAACCATGTGTTTTAATTAAAAAGAAAATTAATTAAAAGTATGCGTTAATGATATTATGTTTTCAAACACGTGCTCGTGTTATTGACTCGTATAAACAGAAAAATTACTGTACTTCTATTTATTTTTCGGCGGTTTTAAATTAGAATTTAGGTCTGGCGCACTTATCATATCAAACGTGAAAAGAATAAATCTATTTACTAATTTATCGCTTATTTTAACATTAATAAAACGTGTGTTTTGAAGGGGATGATTTTTAATTATATGTGTAAGGAATAAATATAAGAATTTGGGATTAAAGAAACATATATTTTTTTTTGATTTTTTTTAATGGACACACACACACATATATATATATATATATGTGTGTGTGTGTCCCTTAAAAAAAATCAAAAAAAATATATATATAGGTAGTAGATCATATGAAAACTAATTATTTCGTGAAACCTGCAACCCATCATGAGTTGTTGCATTTTATGCATAAAATGATGCATTTCGTGCATAAAATGTTGTATAATAAAATATATTATTTTATATTATTTTTATGCATATAATGCATCATCCTGAGAATTTGCATAATAAAATATATTATTTTATTTTATATTATTTTTATGCATATAATGCATCATCATGAGAATGCAACATTTTATGATAAAATGCAACACTTTTGTGCATAATATGCAACATTTTATAATGGGTTGCAGGTTTTACGTAATAATTAGTTTTCACCATAACCTATCCATATATATATATATATATATATATATATATATATATATATATATATATATTTTTTTTGTAAGAGTCATGATTCGGGAACACCATTTTTTTCTAACGCTTGTACGTTTATCACATGTTTGGGTAATTGCTACGTATAATGTGTCAAATTCAGCTACTATTAATAGAAATGCTCTCCTACCCACGGTAAGCACATTTAATGTGCTCACCGTTGATGTGGCAGTGCCACGTCAATAATTTTTCCTTTTAGAGTTCACTTTTTTTTAGTAAAGTTTAGTTTTTTATGGTAGAATTTATTTTTATAAGGTATATTAATTATGATTTTCCTTAAATATAATGCCGCCACCTCAGCCGGTGGGCATATTAAGTATGCCCACGGTGGGTAGGGGAGCATTACTCCTACTATTAAAGATATAATTATTATTATGGAGTAAATTATTTAAATTGTATTAGGATATTATATGTATCTTTTCCATAATTATATCTCTAATATCCTAATACAAATATAAATAATTTATTCCATCATTATGTCTCTAATATCTACCATAAACAATTGTATTAATTTACTTCTTTTTTTATTTTCCAAGTCTTACATTTTATTTAAATTACTATATTGGAGTATTTAACTCGAGATGTACATATCTTCTTTCTTAGAGAGTTTTAATTTAAATTTTAAATTAGTAGAATCAACAAATTGAGAAAATGACGTGTAATTACATTCTCAACAACAATAATAATGAACAATATAAATATCAATATATGTAGATAAATTACACTCGAAGCAAAATTTCGAATTTCCCAACCATCCATCCATAATAATATAATAATAATAATAATAATACTGTAATAATAATAATAATGTTCCTTTGGCAACTTTTTATATATACCAGATTTGGTTGATTTTGAGCATATCCCAATATTTATGACTAAGACACATTCAAATATTCTCAACAATAATATACATAATATATTTTTATAAAAAAAACGAATAATATTAATTAATATCTATACGAAACAGGAATCCCAGTTACAATCCTATGATCCGCGACCTTACCCTCAACTGCCCACGCCTCGCCCGAAAAACTGGCGGAGCAGCCGCCAGCGCCGCCTTTGGCGGTGGCGGTGGGGCCGTCCTTGACCTTGACCGAAAGATTAAGTATCCCATTCTTGTGGCCGTTGGCGTCCCTCAATCTGTAACTCAAGAAACTCAAATAGTTCGCGGGCAGAAACCCGCCCGCGAAGTCGGATACGGGTATGTGGGCCGACCCGAGAAGCCTGCTGCCCGAGTGGGCCTCCACCGTGAAGAAACGGGCAGTGGCGGGCAGCTTCAACACCAACTTCTCGTTCCATGCAGGGTAGGACCCACCCTCTTTGTCCGTACCCGTTGACTGATAGTTAAACGGGTCGGATCTTATGACGACGAAGGAGTTCTTCTTCACGGGTTGGTTTCTGCTCAAGAGCAAACCCTCCGCGGAAATAACCGTTACCTCTATCACGTATGGAGAAGGAGAAACCCTTTTTTCCATGTTTTTTTTTCTTTTTGTTTTTCGCGATTGGATAATGTTGTTGGAGGATTAATGGTTGTATGTGTGTATGTGTGTGTGTTTATTTATTATATGGAGTAGAGAGAGAGAGAGAGAGGAAGGTTGAGAGAAAGGTGGGAGAAAGGAGAAGGGTATTTCGGCGAATTAGGGTTGGAATTATTAGAATAAGAAGAGGTAAAGAAATTGGAATATTTATCTTTTTATGGTGGGAATTTTCTAATTTGGCGTGTGCTTCATTTGAGGAATATCGCAAAATTTTGAACGGAACCATTCAATTTTTTTGAACTTTCTTCATGGGGGAGTGTAAATTATTTAGTGTTCAATTCTGACGTTTAATTTGGTTTTATCTTTTTTGAATTTAATTTGGTTTTTATTCGTAATTGAAGTGTACCAAATCAACTTGCCCGGTTCAAGAATGGCGGATCGTAAAATATTAATAGTCGTAAATAACAGTACTTTATCAGTCCCATTTTATTTGGTATGTAAAATATAAAATAATAAAATAAGTTAATTAAATGGGGCAAATTGAGTAATTAGTTAAGCACAAAGTGATTATGTGTTAATTTATTATATACCACTTTGGTCTAAGAAATTGACTTATTTTCTTTTTTGGAATGTCACCTATTGACTCATTTCCTTTTTTTTGTGGAAAGAATTAGCAATTTTCTTATTACACTTAACATTGCCTAATCAAATCTCATCATACACCATCTCTCAGCACATATCCCAATATAATTTAAATTCTAAAAGTTTAAATTATCATAACTTTCTCGGATTTTTATTATTTTTATACCAAATTAAAGGTCTTGGTACGACCTTTCATTTAAGATCAAACATAAATATATTTTTATGCATCTATGAAAATTACTTAAATACACAAACCTTATTTATATCTCTAAACACAATACATTTTATATCTCTAACACTCTCACCTTAATTCTCGTGCAAAAAGCAAATGATTCAACTTCTATAGATCAGAGTGGTATATTACTCATGGACATAAACATCAAATTAAACCCGAAACGGCCCAGCTGATGGATAGTCTCGGCCAATCGGTATCTTGGGTGGGCTTTAGACTATGAAATTAGATGCCCGTGAAAATTTCAGGTCAATTTAATCCAACCTAAAAGTACTTAAAATCTTGACAGACTCGATCAGCCTAATAACTTTTACTACTACCTCCATCCCATTACATTAGTCACATTCACTATTGCGGCACGTTTTTCCACCGAAACCTAGTACGGGTTTTAAAATATATTTTTGACGTATTCATTTTTTCACGGGATACTATGAGTGTCATAGTATCCCGTGAAAAAATGAATACGTCAAAATTATATTTTAAAACTCGTACTAGGTTTCGGTGGAAATACGTGCAAAAAGGTAAATGTGACTAATGTAATGGGATGAAGGTAGTATATATTAAAATGTTTGCATATTCAATTTAGACACCTGCCCCAACTTTTATATTACTACCTCCATCCCATATAGTTAGTCCACTTTGCTTTATTAACTTTTTCGGCACGCGTTTCCACCGAAACCTAGTATGAGTTTTAAAATATAATTTTGAAGTATCATTTTTTTTACGGGATACTATGACACACATAGTATCCCGTAAAAAAAACGATACTACAAAATTATGTTTTAAAACACGTACTAGGTTTCGGTAGAAACACGTGCCGAAAAAGTCAATAAAGCAAAGTGGACTAACTACATGAGATGGAGGTAGTAGATCATATGGATTTGGATTTGGGTTCCGGCCAGAGCGTTTGACAGCTCTATAGTGCACATGCAAAATATAATATAATGTTGACCAATTGAGGTCAACCTTGTAGAAGTCGTGGCACGTGTAAAGCACGAACTTGCCTGGAATTGGTTATTTACTTTGTCTCACTCCATGTTTAGCTACAAATTATAATTAATCAACTTTTCCAACTTCCTAATCACGTTGCCACAGATTCCCAGCTTAGTTGTGTTTGTGGTACCACTTTCTCTTGAAATATACGTATTTTAGTAAAGAAATTAATTACAAAGAATTTCCCCTCAACCAATATAAAATACTAGTACTATTTTGTTTTTTCTTGATCGTAATTGTACTACAAATTATTCCTAGATGAATTGGGGCCATTTTATAAGGCTTGGTCCAACTTCTTTGGATTTGCCATACATTTTCATATCCATATATTTTAAAATAAATATCGACGAATGACACAAGTTCAATGAAATTCCTTCACCATGATTGAGTATATGCTAACATACAATTCTTTATATAATCAGTGGCCCGATTCTCAAAAAAATTACTCCGTCGGTTCTGTTATAGTTTGTTCCATTTATCTTCATATATTTTTATTTTCGACAAAATGTTAGTCCAATAGACATATACTCCCTCCATTTCGCTTAACTTGGCTCATTTGAATAGTGGCTTTTCTGGCACGTTTTTCCACGCTTCTTGATGATGGGTTTTAAAATGGATTTTTGAAGAATTATTTTTTTTACAGGATACTACGACTGTCGTAGTATCCCGTAAAAAAAATAATTCTTCAAAAATCAATTTTAAAACCCATCATCAAGAAGCGTGGAAAAACGTGCCAGCACAAGCCAAAAAGTTTTGAGCCAAGTTAAGCGAAATGGAGGGAGTATATATTATTTATTTATATATATTAATTATTATTTATATATTTTATATTGTACATATATATATTTGCACTTCAAATTTAAAAATTTAATTATAATTATGAGGAGGGGAGGATTGGAACTCATGATCTCCAACACAATAGTCTATATCTTATACCACTTCACCACATCATTAATTAATATTATTTAAGTCATACAATATATTATATGTTTCGTTCCGGATTTGGAGCACCACAATCACGTGCCTACGTGGCGTCTCCTACATTCTCCATTAATTATTTATCTAAAATCTATATATTTATACAAATTAATTATAATTTTATATTCTATATATTAATAGAATTTCAAATATATAGAATTACAATAAGAAAATGTATATTGATATATTTGTAAGTTTATAAGATAATCATTAAACTATTTATGAATTCGTAGTGTCAGTGCGCACAAATCAATTCATAGTTGTTAATATAACAATGAATAAAAATTTAAACTATTGATTTAATTGTGTTTATGAGTAAATATAGATGTATTTTAGATAAATAAGAATAAATGATGGAAAATATCATTTTATATTGTATTTCTATTTACTTAAAATATCCTGTCCCACATCGAAATCTCAAAGTTAAGCACATACATATAGTTGCATATAAAAGAGAATTTAGATAATATAATTATGCAAAATTGTTTTAGTATTTCTCATAGAAGTAAAATAATAGTAGATGTTTGCATTCTTTAAATTGACCATTTGACACTCAAAATAAGTCGGGCTATTCGGGTTGGCTCGCCCAAATCGAGCTAAGCTAACTTTCAGAATATATTTTTAGCACAAAATTTAAGCATCGTTTCAAAAATTTTGATTAATCCAATTATTTCATGTTATTTTCGAGTTTGTTAATATATTTTGGCCCTAGCAAAACTTCAATTTTGAGGTGGCCCGTTGGCCAAGAAATTTGTAGAATTCTTTTAATATATATCGATAGATAACTACGTTTGTCAAATTCTTAAAAATAAATAAATATATATATGCTATTAGACATAAAATCAATTTTGAGGTAGCCTGTAAATTTTTGAAATTTTCGATTTGAATCGATCATACTAAATTATTTTTGAGTTAAAATGTGACATCCCACATCTAATAAGTATGAGATGTCAAGACAGTATATGTATAGGCTCAATGGACTATCTAGCAACTTGGGTTAACCATTTTAGCAAAGCGATGATGATCACCAAGTAATTACTAATTTACATTCCTAATCCTTTTTTTTTTTTTTTTTAATAACGTACTTAAAAAGAAGTATGACAAGATGAAAGGGACAGCTAAGTATTTCCTAGTCTATTTCTTAATTACATTTTTCTTCAAAAAGTAAAAATACTCATAAGGTATCGCGTAAAAAGAGAGAACTTAAAAGAAAAACATTAATAATGAAACATCAAGATTTGTACTTTCAACCTCTCATGGGAAGAATAAATCCAATAAGTGAATTTTTTAATTTAGGTTTAAAACTTTGCATTAATAATTTATATAGCACTAATGACCATAAGTATTAAAAAAATAATAATAAAAAAAAATTCAATTTTTCGAATTTACTTAAAGATCTTTACTATTTTCAGCTGAGGGCTACTCTGTTCCTAGTTCATAAAGTTACAGAATCTTACTAAGCCATTCTTCTACCTCCACACATCCACATGCATTCACTCTCTCTTTCCCTCTCTCCCGCGAAATTTTCACCGCCTTTCTCTCTCTAGGCTCCCCCTCCGCCTGTGCCACTCACTCTCTCACTTCCCAGAATTTCTGTACTTTCCATTATTCAACAGAACTCCTTTGATCCCAAGCAAAACTCCGACTGTAATTAACGTTCTTGTACATATCTCAAAAGGAAAGAGAGATTTATAGTATATCCTGTTTCCTTCCTGGACTCTTTCTTTCTTCTCGACCCCTTTTTTCCTAGCCGTTGAGCCCCTTCCTTAAATTACAAAACTTGTATTCTTTTTTTTACTAATGTTACCTTAATTATGTTTATTTTTACAATCCCCTTCCAAGATTTCGTCTACGTATTGCTTATATATGGGTTCTTGACCGTTGGGGCAGTAAAAGTTCGGATTTCTTTCATGATAAGTTGAAGTGGTGTGTGTTTTATTTTTCTGGGATTCTGCTAAAAGAGCTTGATTAAGAGTTGGGCAAAAATGGAAGAAGATCAGTGCTGTAAAACTGTAACTCAAAAAGAGGATGCCAGAAATAACCGTGCTGCTGATGATGATGGGTTTGTGCTCTTTTTGCAAATTAAAGTTCTTTTGATTGATTTTAAAGATATTTCAAGAGTAAATTTTGGGAGTTGATATTTTGGTTTTTGATAATTTTGGGAGTTGATTGTTTTTATGTTGCATTCATGATATTTACAGCTATATTGTATTCTCATTTGGCACGTTTGTCGAGTATACGTGTGGAATAAAATAATGAAATGAGATGGAGGGAGTATGAATTAGTGGTTGGTTCCTATTTATGCTGTTCATGAATTTCATGTTTATTACAGCAACTTGAGAAAATTGCCTGCTCCAAGCAGAAGATCATCGAAGGCAAACTGGACAGAGGAAGAGGTGATCATCAGAATTATGTAGTTTGTTACTCCCTCCGCCCCTTGTCTTAACGTGCTTCTTGAATATATAATGTAAAATAATAGAAACGTGTCAAGAAAAACGGGACGGATGAAGTATTTCTTTGTCTTAAACTTAAGTTTGATGCGTTCTTACATGGAATAATTGTGTTTCTCAGAAAAGAAAAAGTATGAGTTGAATTTAAATGCTTTTTTTTTCATCATGAAAATCTTGATGTTTTTGCACAATAGGATGACATTTTGAGAGATGCAGTTAAAAAATATGAAGGGAAGGCATGGAAGAAAATAGGCAAGTTTTTTCTTGATTCTTTTACACTTTTCATGCCTAATCATACCATGATTTCTCCCCGGGTGCTTCGATGGCTTCATCATACTATTTGTTAGGATGATCTTTGAGTTTTGATTTTGCAAGAAATCGGTTTTTGCAGCTGGATGCCTTAGTGGTCGAACGGATGTCCAGTGCTTGCATCGATGGCAGAAAGTTCTAAACCCCGACTTGATTAAAGGGCCATGGAGTAAGGAGGTCATACCTACATTCTTTGCAAAAAATTTCCCCTACATGAAGGGACGTATCTTTTTCTTCAAAATGTGACATTGTTTATCCTCTTATTCGACTTATGAAGGAAGACAGCCTTCTGATCGAGTTAGTTGAGAAATCCGGTGAGAAGAAATGGTCTGAAATTGCAGAACAGCTCCCGGGCAGGATGGGGAAGCAATGCCGTGAAAGGTAGTACAATATAAGATGCCTTTCATGTGTTATGATCTCATTTTCTTTACAAGAAAGATTTCACGTGCTCTCGATTTTTAGATGGTATAACCATTTAAAGCCGGAGATAAATAAGGCAGCTTGGACAGAAGAGGAGGAAAGGATTCTGATCAATGCTCATGCTGAATATGGGAACAAATGGTCCATTTTAGCCAAGCTTTTACCTGGCAGGTACTTCCTTTTCAGGAATCTCGAACGAGTTTTTAGCTTATTTTACTATGGTCTTTAGTTATGATGCTTGGGAGTTTTTCATTTATGTGAATATAGGATCATTGGACTTTATTCGTATCTGAATTCTTCGCTGAAATCTCAACGTCTGAGCTTCTTTGAGTTTGATCTTTGGTTATGATGCTTGGGAAATTTGTATATATTTATTTTTTTGGTAATGATTTGGTGAAAATGGGAGTGTTGTTTTTGAAATTTATTTATTTTTGAATTTTTCTCCAAATTTGGTAGGACTGAGAACTCAGTTAAAAATCATTGGAACTGCACACTGAAGAGGAAACTCTGTAACTATACAGCCCGTGGCTTCGCTGCAAATCATCCTCGACTAACTATAATACCTCTGTCTCACGCAAGTAACAGTGGAGTCTCTCGACATTCTACTGAGGCAAGCCGAACTCCAAGCACCACTGATTTAGATAGTGGGAGCAATGGGAAAGCAACGAACAATTCATTGCCATCAACTTCTACGAAGGCTGAACTCGTGTCGAAAAACTTGAATCACGGTGCTAGAAAGACACAAATACGAGGTTTCACTTCACCAGACGAAGATGGTGTGTGTGATAATTATAATCTTGAGACTTTATTATCGTCATCATACACTGGCTTATGTTATGAGCCGATTCAGAGGGCAGATTTGAATGTTTTCTTGTTGACTGGTAGATTTCCAAGCACTGAGAGCTACGTACGTGAGCCAAGAACGAGATGGGATTTGAAGGAGCCGTGTGATTCGTACAGAAGAACTATGGCTATCCTGAGGAGTGCAGCTATGAGCTACAGAAACATGCCTTCTATTATAAGAAGACGCGCTTTTCAGCTTCTGCATAAGCGCGTTTCTGCACTCGATGATGATGATGATCCGAAAGTTGCTGACGACGATGATCGAGTTCAGAGTCGTGGTTTTCTCTTGACAAGTTTGCAGCCGTTGGAACTGTGGGGGTTTGAAGGAGAATTTAGGGATGCATGAGAATTGAATCTTGATTTTTTTGCTCTTTGTAAATCTTGATTTTTGATAATGGTGCAAAACAGTGTACATGTTGGCGTTGCATGGTAATTTTTTATTTTATTTTATTTTATTTAATATATTTTTATTTATTATCATTGTTATTTTACAATGACTTGTTGCATTTCTCTGTTTATGTTTGTCTCTTCTTTGCTACCTCTCTCCCTTCTCATGAAAACTTTTTAAACTGTTTTTTTTTAATATTGTATAAATTTAGCCAAAAGGGTCTATCTCTGAATTATATAAAATTATAACTGGTTGTAAATAAAAATAACAAAAATCCCATTTTTAGTATGAAGAAAATAATCTTTGAGACTCATCCAATAACACTAATCATAAAACTGACAGAGAGCCAACAACCATTCATCTGCATATCGAATTCCTCTTTCATCATCGTCTCTCTCTCTCTCTCTCTCTAGATTGTATCTGCAGATTCTTTGGTGTAATCGAAATGCCGCGGGGAACGCTTGAAGTTGTTCTTGTCGACACAAATGGTTTGGAGAAGACAGATTTCTTATGTATGTCATCTCTTTTGTGAGTGTTTATGTGTGTTTATAAGATAATCTGATCTTGATTAATCTCATTCCTATCGACCTATTCTTCATTATATTTTCTTGTTTTTTTTTTTTGTTGTGCATGGCAAATTACAAGATATCCATGCAACAGTCATAGTCATAATCAAGCAAAAACAATTTCAAAAATCACATATTTGGACATATTTTTACATTTTACTACAACAAATTCGAAAATAACAACATTATTGGTTTAAAAATTTAAAGATTGTGCTCTTTTAATTTGGTTCCTGACAGCCAGCACTGATGCCTATGCCATATTAACATGTCAAGATCAGGAGAAAACAAGCAAAGTTGCCACAGGTTTCATTTCATTCTTACTTTTAATTTTCTTGGCCTTTTAATTTTGTCTCACAAACTAATTAATTTGTCCGACTTCTGGTTGTAGTCGAAGGATCGGCTCCCACATGGAACGAGACCTTCATGTTCTCCCTCTCTGGGAATGTCAAGGAGCTGAAAATCAAGTTAATGGATAAAGACACTCTTTCTGCAGATGATTATGTTGGCGAAGTGAAGTATGTAGCCTCGTTGTTTATCTGTTTCCATGCACAAACAAATCCTTTTCTTCGATTAACTAATGTTGCAAATTGTGTTCTACATTTTCTTGGATGCTCAGAATTCCTCTGGAGCCTGCTTTTGAAGTGGAGAGAGTTCCAGTAACTATGTACAATGTTGTCAAGGATGGGACATTATGTGGAGGGCTAAATGTTAGCCTCAAATTCATTCACCAGGTTTATTATAATTTATATAAAATTATCATAGATTTTTCTTCAAATGTTGTGATTTTTCGCGAGATTTTGTTCTTGAGTGATAACTATGTTCTTCGTTGTTGCAGCAAGTACGGAGCAGGGGGTTTTCTAGTGAGGACCTGGGAGGATGGAAATCATCGTCTGCAATGGATTGATGTTGTTCGAAGAAGCGAAGTTTCTGTTTTAGCATCTCGAGCAAGATTCTTGTAACTAAATTTCATTTGTACTAACTGCATTTTTTAAGAATTTTCATCAGAACTCAAATTTTAGCAGCAGTATGTAGTGCCTGGCTGATTTGGAGTTTTAGTAATAAAGTGAAGTGTTTTGATCATTTTATCTTATCATGGTATCTACACTTATTTGACTTGTATTCTTTCTGTGTTATATAGGTTTTATTTCATATACGGATATACCTGGCAATTTTCTGATTGGCCAAACAAATGTATCATTATTTCATTACAAGAACAACAAGAGGAAGATGATGATTCTGCATAAAGATGCTCCAAAACAATTTATTTCCAAATAAAATACCAAAAAAACAAGAGCATAGACAGTTTATTTCCAAGGAAGACTGAAAATAATCAAAAGAAGGAAATAACACAAGAGCCATTTACAAGAGATCAGTTTTGTCAACTACCCCTAGGCTATGCAATCCTCTAAAACTTTCCAGTTTTGTAATGAAAGATTTTAACAATCGCTACTGAAGTCCTGACAAGTCTAAACTAGAGCAAGTATTCGAGTCGCCAACATGAAGAGCTTTGATATCCTCAGAAAGCCCATTTTCTTGAAGGATATGACTTGTCCTTTGAAGGAACAGACAAGCCAACCTGTTTACTTTGCTCTTCATCCGGTTCTTTACTTACGAGCCCAGTTCCTACGTAGTGAAGCAATGCAGATGCATCTTCGAGATTGTTCTTCAAATTGAAGGAAGTTGACATATAAAGCTTTGAGGGTTTTCTCATAAATTTCTTTACTGTGTTGTCGAGCTGCGCGGATTCCAGGAACCTTTCTGTAGCTGCCTCCCAAGAGAGCTCGTGTTTTTGAGCATCGGTGAGTGGAGAAGGCTGATCTTGCAATGCTTTGCGTGTTTCCCTAACAAAGCCCTCACTATCATCACACACTCTGCAATTCGGAAACTGCTTGAAGAAATCATTCGAGGTGTGATTTGCACACACCACTATTTTGCCCATTGCTAATGCTTCAGCTGTTGTCGTGCAGACTACATCAGTTGTGCTTGGATTCAAGAACACTTTGTAGCTGAATAAGGAAAAATTAAAGAACATCAGTGATTTAACAGTTTATCAAACCTTGGTGTTTGAGGCAAAACTATAGTAACATTTGAGGCATAAATCGGGCATATGAGTGCATGACTCTCTTCCAGCATACGAAAGGTTGCAAGCTCACTCAACCTTAAATTTGCATGGAAATGAACATCATCAAACCCCAGATTTTGCATGCTATCATCAGTGTATTTCCATTTCCAGTAATAAATTTTAATTGACCCTACTGATCATGATTGTCATTTTCTTTTTCTCCTTTTCCCAAGAAAAAAAAAAGATCAGGCAACACTTACTCATGAAATAAGGGATTAGTTTAAAACTGACCAGTTATGAATTCAAACTGACCACTAGTGATAGCTACTTTCTTGTTTATCTCTTTTCTCAACAATAAAGTTTTATATATGAATAGTGAAACTACTTACTCATGAAACAAGGGATCAGCATGATCACGTCCAGGGTTAACCCTGACCATTATTTCCAGTTTTTCCGCAGCTTCTTTCACTTGATCAGAGTCCTCACCACTGCCATATAAATCAACTTCAAGTCCAGTTAATTCTTTCTGGTTATCACTTAGGAGTTTGAGCAGCTCCGTGTAGCCTTTATGCCATACCATCTTTCCAATGTAATATGCACCTTTAGTAAAGGGCATGATCTCATTCTCTTGTTGCTCTCTTTTTTTCATGCCAATTTCGAGGAATTTTGGATTTACTCCATGGACATTGCAAATAACAGATCTAGGAAGCTCTTGGGTAGCAGCCGAGAGTCTGATCACCTATTATTAAGAACCAGACAAGTTAGCAACTAGCAATCGGGCCATATTAATTGCCATGCAAGATTATATCTGTCATGTACTAACATAATTTTCATGTGGAAGTACAGTGACCCATTTAAACCATTCCAGTTGAAACACGAGATCACAAACTCAAGTGAAAATTATTCGGTTATAGGAATACATTGACCCGGTTCTTTGATAAAGGTCATTCTGGTGGCTTTGGTCAGCCTAATGTTGTCTACCTTTACTTAGCTTGGGCCAGTTTAAAATTAAGAGGAGTATTTTAAAAAGCAGGAAACAAGCAGAAGACTATAATTCCCAGTTTGATAACATAAATATTATGGAAACTTTGCTAAATTGCAAAATCAGTGGCCTGAAAAATTATAAAATTAGCTAATAGTAGGTAAGTGTACAGATGGAATCTACTGTCAACATATAGGCCATGGTTCTATGCTTCAACCAGGTTCAAACTTTATAAATACAAACAGAACTTCAGCAGCTCGTGACTTATGTTAGTATTTGTTATTTGAAGCTACAACTACAAGTACAATACATAACTGAAAAAAGACAGTTCTTAAGATAGGCTTACCCGGTGGCAATATATGTTGACAACCCAACTGTTAACATATTTCAGCAAAAAAGCTTGGAATTGTCCATTCTTCTCTCTCTTCACATATTCAAGGTAATTCGTGTGAACAACTCCTACAACCAGTCGAAATTTTAATTTCCATCTCTTCCCATGATGATACCATGTGAGGTGCTCAGGCTCCTCAAGAACAGCAACATCTGCCTCTTCATCAGGAATAACTTCAGTAATGTCTCCTAGAGCAATGATGCTCCTCTTATGTATGGAAAACTGCAACACGAGATTAAAAGCGGGTAAAAATATAATTTTCCAGGTGGAAGTTGCTGACAGTAAGTTACAAAGAATGCATTGAAAAAAAAACAGCGTTGAACTGAAAAGAATTCTCAATTTATGTGCAGACATCAAGACAATGCAAAAGGTGAAACTTTATGATCCAAACTCATCATGATGAACTAGTACAACCCATTACCAAGATATCCTACCAGTGACTTGATATCAAAGGAACCCGCTAATAATAAATGAAACGACTATATCAACACACATTTTTAAGGAGTGCATGTACACATCAATCTTTCTAGTTACAAAAATTGAAGTCCGACTCACTCTTCCTGGGTAAAAACGTATAGCAAAACTTGAGCTGAATCCTGTCCTTTCTTCTAGCCACTGGCGAACATAAGTTTCTTGTTCCAATGGCGAATCAAATGTGATTTTATTGGAATATACATGTTCTTGGTCCTCCAATTTCAACCACGGAATCACCAAAGTCACTTTCCTCTTGCCATCCTTTGCAAGATACGCTGCTCGAAACAGAGGGTTGACAGAAGTCCCAGTAAGCCATGGAAGGCTTGCTGTGGTAAATATTGCAATATGTTGCTTCTTATCCATGCATTTGCGAGATTTAGCTATGAGATTCGTCGAAAATCAATCACACTACTCACAAAACTGGAAAAGGCCTAACTTCAATAGGATGACACTAAATGATTCCCTACCTGCAATGATAAGATAAAATAATCAAGTTAGATATCAATGCTTTGAAGAGCCCATAACCAAATCATGTTCTATCTATAACAGCACATGGGCCCAACAAAATTCCATCAAATATATACAGTCAATTTCTCTCATACAGCACTAGATCACATGATTCCAATACACATTTCACAAAAAGTAAATTCCATTTACTCAACCAAATTGCATCACGATCTCAGCACACACCATTGATTCATATAAACCAACAATCAAAAGAAAAAAAAGAAAAAAAAAAAAGCAACTACAATGAAAACTTTCATCAACATCAATACCCAAAAAAAACTAAAAAATGCCTAGCCGACATCCAAAAACAGCATCACGTAAACAGAGTAGGCAAAACCGAACATGAAATCTGAACAGCCGGGAAGAACAAAACGACGCCAATTACAAAAAACAGAAATTTGAGAAATCACCTCAGATCACTGAACTTTTTCTTAAAAGCAAAAAATTGCCGTTTCTTCACCTCGATATTTGCGTGCCGAGAAATGAGGAATTGTCGATTCCGCCACCTATTTTCTTTCCTTCGAACAAGAAAACTAGCAGTAAGATAATTAAAACACGAAAATGGCCGATTAGGTTAACAAAATTTAGGAATTTGGGCTAAGGATGAGCTGGAAAACTGGGGGAAGATTCGAACGATGGTTGCGTTGGAATTTTTGTATTGAGCGGAAGAAAGTCGTTGCACGCGCGGAGGCGCGTGGTGGCGGTTTTTAAACGAGGAGAGCGTACCTGATTGGTCAGCCGGGGATGGGGAGGACGAATATTCCAGCAAATGTTTTGACTTTAGATGGTCTTTATTTAATTAAGATAATTAAAGGCCTCCCCCAACGCACCGGAGCGCACCCGAGCGCCGCCCTGGCCGATCCCGGGATCGGTCCGGCTCGTGCGTTGGGGCCTCGGAGATCGCAGGCTTTGGGTGCGGAGCAGCCCCGGTCCTGAGATTTCAGTGGCCCTAGGTGAAATTAAAAACGTGGGCCCCTATTCCTAAGAGTATTATGTTCGTTCCATTTAAGATGATACTCCGAATATTTTTTAAATGGTGTACGAAATATAAAATAATAATAAAACGTATCATCTTAGATAGGGCTTATAGTATATATATGATTTAAATGATCCCTACACATAATAAAATTATATATAATATTTATTATATTTTTATTTCAATTTGTTTAGACATGTAAATTTAGAAGTATCATTTTATTTGTAGAGAAATTTTACGCTTTCCTTATTGTTCTAAAAAATATTAGAAATCAAAATTGACAATGAGTCAAATCATTAAGAAATTATTCATGTGTGAAAAGATTTACTACTAATTGATTAACTTTAACATTTTAGTATGATTTTCTAACGAGGAAAGTACTCCATATATAATTGTTGATTCATTATTATTGGAGTTAATTAGCTATAATGTATAAAATATGTACACACACTCACACAGTGCTCATTATGTACTCTAATTCATTATTTTTTCTTTATTTTTTATTTTTCTATTATTAATTGAAAAACCATTGAATGTGATATTCTACAAAGTAAAACTAAACCAAGTGGAATCCACGTGTAGGTGTAGGCATAGTCTAACTTTCTTGGGCCTTTCTATCTTCTTTTAAAATAATTTTGGGCTTTATAATTTTTGATATGAGCTTCTACATATGTATTAGATTTTTTTTTGGGGCCCCTTTTGGTCCTGGGCCGTAGGCGGCTGCACCCCTGGCCTAGGCCCAGGACCGGGCCTGGTGCGGAGCAGCGGCTGAAGAGCGATCCCCCATCCTGACGTCATGATGACGTCAGCATGGTAATTAATTTATTTATTTATTAAATTCGAATTTTCACCGAAAAATTTAAAAAATAAAAAATAAAAAAATTTTGAAAGGAGCCGTTGGTGGATAGCTGTTGGGCTCAAACGGCTATCTCCCAATCAATATATTATACGTTCCGTTGCGGATTCGGAGCACCACAACGATCCACGCGCCTATGTGGCGTCTCCTACGGCCTCCATTCTTATTTATCTAAAATCTATATATTTATACATATTAATTATTATTTATATATATTAATATATTAATTATTATTATAATCTGTTTATATTATACATAAAATTTAAAATTTTAATTATGAGAATTGAAGGATTCGAACTCATGATCTCACACGTGATAGGTTATATTTTGTACAACTACAACACATCACTAAATAATACTTATTTAAGGCTTACAATATATATATATATATATATATATATATATATATATATATATATATCCATTATTCAATCAGTTTTGAATCATCATCAACTACATTATGTTCATTTATAAAATTATAAATATATATTTTGAGTATAAATATATATAATATGAATATATATATATATTTTTATTGATTTTAACATGTGTTTCTTAAATTTTTATGAACCTATAATATATAAATCATATACAATAGATATTTTTATTAATTTATTTATTAAACAGTTCAACCGATCGAACCATGGCCAGAAAAATATTTCAATGTTGCGGGTGTTTTTGCTACTCTTTTCAAAATAGAAAAAAAAAGAAAGGAAAGAAAAAAAAGTAAAATATTTTGGCTCGGGCTATCTAACATCATTTCAATTCCCACCCAAAAGATTTTGATATTCTTTTAGTTTGTATCGATAACAACAATTGACAAATTTTTATAACGGAAAATATATTTTTAATTTTTAAACACAAAATCAATTTTGAGGTGGCCCATTGGCCAATAAATTTTCTAATTTTTTTTAGTATGTATAGATAGTTTTATTTTTTGAATTTTTGTAACAAAAAGTATATTTTTTTTAATTTAAAATAATAGACAATAATTAGACACAAAATGAGCTTCGTGGGCTATTTTCAATTCGGATTGGCTATTTGTTTTTTTGTTTTTTTTTTGTTAAAATATTTTGGCCCTAATATTATATTGATTTTGAGGTGGCCCATTGGCCATGAAAAATTGCATAATGGAGATTTCCTTCAATTATTTAATTTTTTTTTCATTAATACGTATAAATAGAGTACAACTACTCGATAATTGAGTACACCGCATTAAACTATTTTTCTAATAAAATTTAACGCGACTTTGTTAAACATATTCCCTAACAAATTATCAAATACTATTTTTCAGTTCGGGTTGATCAGGCTAGACTGATTTTTAGTAAAAAAATATTTGTGTCCTAACACTATTTCAGTATTGAGATGGTCCGTTGGCCAAGAAGTTTTTTTATTTATTTTTGGCTCCAATACTTTCGATTTTGAGGTGGTCCGTTGGCCAAAAAGATTTTAAAATGCTCTTATGTATTGCAACATTTGGCCCAAACTGAGATGAGGCGTTTATGGGTGCAAGGATCTTCCATCCGCGCTAGCCGCTGCCGAGGAGTTGGTGGACTTGAAGGCAGGTGACTCTTCCGAGCCCGAACATGGAGATGCAGATGTGCTAAGGACAAGGGAAAAGGTTGGAACAAGAAGGCTTTTAATGACCCAACGTTGGTGGTGCGGCGAGTCATGCTTCGCGGGTGCTTCATATGTGATGGAGACCACCAGATACATGACTGTCCGAATCGGAAGGCTAGCGTGGGGAGAAGTTGAATGGTTGTGGTCGCTGAATCTGTGGATGAGGAGGTTCGGGTCAACATGATGCAGTATATTTCTGGTATGCAAGTGTTAGATGAGGGTCAAGACACGCCGAAAGTGGACCGTGTGGAGCCTGAGAAGGAAATGGCGATGAAACAGCTAAGTGTGAGCCGTGGTGTGCTCATGTATGCAAAAGTCTTGGCGGGAGCTGCGTCAAGCAATGGATGTGGTGTGCCGGGAGAACTCGCTTGTGGTGAGTGAGTTGTTGCTGAAAATGGATCGAAAATAAGAGGGTTATTCCACATGACGATGATGTCTTCGAGTTTTGGTGGGGAAGGTTTGTTAGACCCTTAAATCGGCGGATGTAGCAGGTGCACCTAGCCACGGGCGACTATATACGATTTTGAGGCGGCCCGTTGGCCAATACTTTCTTGCCTAAATTGGTGGATACATCAAGTGTGTGTAGCCACGGGCGACTCATATTCGATTTTGAGGTGGTCTGTTGGCCAATATATTTTTGAATTTTTTTTAGTATGTATCGATAGCTATAATTGTCAAATGTTTGTAACAAAAGGTATATTTTGAATTTAAACCACCTGGAATATATTAGACACAAAATCAATTTTGAGGTGACCCATTAGTCAATAAATTTTTGAAATTCTTTTAGTATGTATTGATAGCTATAATTGTAAAAATTTTGTAACAAAAATGTATATTTTCAATTTAAGACACTTCACAATAAATTAGAAATAAAATGAGAATCGTTTTGACAAATTATTATAATACTACTATTTTAATAAATATACAATAAAATGATACCCCGCCGAATTTTGACGGGATACAATCTAGTTTCTCCTATAAATACACCCCCAATTCATCTTCTTCTTCACCCCATTTCATACCTATTTCTACTCCATTTTCACCACATTTCATCATCCTTTCTTCCATTTCTCCACATATTTTTCTTATAATTCAAGCAAAAGAAAATGTCGGATCCGATGGAGAACGAGTTCAACACTTGGTACGGGAATTATGCCGGCAACTATGGTGCGCCGCCGCCACCACCGATCACGGACGAAGCTCCCACTCCGCCGCCGGCACTCGGTTTTGGTGCATATGCCAACGCCCCACCCGTATTTGGGAGCTACTCATCCGGATCCTATCGACCCTCTCCGCCGGATATGCACCGCTTTGCCACGCAAGGCATGCAGTCGATGAATCTCTCATCCTCGTTCGAGAGTGTCTACAACATCCCCGCTCAATCACCCTCGAAAGCAAAGGGGAAGAAAACGAAGCCCAAGCCTAAGCCGAAGGGGAAGGCCAACCAAGATTCCTCTGACGACGGCACTCATACCAACAGACCGCCTGTCGCCTACTCTCCGGAAGAAACGGCTACGATCGCGTTCTGTTGGTCCGCCGTCACTCAAGATCCGAGGAAGGGTATCGACCAAACCGGCGTCCAATTTTGGAGGCGCATCGAGCACATGTACAACACGCAGAAGAAGCCGGAGGGAGCCATCGATCGGGACCATGTACAGCTAAAATCGCATTTTGGAAGAGCTCAAGCGAAGGTGGCACTATTCAACAACTTCTACCTTCAGTGCAAGGAGCAATGGCCAAGCGGTTCGAGCAACGACGACATCTACGACGCTGCCGCCAAGATGTACTACAAGAAGAACAACAAGCAACACTTCGTTCTGAAGGATGCTTGGGTTATCTTGCACACTCTTCAAAAATTTCAGGGCGTCGGCTCTGATAAGCGACAAAAGGGGCTTGACGGATCGTCCAACTCTAGTAGATCCAAGGATGATGCCCCCTTCTTCAGCCGTGAACGGCCAATTGGCTGCAGCGAAAGGAAAGGGGAAGGCTACTGCAAATGTTCCACTACCAGACCTTCCGGAGGAAAAAATCGTCAATCTTCTCAACACCACTGCAGAAGCGAATCGGGATTTCTCGGAGTGGGCAAAGAGTAGATTGGTATACAAAAAAACGAAAGCAATCAAGATGTATGTCAAGCTGAAGGAGAAGGATACGAGCAACATGTCGCCCGATGATTTGGAGGAACATTTTAGCATGTTGGTGATATTGAAGAAATCACTTGATCTTTAGATATTTTTTAATTCGAAGTAATGGCTAGTTTATTTATTTATTTTATATTATAATGTCTACTAGTATTTGAATTTAATAAATAAAATTTGTTTCAAATTTTTTTTATTTATATTTAAGTTTAAAAAATTGAAATATTAATAGAAATAAAAAAAAAAACAAAAGAAACAAAAAAAAATAGGAGAGATCCCGGAGAGATCCCGTGCATTGGGGATCTCTCTGGGAGTGGGATCTCTCCACCGGAAAATGGGAGAGATCCCACAAAATTGGGTGCGGCGTTGGGGTTGGCCTAAACGTCACTTATTAAGATTTTCCATCTTAGATTTTAATAAAGAAGTCGATTATTTAATTTTAGGGCCCGTTCATCGTATTTCTTGAACAAGCTATACATTCAAACATTGGGAATTTTATCTCAAAAAAAGAAAAAGAAAAAAAAAAGGATTGGAAATTACAAAATGGTCGTAAATTGTACTAGTAAACATTTGGTCCATGTAAGTAAGAGGCTCGGTCCAAATCATAACAATACACGCAGGTGAACTACTGGCCTTTTTATTAAGCCCAATAATATTCGCTTTAGTTCGGCCGATCTACAGCTTTGCATAACTTGAATTTGGGCCATGTACTTCTATATAAATTGCCACCATATAAGAAAATAAGGGTAATTGTCCCCCGATCACGCGACTTTTTCGTCAAATTTTGATTTTGTATATGAGTTTAAAATCCAAACTCAAATACATAAATTTTCAATTTAATTTGTGTTTTTTGTACACGAAAACGATTTGGGGAAAATAAAATTAACGTGACATGAAAACAATATCGTTTCTGATCAAAACAACGTCGCTTTAACCAACTTTAGATTAAAAAATAAAATAAAATATAAAAAATTAAAATTCTAATATATAGCTCCGACAAAAATGATGCAAATGAGAGATAGACAATTTAGGTGGATTTTTTTAAATCCATTGTTGGTCGAAACAACGTTGTTTTGATTTCACGTCATTTTTAATTTGCAATGCCATCTTTTTTTTATCATACGGAGTACATTGTTAGAGCATTCGCAGCCACAGGGCGCGCGCCTGTCTGCCCTCCGCCACCTCATCTCCAGTGCCCGGGCGCCCCTGATGACGCCCTCGGAGGGCGTGGCTCGACGGGCGCAAATTCGCCCGTTTGATGCCCTGCTGCGCCCGCCACGTGTCTGCCCCTGGTTGGTCAATGGTCGTTGACCGTTGACTGATGAATTTAATTTAATTTTTATTTTATTTTTTATTTTTTTTCCTATAAATATCACACGACATTCCTCATATTTTCACACTAATTTTTTCATCAAACTCTCTCTATTTTCTTCAAATCCAACTTCTAATCCTCTACATTTTCTTCAATTTTTTCAAATGGCCGATCCCAACGACCCCTATTCTTGGTTTGAAAACGACTACAACGATCCAAATCAAAATAACCCAAATTATCCAAATAACCAAAATTATCCAAATTACCCAAATTATCCAAATTTCCCAACTTATCCTAATTACCCAAATTATCTAAATTTCCTAAATTATCCAAATGCAACCTCTTCAAGCCCTCCACTTTACACTCCAACACCTCTCATCCACACTCCAACACCTACCCGCCCACAAGGTTTTCTTCCTTACGCCTCGAGGTTGAACTTGATAAATTTTTCAAATCGAGGCGGCTTTCAAGCGGCGTCATCACCGAGGCCGTTGTTTTCCTTGCCGACGGGCCCTTCACGATCGAGGCATTCGCCTATAAGTCGCATGTCTTCATTCAACGAGGATGACGACGACTCACTTGCGGCCGTGAGTTTGGCCGATGAGTCCCATCCACCGGGCGACGATGTCAAGGTCGAGGAGGTGCCTCCACCGGTTCAACCACCTCAAGGACGCCAAGCACGAGGAGGAGGAAGAGCTCGAGGCGCAATGCCGATCGAGGTCGAGGAGGAGCTTCACGATTGGGACCAAGAAGCCGACGGTGCCGCCCCATATTCCGAGGACGAGACCCTGTGCCTTGCTCATGTTTGGGTAGATATATCCCACCATCCAATCTCGAGCAACAAGCAAAAGGAGGGAGCTTTGTGGATTCGTATCGCCAACACCTACAACCGACTTCGCCCGAGTCATACTTATGCTCGCAACTCGGAGAAATTGCGCCATCATTGGAAACACGCAATGAAAGATATGAAGTTGTTTAGCTCGCACTACTATTCGTGCTCGATGAACTTGGGGAGTTGGAGAGGCGCGGAGGATATAGTCACTGACGCATACCGCCAATTTCAAGGGTTGACTGGAAAGCCGTTCAAATACTTCAAGGCTTGGGACGAGGTCAAAGAAACTCCAAAATTCTTAACGGCCACCGGCTCCCTCGACTCTGTGAAACGATGCAAAAATAGCATCGACGGCTCATACTCCACTGAGAGTAGTAGGAGTCTACTCCTTCGACGGAGATGGGGGGTTCGACAAGGATGAGCGGATACCGACCCCGGCCTGAGGGTTCCAAAGCGGCCAAGGCAAATGCAAGAGGGAAGTCGAGAATGTCCGAGGACGACGAGGCGGGCTCGGTGAGTGCGAAAGAGGATGCGGCAGAGGCTCTCCAAAATATATCAAGGCAACTTGAATTTGGGACCATGTACGAGATCTACATGAAAGATACCTCCCAAATATCTCCGAGGACGAAGAAAAAGCACCTAGTAATGGTAAATTACCTTTCCGAATAGCTCGGCCTCCTCAAGCCTTCCGACGATTAGATTTTTTTCACTTTGTGTTTTTTTTATTGTGTTTTGAATTGTATTTTTCACTTTGTATTTTTTTTTTATTTTGTTTCAATTGTATTGTAATTTTCCAAATGTGCAATATAATCGAATTTTCGCAAATAATTCCTATTTCTACAATTTAGGGCTCTAATATTTTATTAATATTTATTATTTAATTATTTAAATATTTAATTTTTTAATTTTTTAATTTTTTTGATTAATCACAAATTGTAGAAATAGGAATTATTTGCGAAAATTCGATTGTATTGCACATTTGGAAAATTACAATACAATTGAAACAAAATAAAAAAAATACAAAGTGAAAAATAAAATTCGAAACGCAATAAAAAAAAATACAAAGTGAAAAAAATCTAATCGTCGGAAGGCTTGGGGAGGCTGAGCTTTTCGGAAATGTAATTTACCATTACTAGGTGCTTTTTTTTCGTCATCGGAGACATTTGGGAGGTATCTTTCATGTAGACCTCGTACATGGTCCCAAACTCAAGAGACTTTGATATATTTTGGAGAGCCTCCGCCACCTTTTCCTTCGCACCCGCCGAGCCCACCTCGTCGGATTCGGACATTCTCGACTTCCCTCTTGCATTTGCCTTGCACGCTTTCGAACCCTCAGGCCGGGGTCGGTATCCGCTAAAGCTCGTCGAATCCCCCATCTCCGTCGAAGGAGTAGACTCCCTACTACTCTCAGCGGAGTATGAGCCGTCGATGCTATTTTTGCATCGTTTCACAGAGTCGAGGGAGCCGGTGGCCATTAAGAATTTTAGAGTTTCTTTGACCTCGTCCCAAGCCTTGAAGTATTTGAACGACTTTCCAGTTGACGCTTGAAATTGGCGGTATGCGTCAGTTACTATATCCTCCGCCCCTCTCCCGCTCCCCAAGTTCATCGACCACGAATAGTAGTGCGCACTAAACAACTTCATGTCTTTCATTGCGCGTTTCCAATGATGGCGCAATTTCTCTGAGTTGCGAGCATAAGTACGACGGGGGCGAATTCGGTTGTAGGTGTTGGCAATTCTAACCCACAAAGCACCCTCCTTTTGCTTGTTGCTCAAGATTGGATGGTGGGCTATATCTACCCAAACACGAGCAAGGCACACGGTCTCGTCCTCGGAATATGGGACGGCGCCGTCCGCTTCTACGTCCCAATTCAGCTCCTCCTTGACCTCGATCGGTATTGCGCCTCAAACTCGAGCTCTTCCTCCGCGTCATGCTCGGCCTCCTCGAGCTAGTTGAACCGGCGGAGGCACCTCCTGAACCTCAACGTCTTCCCCCGGTGGATCGGACTCGTCGGCCAAACTCACGGCCGGAAGTGAGTCGTCGTCATCCTCGTCGAATGAAGACATGCGACTTATAGGCGAATGCCTCGATCGTGAAGGGCCCGTCGGCGAGGAAAATAACGGCCTCGGTGATGACGCCGCTTGAAAGCCGCCTCGGTTTGAGAAATTTATCAAGTTCGGCTTCGAGGCGTAAGGAAGAAAACCTTGGGGGCGGGTAGGTGTTGGAGTGTGAATGATATGTGTTGGAGTGTAAAGTGGAGGGCTTGAAGAGGTTGCATTTCGATAATTTGGGAAATTTGGATAATTTAGGTAATTAGGATAAGTTGAGAAATTTGGATAATTTAGGTAATTTGGATAATTTAGGTTATTTGGATAATTTGGGTTATTTTGGTTTGAATCGTTGTAGTCGTTTCCAAACCAAGAATAGGAGTCGATGAGATCGGTCATTTGAAAAAATTGAAGAAAATGTAGAGGATTAGAAGTTGGATTTGAAGAAAATAGAGAGAGTTGAGAGAGTTTGATGAAGAAATTGGTGTGAAAATATGAGGAATGTGGTGTGGTATTTATAGGAAAAAATTAAAAATAAATAAATAAAAATAATTCGGTCAGTCAACGGTCAAGGACCGTTGACCAACTAGGTGATGCCACGTGGCGGGCGCGAGCAGGAGTGAGACTGGCGGAAACGAGCCCGTGAGGGCGCGCCCTACGAGGGCTGCATCAGGTGCGACCGGGCGCTGAAGTTGAGCTGGCGGCGGGCGGGCGGGTGTAGCCCGTTGCGCTGCGAGTGCTCTAAGAGCATTCGCAGAGGGAGGGCTTGCGCCCTCCCGCCCGCTGCCCTGTCACCACCTGCGCCCGGGCGCACCTGATGCGGCCCTCGGAGGCTGCGGCCCAACGCATTTCCGCCCGTTTCACCTCTGACTCCGCCCGCCACGTGGCATGTTGTGGTTGGTCAACGGTCGTTGACCGTTGACTGCCGCAGGTTTTTTTTTTTTAAATTTTTTTTTTCCTATAAATACCATACCCCATTCCTCACATTTTTCACACCAATTTCTTCATCAAACTCTCTCTTCTTTCATCAATTTTCACTTTTATTTTTTCAAAATACTACATTCAACATTGAAAAAAAATGAATCGTGAGGAACGAGAGAGGCTAGCACGTAAAGCTGTCGAGTTTTATAGGCAAATAGAGGCGGAGGAAGATGCTGAAAATTGCCGACGTGAAGAACGCCAATTATCCAAAAAAAGAAGCAATACGTCGAGCGTTATCGTGAGTCGGGGTACGAGCAACTCTACAACGACTACTTTGCCGAAATTCTGACGTATACAGACACCATGTCCCAGACACAATGGGTCAAAATTCTCTTCATCCCCTTAAAAAATGCACGATGGCGCTGCGCCAACTTGCATATGGTGGTCCGTCCGATGAGTACGATGAGTATCTGCGCATCACTGATTCAACCGGGCGAGAATGCCTAAAGCATTTTTGTCGCGCCGTCATTGCCGCTTTTGGAGAGGAGTACCTAAGGAGACCTCATTCGCGTGACGTCCAACGTCTCGTCCAAATGCACGAAGCGAAGCACGGTTTCCCCGGCATGCTCGGGTGTATCAACTACATGCATTGGCCATGGAAAAATTGTCCATCGGCGTGGAAGGCTGCATACACCAATTTCAAGAAGGGAACTCCAACAGTAATTCTTGAAGCGGTGGCCTCAACCGACCTGTGGATTTGGCATGCATTTTATGGTGTCGCCGGATCGAACAACGACATCAACGTGTTGAATCAATCTGACGTATTCAGCGATTATCTGAGGGGTGTTGCGCCGGCCGTAAATTTCACAGTCAATAACAAGCAGTACAACATGGGCTATTATCTTGCCGACAACATCTATCCAAGATGGCCAACTTTTGTGAAGACGGTGCCATGTCCGACCGATCCACAAAGAGCCATGTTCGCCATGAAACAAGAGGCTGCGAGGAAAGACATCGAGCGTGCATTCGGCGTTCTCCAAGGACGATGGGCGATTGTACGAGGCCCGGGCCGCTTGCATTATATCGAAAATTTAACAGAAATCATGTATGCTGTATGCATGTGTTATCATGCACAACATGATAATTGAAGATGAAGGAGAAGCAGCCGAAAATTGGGATGACGACGAGGGATCGAGCTCTACAAGGACTCCGTTGCAAGCGCGTCAAGGTGTTGTCTCCTTCGCACGTTATATGCAAAGGAATGCAACCCTCTGCGATGCAATTGCTCATGAGAACCTCGAAACAGATATGATTGAGGAAATTTGGGCACGTTTCGGTTATCACTAGTTTTTTCCTACTTCATTTTATCGTTAATGTATTTTTTCTAATTTTCTTTCATGGTATTGTAATTTTCCAAATGTGCAATACAATTGAATTAAAAAAAAAATCTCATTTTTATTTAAATAAAAAAAAATTAAAAAACTAAATAAATAAAATAATATATAATAATTAGAGCCCTTGGAGAGCTCTAATGCAACAAAAATGAGAGCCCTCCAAGTTGATTTAAATACTAATATATATATTACTATTTGATTGGGAGCCCTCCAAAAATGGAGGGCTCCCATGCTAATGCTCTAATGCAAAATTAGAATTTGGATGATAAATTGTATGTTTTGGGGCAAGATATCAATTGTCAATGTTAAACTATAATTGTATTAACTATTTTTATAGTATAACAACTCTATCTAATTTGTATGGGAAAGAAAATATTAGTAATTGAAGAATTATCCTACTGATACGACCCTTACTTATGTTATTTATTATTTAATAGTTTAGTTTAGTAGTTTAGTATAATTATTTGAGCTATGTGTTAAGCCCAAAGTAAATATTAATTGCTAGTTTTATTAGGCCAAAGCCCAAGTATTTTAGGGTTGTTCTTTTAGTTAAAAGGGGACAAGTGATGTATTATGAACTTTTATCCTGAATAGAATTGTCTAATTGGAAACCCTTGTGGTTTAATTTCTTCCTTCTTCTCTTTTCTTTGGAGTTTGTACTCGCACGAAGTAGTTCGATTCGTAATGAACGATCGAAAAAGAAGAACGGGTGGAGCAACAACTATTTGGAGGTGAAGATTCGTTGGACGCACCACTGAGGAAGTTTTATTTCCGGGTCTATGACAAATCGCTAGTAATTGATATCACTTTGCCGTCAGTATCATTGTTCTGTGCGTGAAGATTGATGGTTATTAAATTGAGTCAATTAAGTGAGCAAATGGATTGTGGATTTAAATTTTTGTCGTTAACTTGTTGAGTGGCTCCAAAATGGTGGTAGATTTGAGATAAGAACAATTTAAGGTTAGGTTTGGGTTTGGGGTTTGCGCATCTTTTGCAGTAAAAAAAAAAATGAACAAGGAGAAGAGGTAGAGCAGGGGAATTAATTCGGAGGTGGAGATTGGTTGCTTTTATCGTCTCTTCCTTTAATGGTTAAGTCTGATATTATTTCTGCCATTAACTCTCTTCGTGTTTGTCTCGAGAGCCAGCTACTGGTTACCAATCAAATTGTTGAGTAATTCAAATCTTCCATGGATTCTCATTTTGCTTCTCTCCAACATAACAATCTCTCTCATGGTTTTTCTTCTCCACCTAGTTTGTCTCACCCTCATGGCCACCCACCACCAACAGATCCACTTCCCCATTTCACTGATATATCTCCCCTTCTCAAATCCGGATTTCATGAACCCATGAAAGCCACCCCATTAATCTATGTTCTGTTTAGACACGAACTGTGGTCGAACAAGATCTGCAAAAACAAAACAAAACAAACAGAACGTTAAACGTTGTGCCGTGGCCGCACCACTACCCTAAAAGCGATTTCTGGCAGACCCTCGGTGACAAGTCTCGACGCCGAACCACTCTCGAAGGTTAACACAACACTCAAGCTCACGTGCACTCGTGAGATCGAGTTGGAGACGCTTTTCGGAAATAAGGAAGACGACGGCTGTAGGAAGGAGGCTAGGTTTTTCGATCTCTTCTGTGAAGAAGAACATCGCATATTTATAGTGCATCAAACGCACCATCTAAACCCTAACCCTAACTATGCAGCCAACCCACTAAGCCCACGAAGTGAAACGTGGAGAAGAGAAAACTTAGCGAACAAGAAACGAAAATAAGAGTGGCAAAAAATAAAAATTGATCAAGAGTGAGGAATTTGAGAAGCCCACACGCCGACCGGGCCGGGGCACGCGTGTGTGTTTTGGGCATAACAAGCCCACTATCTAAAAGCCCATCAAGTCATTCAAGAGCCCTTATCACATTCCTTATTATATACCCTTCCATAGAAGGGTATTTTTCCAATGTGGGACAAAAGACAAGAAAAAGAATAGAAGAAACTATGAAGAAGGCTTTTTATTTCCAACATGTTCCTCCATCCCCTCAGCCAAATCCACCCCCAAATTCCATTCACACTCCAAATTATGATGCAACAATAGAGATTGTTGAGAATGATTCGTTGCTTGATTATGTGGAAACAAAGTTGTTGAGAATGTGGTTGTTGAGAATACGGAAGCACTAGTTGGTTCTTTAAAAACATAATATGTTGAAGTTATTACATGTGAATTTGGCTGCAACATAGATGTGAATGCCACTAATTCTATGCTGCAATTTGAGACTATTAGGAAAGGAAGAATTATGCCTCTTGATGTTGAGTTTAGCAAAGATTTCCCACGATATGTCGCACTTGTACTCGAGGAGAAGAGTACATTTGTTGGTGGTATCTCTTCCATTGTGGTTCGAAGAAGGGGAGCCGTTTTAACACTCTATGCACTCGAAGAAGTCTACAAGGAGTCTTTTAGTCTCCACCTTGATGACAAGGTGGTTTTGAAGGGGCGAAGAGTTGATACGACCCTTACTTATGTTATTTATTATTTAATAGTTTAGTTTAGTATAGTTATTTGAGCTATGTATTAAGCCCAAAGTAAATGTTAATTGCTAGTTTTATTAGGCCCAAGCCCAAGCCCAAGTACTTTAGGGTTGTTCTTTTAGTTAAAATGGAACAAGTGATGTATTATGAACTTTTATCATGAATAGAATTGTCTAATTAGAAACCCTTGTAATTTAATTTCTTCTTTATTCTATTTTCTTTGGAGTTTGTACTCACTCGAAGTAGTTCGATTCATATCACCTACCCATAAGTCAAATAATTTATTGCAGGTAGCATCAAATTCTTGGAGTGGAGAAAGATTTGCCATCCCTTAAAGACTGTACCTCCCACTATCTAGACGAGCACAAGATGCTTCTTCACCCTTTTCAGCTTTATATTCTCTCGAATACGCGGCGAAACACACAGTCACAGTCAATGAAAATCTACTTGTTTCCTAACCTATAATATGTGCAGCCTTTTATCTTCTTCTTATAAAAACAAATTAGGAAATTAATGTAGCTGTCATTGTTTTCTTAAATAACATTAGGAGCATAGAATTATTTATATGACAAAAACTTATGTCAGTCGGAGACACCGTGCGGCCGGGCCCAAAGTGTCAATCTTTATACAGAAAAGTGCCAATTTATATGAATAAAAGTGTCAATCTTTAACATAATTATTTTACGAATAAAATGACAATTTTTAAAAGTGTCAATCTTTATACAGAAAAATGTCAATCTATATGAATAAAAGTGTCATTGTTTTAGCCCGGCCGCACGGTGCCTCCGGCTGACCCAAGTGTGTCCCTATTTATATTTGAGACCAAATCAGAGATACTTAATATTTTGACATTTTTTAATCTATTTAATATTTTGACTTATAATATAAAAATATATTACAAAGTTTACAATTATAAAAAGTAATGATTAAATTATATTTCATAAGTTGATTGTCTTCTCGTCGAAAAGTCCAACCCTTCTCTTTCATCAATTTAATCCAAGGGCCACATATATTGATGGCCGAATAAAGCAACCCTTTTCATTTCGTAATAATTATTATATTTATATATTTACTCAAAATCTAAAATGGAAAATACTACTCGTATTCAATGATCATTACTTAATAAGGAAAAAATATTTATCAAAATATTTATAATCCAAAAATACTTTTCCCTCAAAATAACTCGGAAGCTTGCCTTTCGCAGTTTGCCAATTGCTCCCCTCCGATTGAATAGTTGCTTCTGCGTGTGGCCCACGCACCTCTTATAATTGGAAACAGTCCAACTCAAATGACGATTCTACCCTTCTGCCCGCGCTGTCTCTTCCCTTCTCGCTCCTGCCCGTTTTCTCCGGGCAGATGCTGTCTCTCACACTCTTTCACTCTCAACGAACGGCTTCAGCTTTCCTTCACAATATCCTTTTTTTTCAATCTCAAGAGGGTAAATTCCATATTTGTGATTTCGATATATATGGCTGTGCGCGCGCGTGTGTTTATACAAGTACACACGATATTCTGATACGAGTTGACTGAGTCGCTCGTGTGTATATATATACGATATACATACACGTACGCCATTTAAATTGTTGGGGATTGGTGGAGGCGTGGAGGATCCAGTTGGTTTGGAGTTCTGTTGAATTGCTCCGATTTTTTGGATTTTTCAGGAGCCGAGAGAATGTGGAGAGTGGCGCGATCTGCTGCGTCGAGCCTCCGCCAGCCGCGGCGGCGGATGTCGACGGCGATACCGGGGCCGTGTATTGTGCACAAGCGCGGCGCTGATATACTCCACGATCCTTGGTTTAACAAGGTTCGTTCATGTCCTTTTCCTTTTCCTTTTCGTTTTTTTTTTTTTTTTGTTTTGTTTTGTTTTGTTTTGTTTTGTTTTGGTTGTTTGTATATCTCTCTGTTTTTCAGCTCGTTGGCTGCTGACGTGATTCGATCGGATTAGTGTTAATTGGAAACGGTTTAATTGCGCCTTCCATTTTGTTTTGTTTGTCGGTGTTGTATTTTTTTTACTTCGTTTTTGTATTACGTTTACTCTTTTCGAGTTTCGTTGAGTTCAATCTCACTATGGAATATTGAGTGATGATTGTAAGCTATTTTGTAAGAAACAATTTCTCATGGAACTGTAATTGACAAACGAGATGTGGTGTAAATATTCATAACTTTGAGTAGAGATAGTTCATAACTCTCGCAGTTTAGGAGCATAATAATCACATAATCTGATGATTGCATATCCTACGATGCGTCAGAGAATGAAAATCAAGAAGTTCATATATCTGAATTGAAAGATTTCTCTTGAGATGAATTATATAACTGTTGAAGTTTAAACAATCAGGATACAGGTTTCCCGTTGACGGAAAGAGACAGGCTGGGACTACGTGGTCTGCTTCCACCAAGAGTAATATCCTTTGAGCAGCAATATGACCGTTTCAGTAAGTTCACTACTTATGTGTATCTTCTTGTTGTACATTCATTACTGTCACTGCAGTTGCCTTCACCAATGACTCTAAATGAATGACTCGAACTAAAAGGTTAACTGGTGTTTTTGTTCTTTAGATTAGGACTTAGTCTTGTCAGTGGAGAATATTTGTTTGTACTGATAAGTAGGCACTCACTCGCTTCTTGATAACTTCATTTATAATGATATAATAGAATTAGAAGTGTTTTAAATAGTGTTCTAAAAGAAGGGCGACTTGGCCGTCTAGAAGGCGTCTAGGCTTTCGAAGGTGTCGGGTCGTCCCGATTAATGACAAGACGGTTTTTTCTATGCAGCGTCGAATTAATCGGTATCTAGGTAGTCCTAGGCATGTCTAGTCAGTTCTAAGAGAGTTTAGACGGGCTAGTCAGGGCTTGAAGGGCTGTAAGATTAAATTATAGTTGAAAAATCATGGATTTTATACTTTAACTTATGGATATTATGTTTAAATATATGAAAATTTTGACGTAGACTAATCCGTTTAGCCGTCTAGGCACCGCCTAGACTCCTGCCTAGTCCGCCTAGATGTTAATCGCCCTCCCACCGCCCTACTAACGTCTAGCGATTTTTAGAATACTATTAAAATATCTTTTACTCGATCAAGTAGCTGAATCTTTTACTTCATGGTTCTGTGGTTTGTAAGTTGAATCTTTATCGGTGTTATTTGTTCAGCGTATGAAGTTTGGGGCGATTGGATTTTTTGTTTAATCTCTGGTTAATTTTGCTTTCCACTAACAGGGTTCTGACTTTTGAAAGTTTTCTTTTTCTGCTTCCTGGTATTGTTAGTGGAATCATATAGATCCCTGGAACGAAATACCAAAGGTCAACCAAATAAAGTTGTTTCCCTTGCAAAATGGAGAATTTTGAACAGACTCCATGACAGAAATGAAACATTATACTACCGAGTAAGTTTACTGACCCACCCCCTTCTATGGAGTACAAAACTATGGTCAATAATGAAATGACTTTTTTTCATTCTACCTTGCAGGTACTGATTGATAACATCAAAAACTTTGCGCCGACAATCTATACTCCCACAGTAGGATTGGTGTGTCAAAACTATTCAGGGTTGTTTCGTCGTCCACGTGGAATGTATTTCAGTGCCAAAGATAAAGGGGAGATGATGTCAATGATCTATAATTGGCCTGCCCAGCAGGTATCATGTCAAACCTAATGTAATCTTGGTTGTTTTGTTGTGTCAATACAGAGTTCTTTCTCCTGGATGTCATAAGAACTACTGTGCAAATTAACTGATTTTTAGCCCAGAAGATGTCGAGATTAGTTTTTGGACGTAAAAGCCTCTTATATGTGTATGCTGCTTGGTATCCCTTGGCAATATTGATTTTCCTTTAACCTCTCGAAGTACCAATGCTATTCCTTCTAGTTATAGTTTCTACCTCTAGAACATATCAAGCATTGTTACTAAGTAAGGCATAAAGGACTGCCCAATTTATTGATCTTGCAATAACATGTTCTCATTGTGGACGATTTTTGTTTTTGCCCTCTTTATAGATTCTTCTCTCCCCAGTGATTTATGTAGACAGATTTAAAGCTGTAGTCTTCTATTGAAATATTTCTTATGCAGGTCGATATGATTGTGCTGACAGATGGTAGTCGCATTCTTGGTCTTGGCGATCTTGGAGTTCAGGGAATAGGTATTCCGATTGGGAAACTTGACATGTATGTCGCCGCTGCTGGTATCAACCCACAAAGAGTATGTCCAATTCTCTTTTTGTTTCCATGTGTTGATGGATGATGAGGAGACTTAGTGTTTACATTGAGTTATATATTTTGTCTTAGTGTTTACATTTATTGCTGTTCAGATATTGCCAGTTATGCTTGATGTGGGTACGAACAACCAGAAGCTACTCGAAGACAGACTTTGTGAGTTCACTTATTTTAAACTTACTTATATCTCCTGTTTCATTTGCTTAATGTTTGGTTATAGTTCTCATTCCTTCTCCAGTCCTGTTTCTGTCCTTTTGCTTCATATTCTTGTTTTCTTCTCTTTAATAAATTACTCCACCGGGATGAAGACGATTTGGTCGGGGAGCAATTTTATTTTCATGTGTTCCATGTCTAAACCTGACTTCCTTATTATGCTTCCAAATAATTAGCTGATTTTAAGAAAAGATGCATCAAGACAAGTAATAGTTTTGTAATACCTGGAGTTTACCTGAAGATCTTTGACAGATTTAGGACTTAGACAAAATAGGCTGGAAGGAGAAGAATATTTGGCGATTGTTGATGAATTCATGGAAGCTGTTCATGCACGTTGGCCAAAGGCTATTGTGCAGGTTTTTTAATACTAGAATATTTGTTTTAAAGATATTCTGGTCAAATACACAACTTACAATGTATTATTCGAACCATCTTTATAGTTTGAGGATTTTCAAATGAAGTGGGCTTTTGAGACACTAGAACGTTACCGCAAGAGGTTTTGCATGTTCAATGATGACGTACAGGTAAATTGCAACCAAATCCATTTCAATAATCTCAGCAACAGTACGTTAAAGAAGATGTTCTTTAAAGTGAATCTTGAACTGATGTTTGATGCCTGGTTATAAAAAAGTACAGGGAACAGCTGGTGTTGCTTTAGCTGGGCTACTTGGAGCAGTTAGGGCTCAAGGAAAGCCTTTGACAGATTTTGCAAACCAAAAAATCGTTGTGGTTGGGGCTGGAAGGTAGCTTATGATCTTTGTTTTAATAGATTATCTGTTTGTCTAAACAATTTTTGGAAACATTGTCGCCTGTTGGCAGGTTTTGCTTTATTTTCTTATTCCAAACTTTGTATTACAGTGCAGGACTTGGTGTTCTTAAGATGGCACTACAAGCTGTTTCTAGAATGACCGGATCAGATGCAGATCCTCACTTTTTCCTTCTCGACAAAGATGTATTGACTCTGATCTATATTAAAGTTATTGTTATCTCCACTGTGATAAGATTAGTTCAAATTTCTTGGGGGATGGCTATTGATATTTATGTTATTATTGATTGACTGGTTAGGGAATTAGTCAATACAAAGAAAGAGGAGAGAGACATTGTCTTAATGCGAAGATTTATTTGAATGGTTTCTTTTTTCTCTTATCAAATTTTATTTTGAACATCTGCAGGGTCTCATAACAAAAGAGAGAAAATGTATTGATCCTGCAGCTTGCCCATTTGCTAAATCTCAAGGCGAGACTGAACAACTTGGACTTCGTGAGGGTTCCGGTCTGCTTGAAGTGGCAAGTCTTTCCTCAAAATTCTCTAACCTTAATATCGTTGCCAAAATAACTACTACTCTTTATTCATTCGATCTCTCACCGATGGAAACTTTTTTGCATCTAGATTATAATTGCATTGCTCTAACTATGGTGCAGATTAAAAAGGTTAAGCCACATATGCTTATTGGTTTATCTGGAGTTGGTGGTGTCTTTAATGAAGAGGTAGATTCTAAATTCCTAGGATTCTCTTAACTGTATGTCTCATGCACCTGGGATTGTTTTTGCTGTGTCTGTGTGTGTGTTTACCTGCATTTGAAATGTGACTTCAATGTTCTCCTCAATAGACCACTTTATCAATCTTTCTTTGACACAATGATCTGAGAACTGAAAATGTATCTAAACCTTTAAAAATTAGAGATCATAAACACTCATGGCATCATATTTTGGCTTCATAAGAGCATTCTCTGATTGAAGCCTTTCAACTTTTTAACATGTTATGTTCCTGCTCCTGCCTCCTACTATTGACTCATTTTTCTGTTTCAATATTTCCCAATCTATGTGTCCAACCTTGTATGCTGCATGTGTTAATGTTTTTGTTCGATAGGATTGAGTTCGCTGTATGTTGTCTTTACTTGGCTATTTAAATGTTTTACAACATGATTGAATTCTTTGCTTATTTGTTGATCTTGGAATCAGATTCTAAGGGCCATGAGAGAATCAGACTCCAAAAAGCCTGCTATTTTTGCAATGTCTAATCCCACTGCAAATGGTTTGTTTTTACTACTTCAATAGTTTCTTCCTTCATAATATACTTGCATGGGCATGAAGAGATGACTCTCTGTATTGAACAGCGGAATGCACTGCTGTTGAGGCTTTCAAACATGCTGGTGAAAACATTGTCTTTGCAAGTGGAAGCCCTTTTGATGATGTCGATCTAGGTATTTTAGTTCTGAAATATGTACTTCAAAAACTTTGGCTAGTTCCTAAATGTCTATGATTGTCCATATCCAGTACCTTAGTGATGGATAAGGGGCTTTAGTATTCACTATTTAGTAGTATTATGATTGGTTATTCTTAACATTTTTGCAGGAAATGGGAAGACAGGCCATGTGAATCAAGCAAATAACATGTACCTTTTCCCGGGGTATGGTATTCCTACGACTCGGTCAACATATATGCCTCATCTTTTACTTTTCATGATTTTCTAAGTTTGTGATTCTGCATATCCAGAATTGGCTTGGGAAGTCTTCTCGCCGGTGCTCGTATAATAACCGATGATATGCTGCAAGCAGCTGCAGAGTGGTAAGATTAACTCTTATAACTCATGCAGAATATTCTTCATTACTAGATAAATGATTGCACTCATGCTGTAAGAAATACTATGTGTTGTGGGATTACTGTCTTCAACTAGAATATATAAATTGAGTTTGTTCTTGCAGCCTTGCTTCATATATCACAGACGAAGAAATTGAAATGGGCATCCTGTATCCATCAATTGATAGGTGAGTTTATCAAGTTTCTTTACGTGACAGACTCTGGGATTTCACAACTACTGTTGCTTGTATTCACTGTTTTTGTGTGATCATCAGTATACGGGATATAACGGCCGAGGTCGGAGCTGCAGTTTTGAGGGCAGCAGTTGCTGAAGATGTGGCGGAAGGACACGGCGAGGTGGGCCCCAGAGAATTGTCACACATGTCAAAGGTACGGACCACTTCAGAATCTAAATTTGCTCACTTTTCTCAATTCAAACTTCTCTCATGAACCAGAAACTTTGAGCCTTGAAGCTGTGCTACAAGCTTTAGATGTCACTTTAATTTTAGATATATTATAACGACGATTCGATTTTTGTTGGATGCAGGAAGAAACCATCGAGTACGTGAAGAAGAGCATGTGGTTCCCCGTTTACAGCCCTCTTGTGCACGAAAAGTGATGCTGTTCCTGTTTTCTTTCTCCTCTTCTTTTTGGCTGATTATTTATGCAGAAGTTTCTAAACTCTGCAAGCCGTTGTACGAAAATGTCGACGAAGAGTACGTATTAGTGTCTCATAGAGAGAGTGAAAGAAGCAATTAGATGGAGCATGCGTATAGAAAAACCAAGGAGACTTTGTTCCTACAGGCTCATGTTTATGAATTCTGAACTATCCCTATTGTTATAGGCAGCATATACTTGTTACTGACAGCTGAATTCATTAGAATATAAGACTAATTCATGAGTGAGTTTTACTTTTATGGTTTGCTCATCTTACAACAACAAATTTAACTGCAGAATTCTGCAATCCCTCCACTAAAACTTTCAGAAAGTAAATATCTACGAATAGGAGTTTTAAGAATTTAATTTGGCAGAAAAAAGAAAATAAGTGTACCAGAAAAAAAGAAAAAAAACAGAGAACTAAATATTTTATTCTTTACCAATCAATTACCGGGTTAATAAATAAATAAATCGAACATTGCATAACTACCCACAATACCCGGGAAAAATAAAGTCAACGACTCAACGTTACAGGCTTACAGCATAATCTCCAGCGCAAGCTTGAGCTCTAATCCATGGCGGAAACACAAACCAGGTAACTAATTACTATATCTTGCTTTCTCCTATAGAAATTGTTCCCCTCATTCATCTGATTCCATTTTCACCATGCTCTCTCTCTCTCTCTCCCTCTTCTCTCTTCTCTCTCCTGCAGGTATGCAGTGGTAACAGGATCAAACAAAGGGATAGGATTGGAGATCTGCAAGCAGTTAGCTTCGCAAGGCGTGACTGTGGTGTTGACTGCTAGAGACGACAAGAGAGGACTCGACGCCATTGAAAAACTCCAAGGGTTTGGCCTTTCCGATTTTCTTCTCTGTCACCAGCTCGACGTCACCGACGAAGCAAGTATCGCTTCTTTCGCTCACTTCATCCACTCCCGTTTCGGAAAGCTCGATATCCTCGTAATCATCACAACACAAGCTTCAATTTGATTTCACAGCGATCGGTATGCTATTTGAAGAATTGAATTTAATCTGTTTGGACTTCCGTCGTCGTTACAGATCAACAATGCTGGGGTCGGTGGAACCCTAATCGAAGACGATGATTTCAAAGCTTTGTCTGCGGTTGCCGCCGGTGCGAGTAATTTCGAATCCTTTTCCCCTTTCCTTTGATCTGAATCCTTTTTTTTTTTTTTTTGAAAATTTTCTTTTTGGCGTTTGAAAGCAGAGTGAAATAAATTGGGGGAAATTGTTGATTGAGAACTATGATTTAGCATTAGCGTGTGTGAAAACAAACTACTACGGCGCTAAACAGATTACTGAAGCACTGCTTCCCTTTCTCCATCTCTCTTCTTCTCCAACAATTGTTAATGTCTCCTCTGCAACTGGGAAGCTCAAGGTAATATTCCCTTCCAACTACATAATCATCCTAAATATCATTGAAATCGAAGGTTCTTAACTTGTTTGTTCTTGATTCAGAATGTGGGGAATGAATGGGCTAAAGGGGTGCTCAACGACGTCGAAAATCTCACACAAGAGAGAATCGACGAGGTTTTGAATGAGTTCTTGAGACTTTGAGAAGGGTTCTTTAGAATCCAAAGGTTGGCCTCAACTCCTTGCTGCATACACAGTTTCTAAAGCAGCCTTGAATGGCTACACAAGGATTCTTGCCAAGAAAAACCCGAGTTTTCGGGTAAATAGCGTGTGCCCCGGATATGTGAGAACTGATCTCAACTACAGAACAGGGGTTTTGACTGTGGAAGAAGGTGCAGAGTGTGCAGTCATGGCTGCATTGTTGCCTCGTGATGGTCCTTTCGGTTTGTTCTTTGTGAAGAAGGAAGTCTCCTCTTTTGAGGAATAGATATTGAATTTTGAAATGGTGATTCGCAATCTATCTCCCATAGTTCATGTTTCTCTTCTTTGTGAACAAAAAAAAAGAAAAGAAAATATTTTCTGTAATTTATGCAAGTTACATCCGCGGCAAACTGACGTGGCATGAGATTTGTCCATTGATTAGAGCAAAACCTGAGTAGGGATGGGAATATACACGTGGGTAACCGATACCCGCAGATACCCGAACCTAATAGGTACGAGTTTGAGGGGTATTTGGTATCCACATGTAGCTTCGTGGTTAGAATTTACTATCTATTTAGTTTGCGGGTACGGGTAGAGATAGTCACTACTGGTACTCGTGAAACGTTTACCCGCTAAGAATACTTGCGAAATAGCCAGCAAAATACCCGTGAATAATATAACTTTATTAGATTTTGAATTTCAACTTTGAATTCTAGTCGATGAATTTGAATATTAATTGTGGATTTGAACTTTGTTTTGTGATTTATGGATTTGATTAGTCGTGGATTTATGAATATTTTAGTATACTAGCATGCGTAACGTGTACCTATTTTTTTCATAAATGTATAATTTAAAAAAAAATTAAAATTAAATGGTTAAATCAATTAAGGATCAATTATGAAACAATGTCAAATTAAGTTTTATTGCACATATTTTTTATTTATCATATTTTGACGTTTCATCATATCTCTTTCATTGTTTTGGTTGCTATCAAGAACAAAGCTGAGATGTAGGATAGGATCTCGTTGAGGGATCCGAGCCTGTGGGTGAGCTCCATCATCTGAGCTCTGAGAATGGAGCTCCCCGCCTCCACGCTAATGTATTGCTGAGTGGTGGCAGCGATGCTGCTCGAAATCTGGGCATTCTCCTTCCACAGCTCCGCCGGCTGAGCCGAGAGATCATTGAGATGCTTCTGCTTCCGCATCCTCGAGCTGCAAGCCGACTTCCGGTTCGACTGCATTCGCTTCCACTTCCACTTCCACTTACACCACAAATTTTATGCTTGATTTTATACTTTGCAAATAAATCAAAAAATATTATTTAAAAACTTTTGTATATGATTTGAGGACTGCATCGTGATTTGAAAGCTTTTTAAGAATTCTTCAAGCCATCGTCACATTCAACATACAAATCTCAACTCGTCAAGCTCTAACCATACTCGATTTTAGGATTCATTATACATCTTATTGATCAGAACGTAAAATAAATGAAAATAGTATACAATTCAAAATTTGATAAGGTATTAAAAAATAGGGGCAAAATTAGGACACAATTCAAAATAATACGAGCAAATATCAAATGTAGCTTAATTAATACCCTACGAAACGAAAAAAACAACTTAATCTGAAGAGAAGAGAAGGTTCCACCACTAAGAATGTAAAGGGAAAAAGAAAAAGAAAAAAAGAAGTCTTAAATCAGGCTACTTAAATATTATACCATGGATGCATGTGTTCTAAAGCTTCACATGACTTTTCTTGTTTGGTTTTCTTCATCTTTGTTTTGCTTGCAGTTGCAGAGATAAAGTTGGACAACGACTCATCATCATCATCAGTTGGAATTTGAACGAAGTCATCGTTCTTCTTCATCGTGATTTTTTTTTCTTCTTATCTTGCACTTCAACTTCAGCAGACTCGAACTCTATAGTTGTCTTTTTCTTTCTTCCCTGTTTTGGCTTTTCAATCAGTTTGTCATTTTCTTCTTTTGAGACTTGAACTGAAGCAGCACCCGACAACTCTACAGTTGATTTTCTCTTTCTTCCTCGTGTAGGCTTTGCAATCGGTATTTTCTCTTGTTTCTTCGAATTTTGATTCGAGTCTTCATTCGATCCATCTTGTGCATTTTTTGGAATCCAGTGGCTGTAATATTTAAAATCCCTCGACCATCAGTTGTCACAAATCTTTTTGCAGTTGTGAAACGCATGAGGGCCGTCGACGCTTCTGAGCTCAAACCTCTGTAGTAAGAAGAATTTCTGCCCCCCTAAAAAATAATATGTGAAATTATGAGAATAATTCGGAAATTACGAGAATAATTCCAGAGGTGAAATGCAGATGACGAAAGTGAATATTCTCGCAAGGAAAAAAATATTAAACGATTTATTCAAAATTGTATAAGTATTTAGGGCATGAATTGTATGGCGAAATTAGCACGTCTAATTCTAATAAAATAAAGTTGTAGAATATTGTATGGTGTGGTAGGTAGTTCTATAAATTTATATATATACTAAAAGAAGTTACCTCCTTAAGTGACGAAATATATTCATCCACAGGACATCCAACATATAATTCTGCATCTCTATCGAACATTATAACCCGAGCATTGTATTCGCCTTCGGTTACGTGCATGGTTATCCTGTACCTGAGATCACATAATATAGTATTGGTTAATAGATATATACTATATATAAAAGTTATCTATGATTTTTAATTTCATTTATTACTTTAGTATCGTCTCTGTGACATGTTTGTTGCACCTGATGCATCTTGTATCTCCACCATGAGTAGGACACGACTTGCCGTATTTTTTACATGCATCATACCATATTTTCGATATATTTTCTATCCCTCTCACAGTTCCCATAAACCAATAGCCATCAGTCTGAAATAAAAAGAAAAAGATTTTTTGTTATTTCAAATACAATACAGTTATAATTAAAATAATTAAGAAATAATTCGTAATGAAAACATTCTATACCAATGAACAAAATATTGTTTCCTCTCATTTTAATGAATAGTTTCATTCTAAGCAAAAATTATGTGTCTAGCAATTAAAAGAAATTTTGAATAATAGTATTTGTAAAGATTTAACTTGGAATATTAATTTCATGCATCATTGCATGGATGGAAGCCAAGTAAATCAAAACAATTAATTACAACTGCAACTGCATTGGAGATTTACGAACAACAATAAAAAAAATGTCAAATAAGTAAATTTATTGAAATGGAGATGAATCGTAGGAAACAAAAGGAAATTAGCGAAATAAACAACTGAGAAGATGATAAAAATTCAGCTCAGATAGTTGAAATATGAATAGCAAATTAATACGCATTAATCTATTTCTATAAGAGATGTAAAAGGTATTTACGTAAGAATATTTCTTCTCTACAAACATAAATAAATAATTTTATATTAAATCAAATATATAGAAGTAAATTACCTCTGATAGTGCTTCTTTATTTTCCGTAAGATACTTTAGAGTCATTTCTTCCATATATTACATCTCATGCATCATTCCCAACCTTGATCGATCATCATTACTTTGAGAAACAAGTTCAATTTCTTCATTGGCTTGTATGATTTGCAATACTGTTAAATACTTTGGCTCAAGAGTATTATTTTTCATAGGTATATTTAGTAACAAATATATTAAGAATATTTATATTTCATAATCAAGAAATTTCGTATATAGATAGAAACAAACATAAAAAATGAGAATTTAAATAAGAATATAAAAAGTAATATCTACATACCTTCTTGTTCTATGGAGATAACATCATGTGCACTGCTGAAACTTGATAAGGTAAAAGTATCATTGTGGTTTATCTTTTTAATGATTTGATGCCAACCTGTTTCTCTTTTTGGAAATAGAATTGGATATTGCAATGGATCATAACATCCATAATAATGTTTTATTCCATGTCTTTCACCTAAATGAGAATGAACCTTAATATCTCTTTCTAATGATATGTTATCATTTCCCTCAACCCATATCGTTGCAACTTGATCCGCTTGTGGAGAGTTATACACTCGTTGATCTAATTTCACATCTTTCGATATATGAATCCAAACATCATCCATTGAAGGATGGTCCTTCAACCTTCGAAAAACATTTGCATATGGGTTTACTTCCAAAATTTTGATAAGTTTATGCACAACTACTTCCAATATGCTTTGATTTGGCAATACATTCATTCGGTTCTCAACTTCAGCTCCTGTCTCATAAAAGTACAACTGAAAATAGTTGGGAATTGTACCATGTGGGATTAATCCTGGGAGATCATGATAAACCATTCCTTGTGCCCGAAAACAATACACTCCTCGTCAAGCAGATGCGAGCTTTTTATCCAATTTTACACCAAACGATGTAAATAAAAATATAGAATTGTATGTACGAATATTTCTTCGAAAATTGGTAGCCTCTTGCGACGCAGATGTAAATAGTACATACAATTCCTCTGGAATTTCAGAAAATGAGAGGGAAAATTTTCCATTATCACAACAAAATGTTGGAGGTTCATGCTCAAATCTTATAGCTCCACAATGATCACAATTAGACACTTTTTTTAGTTCATGTATAGAACATGTGTGTAAAAATTTGGAGTTAACTCGAATAAAATATGGTTTATAGAACATGTATAGACATTATATAATGCTATCGCTACATTACTTACTATCTGTATTTTCATGGTTTGAATTAGAACGTTTCCTTCTCATCTGCAGATGTTTTCTTTGTTGATAAACCTCTTCACCTGTGACATTAAAAATGTAATTAGGTTTTAACAGATATATCAAAATGAATAATAATTTTATTATGGCGAATGAAGAATGAACATTACTTGAAGATGAGTTTGACTTGGGTAATGCATTTTCCATGCTCCTACTTTATGTGTTAGGAGCATAGTGTTACAAATCCTGCAATTAAAACTTTCATTCAAACGAATTATACATGTCAATTTCTTGTACGCTTGTGTCTTACAAAATAAAATATAAGCAAAGTTATGATGAGTATGAATAGCTTGGGTTAAAATATCTAGTGTAGTGCTGATTGGTATACACTATGCTTCTCAGGTCTTTTGACTAAGAAATTTATCGCTTTGATAAAGCATGTAGAGGATGGTGAACTTGATCTAAATAAGGCAACTGACACTTTACAGGTGATTAAAGATGAGCAATTACCTTTTCATTAACAATAAAAACTCAACTTGGATTTTAACTGTGCAGGTGCAGAAGAGACGTATATATCATATTACCAATGTCCTTGAAGGGATTGGTCTAATTGAAAAGAAGCTAAAAAATAGGATTCATTGGAAGTAAGTCTGTTTAGCATCTTAGAAATATTAGACAACAGGTTTCTATTTAATACATGGAAGGACAACAATGTCAAGAACTTCAAAGGGCCCTTCCACATATCGTAATGATAAACGGCTCAAAAGAAACAATCAAAGTTTTATTCAAACTGATGATGACTTTTTTTGTCGACACCATTATTTATTTAAAAAAATTCCATATAATATAAGATGACTTCAAGAAATAGAGCATTAGATGCTACTTAACTAAGTAAAATGTAGGCTAATTATATATACATAGCTTACTTGGAAGCAGATCTTGCAAAAATTGAGTGCCTTTACGTTCAATCTTCTATTCTACTAATAATAATAGCCTTTGACACATATGTATTGAAATAACTAAAAACAAATAATATGAAATTCTCTATCATAATTTGCAAATTATTTATATAAAAAAAAAAATCAAAAATTAGTAAAGAGATTTTTTTCCAGATAAGTGAGAATCGCACCAAAAACATAGATGATTTTATTCACCAAATATCATCCATCATGAATATCGGAATCAGGAAAAATATTAACAGATGGAACTCACCGTAATCTATGAAATTCAAAATTAGAGAAATGGTTTAGCTCTAATTAATTTAAAATTGATTAGAGCTTTAGTATTTTGTTTTATATATGCGTTGAGTTTGTGCTTATTGATACAGTTAAATTGCGTACTAAGTATATTACTTAGTTAATCTGCTATCAAATCCACAAAATTATTCGAAAATAAATAAACGATAAAATATATAACAATCTATATAGTAACAAAAGTTAACTCACCTCAAAGAACATCAAAGCGCTAGAAACACAAAGAGGGCATGCAATCCACCCCAATTTCGATTCAAAGAGAATAGACCTAAATCGAAAATAAACCGGAGACAAGGTGCGCTAAAGACTTGAAGATGAAGAAGAGAGTGGCAGATGCAATTTAATAAAAATAATCATAGCATTAACAAATAAAAATAATAATACTTTCTGCACTATATATATACGAAATCATAGAGGTGGAGTATTATGACCTATCTTCAATCACAAGAACATATAATTGCAATCCTCGAAAAAAAAAAAAAAAAAGATGAAGAGGCCATCAATAATAATAATACACACATAAAAAAAATAATGATAATAACATACCTCTACACAATTAGTTAGAGACCTAAGATTTGCTCAATTGGTTCGATGGGTAGATGAAGAGGCCATCAATAATAATACGCATAAAAAAAATGATAATAACATACCTCTACACAATTAGTTAGAGACCTAAGATTTGCTCAATTGGTTCGATGGGGGCACCATTCATTGTTAGTGGAGATGGATAATATGAGGATGATAAAAGCAAGCCAATCGTTCTACAACAATAAGAAGAACGACTCTTTATATTTTATAATATAAATTTATTAGATTATATTATTAGATTTTAAGATTACATTAATACCCCTAATTTTTAATATATTATAAGGGTATTTTAGGCGATGTACATTTTGCCACAAGACTATTTTTTATATAGGTATAGATGTTAAATTTGTTAAATTTATGGATTTGATTTGATTTAAATTTCTGGTTTGCGTGTGATGGGTACCCGAGACAGGTGGTGGGTATGAGTGGCAAACGATACCCATCGCGGGTCGCAAGTATGAATTTTTTTCACGGGAACGGTTATGAATACCTACTATCTGTACCCCGCGGTACCCGATTGCCATCCCTAAAACTTACTACTCGATTTGATGAAAGAATTTGAAAGTCATGCTTTGAAAATCATGTTTGTAGATGCAATTAAAAGTCTTTATTTTCTGCCTTATCCCTTATTTCCGGCGGTGAAACCTTATCTATAAAAACAAAAGCACATATCATTTGGAGCAACAAACTTGTACTCTCAGAAATTTTAGAAAAAAGAAAACAAATCGAAACAATGGAAGATGCAGTTGTTCATCCAGCAACACGACGGTAACGAATATGTAGTTCGATCGATGAAAATTAAATACCTTTTGTCATCCTAAACAGTAGCTAATTCCTTTTTTTTTTTTTTAATTTTAAAAAAAACAAAATTAATTATCTTGCTTCAGGTATGCATTGGTGACGGGAGCAAACAAAGGAATCGGGTTCGAAATCTGCAGGCAGTTAGCTTCCAAAGGAATCGTGGTGATTTTAGCATCAAGAGACGAAGAGAGAGGCATCGAAGCTCAAGAAAGGCTGCTTAAGGAATCAAATATTTCTGATGATAATAATAATGTAATTTTTCATCAACTCGATGTTACTGATCCTGCTAGCGTTGCTGCTGTTGCTGGCTTCATCGAAACGAACTTCGGAAGGCTTGATATTCTGGTTCGTGATTTAATTTGTTAAAAAATTTGAAAGTGGTGTTTGATTTGCAAAGAAGTGTGAAAGTTAGATTTTTATTTTATTTTATTTATTTATTTATTATTATTTTTTTTCGCGACTACCCCTTCACGATGTTTGTTGGCCTTGTTAATTAATTCTTGTTCTTGTTTTTAATTAATCAAGATTTGGATTTGATGCAGGTGAATAATGCTTGGATGGAGATGCGTTGGTTCTTGAAGAGCGCTTCGATGCAGACGTTGCTTTAGTTTATACCGGAGAGGTACGTCGTTCGCAAATTTCGTACCATAAATTTAGTCTTACTTTTTTTTTTTTTTTTTTTTTTTTTTTTTTTTTTAAATGACGAGGGAACCTGCAACTGCAGTTACACCAACCATTGCATAAACAGGCCCGGCTAAGAGCCGGCCTAAGGAGCTATACAAAATAGGGTCCAAAAAATGTGAGGGCCCCAAAATTTTAAATTTAACTCTAACCCAACTATTTTTTTTTTAAAATTTCTCTTTTCTCTTTCTCTTTAATGCTATCGATTTTTGTGTTCGTGTTTCAAAAACTTGAGAGCCCAACTACTTTTAATTTAATACTAGCCCGCATTCCCTCTCTCTTTTTCATTATGATTGCCTTTTTTTTTCTTTCTTCTTTTTTCTTCCTTTCGTTACTTTTTTTTTTATTATTCATTTTTCATTGTTCTTCTTTTTTCAGTACTTCTTTTCATTCTTTTTTTTTATTATATCATTTTTTCATGAGGTGTTAGATTTTTTTTTTTTTTTTTTGGTCAGGAAAGAAAATTTTTATTGAAGGAGAACCTCTGGTACCAGAGGTACCAAAGAGGCGAGAGAAAAAAAGATTTTTACAGAGGTGTTTGAAGAAAGGAAGAGAAATTACAATTCCAATCAGCGAAACTAATGTTCGTTGGTGCCTCGCCTCTCACCGCATTCCAACTCCAAAAGCGGCATTTGATCTCTTCTTCAATTCTGACGAAGTTCCAATCCTTGTGCTAAAAAAGAAACGAGTTGCGCCATTTCCAAAGGACCCAAATAACACAAATCCAGAGTCCTCCAAGTCTCTTACGCGTCTTTCCCCCACCATATAATCCAGAGAAGTGACAAAATGCGCTTGAATTGAACGGGCTGGCGCCCAGCTGATCCCAACCCACTTAGCCATGTTACACCAAAGTTGATGCACTTCCGAACAATGAATGAAGAAATGGTCTGCAGATTCGGGCGATTGAAGGCAGCAGCAACAAGACAGTTCCTCCGGTGCAAGGTTGAAGCGTTTAATTAGATTGATTTTTGTTGGAAGGCGATCGAGGGCCAATCTCCAAGATGTCATTTGAGCCTTTAGGGGGGCAAAGGATTTCCAGATAAGGCTATAGCCTTTCCAGTAAGGCTGTTGCAAGGATCCTCCGGCGAATATACGAAAAAGGATTGAATAAGTATTTTTCACAGAGAACTCTCCTTTGGAGGAGCCACCCCACCTCCATTCATCTTCAGCATCAGCTTTTACCGAGAAGTTCTTAAGGAGGTTGAGAAGTTCTCCTACAGTTTTCAACTCCCGTTCCAGAGGCGCCCTTCGCCATGGCAGCTCCCAAATCCAGCTAGCATTATTCTAAACCCCCATCTCTCGGACCTTCCCTTCTTTAATGGCACTCAGATGATAGAGTCTTGGAAAAAGCTCTCTTAACGGTTTCTCACCTACCCAACAATCATTCCAGAAGCTTATATTGTTGCCATTGCCAAGCTTGTTAAAAAGATTGCTCCAAAACTAACTGTTACCGACCTTACCCGTAGTTGCCAGGATTTTTGCCCACCAACCAGACTAGCACCCACCCTCGCTAACCGGATGGAGTCCCCTGCGGCTAAGGAGGATGTCCCCATGCCTAGATTTGATGGTTTTGGACCATAAACTCTCTTTATTTGTCAAGAACCTCCAAACCCATTTGCTAAGTAATGCTTGGTTGAAGAGTTGCAGATTTTTGACACCAAGCCCACCCTCTTTTTTTGATTTGCATATGTCGTCCCATTTCACCCACGCTGTTTTCTTCACATCAGCATTACCACCCCAAAGAAATGTGCATTGGAGAGTTTTAAGCTGATTTGCCACCTTCTTCGGGAGAGGGAAGAGTGACATACAATATAAAGGCATAGCGGTGATAATGGAACTGACTATCGTGCTTCTTCCTCCCATGGATATAGAGCTTGAATCCCATCTTCGCAGTCTCCCTTTTACTTTCTCTAGAGTGTCCAGCCACCGCTCTGTTCCATTAAGCCTTCCGCCTATTTTGAGGCTGAGATATGGCACCGGAAGTGACCCCGCCCGACATCTCAAGGCAGCGGAAATCTCTTCCATTTTTGCACAATCCAGATTGACACCATAAACGCAACTTTTATCGAAATTTACCTCGAGTCCAGAGACAAGTTCAAAGTTTTTGAGGAGCCATCTAGTCGTAACCGCGTTCTCCTTGCTGCCGTCGAGAACGAATAGAGTATCGTCTGCGTATTGGAGGTGAGAGACACGCAGCCCAGAGCTTCCCACTGTGGCAGGTTGCAAAAATCCTTCCCTAGTGGCTCTCTTCATCAACAGGCTGAGGCCGTCTGCAGCAGTGAGGAAGAGAAAAGGAGATAGAGGGTCTCCCTGTCTCACTCCTCTTTCCAATTTGAAATTACCAGAGGGACTGCCATTTACTAAGACGTTGGCGGAAGCTGAAGATATGCGGGTTTTCATCCACTCCAACCACTTAGTTGGGAAGTTCAACAACTTCATCATGTCAAGAAGGTATTTCCATTCGATCGAGTCAAAAGCCTTTGCAAAATCAGCTTGGAAAACTATCAGACTCTTCTTGGATTTTTTGGCATCCTCAATGATTTCGTTAAGAACAAATGCTCCATCCAGGATGTACCTATCTTTGAGGAATGCCGATTGGTTCTCGCTTATGATTTTGCCCATGACTGACTTAAGTCTCCTTGCAAGCACTTTCAAAATAATCTTGTAGAGGCTGCCGATAAGCGAGATAGGCCTGTAATGCTTGAGATCGGAGGCTCCTTCCTTCTTTGGAATGAGGGTAATGAACGAGGAGTTGCAGCCTCGGTCTAGAGAGCTATTGGCATGGAATTCGTGCAGCACTCGAAGAAGATCTTCTTTGATGATAGACCAGCAACACCTGTAAAAGAGAAGATTAAAGCCGTCAGGACCGGGGCTTTTGGAACCATCACATCGAGTCTCCCTTTTAGAACTTGGTTTGTATTTTATACATTTGAACCAAGTTTTTTTTTTTTCTTTTGAAAAAGCTATATTCGTATTCAAAAATTAAAACTCAAAGCCACAATATACCAAAAGTATTATTTTTAAGTAATATCTTGAAAAATTTAAGGGCCTAATTTTGTAGTTAACACAGGGCGGCCTCAGTATTCATTGAGCCGGGCTTGCATAAAGCAAGTGGAAGGCTTATCGAGACATTCGAGGGGGCGAAGGAATGCATAGAAACAAACTACTATGGTGCAAAAACAGTAACACAAGCACTCATTCCTCTCTTGCAAAAATCCCATTCACCAAGAATTATCAATGTCTCCTCCACACTAGGGAGTTTAGTGGTAATTAATTAACTCATCCACCTTCATTTTCATAAACATGCTAATAAGGTAGTATCAATAAAATGAGACCGGTGAAATTCAGACTTGAGACATTTGATCAGATATATGTATGTATCTTTAGCTTCAACCGAATGAATGGGCGAAAGGAGTGTGGAGCGACGAAGAGAACCTCACCGAAGAGGGAATCGACAAAGTTGTGCAAGAATTTTTGAGAAGTTTTGAAGAGGGAAGATTGGAAGAGAAGTATTGGCCTCTTCACATTTCAGCCTATAAAGTGTCCAAGGCATCTTTGAATGCCTACACTTGGCTTATGGCTAGAAAACATGAGGCCATGTGTATCAATTCAGTTTGCCCTGGTTACACAAGAACGGAGCTTACCCACAACCTTGGTTCATTAAACGATGCCGAAGGTGCGGAAGCTCCGGTGAAGCTCGCGCTATTGCCGGAGGGAGGGCCCACCGGCTCCGTCTTCCTTCGACATGAAGTGTTGTCTTTGTAAGGGACAAATTAGTCTCTTGTTGTTATTAATATGTTAGAAAATTATTAAATGACAGACATGAAAATATGATGAGCTTTATATTGTTTTTGTTGTCATTGTTTTTCAATTTTATTTTTTTAGTTTAACATATACACACATTAGTGTTGCTTCCGTGCGTTGCACGTATTAATTTTGAAGATCAACATGGCAAAATAAACATAACAAATAATAATTATATAAGTCTTGTGCATTACCCTAATATTAGAAACTAACATTCAATACATGAAACAACATTTACAGACATGCCATCTTGGGTGCCATACATTTTGAAATATGTATTGATTATATTGTATGATAACATATGGTTTATTAGATGTTACTTTTGGAAGGTAAATGGGAAAACCGTATACCAGTTGAAAACTCAACTTTTATATATAGTATAAATGACTCGAACTCTCTTTCCGACAGTTGGGGAGGAAGCGGAGTAGGAGTGGAGGTAGATGTTTAATACTCTCATTTCAATAGTTTAACACATGCATCATCAATATATTTTTATAGATTTTTTTTTTTTGAAAATGAAACATTAATAAATGCAAATATGTAATAGTTGTTTTTGATTTTGTTAAACTCATTAGTTACCAATAATATTCAAACATACCGATGATGTTTAAACCAAGCATCTCACCCTTTAAATAACATATCATATCAAGACCTTTAATTTGATATAACACTCGTAAAAAGCGACAAAAAACGAGATCATGATAATTTTAAATTTTAGAGTTTATATTAATATTAGAGTGTACGCAAAGAGGTCGGTAAATTGGAATGTCGTGATTTAATTAAAATAAAAAATTTATTCTTTTATTTATTTTTTTTTAATTTTTTTTTCTATTTCTCTAAGGGTGTGTACTATTTGATGGAAAATGAGGGAAACAAATTTACACAATTTTCTCCCCTTTTCTCTTGTTCTTTATGATGGACAATTTTGCCCAGTCAGGAGGGAAAATTTTCCTTGGACAACTAGTTTCCCACCTTTTCACTCCAAATCATAATAATATTTTCCAACCGATTTGAAGTAATAATATTTTCCCACATTTTTCACCTTGGAGAAAAATATGATAAAACAAGTGAGAGACCACATTATGTGATAGTATTTTCCATTCTTTTATAATCTCTCCATTTTCTTTTCCATAAAAGAGAACACACCCCAAATGAAATATTATAAATGGGAGAGACGAATTAAATAATTGAACAGTCACGAAAAATTCTAAGATCTAAGTGTTATTTTTCGGATAAGATCATATGTCCCTATTTCAGTGTATCAATCGTATCACCAATTTTAATTTTTAATTAGTGTTATAGTATTATTTTTTATAAAAATAAAAATTACTATAATATAACAAATCATAATAAACATATATAAATAAAAAATATATTTTTAATAATTATATTCCTTAGTTTTGAATTTATTAACTCATATAACTAATAAAAGTAAAATTAAATGCTAAAAAATAATTATAAATCCTAATTGGATAGGTGAACACTAAAAATAATAATAAAATTAAAGTAAATCATTATACATTAAAATTATTGAAGCAAAAGTAAAAATTAAAATTTGGTGGAAACACGAAAGTGACATAGAGATCCCAAACGGGTATTACGAAAAATTAAAAATCTAAAGTGTTATTTTTTGCAAAGATAGATGGAAACTGGAAACAAAAAATATCAACGTTGTCAGGTTAATTCTGTGGTGTGTATTCAACCAGTACTAGTACTGTTTAAATCTCATGATAATATCTTCACATTGCTTGTATTCAAAACCAAACAAATCTTTACTGCAACTCTCCTTCCACACAACACACACACACACACACACACACAATGGGAGATGAAGCAGTTGTCCACCAAGCTACAGCAAAGAGGTAACAAATAAATTCACGAGTTCAATGTAAATGCATATATCATATGTATGCATACTTTCTTTTTCTGGCTTCAGGTATGCATTGGTTACTGGTGCGAACAAAGGAATCGGGTTCGAAATCTGCAGGCAGTTAGCTTCCAAAGGAACCATGGTGATTTTAGCTTCAAGAGACGAAAAGAGAGGCATCGAAGCTTGAGAAAGGCTGATTAAGGAAGTGGGATCAGAGTTTGGAAATTATGTGCTTTTTCATCAACTCGATGTTACTGATCCTGCTAGCCTTCTTGCTCTTGTCGACTTCATCAAAACCCAATTTGGAAGGCTTGATATTCTGGTAATTCATGCATGTTTATGAATTTATTATATCTTAGCTGAAGTGAAGAATTTAATACAGTTTCAAGATTTTGTGAAGGTGAATAATGCAGGAATCAGTGGAGTAGAGGCGGAGGGAGATATTTCGGTTTATACAGAGTATATTGAGGCAGAGTTGAAGATACTTGAAGCTGGTCATGGTGGAGTACAGGTTTTTCTGTTTTTTTTTTTTTTTTTTTTTTTTTCAATTTTCAATTTTTTATAATAATAATAATAATAATAATAATAATCACTCTGCATGTATATTTATATAAGTTTAAAACTCATGTCCTAGAAATGCTTAGAGATCAATAGGGACTCTTCAATTAATTCACACTTATCTTGTTTTTCTTATAAAATAAGAAAAAAGGGAAAATTATTAGTAAAATGAAATTCATGAAAAATAGTAAAATGCAGGAAGAGGCATTTCATCCTCAAGGAAATGGAAGGCTTGTTGAGACATTGGAGAGTGCAAAAGAGTGCATTGAAACAAACTACTATGGAGCAAAAAGAATAGCACAAGCCCTCATTCCTCTTTTGCAACTCTCTCATTCTCCAAGAATTGTCAATGTCTCCTCCACTTTTTCTAATTTAGTGGTAATTAATTATTCTATATTACATAAGAAATTGCATATATGTAAACTAACATGAATAGATATTGATGAAATATGTTCAGCTCCAGCCTAATGAATGGGCAAAAGGAGTGTGTAGCAGTGAAGACAGCAGCCTCAATGAAGAGAAAGTGGAGGAAGTTTTGGCAGAATTTCTCAAAGATTTCATTGATGGTAAACTGCAAGAAAACCGGTGGCCTCCTAGCTTTGCAGCGTACAAAGTGGCGAAAGCAGCTCTTAATGCATATACTAGAATTATAGCGCGAAAATACCCGAGTTTCTGCATAAATTGTGTGTGTCCTGGTTATGTAAGAACTGATATTTGTTACAATAATGGTCTACTGAGTGTAGCCGAAGGCGCTGAAGCTCCGGTGAAGCTAGCTTTGCTGCCCGATGGCGGGCCCTCGGGCTCCTACTTCTCTCGAGAGGAAGCCTTGTCTTTGTATTGATCATCTTATGTTGCTGTTATCAAATGCTATCATATCAAATTTTATGGTGGATTTGGTATCAACGTATGTTTGTTTTGTTTGTTTGATTTATCACACCTTCATGCTTGGGTATTTCTTATTGCATGTAATGCAATATTGCAGTACTATATATTAAACTTGTGATCATAATGTTGTTTCTTGTGGTGGGATTTGGTGTTAGTGTAAATATAGCGAGTGATGTTTGTAATATATTACTCTCTCCGTCTACGATTTAACAACACTATTACTATATTGAGATATTCATGAATTACTGACCTTTCCATTTTAGGTAGTAGGCCCCATATCACTTTAACATTTAACACTTTATCACTCTCCTTTTTAACACTATAACACTTTAATACAATTAAAAATATTAGATGAGCCTACAAATATCTCACTTTAACACTTTAATTTATTAATACACCCTCAAGGCCTCAAAACACATTAAACTTTGTGCCCAAAATTTTGGGTCACTAAATCATGGACGGAGAGAGTATATTGTTGTTATGGAAGAGAGGGTATTTATGACTTTTATAAGAAACTCATGACTGGTCTAAATTCATCGGATGAGATCCTTTGTCCCTATTACGGTGTATCATTAATCATGTACCAAAATTGTTTTTTCTTCATTTTTATTTATTTATTTTCACTCAATTTTGATGTGATATGATTAATCAAATACTCCATCCGTCCCGCCGAAATGACATTGTTTTCCTTTTTTGGGCAGTCCCACCGAAAGGCCTTGTTTCCTAAAAAGGAAATAATTAGTGAATTAAAAAAAATAATTAATGAATAAAAAATTTAATTAATGACCTTGTTTTCCTTGAAATATTTATTAATATTAAATGTATTTATAAAAATTCAAAACATTAATTATCAAACACACTTTACGAATTAAACACTCCCTCTTTAAATCCCGTGCCGAAAAGAAATCAAGCCATTTCGGCGGGACAAAGGGAGTATTAATACTACTCATCCGTCCCACTAGATATTTTTCTTTTTGGTATGTCCCATTCACATAGAGACATTACCAAAAATAGAAAATTTTCACCCTAATAAAAAAATATAATTAAAAATGATATTTCTGAATTTGAATATATATATATATTCAAATTAAAATGAAAGAAATAAAAACTAAAAATCAAACACAAATGAATATAATATAATCTATAAACACAATTTTAATCCATTACTAATCACTTCCGTCTTAATTTTTGTGTCACTAAATAAATGTCTTTATGTAAGCGGGACGTATGGGTACTAAGAGCACCATTAGTGCAGCTGAGGGGCTCGGTCTCGCAGCCGTGGAGGGAGCCCGGAGCGAGACCAAACAACGTTGGGTAGCCCGGGCTCGGCTGAGGTGGTCTCGCTGAGCGAGCCCTAATGCTAACGTCATTATGACATCAACGGGCTATATATATATTTTAAAAATGATTTTTTGACAAAAAATAAAAAAAAGTTTAAAATTTGATTTAGCCATTGAAGAAGCAACGACTACCTTCATTTCTCCAATATGTTCACCTCCTCATTCTCTCCTCCTCACATCAATTTCTTCAATTTCTTCTCCAATTCTCACACAAAATTCTTCAATTTTTATTCAATTCCACTCACTTTTATTCAAAAAAAAAAAAAAAGTGATCATATTGAAAAATTCGTCACAATTGGTTTGGTGGTAACTACGGCGGGGGTAATTCTATAAATCTGGAGGATCAACTGAATACGCCGGTAGCGAATTCTACGCCGGCTCTCGGTTTCGACCAATTTGCCAACTCTCCTGCCCTGTTTATGGGATTTTCCTGCCAAAGTTATCGGCCATACTATCCAACCGACAGTCAAAGTTTCGGCCTATTTCTGACTCTGCCAGAAAATTGAGAGCCTACTCCGTTTGCAACTCAAGGGCTTGAGTTGATGAATCTCGCATCTTTATTCGAGAGTGTCTCCAACATTCCTGCTTCATGACCAAAAAAGAGCCGGGGAAAAGCCAAGGCGATGAAAATCACATAAACCACCGCGAAGCCGCCCACACAATACACGTAGGAGAAAACAAAATTACTGGTGGTCATTTGGTAGGCAATGTCTCAAGACCCGAGAATTGGCAATGATCAAACAGAGTAACGTTTTTGGGATATAATCACATAAGTTTACAATACGAGGAAGCAAGAGGGTGTGGTGGACTGGGATGATAAAATGCTAAAGTCGCATTTCGGAGGAGACCAAGCGAAATGCAAGGACTTCAATGTTGATACTCGAACCGTAGAGAGAGCGTCAACGAACAAATCTGCACAAACAAAACGAATAAAACAATAAGTCAGTTGCTGTGCCGTGGCCGCACCACTGCCCTAAAAGCGATTTCCGGCAGACCCTCAGTAACAAGTCTCGAACGCCGAACCACTCTCAAAGGTTAACACAACACTCAAGCTCACGTGCACTCGGGAGATTGAGTTGGAGACGCTTTAGGAAGAGAGGAGAAAAAACGGCTGTAGGCTAGGTTTTTCCGTCCTCTTCTTTGAAGAAGAGAGCACGTATATATAGTGTTCCAAGATGCACCACAAATCCTAACCCTAGCCACTTAGCCCACTAAGCCCACGAAAAGAAACTTAGTGAACAAGAAAGAAAGTTCTAGAAAAGTTCTAGAAGCAAAAAAATAAAAATAAAATGAATCAAGAGGGAGTCGGAGAAGCAAGCCCACGCGCGCGACGACCAGACCGGGCCGGGCTCAGGCGGGGCGGGGTGGGGCGCGCGCGCGTGTGTGTTTGGACAGCCCAAGCCCACTATCCAAAAGCCCACAAACTCATTCAAGTATCCATATCCCACTTCTTAATATATACCCTTCCACACAAGGGTATTTTTCCAATGTGGGACAACAAGAATAGAGAGAGAGGCTTTTCATTTCCAACAATCCCCCACAAATGAAAAGTCGACAAAGAATGAAGAAAGGAATATTGATGCTTAGATACAAATATCTTTCGATTGAATTTGTATGTTAGAAATGTAAGAACACACACAATTCTCAAAAAGTACCTTTCGGTTTGAACTTTAAGAGTTCACATGTCAAACCCTACATCTCACATCATTCCTTCAATTAAGTACGTCTCCGCGATAATGAAAAGCAAACACCTTCGATTTTCATGTATGCCATAGAAAGTTAAATTTCAGACAAGAAATCAATTCTTCACATACACATAGGTGACTTAATGAAGTACAATCGCCAAAGCACTAAATATATTATACACATATAATATACCAGAAATGTTTCGCAAAACAAATCTGCATAAATCATTAAGAGCCCAAATGCCCAACCTCATCAATATCATAGTACAATCACAATCTACCGCAGTAGAATTACCTCGCAATGATGATTCATCTATGTCTAAAGTTCTCCGCAGCAGAACCACATAGCTCAACGCTATTCACAAACTGTAATTAACACATGTTAATACAGAAAATATATAATGAATTAAAGATAGACAACATAGTTTCGTTTGACCTTGTAGGTGTCCACCATGTCAGCTTTCTCGACTCAATGTCTTCATGCCAATCCCAGCACCAAGTTCTTCCACTTGATGCTTTATAGAGGTTTGGTAAAAGGGTCAGCCAAATTTCTCTCTGACCTCACAAAGTCGAGAGAGATTACCCTTTCTTCAATCATCTCCCTCACCTTAACATGTTTCACTTGAATGTGTCTCCTTTTCCCATTGTATACACTATTCTTCGCAACCAAAATAGCAGACTGAGAATCACAATGAAGAGAAATAGGAGCCTCCGATCTCTTACCAAAAGGTATGTCAGCGAGCAATTCTCACAACCATTTTGCTTCGTGACTCGCAAGTTCCAAAGCAATAAACTCAGACTCCATGGTCGAGCTTGCAATGCACGTCTGTTTTCCTGACTTCCAACTTCCAAGACACAACACCCCCACCAAGAGTGAATACAAATCCACTCGTGGAGCTCACATCACCATAATTGGATACCCAGTTCGCATCACAGTATCCTTTTACCACCTCAGGATAATAGGAGTAAAGCAAGCACAGATCTTGAGTTCCCTTAAGATACTTCAACAATCGATACAAAGCATCCCAATGTTCTTTACTAGGCTTATGTAATATCCTAAATTTTCCTAGCAAACATATAGTATAATTCAAGTAAGTCATGCTAGTAAATAATTAGTCTATTACTATTAGGAATTAATTTCCACTTGAGGAAATATACTTTGTATTTCAACAATAAAAGATAATCTTTTTTTTGTATATATATATATATATATATATATATATATATATAAATAGAGAAAACTATATAATGAGTGATACCTATAAATTCATAAATTATATGATATATATATATATATATATATATAAATACGAATAACCTATATACATATATGCTTAAAGACATTAATTAGTTATATAATATATAATTATTTATATAAAAAAATGCATGCATATATGTTAATACACTATATACGTGCATGTATTTGTAGTTATGCATGAATTGTTTAAATTTTATGTTATAAATGCATGGAGTACATGGCATTAGGTACATGAATTATGTTAACATATAACCTTTATGTGTACCTAGCTTTTAAAAATTAATTCATTGCATGACTCTTAGTAATTTGTAACGTGGCACCCTATTAATAGGTATAGCTTTGATGAGTATAGTATATAGGCTTTTTGTCAATCCTCTTAATGCACGTGTTTCATATACAGGAGATGACTACTCTAACCTATGGTGACTAATGTAAGCTATAGTATACGAATAAGCAACTTAGCTTCTCTATAAATACCAACGTGAATCTTCACTATTTTTTCATTCTCAAACTTCAAACAGCATAACTTCTTCCTTACTTATTTCTACAGATATATTTTAGCTTACAAAATAAGTTTTAGAAAAAAATAGTATTCTCTTAAGGCTTTTTTTTAGAAGAAGGACTATAGTATATCAGTTTAGAGCTATTCCCAAGGTTACTTCAGAATATAAGGTGGGTCCAAAATGTTTTCAAAGCATATGCAATGTTTTAAATACCATTTTTTTATGTTATAAAAATACAATTATCCATAAAAATATTTTGTGTGTATCTTCTAAGAAATGACTCTATGGATCGATCGAGATTTATTGTTAGTATCAGATATACTAACTTTGAATTGTGCGCACCCCGGTTACATACGATGCCTTGATCACGTCGTATGCTAACTAATGGCGAATTCCTTGAGTTTCAACTCGGGTTTTCAGCAAGTACTAGGATTATTTAGGGTTTCGACCCTGAACCCGGTCTAGATGAACCAAAGGTGATTTGTAGCCTTGGTTGAGTCCAAGAATGAACATCACACACCCCAAAATGATATTTGTATTTTCAAGAGTTGTTTTCTGCAAGCCTCTTGATATACCATGTATGGATAAATTGCCAGTTTTCAAAATGCTTGCCAAAAGGGCATGATCCACTGAGTACTCAAGTACTCAGCCCAAAACTCTTTCAAATGTTTTCAGGTCTGGAAGCAGGTGATGTGCAGCAAGGCTGAGGCAGGGGATTGTTGCAGGGCCTTATTAAATTTCCGTTATGCTATTTTGCTTAAAACTCTGATAACAAGACTACTAGTTTGGTAATAATAAATAAGTCGAGGGCGTCATCTTCCAACCCTCTAGTTATATAATATGGTTTCTTTATTTTCTAAACTTATTTCTCTCTTCCCATTTTACTTATTGTTGGATGGAGAGTGTCGTGTATCAGTTCCTTTTGGAAGCTTGAATTCCCACTCAATTATGGTTATCCCATTTTTCGAAGTGGATGTCGACTCCTCTAGTTTACTGAAAACCGGTTTACCCCGTCTTTTACTTTATGCAAGGCGGAGAGTTCCATGCAATGGTTCCACTTGGACGCTCGATTTCCTACTCACTCTTGGTAATTCCAATGTGTCGTAGTAGATGGTCGACTCCACTTGGCAACTTGACGTTGGTTTACCCCACCATTTTCTTTATAATCTCAATTTATATTTTAAGATACTCGTAAAATGGTTATAAATTAATATTATCCCCTTTCTTCCCCACTTCTTTAACCCAACCCCCGTCACATCTTGGTTCACAGGAATCGGGGCGTGACAGCTTATGAGTGTAGCGACTCAATCTGCTCACTGCATATGCAATATCAGGCCTAGTGCAATTCGTCAAATACATCACACTCCCTAGAATTCTAGCATATTGTTATTGAGAAACATCATCCCCATCATTATTCTTCTTCAAATGAACACCGGAATCATAAGGAGTTCTAATGGGAACCAGATCACTACAATTAAACCTATTCAGCACTTGTTCCACAGTGTGACTGACTCAACCCATATCCATCACAAGTTTTCACTAATTTGATACCAAGTATAACATCAGCCTCACCCAAATCTTTCATATCAAAAGCAGAAGACAAAAAGACTTTTGTTTCCAACACAACATCAAGACAAGTGCTAAATATCAACATATCATCAACATACAAACATATGAGCACACATTCAGATCCATGAGTCTTAGCATAAAGGCATGATTCAGAACCATTTACCACAAATCCATTCAACAGTATAGTATTGTGAAACTTTTCATACTACTGAATTGGAGCCTGCTTCAACCCATACAACGATCTATTCAACTTACATACCTTATTCTCCATCTCTGACACCACACAACCCTCAGGTTGATATATATAAATCTCCTTATCAAGATCACCATTCAAAAAGGCAGTTTTCACGTCCATTTGATGCACAACAAGACTGTGAATAGAGGCTAGAGCAACTAGTTATCTAATAGTAGAGATTCGTGCAACTGGAGAATAAGTGTCAAAGAAATCAACTTCCCTTTTTTGAGAGCAACCAACCATAACTAGTCTAGCCTTAAACCTATCAATCGACCCGTCACGTTTCAGCTTTTTCTTAAAAATCCACTTTGATCTAATAAGTTTACAGTTAGCAGGCAAATCAACCAGTTCCCAAGTGTGATTACTAGTTATAGAATCAATTTCACTCTGTATAGCCTCCTTCCAAAAAAGAGCATCTACACTAGACATAGCAGCTCTATAACTAACAGGATCCTCACTAATCATGAAAGCAGATACCACATAATCATCGATCAAATCAGGATGCTCAACAACAAAAGCAGTAATGAAATTAGTACCAAAGATCTTCTCGGTTCTCTGTCTCTTACTTCTTCTCGGTTCAACAGCTATCTCAAGCTCTCGTGCTGGCTGATCTGAAGGCTCAGTTGCATTACTCCCAGAAGTACTAGGCACATTCTCAACAGAAACATTAAACTTCATAGGAAATATATGCTCAAAGAACTCAGCATCTCGAGATTCACAAATAGAATTGTCGCTAATGGACATAAAACGATAAACAGCAGAGTTATGAGCATAGACAATAAACACATAATCAAAAGTTTTAAAACCAACATTCACCTGCTTTGGATCATTCAACCTCACCTTAGCTAGACACCCCACACTTTCACGAATTCCAAACTAGGCGCAAAACACTTCCACAAATCATACGGGGTCTTGTCCAACTTCTTATGAGGCACACGATTAAGAACATAGCATGCAGACAAGGCAACTTCCCCCCACATGTTGTCAGGTAAACCCGAACTGAGCAACATAGCATTAATCATGTTCTTTAGGGTTCTATTCTTCCTCTCAGCAATACCATTATGTTCAGGGGAATAAGGAGCTGTAAACTCGTGTATGATCCTATTTTTCTCACAGAAATCCTTAAGGGACAGGGTACTGTACTCTCATCCTCTATCAGATCTCACTCTCTTAATTCTTAAATTTAGCTGATTCTCTACCTCAGTCTTATATTTAAGAAAAATATCCTCTGCCTCATCCTTAGACCTTAAGAGATATAGACGAGTGTATCTTGAGAAATCATCAACAAAAGAAATATAATACTTCTTCCCACCTCTACTAACAGTGCCTCTAAATTCTGCTAAGTCTGTGTGAATAAGTTCGAGAAGGACAGGCGATCTATGTTTTATAGCTTTAAAAGGCTTCTTAGCAAATTTTGCTTCCACATATACTTCACATTTAACATCATTATTTTTGTGACATAGGGCAGGAATAAGACCCATAGAGCACAGTTTCTTAATAGAAGCATAATTCACATGACCAAGTCTACCATGCCACACATCTAGAGACTCAACCAAGTAAGCAGAAGAAGAAGCATTATCATTCATAATTTCAGACTCGACATTGAGTACAAACAGACCATCACACAGATAACCCTTTCCCACAAAGTCCCCACTCTTAGTTACGACAACTCTATCAGATTCAAACACAAACTTCAGACCAGCTTTGCTCAGTAAACCACCAGAAACTAGGTTCCTACGCATGCTTGGTACATACATAACGTTACTTAAGCTTAAAGTTTTTCCAGAGGTAAGCTTGAATTGGACCTTTCCCTTGCCGAGCACACCAGCAATACTTGAGTTCCCCATGTACACGAACTCTCCTTCAGCAGCATCTTCAAAGTTGTGGAATAAACTTCTGTTGGTACAAAAGTGTCTTGATGCTCCAATGTCGAGCACCCAGTCTTTCTTATTTTTAGTTAAGTTCGCTTCCACCACAACATTCACGATATCACCATCAGCTTCAGTCAGATTTGCTTGATTCCCTGGTTTAGGAGCATGCCGAAACAAGTGTTTGTTGGGTCCTTTCTGACGCTGATTGCATTGATAAGATTTGTGGCCGGGAGCTCCGCAAGTGTCTTCGACTTGATGATCTTATTATCATTTTTGAAGTTTGAGTTTGGCCTTTTCCCGTTGTAGTTTTGCTTCTTGAAGCCATGTTGTTTTCCTGATCCTGAGCCACTAGTAGATTTAACAAGATTAGCCCAAAAAAAATTGATAAAGTTAGAGCCCTTATCCTTGAGGCGGTTTGCCTCTTCAGTACGCATGTGACTGATGAGCTCCTTGAGGGTAAAATCTCTCTTCTTGTGCTTGATCGTGTTCTATAGTCATGCCACGATGAAGGGAGTATTTCAAGCAACACGTTTGCCTTCAAAACTTCACATATTTGCATCCCTTCAGCCATGACAGCAGCAGCTATCCCTTCAGCCATGACAGCAGCAGCTAAATTTTCCTTACTCGTGAAGCTGCTTCATCAGAGGTTGATCTTCCACCAGTTTGAACTCCATCCATTTACCAGTGACATATTTCTTCATTCCAACATCATCTCCTCCATACTTCGATTTCAGTTCCACCTAAATTTCCTTTGCAAACGAAAAATCCACGAACAGATCGAATAGGCTATCGGTCATGTGATTAAGTATATGACCGCGAGCAGCAAGATTATCTTTCTCATACTTGACAGCTACTGCAGTTGGTGGTAGAGGTACATCAGCGTCACCACCAGTAGCAGCAGGAACAGAAGCAGCTAGTGCGGGGGCATCCTCGAGCAGAACGTAGTTGATCTCGATCTGTTGGAAGAAGATTAGCAGTTTCTGAGACCACCGCTTGTAATTCGAACTATCAAGAGGCTTGAGCTTTGACAGATCAGATAGGTTACGGTTCGATGCCATCGCTTTTAGATTGTTGATACTCGAACTGTAGAGAGAGCGTCAACGAACAAATCTGCACAAACAAAACGAATAAAACAATAAGTCAGTCGCTGTGCCGTGGCCGCACCACTGCCCAAAAAGTAATTTCCGGCAGACCCTCAGTGACAAGTCTCGAACGCCGAACTACTTTCAAAGGTTAACACAACACTCAAGCTCACGTGCACTCGGGAGATTGAGTTGGAGACGCTTTAGGAAGAGAGGAGAAAAAACAACTGTAGGCTAGGTTTTTCCGTCCTCTTCTTTGAAGAAGAGAGCACGTATATATAGTGTTCCAAGATGCACCATAAACCCTAACCCTAGCCACTTAGCCCACTAAGCCCACGAAAAGAAACTTAGTGAACAAGAAAGAAAGTTCTAGAAGCAAAAAAATAAAAATAAAAATAAAACGAATCAAGAGGGAGTTGGAGAAGCAAGCCCACGCGCGCGATGACCAGACCGGGCCGGGCTTAGGCGGGGCGGGGTGGGGCGCGCGCGCGTGTGTGTTTGGACAGCCCAAGCCCACTATCCAAAAGCCCACAAACTCATTCAAGTATCCATATCCCACTTCTTAATATATACCCTTCCACATAAGGGTATTTTTCCAATGTGGGACAACAAGAATAGAGAGAGAGGCTTTTCATTTCCAACATTCAACGGCTTCTAGTGTCAGGCGCAAAGGGATTGTCCTAGCGGAGCCAATGACGAAGACGTATAAGATAAGGCAGATAGCTTATTCCGAAATGCCAACAGGAAGGTGCCTTTCAAGTACAAAAAAGCATGGAATGGAAAGTACTGTTGATCAAAGTTCCAGAATTCTATCATATCTTGAATTTCGACAGCGGTTCTGATAAGTGCCAAAGGGGCGCCGATGACTATCTCCCTATACCCCAAAGTGGTATTGCCTTTCCAACTCGGGGACAATGAATGACACACGAACGAGGGATGATTGACTCATCGATTCGCCGGATAAAGAATTTCTTGGTCACACCAAAAGAAATTTAAAGATAAATCTCAAGAGAGAAATTAACTCAAATTTTATTCATCAATAATTGTTCAATTTTCATCACCTCTTTTTAAGCCTTATTTTTTATAGGCTTCAAAAAGTCTAATAAAAATGAAAATAAATAAAAATATGCAACTAAATAAAAAACTAAATAATATCTTCACTCTTCAGCCCATATCATCTACTCCCTCCGTCCCTTATTTATTGAACCAAAAATTTTGGCACATGATTTGATTTTATGCATTTTGATGATATATTAATAAATTACTGTGTTAAATTGTTAAAGTGGAATAATTGTGGGCCCATTTAATTTTTTAATGGTATTAAAGTGTTAAAGTGTTAAAAAAATAGAGTGATAAAGTGTTAAAGTGATAGTGAGACCTACGCCCCAAGATGGAAAGGTTTAGTAAATGAGGGACGTCCATATATAGTGTCAGTAAATGAGGAACGGAGGGATATAATTCTTGGCCCACATGCTTCAAACCACGAACCATGGGCCGCATCACTTAGACTTCCATAAGAGTAGGGATGTTTTGCACAACTTATCAAACGTTAGGGGGCTGGTGGCACTAAACGTTTCGTTAAGGTTGTATTTGCACTTGAGTGGTAACCATATATAGGTGTCTATTTGCTACTTATCCCTTTAGGAAAATATTCACGGAATTCATAATAATACCATCTAGGATTGTGATTCGTTTTGCTATCATATATATTGATTGATTTTTGTTATGAGATATTTTTTCTGGGGTTCTAAGCTATTGCACACCTTAATTAGGCATCCGATCGAAGTATACTTGTTTTTTTATACACTTAAAAAATCACAGGGGTCCTCTGTTTCAGATGTAGTGTATCAATCCATTATTATTATTATTATTATTATTATTATTATTATTATTATTATTATTATTATTATTTGTGTGTGTGTGTGTGTGTGTGTGTGTGTGTGTGTGTTCAATTTTGCTTTATTTTTGTTTACATTAATTGATTAAAGTTCACCAATTCAATTATAATTTATTATTCATTTCTTAATAATTAATTTCAATTTTATTAGTTAACCGTAATTGAATTAATAAACCTCAGTTAATTAGTTTCCATCTCGACGAATAGTCCTAGGGATGGCAATGGGTTGGGTACCCACCCATTTAGTCTTTCCCAAACCCAAACCCGTTAAAAATTTTCGTACCCATACCCGTCCCAAACCCGTTTAAAATTTAATTATGATACCCGTACCCGCCCCAAACCCATTGGGTAATACCCACTAATTACCCGATAAAACCCGAACTCTACAACATTAATATAAATAGTTCTTTAAAATTTTATATAACAAAAATTATAACTATATATATATACCAATCGAAAGTCAAAACTATTATTTAAACATGCAAATCTTATTATAAATATGAACTAACAAAATTATAAAACAAATCTCAATAAATACCAATAAAATATTAATTTTGATACATAAAAAAAAACATAGAATTACGAATAGTTATTAATATTTTAATTCACACACACATACATACATATATATGTGTTTGGGTAGTGGGTACCCGAACCTATCTACCCATACCCAACCCAAACCCATTGCTGGTATCAATTTTATTACCCAAACCCATCCCAAACCCGTCCTATTAGGGTTTGGGTGGGGCGGATACCCGCAAAAACCCGACCCATTGCCATCCCTAAATAGGCCTTGTTTCATTATTTTATATCTTATATATATTCAAGAAACTCAATCTATTGGGCGAGACGGAGGGAGTATAAAATTAATTCAACTAATTAAACCATATATATTACGTCAAAATTGAAAAAAGTTTTGAAAGAAAACCAGTAAAATAAATTTTGATACATAGAAAACACCAAGTCAAGAGCAGCTTTGAATGCATATTTATGAAATGGAGGCATTGTCTTGGTTCATAATGGAAAATTCCTGAAACTTGGGTAACTTCTAAAATCAGACACCCCAATCTTATCATCAACAACTATAAATTAATTATAGTAATTAAAAGAAGAATGCTCCCCTACTCATTATGGACATACTTAAGGTGTCCATGATTAACGTGTGACTGTGGTATATTTAAGATAAATATTATTAATATACCTTATAAAAATAAATTCTACCCCTAACCACCAAACCCTATTAAAAAAAAACAAAACCCTAAATTAAAAGATCATTGACGTGACACTTCCATGCCAACCGTGAGCACTTTAAGTATGCGTACAGTAGGTAGAGGAGCATTCATATAGGACTTAAATATCTATTTTCCTCTCAAAATCGTACCAAAGGAATATACCATTAATGTGTGCGTGTATTTTGCCACGATTAATGAGATGGTTGAAAGACCTATATATATTAGCTAGGACTAATTCTTCAAAAGAAATAAAGATATGTGCTTTGCGTACACGTTTCCTTTTGGACATTCTCTCTATATAGGGGAGAGAGAGAGAGAGAGTGTGTATACGAATAAGCAAAAAAAAGATCTCCTTAATTAAAGACACAACAAGCAAAAAATGGCAGATACGTTTACCCAAAGGTACTAATAAAGATTTTATTTCAATGCACCCTTTTATTATTCCATGCAAATGCATTCGCAACGTAAAAATAATTACTATTTACGTAGTTATGTGGATATAGGCCATTATTTACATGCATGCATGGTTTAATTTGCTTCAGGTATGCTTTGGTTACGGGTGCAAACAAAGGTATCGGGTTCGAGATCTGCAGGCAGTTAGCTTCCAAAGGAATCATGGTGATTTTAGCTTCAAGAGACGAGAAGAGAGGGCTCGAAGCTCGAGAAAGGCTACTTAAGGAATCGAGATCAATTTCTGATGGTGATGTTGTTTTTCATCAACTCGATGTCGTTGACCCTGCTAGCGTTGTCGTTGTTGCTGACTTCATCGAAACGAAATTCGGGAGGCTTGATATTCTGGTAAAGTTAATCCACCTGCAGATTCTTTTACTACATGAATTTAAGTCTTGGTTTTCTCTCGTATAAAAAATATATGTAATCAATCTTGTTTATGTTTTGGGATTTTTTTTTTTAGGTGAATAATGCGGGAGTTTCTGGAGTGGAGATAGAGGGAGATATTTCGGTGTATCAAGAGTATGTTGAGGCAAATTATAACATAATTGCAGCTCAGGGCGGACAGGTTTAATATATATACTAGCAGAGATCACGTGCGTTGCATGTGTTTAATTTTATTTACATTATTTCGTACTACTGATAGACGATATACATTTATTCATACAATTATATTTAAAAGGTTAGTAATATAAGTATAATTTTAATATATAATGAATTAAAATATTTCATTAGTAACTCATCAACTTTCTCTGTTATAGCTTGGTACAATTGGAGGTAAATAGACTTTTAACTCTATCAAAACGCTCATGTCGATAACCATTAATTAATTATATGTAATTTTAAATTATTACATATTACAATATTATCCTTAAAATTAAATTTATGAGAGGGATATAATTGGCATAACATATTTTGTAAGAACAAGCTCTTTTATAATAGTATAATAGATATATATGTAGGACATTTTCCATTCGTGAGAACAGTGATAACCCGCTTATTGAAGTATGCTTTCACGTTTTTTTATATATACAATTATGCTTTTTTGCAATATCATAATTTTATATCTAAAAAAACATTACTTGTAAAAAATATAATAGCATATATAAAAAAGTAGGAAAGCATATCTAAATAAGCAAGTTCTTATAAATAAAATAGTTCTCATAAGAACTCTCCTCTAATAATAATAATAATAATAATAATAATTACAGGCACATCCATTCCATCCCAAAACAAATGGAAGGCTGATTGAGACATTGAAGGATGCAAAAGAGTGTATAGAAACAAATTACTATGGCACAAAAATAATAACAGAAACCCTTATTCCTCTCCTGCAAAAACCTGATTCACCAACAATTGTCAATGTCTCCTCCGTCTTCTCAACTTTACTGGTAATTAACTTACCTACCTATATTTGGATCAACTTGCAAATTAATACATATATATAGTTGTTGTATATATATTTTTCAAGAAAATAATTACATGAATATATAGATTGATGAAATACACATGCTCATCAGCTTCAGCCTAATGAATGGGCAAAAGGAGTGTTTACAAGTGAAGACAGCAGCCTCAATGAAGAGAGAGCGGAGGAAGTTTTGCATGAGTTTCTCAAGGATTTCATTGATGGTAAATTGCAACAAAACAACTGGCCTCTAACTTTGCAGCCAGGGGCGGATCCATAAATTTTCTCGAGTGGGGGCTGTATATTATAATTTCGAGTTTGGTGTAAATTTTCTTGTTAATTTGATTTTGAGTGGGGGCTTTTACACTATATTTTACTCAAATTAACATATAATTTGGATTTTTTTAGTTTAATTTTTTTTTTTTGACTTGGTAGGGGGTTAAGCCCTCCCCCCTCACTACCTAGATCCGCCCCTGTTTGCAGCCTACAAAGTGTCGAAAGAAGCTGTTAATGCGTATACTCGGTTTATAGCACGAAAGTATATGAGTTTCTGCATAAATTCAGTGTGTCCTGGTTTTGTAAGAACAGATATTTGCTACAGTCTTGGACAATTAAGTGAAGCTGAAGGTGCTGAAGCTCCAGTGAAATTGGCTTTGCTGCCTCGTGGTGGGTCCTCAGGCTCCTTCTTCTTTCGAGAGGAAGCCTTGTCCTTGTACTAAATCGAAGAGAAACAACAACAAACACATGCTAAAGTCTTATCGATCGATGGTTTTTATTATATATGTAGTGAATAAATGTGTTTGTATGAACTTTTAGTGATATATACATATATATGTGTGGTGTGTGTGTGTGTAAGAAGACTTGTGATTAAGCTCTTGAAGCTTATATATTTAACTTCATGTTTTATATAAGCGGCTTCTTGTGATTATACATTATCGTAAGTGTTAATGTATCAAAATACTCATCCAACTTAACAAATATCAAATTATACCCACCAACTTAAACAGTATAAATAATACCCATTAACATCAAATTTTTTCTTTTCGGACCAAAATACCCTTACATTTTTAAATGAAAACTGTGTTTCATCTTTTATTTTTCACTAGTATTGTACCCGGGCGTGCACTAGATGCACTTTGTAAAATTTTCATATCGTATTCATTCAATGATAATTCTAATAAATTAAAGTAAGATACTTAATCATGAAGACCAAAGAAAACTTTATAGAGCTCACATTTTAATAAACTAAAAATAATTACTTCTCATCTGTGTTTTTTTATTGGGTTAATTACCAAAAAAACCCCAAATTATTCATTTTTTATAAAAAATACTCTGAACTATGTAGAATACCCAATTAAATCCTGAACTATCTATTTCTTATCAAATCTACCCTATTTGAAATTTTCAGGCGACCGGGTGTTGACGTGGCACGTCGGAGCCACGCTGGAATTATTTTATTATTTTTTTAAGTAAAAATTGATTTCCACCTGTAAACACGCCACCTTCCTAAAATTTTCTTCTCATCGCGATTGAAGTTCTGAAAAACTAGGGTTCTTTGGAGAGCAATCGCCCGCAATTTTTCTTGCGAGAGGAGTCTCGATCAGCAGCGGTAATCCCAAAGCCGAAAAATCGAGAAGAGCTTCGCTTGAGAGAGACAAACAGTGAGTGTTTCTTGCTTCTTGTCATTTTAGATTTTTGTTTTGTCATTTGCGACTGGTTTTTTCTCCATCTTTTTCCAAAAGTTCATCCCTAAGTATTGGACATGTAAGCATTTTTTTACCTTACCACAAAGATACATTCTCGCAGCAATTATATTCCATTCTCTTCATGAGGTAATTTCTCTCATTTTCTGATTGTTCTTTGGCTTTGTAGGTAAGGCCCTCCTCTCGAAGTTTACTGAAGACACAAAATCTATGGTCCAGCAAAATACCAGGCTTCAGCAAGAACTGATAATCACTTGATGTGTCTGATCTATGAGATTTTTTTTGAAGTTCAACTAAGAAACATTAGAAAATCTGTTGGGAGTAAAAGATATAGTTTCTGTTTATGCTTATGAGATTTAGTTTTTCTTGTTTATATTGAAATTCATCTTCTTGCTTACTTTTCGTGTGCTTGATCTATATGCACATCTTTTGGATAAAAGGCCTATATGGAAACTAAAATAAAACAAGGATGGGCGGTTTTTTTTGTGCACGTCATGTGTTCGATAAAATGTCTGATTGACCATTTGAACTCCAAACAAGCTGATTTTTGAAAATAGATAGAACTTTACAATTGCATACCTTTACCTATGATGACACCATATATGCAGACTTTTACAATTGCATTAATTAGAAATATGTAGTAAATTTGAAGAGAATAATGAGTTCTTATGGAATTATATTTAACCAATAAACCCAAAATCAAAAAAAATACATCAAGTTTGGGAAGATTTCAGAATAAGTTTGGGAAGCCTAAATACATCAAAGTAGTACAAGTAAAGATCAAGGCGAATTTTCCCCTACAACTATCCAAAATAAAGCTTTCAAGCTTTCAAAAAAGACTTTCATCCCCTAGCTTGTTTGAGTACCAAATAAAGTTTCCAAACATTCAAAAAAACCAGCAAAATATCAGCAACTATATTAGGGAGGAGTTGCTCCGTCAATAACTTGTGAGTTTTGACTACGACCATCTTCATGAACAAGTCGTGCTCTTCTTCCACTGCACACGTACGTATTTCCAGAATCAGCCTGCAGCAGACCAAAGCCATCTTTAGCAATTCTTTGCTCTCTATTCAGAACAAGTCTTTCTTGATTTGAGAGATTTTCCATTGTACTTGAGCTCGATGGTTGCTCGAGTGCAATATTTTTCTTTGGCCTTCCTCTTCTTCTTGAGAGTACTGCTTGATCGGTGGCAACGGTTGCAACAGTTTTCTTCGGTCTTCCTCTTGGCCTCTTCGGTGCAGGCTACATACACAGTCAATTAACAACTAGCAATAAATATTATTTGATCATTCAAAATAAAAAATAAAAAATAAAATTATGAAAACTACCTGGATTGTAGTTGTAGATTTACATGTTTTTGCATTATGGTCGGTCCCTCTGCATTTAGTACAGCTCATTTTTACCCTCCCTTTTTAGACAACTTGCCTTCTGATGGTCTTTTTTGTTCATCCTTCCCTCGTTTTCTTAACATTTTGGGCCTTCCAGGTTGTTTTTGATACTCCGGAGGAAGCACATTTGGTCCATCCACCCGAGGCCAATCTTTTTCTCCTCGTATTGGTACTAAACCCGACTCATAACATGCTTTCCAGTTTGAGGTGTAGTAAAAAGGGTCAACAAAATCTACATAATTCTTCCTACAATGGACTATGCAAGCCAAAGCATGAAAACAAGGTAATCCTGTAAGCTCCCACAACCGACAACTACAATCCTTTGACACGAGGTCAACTATATGTGAATCATTATAAGCATAAACCTCATACTTCTCATCTCTTGCCGGCACCAAATCACACTCTCTAATGTGGAGCAAATCCTGTTCTAGTTTTTCTCTGATTTCTGAACATAGGACATCTTGTCTACGTACAACAAGTTTATGAAGATTGTACATCCTAGTCATGATACGTAACCTTATGCCTTCAAGCATGTCAATAAGTAGATGATCCCTAAATCTCAATACATAAGAATTAAAGCTCTCACTTATGTTGTTATCCACAATGTCCACTTTGTTGTATGATGTGATTAGAGACTTACAAAAAGCCTTAGGATTTTGAGCAAGAAAGTCATCAGCGGCATCTTTGGACTCTGCACCAAGCTTTTTCAGATTGCGATCATAGTCAGCCAAGTTTGTGCTCTTCACTATATTCCAGAATAAGTTTTTGAATTTATCTCCAGAATGTTTCTTTTTCCAATTGTCATGAATATGGCGAGCACAGTGTCTATGCTCCGCATTTGGTGCCAATGTGTGGACGGACTTTATCAATCCCTGCATGTATTTTAAGATAATTATTCAATAAATAATAGTAGATGATCATAGATGATCAGATATAATTTGGAATTTAAAGTTTATAATATTTACCTTTTGCATGTCTCTTCATTTTCTTTCTCTACCACTGCCCAAGCCACCGGGTACATTTTCCCATTACAATCCTTTGAGACAGCAGCGAGTAAGACCTCTCCGAGTGCAGTCTTTAGAAAACAAGCATCAAACCCTAAAAGCTTCCTACACCCGATGTAGAAACCCTTACGAAGTGCTGAGAAACATATGTATACACGCTGAAAAATTGGTTTTTCTTCATTGGCAATGTTCAGTTTTAGCAAGAAAGTCCCTTCTCTATCTCTTTTTTGCAATTCTGCCAAATATGATCTAATCTTGTTGTAGTGCGATTCAGTGGTTCCATGTAGAATCTGCAAAGCTTTTTTCTTGGCTCTATAGCACATCACAAGCGTCGCTCGAGAATCATACTCCCTCTTTAGTCGTTTTTGTATAACAGGGGCCTTCAAATCGGGATCATCTTTTAGATATTCCAGAAAACGTTCTGCTATCCACTCAGCAGAACACTGCCTATTGCGAAGAGGCCTCACACATTCATGACCATCAACATATGTCTTGATAACACACGTTGAGTCATGAATTGAGGTGCTAGCAAACACCTTCCACTTGCATCCTTCTTCACACACAGCTTGTAGCTTATCAGATTGAGATTTTTTCCACTTAATATTGTGACCTTTAACAATTGCCCATGTCTTCACACCAGCCTTACATTCTTTCACATCTTTAAATCTCATACCAAGTGTTAGTGTAAGCTGCTTAGGGTCACAATCTTTTTGATATTGCAGAAGTTTCTCCATTCTGCCATGAGCTTTGGCATCATCATCTTCATACACAGATGCATCAGACTCCTCATATACAGATCCATCTTCACTATCATGTTCCGCATCCTGTGCATTTTCATGTTGAAGAGGAACCATTTCATACTCAGATGATAAGTGTAAGTTTGTATCTTCTACACCATCATCCATATAACCATTAAATATATCCACCTCTTGCAACATTTCTTCTTCAAACTGCAAACTCCCATAATCACAATCCTCATCATACACACATTTTCCAACATGTCCATTCAAGTCCTCACAGTCAACATAAACCTCAAGCTTCTCATTTTCCCAATCAACACAATCATATAGTTTATCACAGAAATCAGCTTCATCATTAAAAATGAGAAGCTATCAGCTAACCTTAAAAGCAAACTTTCGAGTGCCGGAAGACCCTGCTTCTACATATGCATCAACTAAATCACTAAAACACCACCCAGACCAAATCCCAACTTTCCAGAACATCGAACTCACCACCAATATATCTTTTGTCCCCCTCAAACTTCCCACCATAGTGAATAGTAATTGTTATGAAGTCTACGTCACCCATGCTGTATGTGAGAACAAAAAAAATACTTCTTAATTATATATTAATTAATCAATAGTTTGCTTAAACTCTAAGTATTAAAACGACAAAAAGGCATACCTTTGAATTTTCAAACGAGTGGTCCTACTTCTCGATGGTCTGAAGCAAAAAAGAATGACCCACTACACTAAAAAGAATGATAGATAATGTTAGCATAAATTTTAGGGATGAACGTTTGGAAAAAGACGGAGAAAAATCCATTCACAAAACAAAAATCTAAAATGATAAGAAGCAAGAAACACTCGCTGTTTGTCTCTCTCAAGCGAAGCTCTTCTTGATTTTTCGGCTTTGGGATTACCATTGCTGATCGAGACTCCTCTCACAAGAAAAATTGCGGGCGATTGCTCTCCAGAGAACCCTAGTTTTTCAGAACTTCAATCGCGATGAGAAATTTTTTTTACTTTTTACTTAAAATAATAATAAAATAATTCCAGCGTGGCTCCAACGTGCCATGTCAACACCCGGTCGCCTGAAAATTTCAAATAGGGTATATTTGATAAGAAATAGATAGTTCAGGATTTAATTGGGTATTTTACACAGTTCATAGTATTTTTGATAAAAAATGAATAGTTTGGGGTATTTTTGATAATTAACCCTTTTTTATTTATAAATTAATGTATTTAAAATCGAAAGGATGAAAAAGTATATATTGTAAACTGAAAAGTCATCTATAACATTATAATAACAATAATAAATATTGATATAACCATAGTACTCCGAAAACATACGACTCTAGTCAATATTCAGTGGCAGACATTATTATTAAGGAAAAAAACGAAAGGTACATTTGACTGGCGTTAATGGGTTACAATTTTCACAATTTTGACTCGTTCACATCTCGAAAATAATGAGCTAAACTTGGAAATATAAATTAAATAATTGATAATAATAATAATGATGATGATAATAATAATAATTATTATTATTTGGAGGTCTTAGTCATGAAAACTTAGATCCACTAATTTGCTTGAGTATATTCGTATATATATATTTTAGCTTATTTATTATAGATAAGAAATTAGAATGATATAATCTTTTAAAGTAAAGCCACCACAGTCATTTTGTGAACTTTAATATATTTTAAGTTATTCAACTCTCTAATTAATGTGTCTGCATAATAAATATCAATAGAATTCATATATTACTCATTTTCATGATTGATTTTATTAATATTGTATAAGGTGTTTTTTACACGTGAGTATAAGATTTTTAAACCGTCATTGTTGTTTTTTTGAGATAAAACCGTCATTGTTAAAATCATAGTATTCTCATCTGCAAGCCAATAATACAAATATAAATAAATACATCTAAACTGCGACAACCTTATATATATATTTCGATTCATGACAAACGTGCCTAAAATTAGAATTGCAATTCACCTCAAAATTATGTATCTTAATTTACGATGAACATATATTGAAATACAATTAAGAAAGTATATGAAAAATCCATACCTCTTCATCTTAAAATAAGATTTTGAAGGTATTAAGTTCGTCTTTAACATTATTTTTTTCATATGCATACCATAACATTATTTTGGACTTTAAAAAGTTTGTGGATTTAAGAAATCCATAGACTCCATGCAGAGTTTGGCTGACATTTCTTATTGATTTACATGGATTTTCGTAGATTTGATAGGATTGTGAAAAATATTTTTTTTAATTAATTATCCGGCATTGGAACTATTGATGCAAATGTATATGGAACACACATGTAAATATATAAAAAAAGTTATTATCCAAAATACAAAAATACATTAATTCTAAAAAAAATACATTATTATTCTCATCTTCATTCTCATCGTAATTATACGACGGTCTCATTTCCTACATAACATTAGCAGTATCTGTTCTCAAAGATCGATTGGCAGAATAGATTCCAAAAGTGAGCAACCATGAGATGAAATTTCCAGACACTATTGTGATTAAATTCGCGATCCCCCTGAATTTTATATCACTTCGGCAAAACTGCCATTGTAGTGTAAATGGACCAACTATTACATGGAGAAAGGAAAAGTACTGATCAAGCTCTACAGAATTTTCCTCGGCTAAATCTGTTCACAACTTGGAATTTGATCAAACGGAGAAAGGAAAAAGAGAAACAAAAGGATAACCTACTACTACTTGAACAAAGATGAAGGCTGGATGGGATAACTAGACGAAACTAGAAGAGAGAAAGAGCAACAAAAGCAAAATTACAAAAACATTAAAAAAAACTCCATCTTTGTGAACGTACAAGATAGAGGCTCGGTTATAAGAATACTTCACAAGTGCTATGCAGAGATTTGTTCATAATTAGCGGCTTGTGTAGAGAGAAAGTGTGGACTTTTGAAATCTCTCATTGTGAGAAGAGATTTTGTAGAGGGAAATTTACTAATATTTTTGGAAGAGAATCAAATAAAATCCATAGAGTATTAAAATCCATGTACTGTTGAATACCTATAGATTTTTTAAGATTTTTTAAAATCTGTATTGAATACTTTAGTACTTTTAAAGACTTTTAAAAATCCGGACTGAATACACCCAAACTTTAAAAGTCTAAAAAAATCCTGCAAACTCCACAACCAATACACCCCCGTAACTTTCATAGTTGTACATCCGGAAAGATGAAGATCATTGAAATTGGACCATGCCCCAATCATTATACTAAATGTCTGCAACTAAAAAAATTGTTATAATACACACACACACCCATATATACTTATATATATATATATATATATATATATTAGGGCTAGTGGAGATCGGAAGTGTAATGATTAAGTAATACTCCAATGTAAGGAGTAGTGGTTAGGAGTAGAATAGTATACGCTACAAGAAAACTGGCCTTTTGCGACATATAATGATTAAGTAATACTCCAATGTAAGGAGTAGTGGTTAGGAGTAGAATAGTATACGCTACAAGAAAACTGGCCTTTTGCGACATCAAACTATGTCGCAAAAGGCCCTTTTTAATGTCGCAAATGTTGATTTGCGACAGTTTATGCGTCACAGTAAATTATGTCGCGAAAGGGGTATGAAGTAAAATTACGACATTTTTTATTCGTTTCTGTCGCAATACAAATGACACTTTATGCAACACTAAAATAATGTCATATAAACTTTACGACGCATTATGTGTTATTATGTTTAAGTGATGCATATTAATTTGCGACACATTACGTGACACTAGTTATATGACGCATCATGATTTGCGACATTTTTTGCATCATAATTTTAATCTTGCAAAAATATATTTTGTGACACACTTTAATGTCGCTTATAATTGTGACACAAAAAGATTATGTAGCAACTGTACGACACTTTTTATTATCGACACAATATATTCAACACTTTGAGCATCACTAGTTTTAGTGATGCAATTTTAGATTTTAGATTTTTATTTATTTATGTTTCCAATTTAATTTTAATAAATAAATCAGTAAATAAATAAATAAATGATATTATCCAAAAACAAAATTTGATACATATATTAATACCCAAATATTGTCCACACCATCCAAAAAATCTGCAATATTTAATTTCATGAAAACAACGTTTAAAAAAAAGAAAAAAGAAAGAAGCAAATGTATTCTAATTGTATCTTTAAAGAATCTCATCACCAGTAATAAACTGAAATGAAGCTGCATGCAGCTACTGTAGCGGTGCACGGTGATCGAGGTATTGTTGAGCCATTTTCTGTTCTTTCTCCTTAACCTATACATAAGAATAATAATTTTAATGTGCAAAGAAAATAAAATAAAAACTGTATACTCTCTCTCTGTCGAACTAAAAAGGTAGGAATAGGCAAATCACCTTAGGAATTTCCCAAACATTCTTTCTTCCACAGAAGTTCGACTTTAGGGATCCTCATATCCTTGGGGTTCAGATAATTTAGTTGCTCTTAAAACCCTTTACCCTTCTCCAAACCAGCATCTTTATCTTTCGATTTACAGTTATGCAATCCTTCTTCAGTCTCACTAGTCACATTATCCTTGCAGATTAATAGACAAACTAATTTGTTAGCTTTTATTCTCTTCGCTCAGAATTCATATGAAAATCATTCCAATAGAAGATATATAGGCTTACCTCATCATGAATTGATGAACCCAAACCGAATCAGCAAAAAACTTTTTGTACTCTTCTGAGACTGCCTTTTTCAAATCTGTGCATGTAAAAGTATATCAAACTCAATCCATCTAACTAGAATATTATGAGTACCAATAGTTTTCAACAGGAGAGCAAAAAAAAAAGAAGGAAAGTAGAAGGAAAAAAGCACATTCCAAAATGCTTATGAAATGAGGGCCATGCTTTCAGAAGGTGATGACATGATGATACAAAAATGGTTCTATTCTTGCAACTGTAGGTTTCCAGCTTTTCTTATTTGTGTACTTTTACTCTACAACATATTATATACCTCTATGTATGCATGTGTGTGTGTGTACAGAAAAATACAAAAGAAACAGGGATAAGTAAAAATATAGAATTGAAAGTCATGATTCCTTAATCAAACGGATCAGCCTAATTGATCATAAAAGATATTGAACATGGACTGTGTAATCAGAAAATCTGAAGCTAAGGACGAGGATTGACTTAGAACTTCTTCTAAACATTGAAGAATATGCTTCTTTCTCAATTCTATCTTTATCACGAGTACTGTGTTGCATGATTACTAAATGAGAAATAGAATTACCTTTATCATTATCCAAGGCCACAAGTTTCTCAATTCTATCTACTACACGAGCACATCTTAAAGCTTTAAGGCCTCCTACAAACAAGTGGAGCATGTTATCAAATGAAACAACAATGTATGGAACCAACAGTTTATTATTCCTAGGAGAAAACAACATAAGCAAAATGAACTCAATAACAACCTCCAAAAGATAATCAGACCAATGATTACTATTTTTTTTTTTTTTTTTTTGAAAGGAAAGATATGTGAACTTAATAGCAGCAAGAACTACTCCTATTATGCTCTTGTTCATCTACTACTTTTATGTCAGTAAGAACTACATGACAAAACAAAACACTTGAGTAAAATGTATTGCATCCCAAGTTACACATATTCACTAATCCTTCATCTTAGGGGTGTCAACGGGTGGGTATTACCCGGACCCGACCCGCTCAAAAAGTTACGGTTCCGGGTCCAGACCCACCCGCTACACTAAGGACCCGGACCCGGACCCGAAAATTATAATTTGAACGGGTCCGGGTCGGGTAATTACCCATGGGTCTAGACCCGGACCCGGCTAGTTTTTTTTTAGTATTTTTTTATTTTTTGTTTTTATTTTTATAGTTTTTTTTTCAGTTTTTTTTTTTAATTTTTTTTTAAAATTTTAATTTTAGTTTTACCCATGTGTGAAGGTAGGCATATAGTATAATTAACGTATTTTTTTTTATTATTAATTACTTCTTCTTTTTTGGTTTGTAATTGTTATTATCCATGTGTTTTAAAATTTTAGTGTGTTACAACTATTTAAGATGTACATTTCACTACTTTGTACACATATATTTTCATTAATACAATATATAATTGCTTTCTTTAGTCTTGAATTTCGTAATACAACATATAGTACATGATTCGTAGTGCATTCTTATAATTATATATAATCATCATAATTATATTTTCTTGGTATGAAAATTTGGATAAGAAGGTAATTAATTATATGTTTATTTATGGTATATCCTGACAATATTGTTACATTAAATAATTTTAGTGGGTGTAGGTTCTTAATTTAATTGATGATAATTACATACTACAATATTACCATAAATTGTAGTGTTTAATCATAATATAATAAAATAAATAAAGACAATCTAAAATATAATATCATCACATTGTGTATAGATAATAAAGTAACATTAAAACATGGTAAAAAAATGCAAAAAAAAAAAAATCAAAAAAATAATTAAAAAAAAAACGGGCCGGGTCCTACCCGGACCCGTAAATGCGGGTCGGGTCAGGTCAGACCCGGTGCATATACGGGTCTGACCGGGTCCGGGTCGGACCCGGACCCGTAAATCAATTAGTGACCGGGTCTTGAGCGGGTCCGGGCCGGGTCCGGGTATTACCCACCCACTGACACCCCTACTTCATCTTTTATCCCCAGAAATAAACACCATAGACCATACTTTTAAGAAAAACTTTAACAGAAGCAATATGAGCTCCAACAGCTACATCTAATACTTAGCAGAATATATACACAATTCCTCATCTTCTATGATAACCAAATCTAAGACTAAATTGTTACCAGCTTTTTCCAGTAGGAGACTCGAGAGCTACAATCAAGAGAATCAAGTAAAAAAAAGAATGAAATCAAAAGTATAGCATCAATCTTATTTTAAAATCAAGTCTTGCTCTTCTCGTTTTTTCATACCCCACCCCCAACCTCTACCATCACTTCTAATACACATCTACAAATATAAGAAAGAATTGTTACTCTGTTGTGACTATCCATTAGCACCCTTGAAATCAAATATTCTTTCAGACATTTAATCGAACATGTCAACTGTATATGAGATGATGACCATGAAAGAGTGCAAAATAACCTTATCTTTAATTATGTGGATCTTAGGCTAAACTCAGAAATGCCAAACACATATAGACAAATGAATTCAAATAAAGATCAATTTTTATATCTTTCTCAATGGTATGAAAAAAAAAAAATAATAATTGTCCAGAATGTTGAATAAAATACTAACCTTTTTAGTTTGCATACATGATCCAAAGGCGCAATTTCCAGAAGTTAGGCACTTTTTATGAAGAAAGAGAGGAAGGGTTTTTAGAGAAGTAGCAGTAGTGATTCAGTTTGCGATTCGGCGACGGCGGAGGAAGAATTTAAGGTGAGATTCGATTTGCAACCTGGCCGAGACAGAAAACAGAGAGCGCAATCGTGCGGCGCCGGTATCAGTTCAACACCGTTACACCGGTGACCGTGATGCGGGAGAAGGCCGGAGGAAAAAAATTTGGAGTTGCGTTATGATATCAGATTAGGGATTTCTTTTTTTTAATTTATAATTGAGATTAGAGATTTTAATTTCAATTTTTTTTATTACCTAGTAATTTTATTTGAATTTTTTTTCCTTCTAATTCCTAATTCTCATTGTATTAACTTCTAATTTGCACATGTAATTTTCGTACACTAAAAAAAAATAAAAAAATCTAAGCTCAATATAACTTTAACAACATCAATATATATATTAAAATAAAATCATTAGCCCTGCTTTTCCCGCCCAAATAATGTCTTTTCCCGCTTATTCCTGCATGTCCCATGCAAAGTGTTTTTATTGCATCAATTTTTTTTTATTTTTTTTTTTTTTTTTTTTTTTGAAAAAAACGTTTCAGCACATTTATTAGTAATGAACCAACATGACCTTTTGATATCTCAATACAACTAAAGACTTAATTTTTTAACTTACGAGGTATTTTAAATTTATGATTTACGAGTTACTATGCATTAAATGAGAACTAATTATTTAAGATAAGAATCTAAATTTAAATTTCAAAAAAAGAAGGAAGTCTTTCCTTACTATAATTTGTTAGCGCCTACATATGTCATTTCTATTTTATTTTGGGATTTGAGAAATTATATAAGCCTTAATTGAATTTATTTAAGCCCCCATAGTTACTTTAAATTGTTAAATTGTTTTAGATTATGACATCTATAGCTGTGGTGCTAATTCCTTATATATGTATAATCTTCGTAATATCAAATTACGGTAGCTTTGGCGTGAGTCATTTTTTGACTAAATAGTATCAAAAGAAACAAGTCACTATGAGAAAGTAATGTGAAATATATTTCATACAAAATCTAAGTAAACAAAATTATAAATATTTTAAAACAATTTTCAAAATATGCATATATATATATATATATATATATATATATATATATATATATATGATATTATTCTAATGTGATAAACAATCACGACAGCACCGCGCATAGCGCGGGTGTTAATCTAGTAAGAAAGATAACAGTAAATAAAAATTAATGTCTAAATCTATGTTAATATATTAAATTAAAATAGTGTGTTTCCCTCCTAAATTTTTTATATTAAAACCTTTTTTATTGTTTTTTTAAATAAAGTTTTACATATTTTAAGATTTATTATATCATTTTCTATTTAATTTATGCATTTATTACTTTGAAAACTCTCATTTTTGGTTCATTAAAGTTCAACACGTAATAAAAATTTCAAATATGAATATCAATTTTGGCCAACTATTTATTTTATCATTTATGTGTTTGGCTTAAATGTATTTATTTTTATAACCTTTTAAATATATTATAACTAAATAGCGAATTTCAATTTTAATTATGACTTATGACAATTCGTATCGCAATGTTTTGGGTGTGCATGTCACATGTGGTCTTTTACAATTAGCTAAATAAATATTCAATTAATTAGAAGTTAGAAAATTTTCAAATGGTAGTTCAATTTTAGATATTGTATGTAAAACGAATTTAAATTTTTCTATGTATTTTTTTTAAATCTATGTAATTCTATTCAATATTTATAAAATACGTAGAGATGTCTGTAAATTTTAAAATATTAAATATGTCTCTATAGATACATCATTTTATTATTACAAATTAACTAATTATAATTGTAGATAAAATTATTTTCCGTGCATCGTACGGGTACAATACTAGTTAATATTAGAAACAACGGTTCTTTTTTTTCTTTTTTTCTAAGTACGATGGTTTTCACTAACCGTTGTTGATTGAGTGTTGTTGTATACCAATATATTTTTTGTTGTAGTGAAAGTGACGCGTTACGATCGCAAAATAGCAACACAATATTTTCATGACGCATGTTGGACACAAATATACGATAAAAAATGCAACATTTTTCCAAACTTGAAGTATAATTATGACATTTAATTGATGTAATTACGAGACACAAAACAAAGTGACACATTATTGTTGCAAAATAATGACACAATATTTTAATGACGCAAATATACGACACAAAATGCAACACTACTCCAAATATGATGTATAATTATGACATTCAACAAATATGTCGCAAATAAATTGTTATAATTACGAGACACAAAACTAAATGACGCATTACTGTCGCAAAATAGTGACATAATATTTTAATGATGTAAATATATGACACAAAATGCAACACTATTCCAAATGCGACATATAATTATGACATTCAAGTGATATGTCGCAAACAAATTGTTGTAATTACGAGACACAAAATAAAGTGATGCATTACTGTCGTAAAATAGTGGCACAATAATTTTATGACGCAAATATACGACACTAAGAGCATAAGCGTCATAAAATTATGACACTGTCGCATGCACATATGTCGCAAAAGGCCAATTTTCTTGTAGTGGTGCATGAATGATGTACAATGTAATTTGAATTGTGGAAATGAAAAAAGTGCATTTAATGATTTGGAAATGCATTAAGTTGTTCCAAGTTCACTATTTATTACTATGTTAATTGGAAATATAAAGTGATATACAAAATAAAATAATAACGTGTTAATATCAAGTTTTAGGAGGGAAAGTAAGACTAAAAACTATCCTACTTTAGTATATAGATATAGATTATTGAAACCTTCACCCAAACTCACTCTCTCTCCCCCTTCTCCGTAGATCGATCCTCCTTATCCTCTCCTCCGGCGCCACTGCCGCCATCAGATCTCCCTCCCGCACCATCTCTGAATGACAAGTCTCCATCTCCCTCTCCCTCTCTCGTGCCGGTCGCCGACGTGGATAGCAAGGGCGAGTCCTCCGGTGGAATGAGCAGCGGACAGAAGGTCGGCGTGGCAATTGGAGTCATCGCCGGAATGTACATCATCTTCATCGATTCACACCTCCGCTCTCTCGTATTTGAATCGATTGCTCTGTTTCCATCAGATTCTCAACGGCGGTCAGATCAGGAAGGTTCGCTGTAGATCGAAGTGCTCAACGGCGACGATGACGGTCAGATCTGCTTCCTCCGGTGATTTCTCTTTATCATCTCGTGCCAGATTTGGTACTACTACTCGAAGTTGGGCCTATTGAGACTATTTGGTGCTAATAATCTCATTTCTGATTTAGGATTTATTCATCTTGTATTTTTTAGATTGAAATCATGATTTTATTCTGATTTTATTTTACTAGATTGAGTGTTGCAGTTCTGATTTTATTTTGATTAATAATCTCAGTTTTGATTTGGGCCCATTGGGACTATTTGGTGCTAATAGTCTCAATAGTCTTATGTCTGATTTATATATGGTTTCTTCATTTTGTTTGGGCGTATTGGGACTATTTGGTGTTAATTGTCCAAATAGTCTCATTTTAGGGGTTCTTCATCTTGTTTGGAGCCTATTCGGACTATTTGATGCTAATATCCCTATAGTCTCATTTTTAATTTAGAATTTCTTTATCTTGTTTGAGCGTATTGTGACTATTTGAGACTATTAAGTAGTCTATGTTATGATTCAGGGTTTATTCAACTATTGGGACTATTTGGTGTTAATAGTCCCAATAGTCTTATTTCTAACAACGTTAGAAATTTTTTTAAAAAAAACATAACCATTGAAAAAATAAATTCGAAAAAAAAAATAAAAAAAAATTCAAAAAAAAACCAAAAAAAAAAATCAACTATTAGGACTATTTGTTGGTAATAGTTCCAATCCAAAAAACATCAGAAATTAAAAAAAAAACGAAAAATTTAAAAAATAAATTGAAAAAAAACATAAAAAAACAAAAAAAAAAAAGTCAAAAATTCAGTCAAAGTCAACTTATTAAGGACATTTTGGTCCAAATGAATATAATTTGTATTTTTTTATGTTGGTGTGTATAATTTGATATAACTTAACTTAGATGGGTATAAAAAACATGCCTCTTATGGTAAATATAACTTCTTCTTCTTCTTCTTCTTCTTCTTCTTCTTCTTCTTCTTCTTCTTCTTCAATAATAATAATAATAATAATAATAATAATAATAAGGGTTATTGTCATGAAAATACATGAACTTTGCCCCCCATTTAATTTTTTTCATAAACTTTCAAAAATTTGTATTAATATACGAACTTTGCTCCGTGTCCATCTTTTCCATAAAGACGAATCCCGGCGAAACGAATAATGCCCACCACCTGATTGTAGAAATGTCAAGATGAAGAAAAAATCTTAAAAGAGAGCAGCTGAAGAAAAAATCTTAAAAATCTTCAGGTATACTTTGATTACCGGTGCAAACAAAGGTGTCGGGTTCGAGATTTGCAGGCAATTAGCTTCCAAAGGACTCGTAATGATTTTAGCTTCAAGAAACGATAATAATAATAATAATAATAATAATAATAATAATAATAATAATAATAATAATAATAATAATAATGTGGTTTTTCATCAACTAGATATGTAGTTGATCCTGCTAGTGTTGCTGCTCTTGTTGAATTTATCAAGACTAAATTACGAAAGGTTTGATATTCTGGTAATTAACAACAAATGTTGTTGTGAATGGTGTTTTAATTTCTTGGAAATAGATTAACGTAGTTCCAGTTTAATTTGATGGTCTTTGTGCAGGTGAATAATGCAGGAAATAGTGGAGTATATATATGGATGGAGATGTTATATGGTAAGTGGAAAGGTTTAATTATAACATTTAATTATACTCATTTTTTTTTTTTTATTTAATCCCATTCCATAATTTTATGATGCAATGCCATCAAACACTTTGACACTTATTCTGTCTTTTCAAATTCATGCATTGATATGTGATCAATTATTGGATTTAAACAAATGATGCAGACAGTGCCATTATTGGATGGAGGTGCCCTGTTTCAGTTTCTTTTGGAAGCTCGAATTCCCACTCGATTATGGTTATCCCATTTTTCACAGTGTCAATTCCTCTAATTTACTAGAAGCCTGTTTATCCCATCTTTTACTTTATCTAGGGTGGAGAGTGTCATGCAATTGTTTACTTGGATGCTCAAATTCATACTCACTCTTGGTATTTCCAATTGTCATAGTAGATGTTCAGGGCCGGTCCTATGCTTCGGGTGGCCCTAAGCGAAAATAAAAAATGGGGCCCTCCATAAGCGAAAAAAGAAAAGAAAAATAAATACCAAAGAAAGATAGAAGATATATATAACAATAATAAGCACCAGACGTATGCTTATGAGTCATCTTCTATCACAATAAATTAATTTATTCATCATTTGAAACAAATAAAATATGAACTGATTCAAATACATCAAGTACAGTTAAATCATCACTCCATTGAATTCACTTGCAATAAAAAAAATACTTATTAGGATGAAAAGAATATGCACATAATATTAATAAAACGAACTAAAAGCATAAAAATGATTATGAAAAGTTGAAAACAATTGAATAAGCAAGTAAAATATTCACAAACAAACAATGGCCCTCTAATTTACTAGAAGCTGGTTTATCCCATCTTTTACTTTATCTAGGGTGGAGAGTGTCATGTAATTGTTTACTTGGATGCTCGAATTCATACTCACTCTTAGTATTTCCAATTGTCATAGTAGATGTTCAGGGTCGGTTCTATGCTTCGGGTGGCCCTAAGCGAAAATAAAAAATGGGGTCCTCCATAAGCGAAAAAAGAAAAGAAAAATAAATACCAAGGAAAGATAGAAGATATATATAACAATAATAAGCACCAGACGTATGCTTATGAGTCATATTCTATCACAATAAATTAATTTATTCATCATTTGAAACAAATAAAATATGAACTGATTCAAATACATCAAGTACAGTTAAATCATCACTCCATTGAACTCACTTGCAATAAAAAATTACTTATTAGGATGAAAAGAATATGCACATAATATTAATAAAACGAACTAAAAGCATAAAAATGATTATGAAAAGTTGAAAACAATTGAATAAGCAAGTAAAATATTCACAAACAAACAATGGCTGAATAAGAAATTGTGCATCGAGATTGCCGCAAAAGAAATTGACAAATTCTGCATCATCAGTGCATCCCTTAATTAAGAAGAGGAAAAAAGGCCATGGTAATAGAAACTAATTAACAAAAATCCTACACAAATTACCAATATCAATTTTCAATTCCTATAGGTAGACAAACAGCAATTTCGCAGAGGTAGCCGTAGGTAGCAATTAGCTAATTCAAGCAAATTACATTAATTTAAGTTTGAACTCACCGAATACATTTGCTCAGATGAGATCGAACGCTGAGGACTAAGGAGATTGAATCATCAAAAGTATTTTTGTATTTTTGCTTTTGCGTCAGTGTGTCTTCGACTCTTCGCGTGGAAGAAAGAGCGGAAAGGGCTGAAATAGCTAGCTAATACATAAAACTTAATAGAATATATATATATATATATATATATATATATTAGGCCCCCAAAATTTTGGGGCCCTAGGCCCAGGCCGTGTGGGCCTATAGGCAAATCCGGGCCTGTAGATGGTCGATTCTACCCGGTGACTTGACGCTAATTTGCCCCACCATTTTCGTTACAGTCTCATTTTACATTTTAAGATACACACAGGCGTGACAAAAAGTCATTCTTGTTTATATATAATTATAATTAAATGTATAAGCTGAATGTGATCCTCTATATCAACTTTGGTGTTCCAATCGTGTAACAAACATTAATTTTTATTAGTTTTATAATATTTTTTATAAAATAAAATTTGCTATATAATAATAAACCATAATAACCATTTATAACTAAAACACGGAATTTTTAAACATAATATACCCTAATTTTGAATTTATCAACCTCATTTTAGCTAATAAAATTGACATTAAATACTAAAAAATAATCATAAACCCTAATCGGATAAGTGAACCCTAGAAAATAATTATAAAATTAAAATTGTTGAATAAAAATTTATAAAATTAGTAAAAATTAAAATTTAGTACATAGTTGGAACACCAAAATGAGTTTAGAGTATTCCAAGAGAGTAAAGTAGGCCTTTTAATTATTCCTTCACATAAATACAAACACATGAATTATTCAATTCGTACTTCAAAAGCCATTAATTCATGCAGCCTCACATTTGCATTGCTTGCATTTATTCAATTTCTGCGACATGACATCATATAGAAATATGATTAATAGAGAGCCAAAGCTTTGTCTCGAGGGAAGAAGCAGCCGGAGGGCCCACCATCAGGCAGCAGAGCCAGCTTCACCGGAACTTGAGCAGCTTCGGCCACACTCAGTGGGCCCGCATGGAAGGTAATGTCGGTTTTCGCATAACCCGGGCATATTGCATTTATGCGGAAACTCGGGTACTTCTTCGCCGCAATCTTAGTGTATGCGTTCAACGCCGCCTTCGAAACTCTTTCCGCCGCAAAATGTGGAGGCCATTGGCTTTCTTCAAGCTTACCTTCTTTTATGTCTTTGAGAAAAACCTCCACAACTTCGTCCACTCTCTCTTCTGTCAGCCTATCCTCGTCGCCGAGCACTCCCTTTGCCCATTCGTTCCACAGTAGCTGCATGCATTTTTCACACATATATATAAACAAAATGTTAGATATACATTCAGTTGGTAAAACATTTCCTCTCAAAAAAATTAAAAAAAAAAAAAAAAAGAGCACGTTACCAGTAAACTCCCGAAGGAGGAGGAGACGTTGACGATTCTCGGTGAAGGAGATAGTTGTAAGAGAGGAATGAGGGCTTGTGTTAGTCTCTTTGGACCGTAGTAGTTTGTTACAACGCAATCTTTGGCTCCCTCGAATTTTTCGATCATTTCTCCATTGGCTTTTGGCTTAAATGGCGGCTCTTCCTATATAAATAGTTAAGAGTAGTACATATTCAATAATTAAAGAATTAATGGATCATATATATATGTATATTTATATATTAGTGGAGACTAATTAATTGATTAATTAATTAACTAACCTTTGCACCAGCTTCGAGTGCTTGAAGGGCTTTGAAGTCAGCCTCAATATACTCATTGAACACAGAAACATCTCCAACCATCTCTACTCCGCTAACTCCTGCATTATTCACCTGCACATTTAATTTATTGAATGAAAAAATATTTTAAAAAAAAAAGGTTTAGTTTTTAATAATTATATAGCCAAAATGTGAACAAGAATTAGATTACTTATTTGATTAATTAATTACCAGAATATCAAGCTTTCCGAATTTAGATTTGATAAAGACAGCAACAGCAGCAACGCTAGCTAGATCAGTAACATCAAGCTGATGAAAAACTAAATGATTTTCAGAAACATTCATCTCCTTGAGCAGCTTTTGTCGAGCTTCGAGGCCCCTCTTTTCATTTCTCGATGTTAAAATTACTATAATTCCTTTTTCTGCCAACTGCCTGCAGATTTCGAACCCGATTCCTTTGTTTGCTCCCGTCACCAATGCATACCTGAAGCAAGAAAAATTAAATACTAATGTAACCAATTTTGTATAATTATTTACTATTATTAATTTTACCTCTGTACTTCTGCCATTGCTGCTTGTTCTTCTTCTCTTCTCTCTCTCCGAAGCTGAAGAAGTATGAGAGAGGAGACATTTTATATAGATGTTTAGTTGACGTATCTTTATTTCTTTTGAAAGAATCTTTCAATCCTATCTCTTTAATCGTAGCAAAATACACGCCGCATAAACATTAATGGCATATTCATTTAATTTGGTACGATTTTGAGAGAGAAGTACATATATAGCACTTGAATTTTTTTGTCAAAATAGATAATTAAATATAAGCCATAGTTGAATGGGATTCTCTGTTTTAAATATACGGTGTGCCACTGCCAACAATATTGTACCAAAATCTAGGTTTTCTTTCATTTTTTTTCTTCTTCTTCAATTTTTACGTAATATGGTTTAGTTTGATTTTACACTAATTAACTAAGGTTCATTAGTTCAATTACGGTTTATAATTTTTTCAGTAGCGTTGAGTTTCATTTGCTAACAAAAATATTGAAATCAAATATTGTATTAAGAAATGAATTATAGGCAATAATTGAATGGGTGAACCTTAGTCTATTAGTATAAACTTAAATCAAATTATGATATTGAGAAATTAAAAAGAAAAAATTACAACAAAACAAACAAAAAAATAATTTTATTAAACGATTGATACACCACATCTGAGATAGATGATCCATGTGGTTTTTTAAGTGTATCATCAATACACTTAAAAAAAAAAAAAATTGATTTTGTATGAGATTGCATCAATACAAAACCTTTATAAAAAGAGACATGAGTTGATAATCAATATTTATCATTCATATTCAATTTCAACTAAATCATAAATAATTAGATTTGATTTTCTATTAGTTTATTTTTATAAAAAAGTTTTTACATATATATTAAGATTCAAATTGTAAAATTAAGTTTCATTTAAGAGGTCAGTTGGGTTACTCAACATGTCATCCTTGAAAATATAATTTAAGGGCATTTTAGTCCCTTCAATCCAAACTTGGGCACAAATTATGTTTTTTTTCATCATGGGTAGATATTCTTATTTATATCTCTAAGAGGGCATTTTATTTTTTTTCCTCTTATTATTTACCATAAATATAACATGTCATATTAAATTAATATCTTTAAATTAATTTTTAACTTAATGAGGACATATTAGGTAAAAGTATTTTGTAAAATAAGCCTCTCCTAATAATAATAATAATAATAATAATAATAATAATAAGTCTTGAGAGCTATGGGATCATTCGGCCAAAATTCTCCACTCTTCTAGAATCATTTAAGTTGGTGGAGACCGATTTCATTAATTCTTTAGTACCTGCTTCTCTCGATAGGAAGCCTTGTCTTTGTATAGCAATTTAAAGCTATATGTATAGTGTGTACATGTATATACAATATTAGGCATTAACGGCCCAAGTCTAAATAAGAAGAATTAAAGAGCTAGGGCGACTTTTTCTACCAAACAACATTAAACATCTATATAAAATGTCTCCTCTCTCATAAATCCTCAGCATCAGATACAGAAAAGAAGAAGAGAAGAAGAAGAAGAAGAAAACAAGCACCAATGGCAGATGCACAGAGGTAAAATTAATAATAATAATAATAATTATATATTATTGGTTACATTATAATTAATGTTTCTTGCTTCAGGTATGCTTTGGTGACGGGAGCAAACAAAGGAATCGGGTTCGAAATCTGCAGGCAATTGGCAGAAAAAGGAATAATTGTTATTTTAACTGCAAGAAATGAAAAGAGAGGCATCGAAGCTCAACAAAAGCTGCTTAAGGAGTTAAATGTTTCTGAAAATCATTTGGTTTTTCATCAACTCGATGTTACTGATCCAGCTAGCGTTGCTGCTATTGCTGTCTTCGTCAAATCTAAATTCGGAAAGCTTGATATTTTGGTAATTAACCAAATTAATAAGTAATCTGATTCTTGTTCACATTTTGTGTAAAAAAAATACTTAAATAATGAAACATTTAATATAATTTATTTATTTTTTATTTTTTATTTTAAATTTGCAGGTGAATAATGCAGGAGTTAGCGGAGTAGAGATGGTTGGAGATGTTTCTGTCTTCAATGAATATATTGAGGCTGATTTCAAAGCCCTTCAAGCACTCGAAGCCGGTGCAAAGGTTAGTTAATTAATGAATAAGAACCTTTATACCAACTATCGTGTTTCAATCATGTACCAAACATTAATTTTTATGAGTTTTGTAATGTTTTTTATAAAAATAAAAATTGCTATATTATAATATATCATAATAAACATTTATAACTAAAAAATTGAATTTTTAATAATAATAATAATAATAATAATAATAATATCCTAATTTTGGATTTTCAACCCGATTTTAACTAATAAATTTAAAATTAAATGCTAAAAATAATTTTAAACACTAATTAGATGAGTGAACCATAAAAAATAATTATAAATTATTATAAATTAAAATGGTTGAATAAAAATGTGTAAAACTAATAAAAATAAAAATTTGGTACACGGTTGGAACACCAAATTGAATACAGAAGATCCCAAGTGATTAACTAAGTCTCCACTAATGATCCATTAATTCTCTAATCAATGAATAGTATATATAGGAAGAAGTGCCATTTAAGCCGAAAGCAAATGGAGAAATGATCGAAAAATTCGAGGGAGCCAAAGATTGCGTGGAAACAAACTACTACGGTCCAAAGAGACTAACACAAGCCCTCATTCCTTTCTTACAATTGTCTCCTTCACCAAGAATCGTCAACGTCTCCTCCTCCTTTGGGAGTTTACTGGTAAGGTGCTTTTTTTTTTTATAATTTTTTTTAAGGGAAACGTTTTGCCAAGTGAGTTGCGCTTCACGTGCATGCATATGCATTTGCAGCTTTTGTGGAACGAATGGGCAAAGGGAGTGCTCGGCGACGAGGATAGGCTGACAGAAGAGAGAGTAGACGAAGTTGTGGAGGTTTTCCTCAAAGATATAAAAGAACGTAAGCTTGAAGAAATCCAATGGCCTCCGCATTTTGCGGCGGAGAGAGTTTCGAAGGCGGCGTTGAACGCGTACACTAAGATTGCGGCGAAGAAGTACCCGAGTTTCCGCATAAATGCAATATGCCCGGGTTATGCGAAAACCGACATTACCTTCCATGCGGGCCCACTGAGTGTGGCCGAAGCTGCTCAAGTTCCGGTGAAGCTGGCTCTGCTGCCTGATGGTGGGCCCTCCGGCTGCTTCCTCCCTCGAGAAAAAGCTTTGGCTCTCTTTTAATCATATTATATATATGTCTCATAAATTAAATAAACACGTGCATGCATGCGATTGCGAAGTGAGGCTGGCTGGATGAATGAATGGCTTATTTGAGTACAGAATTGAATAATTCATGTGTTTGTATTATTAGTATTTATGTTAGATTTGTAGAAACAAACATAAAAAACTCAAAGAACTGAGCTAAAAATGAAGACAATAATCACTTCATCCGAAAAATCCGTACATGCAAGGTTACGTATTGTTCCTATTTAAAGGGAACAGCTGCCAACAAAAATTAACCTAATACACGTGGCTACATTCTACTGATCCACATGTATGCTTACTAGGCTAAGAAATAAAGAACAAAACGTGAAAGGAAATAATAACTTTATCTAATCCGAGCTCATCTTCTTCATGCCGAACTGCCAAAGCCGAACTGCCGAACTGACGAAGCCGAACTGCTGAATTCTTCTAATCCGAGCTCCTCTTCTTCATGCCGAACTGACGAAGCCGAACTGCTGAACTCTTCTTCTTTACACTCCCCCTCAAGAGGAGCGTGTATATTAGACAAGCTCATCTTGCCCAATAGACAAGTGAAAGGACCAACTGCGAGAGGTTTAGTGAAAAGATCGGCAAGTTGTAGCTGGCCTTTGACATGAAGTGGCTTGATTAGTCCAGACCTATAATGTTCTCGAATAGTGTGGCAATCGATTTCTATGTGCTTCGTTCTTTCATGAAAGGCTGCATTAGAAGTCAAGTAAACAGCGGACTTACTATCACAAAACAGCGGGACTGGTCGAGTGCGTTCGATGCCAAAATCAAGGAGCAAAGTATCAATCAAAGAAATTTCGCATGCTGCTTGAGCTAATGCCCGATACTCGGCTTCTGCTGATGATCGTGAGACAACCCCTTATTTATTGGATCGCCAGGAAATCAGAGAGTTTCCAAGAAAAAGGCAGAAACCAGAGACAGATCTCCTGGTATCTGTGCATGTTCCCCAGTCTGAGTTTGCAAATATACTAGGGTCCAGAGATGAAGATGTTGAGTAGAACAGTCCTACCCCTATATTTCCTTTCAAGTATCGAAGAACTCTGTGTGCTGCAGAAAGATGTACATCACAAGGTTGGGACAAGAACTGACTTAACTTATGCACAGCAAAAGTTATGTCAGGTCTGTGCATAAGTTAAGTCAGGTCTTGTTATGCATAAATAGAGAAGGATCCCTATCAATCTCCTGTAGGATTTGGCATTCTGCAAAGGTGGAGATCCTGACTCTTGCAGATGGGAGTAAGAATCCATAGGTGTGGATGCAAGCTTGCATCCAAGAAGTCCAGTATCTGTGAGAAGATCAAGGATATATTTTCGTTGGCAAACAGATATGCCAGTAGGACTTTGAGCAATTTCAAGGCCTAGAAAATATTTTGGTTTGCCCAAATCCTTGAAGCTGAAATGATTATGCAGATGATTCTTAAACCTATCCACAGTGGCTGTATCATTACTAGCCACAAGAATGTCATCTACATAGATAATTACACCCAGATAAATACCTGCTGTAGACATATGGAAGTAGGATTTATCAGCATAGGACTGCAGAAGCCTAAACTGCATGAGAACCTCAGTAAACTTCAAGTACCACTGTTTTGAAGCTTGTTTCAAACCATATAGTGATTTATGGAGCATGCAGACAAGTTTCTCCCCCTTAGTATTGAGGCCTTTAGGTGCTTTCATGTAGATTTCCTCTGCAAGATCTCCATAAAGAAAGGCATTGTTGATGTCTAAGTGTGTGAGATGATATCCTTTAACTGCTGAAATTGCAAGCATGAGTTTAACAGACACCAACTTTGCAACAGGTGAAAATATGTTAACAAAATCAACTCCCTCCTGTTGTGTATATCCTTTAACAACCAATCTAGCTTTGTATCTCTCAACACTACCATCTGGCATAAATTTCACCTTGTAGATCCATTTGCACCCTATTGTAGTTTTGCCAGGTGGCAGTGGAACTAGGGACCAAGTTCCATTGGTTTGCAATGCACCAAGTTCAACATCCATGGCTACTCTCCACTCACTGTATGCTGAGGCCTGTTCATAAGTTGCTAGTTCATGTACAGCAGTGATGGAAGCTATGAAGGAAGAGTAGGAAGGACTGAGGTTGTTGTGGTTGATGAAGGAATGAAGTGGATGGATATTGAGAGTTAGAATGTACAGAAGCACAAATGTAGTCATTTAGAAAGGATGGTGGTTTAACTATCCTACCTGATTTTGTGGTAGGATATGGGACAACAGGTGTAGCAGGCTTTGTGATGGGTAATTGAGAAAATGGTATGGAAGATGAACTGTTTTGATGAACTGGAAGTGGAAGAACAGGAGCAGGTGGAGCTGAAAGAGGAGAAGGAGACATAGGAACATGTAGTGGAAAAGGTGCTGGTGATGAAGGCTGAGTTGCAAAAGGAAAGATGTTTTCATGAAAAATAACATCTCTACTTGTTAGAATTTTGTTGGTATTGAGATCTAGGACCTTGTATCCTTTGTAGCCAGATGGATACCCTAGAAACACACACCTAATGGCTCTCGGTGAGAACTTTTGCATGTTCCTATCTAAAGTAGAAACAAAGCACAGACATCCAAAGTTTCTGATGTGAGTGTATTTGGGAAGTTTATGGAAAAGGACTTGGAAAGGTGTTTGGTTATGTAGTTGAGGGACAAAAGAAGATGTCCTATTGATTAAGTAAGATGCAGTGAGAATGCAATCACCCCAGTATCCTAGGGGAACATGCGACTGGAAATAGAGGCTCCTAGCTACATTCAGAAGATGTTGGTGCTTTCTTTCCACCCTAGCATTATGTTGTGGTCTCTCCACACATGAATGTTGAAGTATGGTTCCAAATTTGGGAAGAAGTGAATTGAGAGAAAACTCACTACCATTATCACACCTAATGATTTTGAAATTTTTCTGAAACTGGGTGGAGACTTGTTGAAAAAACTGAGACGGTACATTAGAAACATCACTTTTCTATTTGAGAAGATAAATCCATACAAATCTAGACTTGTCATCTACAATGGTAAGAAAATATTTCTCTCCATGAACTGTTACTGGGGTGAAAGGACCCCAGATATCATAATGAATAAGATCAAACACATTAGAAGCAATACTGTCAGACAAAGGAAAATAAAGCCTTTTCTGTTTGGCCAAAGGACAAATCTCACAAACTTTAGAGTTTACATGTTTCAGAGGTAGAATAGAAGACATGAGTTGAAGTTTTTCTTTTTACTTAAATGGCCAAGTCTACAATGCCATAAGTCTGGATCTATTACAGAAGAAATACTAGCTACTGGAAAAGAAGATAGTAATTCAAGTTTGGGCTGAGTTGGATCAAGAATGTAGAGATTTCCAATCCTCCTACCCATCCCAATCTGCTGACCCTTGGAAGCATCCTGTATAACACAGCTATCATGAGTAAAGGACACAGAGCAATTGCTAGAAGAAGTAAGGCTACTAACAGACAAAAGATTGTATGAAAAACTAGGTGCATGCAACACAGAATGTAAAGCTAAGCTAGGTGAGATCTGGACAATTCCTACACTAGCTATAGGAACTTGCTGTGAGTTTGGTAAAGTGATGAAGGATTTAAGTAGTGGGGTATGATTTGTAAACAAACAAGGAGAGCAGCACACATGATGAGTGGCTCATGTGTCTATGATCCACATATTTTTAGAATATGTGAAGGCAGAAACAAAGGGGGTTACCACTGAAAGCTAGATTGAAATCTGATGATCCACTTGAAGACTGAGCAGGTGCACTCTCAGTGCTTATAGCTTGACCATGAAACTGAGATTGAAGGTAAGTGATGAGTTGTTGACACTGATCTGCAAAAAGAGTGTTAGGATTGGGAGTAGAAGGGACAATAGATGCACTATGAGGGAAGAAATTGGGCTGAACAACTGAGGAGTTATCACTGTTGAACTGAGCATCAACATTGTGAACAAATCTCTGCATATGTGAAGGAGCATCACCATGGAATCCACGGCCTCTCCCTCTCCCAAAACCTGGAGGATAGCCATGAAGTTGATAGCATTTGTCCACTGTGTGACCAGTCTTATGACAATGAGTACAGAATGATCTTTCTCTACCTCTACCATTCTGTGTCTGAGCAGCATTAACATAACTAGGAAGTTCACTTGCTGAAGGTGCTACAGGAGGTAAAGGGATTCCAATACCTTTTTGCCTCCCCTCCTACAGAACTAGAGAAAAAATTCTAGATATGTTTGGAAATGGATCCAAACTTAGGAAATGTGATCTTATAGCTGCATAAGAATCATTAAGACCTATCAAGAAATGGACAGCAAAATCCTGCAACTAGTGATCTCTCCACCTTTGAGATGCATCACACCTACATCCATTGCACTCATACCACTTTTTCGGTTGATAATCCAGAAATTCATCCCACACAGATGAGATTAGCATAATAAGTATTGACATCATTTCCACCTTGTCTGAGATTATATAGCTGTTGTTTCAGCTCATAAATTCTAGCAATATTCCCTTGTGAGAATCTTTCCTTCAAATCCAACCAAATCTGAGATGCAGACTCTAGATACATTAAACTAGACCTGATTTGCGGAACAGTAGCATTTCTAATCCAAGATACAACCATACCATTACACCTATCCCACACCGATTGTGTTGGATCTAAGGGATCTACAGCTCTTTTCATAGAACCATCAATGAATCATAATTTATTCTTAGCTAAGAGAGCAGTTTGCATAGATCGATTCCAATTCACATAATTCGAACCATTTAAGAGTTCAGTGACGATAACCGTACCGGGATTGTCACTAGGATGCAAGTAAAGTGGGCTGGTCGGAGGGATCGGATCTTATGGCGGCCAATTTCCTCCACCACCTGTGTTATCTCTTCGTGGAGGCATTTTCAAACAAAAAACTTAAATCTGAGCTAGGAAATGCAGCAGAACAACCTGGGCTCTATGATACCATATTAGATTTGTAGAAACAAACATAAAAAACTCAAAGAACTGAGCTGAAATGAAGACGATAATCAATTCATCTGAAAAATCCGTACATACAAGGTTATGTACTATTCCTATTCAAAGGGAACAACTGCCAACAAAAATTAACCTAATACACGTTGTTCGATCTTGATTTTCTTGGGGAAATTAAAAAGCGTAACGAGAATGTAAAAGAACACCAAAAAATTACATGGTTCGATCTTTAATGAGATCTACGTCCACGGAGCAAGCATACAAATTTTATTCGAATACTTTATGTCCCTTTTACAAGATTTATTTCCCCCTATTTATAGAGGATCTACACATAACCCTAGCCCTAATTTCTTTTGGGCTTGATATTGGGCTTCACTTCTATTTCTTCTGGGCAACATCCTATCACATCCCCCCCAAAAGACATAGAAGTGAGGGTGTGATTTGAGGTCGAGCGTGAATTGCATTGCCCCGTCAAAATTGGAATTTCGAAGAAGTCAAAAAGCGTACCGCCTCACTAGGATGATGTCATTATAAAATTGCATTGCCCCGTCGAAATTAGGATTTCTACGAAGTCGAAATGCTAGCTTGTACTCGTCTTAGACGAGTTTAGGCTTTTAAATAGCTCTACTCCGTCGTAAGACGAAGTCTTGACTTTAAGTTAGCCACTTCGTCTAAAGACGAGGTTTTGGTTTTCGAGTAGCCACTTCATCTAAAGATAAAGTTTTGGCTTTTCGAGTAGCCACTTCATCTAAAGACGAAGTTTTGACTTTCGAGTAGCCACTTCGTCTAAAGATGAAGTTTTGGCTTTCGAGTAGCCACTTTGTCTAAAGACGAAGTTTTGGCTTTCGAATAGCCACTTCGTCTAAAGATGAAGTTTTGGCTTTCGAGTAGCCACTTCGTCTAAAGAAGAAGTCTTGGCTTTTGAGTAGCCACCTCATCTAAAGACGAGGTTTCAGCTTTCGATTAGCCACCTCATCTAAAGACGAGGTTTCGGCTTTCGATTTCCTTGTTTGTCGAATTTATCGATAGGAGTGGTCTCCCTACGCGCGTTTAAATTTTAGGTAGCTCTTCCTCGTCATGAGATGAGGATTGGCTTTTGAGAGCACTTCCTCGTACGAAATGAGGATTGGCTTTAGTTAATATATATATATATATATATAAGAATTAATTAAAGAAATTAGAGTTAAGAATTTACCTTGGCTGCAGCTCGTCGAGTGCAGCTCGGCAAGGGGCCCGAAGGAGGAGCTCGGCGGTGTAGCTCATCACCATGTTGTGGTGACGTCGGCTCGACGGAGGGCTGCAGTTCGGCTGCTCTTCGTGGGAATCGGAGGGGGCGAGCTCGATGCTTCAGCTCGGAGGTGTTGAGGCTCGGCATCTCTTCGACGGAGTCGGTGGGGGCGAGCTCGACGCTGCAGCTCGGAGGTGCTGCGGCGACGAGGCGGAGAGCTTCAGTTCGGCCGGCTGCTGCTGCGGCGACGTCTGCCCACGCAGGTGCAGCTCGGCGGTGCTGCGGTGACGACGTCGGCATGACGCAGCTCGACGGAGGAGCTCGGAGGTGCTGCAGCTGCGGCGTCGTCTCGGGGGCTCGGTGGAGGCGCAACTTGACGGAGGAGCTCGGCGGTGCAGCTCGTCACCATGCTGTGGCGATGTCGGCTCGACGGAGGGTTGCAGCTCGGCTGCTCTTCGTGGGAGTCGGAGGGGGCGAGCTCGACGTTGGGGCTGCAGGCGCGGCGTCGGCAGCTCGGCGTGGAGGTGCTGCTAGTGCAGCTCGGCCCGTTGCTGGTGCAGGTACGGCGTCGTCGCCTTGGCGGTGGAGGCGCAGCTCGGCGTCGGCATAACTCGGCTGCTCTTCGTGGGAATCGGCGGGGGCTGCAGCTCGGCGTGGAGGAGCTGGAAGGAGGAGCTCGGCGGTGCTGCTGCTGGTGTGCCAGGTCATCGTCACCGTCGCCATCGCCCTCAAGCTCGGCATCGACGGCGACCCGGGGCGGCTAGAGGCGTGGTACGCCGGGACCGTGGTGGCGGCGCAGCACAACGGAGGGCTGCAGCTCGGCTGCTCTTCGTGGGAGTCGGCGGGGGCTGCAATGGAGTGGCGGCGGTGCCTTCCTCGTGGGAGAGGTGCTGCTCGGCTGCGTACAGCAACTCCGTCCGCCGCTGCTGCTTCAGCGTCTGCTACTGTGTCTGCAACGCATTGTCGGCGTGTGGGGGTCGCTAATCTGGGGGTCTGCTGTGGCTTGAGTTTCCGCTTGTCCCTTCGATAGTGGTGATGCAGCGGCCATAGAGGTCGGTGGAGGCTGGTGTCGTCGCTGTTTGTGGGGGAGGTGCTGCTCGGCGGAGGGGCGGTTGAACGTGTTCCCCTTCTTTTCGCCCCACTCCCACGTCTCTACTTAACTCCCCTCTCTCTTCATGCGAACGTGCATGATGCTCCCAGCCTTCTTCAAAGTTTTTTTTTTTTTTGGTGAATCATTCTCTGCGCCTAAATCCCAAAGAAAATTTTCGATCTGAAACACAAGTTGATCGATTCCCACAGACGGCGCCAGTGTTCGATAAAAAGCGTATCGAGAATGTAAAAGAATACCAAAAAATTATGTGGTTCGATCTTTAATGAGATCTACGTCCACGGAGCAAGCGTACAAATTTTATTCGAATACTTTCTGTCCCTTTTACAAGATTTCTTTCCCCCTATTTATAGAGGATCTACACATAACCCTAGCCCTAATTTCTTTTGGGCTTGATATTGGGCTTCACTTCTATTTCTTCTGGGCCACATCCTATCACACGTGGCTACATTCTACTGATCCACATGTATGCTTACTAGGCTAAGAAATAAAGAACAACACGTGAAAGGAAATAACAACTTTATCTAATCCGAGCTCCTCTTCTTCATGCCGAACTGCCGAAGCCGAACTGCTGAAATCTTCTAATCCGAGCTCCTCTTCTTCATGCCGAACTGACGAAGCCGAACTGCCTTCTTTACAATTTATGTGAAGAAATAAAAGGCCTACTTTACTAAATTTGTAGCGGTTCAAGCAACTCAGCGGTGGGGTACGAATATTTTTATCTCGTGTTTGTCATTTCAATTCAGTTTCTGCTTTTCTTGTGATTTTAATCTGTTTTTAGTCATAATCGTTTCTCCAACTTTTATATTGTATAAAACTCTTTGAACGTGCAATAATATTCGGGTTATTACAGTATTAATCATACGAAGTCATAATGTCAGAAAAATTGATGTTCTTTTGGTACGTGATTAATTTACATATGTTTTCATAAAAAGATTCAAATTGCTAATTCTTCTTCTTCATCATCATCGTCATCATCATCATCATCATAATAGTAATAATTATAATTATTATTATTAATATTATTTTATTTTATTTTTAGGGTATTATTATTATTATTATTATTATTATTATTATTATTAAATAACCTTTATTGCTGATTTTCGAGTCTATCATCTGTAGTGAGCAAAATCTATTTAAGCGGCCCAAGCCCGACGACCTATGAGCAATCAACAATCGGCCAGTCGGCCCAAGCCCAATAACCTATGAATAATCAACAATCGGTCGTGAGACGGATATAAGTAGGGGATTTTAAACATAGCCACAAATTTTCTCATCATAGCCCCCAAAATAAAATAATAATAAAATAATATTAAATGTACTAATATACCCTTATAATTATATAGTCCCCACTATTAATCTCTTGCTAGATTCTAACTTTGCAGCCCCAATATAACAGTTGACTTCAGATGGCCAAATTGTCGCCACAGATCGCCGGCATCCAAAACAAAGTCAAACACGCCACCCTCTCCTCGCCGCCGAACTCCACTACAACCCCACACCATAAAATCCTTCTCTTTCCTCAAAGAAACCACCTCGCCATACCACCCCATCAAATGAGACGTAAAGCAGCTTAAATACTCAATTTATAATCAAATCTGTGTGCAAAGAAAATCGTGAAATGAATATAAGTAGCCAAAGGAAAAGTAGACATATTAATGAAAACATATATGCTAAAATCTACAATGAAAAAAATGCTCAGCTAAGAAATAATCAATAGAGTACGAGAGCAATTTGCATTTGCAAATTGCAATTCAGATGTTGAGTACAAAATATATATTCACATGACCTCTCTCTCTCTATCTCTCTCAAACAATTCAAAAAGGAGTTGCCCAGATAAAAATTGGATTGATTGAGTGATACAATAGGCAAGCCTCTATAATTAAGGGTCAGTGTGGAAATAAGACTCGCCGTCGATGGGCCGTCGTGGAATTTGATGGGGTGGGGTGGCGAGGTAGTGCCTTTGAGGAAAGAGAAGGATTTCGTCGTGGGATTGTAGTAGAGTGTGGCGGCGAGGAGAGGGTGGTGTTTGGAGTTTGTGTATAATGCTAACGATCACCGGCGGCGGTTTGGGGGCTGCAAAGGTAGAATCTAGCAAGAGATTAATATCGGGGGCTATATAATTTTAAGGGTATATATTAGTACATTTAATATTATTTTCATTATTATTTTATTTTGGGGCTATGGTGAGAAATTTTTTGGCTATGTTTAAAATTCCCCATATAAGTATGTTGGTCCATCAAAATATTAAAATTAAAGTTCAAGGAGATCTACATCGGGCTCGAGGCCCTAAATAATAATTATTCACAATATATCCCGTCGAAATTTCGACGGGTATAACTTTATAGTATATTTTATAAATAAAATCATTAAATTTATTATTATTATTATTATTATTATTATTATTACTACGTATAACTTAAATTATTTTTCAATTAAAAAAAATAGCATAATGAATCCGACCCAACTTGAATCGAAAATAGCCTGAAGGGTTGATTCATAGTAAATGAATTTCAAGAACTTATTGGCCAACGAGCCCCCTCAAAATGAATTTTAAAAATTTGACAATCATAGTTTTTTTTATCGGATTGGCAATCATAGTTATGATACTCGATAAATAAATTTTCTATAAACTTCCCAAAATTATAACAACAACAACAACAACAACAACAAAAATTAAAAAAAAATAAAAAAAAAATAAAATAATAATAATAATAATAATAATAATAATAATAATAATAATGGAAAACAACTTAATTTAAATAAATTAATTGATTAAGGATGTGACATACTGGTCAGTGGGCAACCTCTAAATCAATTTTGTGTCTGAAAATCAAAAATATATTTTTGTTACAAAAATTTCACAATCATAGTTACAGATAACTATTAATTAAAATAATTTTAAAATTTTATTGGTCAACGTGTCACCTCAAAATGAAATTAGTATTAGCATCAAAATGCCCGAATCAAAAATAGCGCAAAGGGTTTGCCTGATTAACCGAAAATTTTAAAAAGATGATCATTTTGTGTCTAATATATAGTTAAGTGTATAAAATTAAAAATATATTTTTTTGCTACAAAAATTTGACAATCGTAGTTATCGATACATACTAAAAGAATTTTAAAAAATTCTTGGCCTACGGGCCACCTCAAAATCAAAATAATGTTATGACCAAAATATTTTTAACTTAAAAACAGTTTAGCCAGATCAACCCGAACTGAAAATAGCCCGAGCCTGATAGGGGTGGCCTGAAATCGTTAAAGTGGTGCTCATTTTGTGTCTAATATATTGTCAAGTATTTTAAATTAAAAATATAATTTTTTGTTACAAAATTTTGACAATTATGGTTATTGATAACTATTAATTAAAAGAATTTCAAAAAACTTATTGGCCAACGGGCAACCTCAAAGTCAAAGCAGTATTAGAATCAAACTACTCGAATCGAAAATAGCCCGAATGGTTTGCTTGATTAACCAAAAGTTTTAAAAAGATGATTATTTTGTGTTTAATATGTCGTTAGGTGTTTTAAGTTAAAAAAAAATATTATAAAAATTTGACAATCATAGTTATCGATTCATACTAAAAGAATTTTAAAAACTTAATGGTCAAATACTAAAAGAATTTCAAAAACTTAATGGTCAACGGGTCACCTCAAAATAAATTTAAAATTTTTGACAATCATAGTTATCAATAATCAATATATAAATTCTCTATAGAATTCTCAATTAAAATAAATAAATAATAATAAATGTAAAACAACTAATTTTAAATAAATGAATTGATCCGGGCTTTGACATTTGCCAACGGACCACCTTAAAATCGATTTTGTGTCTAAAAGTTAAGATTATATTTTTGTTACAAAATTTGACAGTCATAGTTATCGATATATATTAAAAGATTTTTAAAAATTTCTTGGCCAATGGTCCACCTCAAAATCAAAATATTTCAAAAATATTTTAACTTAAAAATAACTTAACCTGATCAACCTTAACTGAAAATTACCCGAGCCCGAGCCCGATTACGTTGGCCTGAAAATCGTTAAAATGATTCTCATTTTGTGTCTATTATATTGGCTAATTATTTTGGGACCATTGATATTTTGTGTCTAATATATATTAAAATCGATTTTGTGTCTAAAAATTAAGAATATATTTTTTGTTACAAAATTTGATAGTTATAGTTATCGATACATATTAAAGGAATTTCAAGAATTTCTTGGCGAACGGGCCACCTCAAAATCAGTAGCACCTCAAAATCGATTTTGTGTCTAAATTATTGTCAAGTGATTATACTTTTTGTCACAAATATTTGACAATTATAGTTATCGATACATATTGAAAGAATTTTAAAAATTTATTGACCATCGGAGCCACCTCAAAAATGATTTTATGTCTAAAAATTAAAAATATATTTGTTGTTACAAAAATTTATCAATCACGATTATCGATACATACTAAGAGAATTTCAAAAACTTTTTGGCCAACAAATCACCTCAAAATCAAAATAGTTTTAGTACCCACCTTGGCAAAAAATAGCTCGAATCAGATATGAATGGCTTGAATCGAACGAATTAACCTTTATACGTCTCTAATATTCATTTTTCATCATAATATACACAAAAATCCGAATTGATAGTATATGTATTGCTCGTGACTAATACCAAATAAAGAATAACAATTTCGAAACTGGGCTTTAGTTAGAATCTTTATTGGGATTAATGATTTGATTGCCAAATTTATGAAATGAGAGTCGAAATCGAAGTATGTATAACAATTACAATATGAAAATAAATACAATCATAGAATATAATAAGATTTTAAGATAATCATGGAATATAGATTTTAGTATAAAATCAAATTGAAGATAATTATGGAATATAATAAGATTCTAAATAAAAAATTATTATTTATTAGTGAATATAGACATATTTTAGATAAATAGAATCTATGTAGATATGTATGTATGTATAATAATAATAATAATAATAATAATAATAATAATAATAATATGCATAAATATATATGTTGGGATATTATTGATAAGGGGGAATTAGGATTCAATTGTGTTTTGATTGGATTCCAAAACCCTCATAGATACTTTCCTTATTATCTTTGATGATCCAGCTCAAGTTACAATGTATATTTTAATGTATTAGAATAACTCACTTGTTAGGAACTCTTTATTGAAATGAACTTTAGAGCGTTTAGGTGCGCCTTTCTGAAGGAAAGCCGGAGCGCTTCTCTAAAGGAAAGCCGAAGCGCGCTTCCAGTTCAAAGCGCCTTTCAGGACCAGAGCGCGCTTCCAAAGTTCAAAGCGTCTTTCAGGACCAGAGCGCGCTTCCAAAGTTCAAAGCGCCTTTCAGGACCAGAGCGCGCTTCCAGTTCAAAGCGCCTTTCAGAACCACAACGCGCTTCCAAGTCAAAGCGTCTTTCAAGACCAGAGCGTGCTTTTAGAGCAAAACGTCCGCAACAAAGCCACATGGAAGCGGAGCGACTGAACAGCTTGAAGAGCGTGCTTAACTTAAAGCGTGAAGGAGCTCGCTTTCATCATGCAAAGCGTCTCCACCCTTAGCCGCTTGAGCTTCAGTATTGAAGCAGTCAACTTGAGCGAGAGCATCTGACAAGCAGGTGTGAAACGACAGCTGCCAGACCACGTGTCCGCTCAGGATTGCTCAACGGACTGTGATATGTCTAATCGCCGAATTTGCAGGGCTAGGCTCCACTAGTCAACGGCTATCTTCCTAAGACTGTGCTCCATCAAGGAAGAATTCAAATTAGGATTAGACAAGTAAGGAACACGCACTCTATCTCTCCAACGGATAGATTAGTGTTCCTTACTATAAATAGAAGGTTCAAGCTACATAGAAAGTAGATGAGAGCGCAAGCAAAAAAGTAGCAACCATCCTACATCTCTCCCAAAAAGATCTTCGGATCTCAACCTTCTAGTTTATCCATAAGGCTTCAACTTCTATATTCATAAGCTTTACAGAGAAATCCTAGCCTTCTACATTATGCTTCATTGTAAAAGGATTTCTCATTAGTTGGAAACTATACGAACCCAAACCCAAATCTAGTTTGAGAGTTTAGTTTGTAAAGGTTGTAAGGCTCGTGAGTGCCTATCGCATAAACTCATAGGCTCGTGAGTGCCTATAGCATAAACTCATAGGCTCGTGAGTGTCGATCGTATAAACTCACATAGGCTCTTGGGTGCCCATTGTAAACCCCAAACTTTGAGTGAAGTTCATCACTGAGTGAAGGTGATGAGAGTGGATGTAGGAGCGTAACCTCCGAACCACTATAACTCTTGTGTTATGCGCTTTACATTCTTTATGCTTTGATTTATTGCATACACACACACACGCTCTAAGTGATAAACTGCTTTAATTTTGAGATAACTAAAGCGAGTATAATAGCTCACCACATTTCGCACCGCACCACTCGCCTAGCAAGAAGCTTTGAAAGCGTGAAACACTTTATAAGCGTCACGCTTCGCAAGAGGCCGAAAAATCGAAGAGACCCCCCTCTACGTGTGTGACTCGCTACTTTCGGGACCAACAAGTGGTATCAGAGCAGAGGTTCTAACTGACCTCCATTTCTGAAATACTGGTAGTGCGAAAGCATTATAGTAGGTCTACCTGAACCGATCTTTCTAAAATCTTGCATTAAAACTTCACTCACTGCATATGGCATATACTAATAGATCTTCTAGTATGTCTACAGTGACGCTTCCTCAGTACTCAGTTGAAGATTTGTCACGAATGCACTTTGCTAAGGATAGCTAAGACGGGAAACCATGACTAGGGGTTGGATATAAGAAGCGGGAAAGAAAGGGGAAATGACTTGTAACTCGGTAATTAGCAAAATGAACCATTGAATAGACTCGATCAATAGAGATTTGGGAGATGCACGAAGTTAACGAGAAAATCTCATGGCTTAAATGTTATACAAGTATTCAAGAGAAGAAACCTTGCAAAGTCAAACATAATTCAAGTTCATGAAGGAATACGAGTAGAGTAGTTCTCAATTTACTGGTTCATGAAGCCAGTTAAACATAATTATCTAAAGGAGATAATAGAAGCGTACAGCGAAAGTCTTTAACAAAATAGATACATATATGAAGATACGTATCTCTTTCTGAACCAAATTCAAAAGATGAACGAATCTCCTCTCAACACTGCCGCCTTTGCCACCTCGCTCAACCTGCAAGTTTTTGGAAACACGAGCAGGGCTGAGTACTTGATGTACTCCGTGAGGTTATGCCCAAAAATATTATTTTTAAAGTATTCACCAATCATGCATTTCACAGTTATCACAAGGTTTTATCAAAATACTTGTGTAACTAAAACCACTTTATTTCCATAAACAATTGGAGTGCACTCCCCATTTTCTTCCACATCTGTATTATCCATATCTATAAGTACGCCGGCAAGGTGGCCACCTCACGAGACATTTCCATGCATAACCGGCCTACCTCTGGAGCACACAGTCGCGACTTCGTGTACACATCACCTGGCTAGCGACCTTTGTCTAACTCAGGCTTGATCGATATAACGTTGGCAATCCAACACAGATAGGCATCACACATAAAACTAAAAATATTTTATGCAGAAAAGGTTTTGAGTCAACTTGCTTTATTTTCAAAACATGCTTCATTATAGCAACAATATAATTTTCTTTGTTAGAACGCCCACCTGATTGCAAAGTGATAGATCGGTTCCTGGTTTTTCTTCACGTTCCTCGACTCTCGTCCCTTGCTTGACCTTTAGGGAAAAATCTCATTTCAGAAGAAATACATTATTACTAGAATTCTCATTAGAGTTTTAGGAACTCACATCGCTTCTAACTCATATCGCGTATTAGAAATATATTAATCGAGAAGATAGAAAAGTCCACCCGGAAAATTCGGTATGGCCTCAACGTTCGATGATACTACTCGATAATTCTAAATTATCTAAAATTAGCTAAATTCGACTAATTCAAATGAGAACTCAATTTCTCCATTCGAACTAGTCCCAAGACTCGATCAAGACGCTTAACAAAGCAGTAGAAGGTCCGTCATATGAAAAACATGTTCAACATTCTAAGAGAATTTAGAAATTCTGCGACCTTCTAGGAAAATAATTGTTTCTCACTCATTATAAATCGAAACAGAGCATATGATATTGATTTGGAAAGATAACACACAGAGCTACGACATGTTTAAATTTCAGAATTTTCCCGTGAGTGAGTTGGGAGATTGAAGCATTTATTCCCAGAACTCGGAATCTGAAAATCGGGAATTTGGCAGATTTTGGTACTAACTTTGAGTGATGATTTCTTACTCGTTTCTTAATGGATTCGAATGAATGAACTATCAAAACTGAAGTTCAGAAAACAAGGAACAGCTTTCTAGTTATACTATTTTTCATTCGATCAAAGGAAAGTGGTCAAAACGTGGTTGGAAAAACAGAACAGAAGTTGTTCGTCGGAATTTCCAGATTGGAGATACAAACTTTGAAAAATCATAGTAAATTCATACGAACTCCGTTTTGAGTGAACGAGATATGTATAGAACGCTAATGGAACGTACTTCAACATGGAAGAAGAATAAATGTCAAATTTCAAACGAGCTGTTCTCAGTTTAGCCCGCAAGTGGGCTGTTTTCCAGATTTCAAAAGAAATGAGATGCGAATTTCAATTTGTCATAACTGATGCATATGAACTCGGATCAAGACGAAATTTTAGCTACGGATAACTGAGAACATGCGCTAAAACTTTCATTTAGGACTCAAAATGAGATAGAGTCTGGAAAGGGTTCGAAAATGCTGAACAAAATGTGCACGCCAACTGTTCGATAAAATGTCCGAATCAAAAACGTGACCAACACTTATGGGTTCGACTGTAGCATGTTTTAATCAACATTCAAATATGATCAAGGGACAATCAGTTGCTGGAAGTGCTCGAACATGAGGGAAAAACAAGGATCATCATCAATCAATACACGAATGGACATGATTTCGAATGTGGAACAAGAATTGTTTAGAATCAAGAACATGTATGATACTCTCATGCTTATGAACGAAAATGGAACTTCAATAAGAGTTTCAATACTTTAATCTAATCCTTCATTCATGCTCAAGACGTTGAGAGGAGGTTAGACTTACCGAAAATTGAAGAAGGGTCAAAGCTTGAGCGATAGTTCGAACATTCGGTTCTTGCATGTTCTACTTGGAGCTCTCTCTAATTTTTCTGATTTTTCTACTTCATTCCCTCCCTCAATCAGCGCCGCTCTCACTCTCTCTACCAATTTAAAATCGCCGACGGTGAGGCTTGTTCTAGCACCGAGTTCACAGCATCGCCGCCAACATTTCCAGCCGTTGTCGCCCCACCGCCTCCTTCGCCTAGCAGCAGCAAGTGTAGGAGCAGGGAAAGCCGCCCCTTTCCAGCTTCAGATTTCGGCACTTCTGTACCGCCTATAAGTCAGCACCGCCGCCGCCTCGGTCTTCATCAGAGAGACTCAAAACGCCACCAGCAGCAGCAGTTCCAGCGCCTCCGTGATTCCAGCGGCATCTCCACCATCAACCGCCGCGCTCGGATGCGCCGTCGCCATCGCGGCAGTAGCAACAACAACATCAGCAGCAACAGCAGTAGGGGCATGGACTGCCACCGTTCCACAGCCGACGCCATCTTCATCGTCATCTCGCTGCAGCAGCCAACACCGTCGAGCAGTAGCAGCAACAGGGGTAGAGAGTCGCATCTCTAGTTCTCCTCTATTAACAGATCGAAGATGCTGCTGCATTTTATTTCCATGTTTCTCTTTTGTTGCTTAAACCCTTCTTTTCTCACCTTTTCTTTTCTCTCGATTGATGATGTGGTAAAAATGAGGGGATAATCTTTGGATGGTGAAAATTGGTGTAAGAGGATGAAAGATGAGATGGGGATGTGGCTGCATCTCATCCATTATCGGTGATGGGCTTCAAAATTTATGGGCCGGTAATTGGGCTAACAAAGAATAAATTAATAAGAGAAGCCCATCCTTAAGAATTCGTTAAGCCTAAATAATTTAATTAGAACGGCCCATCGATTAAACTCTCTCCAACTAAATCGGAATTAATAACAATCGATGTGTTATCGTACATAGAAAATAATCCACCAATTAATTATAAGTCCAAAAGACTTAAACGAAAAACTATTTCGTATCATATCTACTTCACCAATAATTATATTCTTGATCTCAAATACTCAGAAATATTTATTTCCTCCTTCGAAATTCCATTTTTTCCAAATACGGATTTTTACGGCTATTACAAGATTTCTCCACATGAAAATTTCGCGTGGAACCGCATCTCAACTCAGTTCACAGCCGCATATGGGAAGTGATGGAGCGTGGACCCATCACTGGGCTAGAGCGCTCGGATAATATTGCCCGCAATATTATTCAAACAACCGTCTCCAACGCTTACCTGCCTCGCATCATGAAGTGCATATCTGCCAAGGAGATGTGGGAGACTCTAGGCTCGCTTGCCCAAGGCTCGGAGAAGATCAAGGAGCATAGGCTTTCAGCACTCTTGCAAGAATTCAATGATCTTGCAATGAGGATGAATGAAATGATTGAAGCATTTGAGACCCGAGTCTTGAACTTACTTGAAGCCGTGAGCTCGCTTGGAAAAGATCTCTCTCACAAGGAAGCCAATAAGAAGATCATCCGCGCTCTTGACGGGAAGTGGCAAAATATAAAGGAAATATTTTTGTCCACCAACGATCTTGGAACGATGTCTCCGGAAACGCTCTTTTCCGAACTCAAAGCGATTGAGTTCGATTTAGAAGAGCGACCGGGACTAGCTCAACTTTCCCGTTCTCAATACAAGCGAGATAAGTTCAAAGTGTGCAAAGAAAGTACATCCAACGCTTTGACTGCAAGAGTGTCATCGAAGGGTCCCTCTCAAAATGTGAGCGTCTTTCACGACGCTTTCACACACACAGACTCTGACGATGATGATCTGTAGAGTTTGTGAAATAAAGTTGGAGATCGCCTTCCCATTACTACATTCCTAAGAATATTTCAAAACCTGGCAAGCAGTATATGCAGTATATGGAGAATGTCTCGCTAATTGTTGGGATATCAAGTTAAGGGGGAACCATCAGCTCGAGGGGAAATTCTCCTAAAGCGTCTTCGATGTGCCTTAAGCATTTTCCCCTCAACCCTCAGCAATGTAGTGATCTGCCTTCCGTGGAGCTTTCAAGTGTATCTTTAATCCTCAATGTCTTTCAGAGCTCCGTTGGAAGAGTCGTTTAATACCTTGATGGTTGGTATCAAATCATTGTCGTTTTTGATGATACCAAAAAGGGGGGAAGATGGGAATGAAAAATACCATCTCATAGTGAGGGGGAATGAGCGAGGAAGCATTAAGAAATTGAAGTTTTGAGTGATGTTAAAGCGCCGAAAAGAAAATCCTTGACATCCAAAGCGCCTATCTCACCGCCTGTAAGTTTATAGGATGTTTTATTTTTAAAACATTTTATTTGTATTTTCATTCGGGTTTTGGCATCATCAAAATGGGAGAAATTGTTGGGATATTATTGTTAAGGGGGAATTAGGATTCAATTGTGTTTTGATTGAATTCCAAAACCCTCATAGATATTTCCCTTATTATCTTTGATGATCCAGCTCAAGTTACAATGTATATGTTAATGTATTAGAATAGCTCACTTGTTAGAGAGCTCTTTATTGAAATGTAACTTTAGAGCATCTAGGTGGGAGCGCCTTTCTGAAGTAAAGCTGGAGCGCCTCTTTGAAGGAAAGCCGGAGCGGAGATAATCTCTGAAGGAAAGCCGGAGTGCCTCTCTAAAGGAAAGCCGGAGCGCGCTTCCAGTTCAAAGCGCCTTTCAGGACCAGAGCGTGCTTCTAAAGTTCAAAGCGCCGTTCAGGACCACAGCGCGCTTCCAAAGTTCAAAGCGCCTTTCAAGACCAGAGCGTGCTTTCAGAACAAAGCGTCCACAACAAAGCCACATGGAAACGGAGCGACTGAACAACTTGAAGAGCGTGCTTAACTTAAAGCGTGAAGGAGCTCGCTTTCATCACGCAAAGCGTCTCCACCCTTAGCCGCTTGAGCTTCAGTATTGAAGCAGTCAACTTGAGCGAGAGCATCTGACAAGCAGGTGTGAAACGACAGCTGCCAGACCACGTGTCCGCTCAGGATTGCTCAACGGACTGTGATATGTCTAATCGCCGAATTTGCAGGGCTAGGCTCCACTAGTCAACGGCTATCTTCCTAAGACTGTGCTCCATCAAGGAAGAATTCAAATTAGGATTAGACAAGTAAGGAACACGCACTCTATCTCTCCAACGGATAGATTAGTGTTCCTTACTATAAATAGAAGGTTCAAGCTACATAGAAAGTAGATGAGAGAGCAAGCAAAAAAGTAGCAACCATCCAACATCTCTCCTAAAAAGATCTTCGGATCTCAACCTTCTAGTTTATCCATAAGACTTCAACTTCTATATTCATAAGCCTTAGAGAGAAATCCTAGCCTTCTACATTATGCTTCATTGTAAAAGGATTTCTCATTAGTTGGAAACTATACGAACCCAAACCCAAACCTAGTTTGAGAGTTTAGTTTGTAAAGGTTGTAAGGCTCGTGAGTGCCTATCGCATAAACTCATAGGCTCGTGAGTGCCGATCGTATAAACTCACATAGGCTCTTGGGTGCCCATTGTAAACCCCAAACTTTGAGTGAAGTTCATCACTGAGTGAAGGTGATGAGAGTGGATGTAGGAGCGTAACCTCCGAACCACTATAACTCTTGTGTTATGCGCTTTACATTCTTTATGCTTTGATTTATTGCATACACACACACACGCTCTAAGTGATAAACTGCTTTAATTTTGAGATAACTAAAGCGAGTATAATAGCTCACCACATTTCGCACCGCACCACTCGCTTAGCAAAAAGCTTTGAAAGCGTGAAACACTTTCAAAGCGTCACGCTTCGCAAGAGGCCAAAAAATCGAAGAGAAGTTAAACACTTCTCCACACACGTATTCACCCCCCCCCCCTCTCTACGTGTGTGACTCGCTACTTTCGGGACCAACAATATAGATTTTAGATAAATAGGAATGGAGGTCGTAAGGGATGCCACGTAGGCATATGAATTAACGTGGTGCTCCGAATCCGCAACGGAACGTATAATATATATATATATATATATATATATATATATATATATATATATATATTGATTACTATATTCTTTTGGAAGTTTCTATTGGCGAGTGGTTAATCATCATTAAGTTGCGTAATTTACATTAGCAAGCTACTAATTTTTGGCTCACAATTAATGTATTGCTCATAACTAAGTCAATAATCTATTAAGGGTTAAATATACATTATGGCCTAAACTTTCACTCCATAAGTATTTATGGTCTAAACTTTTAAAAATTACAAAAATAGCATATATTTTGACCCTTTTAATGAACTTATGGCCCGAGAGCTAATTTCTAGCGATGGAAATTCTAGTCAGCATCGGGTTCAAAATGTACATTCTAAAATCCAAAAAAACAAAATCAAGCGCGAGAACATCTAGTTTCTTTCGACCACAAGATAAGTTCATTAAAGGGGTCAAAATATAGGTTATATAGTTTTGTATTTTCTAAAGTTCAACCCATAATATTATTATGGAGTGAAAGTTCAGGCCACAATATATATTGAGGAAATATACCCTCTTATCCCAAAAACTTAAGGAAAATCAATTTTTTTCCCAAACATAAAAAAACTTAAAATTTACCCTCTTTTTGGTGTTGTTCCAAAAATACCCCTTTTCTCTCATAAACCATATCTAATTTGAGAGAGCCGTCATTTTCATTCCCCCCATTTCAATACTCTCTCTCTCTCTCTCTCTAAGCCATAGCTACTCCCCCATCTCTATTGATCTCCCTTTCTCCGGTGATGCGGCTCACCATCGCCCAAAATCCGACGGAAGCTCAGCCGGTGGCAGTGGAACTCCAGTGCTCTTCAGAGGTCGACGACTCCTGTGAAAAATCAAGAAGAAATATTTTTCTATTTTGTAGAAGAGTTGCTAGTGGTTAATGTTGCTTTAGTTTAGGGAACACGCCTTTTTCCTTTTAGTATAAATGCAAATTTCTTTGTATTTTGTAATTAACTCTTTTTACAATGTAGCTAATTAATGAAAAGAAATTTTTCCCCAATTTTCTTCTCTCTTCCGCTTCACCCTCTTCTCTGCGAATTCTTTCTTTCAATTCGTGAGTCTGATTTAGTTTTTTAACATGGTATCAAGAGCCCAGGTTCCGCTGCGATTGGCCGGCATCTCTCTCATCAATCGTTTCTTGTCTGTTTTGTCTGATTTCTTCATGGAGACTTCTCGTGAACTCCCTCAGGTTTTCTCTATTCATCGCACCAATTGAATTGAACTTCAATTAATTGGTATGTTTTCATCTCTTTCTCCTCTAGTTTACTCGGCTAAAATCGTGAGTTGTTATTCTGCTGTTTTTCATGCGGTTCTATGGAGGATTTGGTTTTCTGAGTTTTAATCTCCTTCTCTGAATTCTTCGTAGCTTTTCAATTCTATCTCACCATGTATGATTTTCTATGAGAATCTGATTTTCTATGAGAATCTGTATGTTTTTCATCTCTTTTTCGAGTTACTAGGCAGAAATCGCAAATTTGTGTTTCAAGTCTATCTTTGATTTTTATCTCTGCATCTCTTGTTCAGTTTACTTAAGTTTCGCAAGTTGTGAATTCTGGTTCTATGTTTTTAGTCTCGGATTTGTGTGGATCAGAGTTGTGAGCTAGATTTTGGTGAAATCTAAGCTCGTTTGTCTCTAGTTTATCTTTTGTCTCAACCTAGAAATGGTTGTTCTCTTTTCCAGATCCGTGTGGATCTTACTGTCATGAATTAGCGAGTTGCGATTCTGTTTTTCTTCCCGATTCAATCGGTTTGATGTTTATTCTCTCCAAGCCATTGGTTTCGGATGATTTTTTCTCTGATCTAAGATCATCTCTCTCTTAATTTGTCTGTTTTAGCCTATGATTGGTTGTCTTTCTCAGATCCGTGTGGATTTTTTTTTTCTCTTCTCTGTTTCGCGAGTTGTGAATTTCTCTCTAAATCGTGTGTTGCGATTTGTCTTATCTTGTTCAAGTTTATTTCCCAATCTATGATTGATTGGAGTCTTTGACTAGATCTACTGTGAGAATCTAAGCTTCTCTCTCAATTTGTTCTCCACAATCGTGAGTTGCGATTTGTGATCTCTTTCTTTTGTCTTTCAGTTTCTGGTCTCCAAATCATTTGGAGATTGTTTCAACATTTTGTGTTGCTACTCTTTTATAATTATTGGTTCTCATAGTGAGGGGGAGTGCAGATTATCAACAATGATATGTGGTGATGATTGGCTGAAGGGATGAGCACAATCGGGCTTGATGTTAGTTGTGGTTTTGATTTTGTAAACCAACTCTTTGCTGAGTTGTTTTTTAGTTTGTTGTTGTTCAAGTCAATCTCAGTTTGCAACTCACATCTTGAAGATTCAGTGATCAAGATTCCATACATACATTCTTGCTTGAACTTGACAGGATGATGGTGTATATATGTGCTATTCTTGCTGATTTGATGTGTTTCCCGTTATGATTTCGTGGTGGTGGTGAAAGTTGGATGAATGGTGTTGGTTAGAAAGTCTCTCTGCCATTGGTTATGTTCATCAAGGTGTCCTTACTTCTTGTTGATGATGAAGATGGTTTCTCTACTAAGGGGAGTTCGAATCAATTGATTGGATGTGTTGATTGGAAAGACAATGTTTGTTGCACTGATTCTTGTTGGCAAGATGAGCTTTCATTTCATTTCCTCCCATCTTGAGGGGAGTGTGAAAAATCAAGAAGAAATATTTTTCTATTTTGTAGAAGAGTTGCTAGTGGTTAATGTTGCTTTAGTTTAGGGAACACGCCTTTTTCCTTTTAGTATAAATGCAAATTTCTTTGTATTTTGTAATTAACTCTTTTTGCAATGTAGCTAATTAATGAAAAGAAATTTTTCCCCAATTTTCTTCTCTCTTCCGCTTCACCCTCTTCTCTGCGAATTCTTTCTTTCAATTCGTGAGTCTGATTTAGTTTTTCAACAACTCCACCATCCTCCGGCAACGACTTCAAAGGTCGACGACTCCAGCGCTCTTCACTCCAACCTTAATTATCATCCGCTGCTAAAAATTTATATAGACTTAACTATTTTCACCCACAATTTCAAGTGCTGTGTACTTTCCTCTCGAAGAAATCAATGTTTAAGCGGTGTGTATTTGACAATGCTCAAAGTCTAATGACAGAATTCAAAACCTTCTTACAAACAATAAAGGCAGTGGCGGAGCACCATGGAGCATCGTGGTGCAAATGCTTCCAAAAATAATAATAATTTATATATATGTATATAATATAGGATGAATCATATAGAAAATAAATTATCCTGTTAGAAATAGGAATATATCCTCACCATCTCCAATTTTCAAGATCTGCGGTTGCAATTCAATCATAAAAAATAATATGCAAAAAGTAATTAACGGCAGTTTTAGTAAGATAGGGACAATAATGTCTAATTAATATCCCTTAAATTAAGGGATTGCATCCTATGTAACTGCCATTTTTATCTCTCCTATTCTCAAGGTTCGTTCATGGAGTTTCTTCAAAATTTTGAAGAGATGAAATTATCATTGTTAAACATATCATTGTTTTTAAAGATTCAGTTTGTTGTTGGTTTATTGAATTCATTCTACATATTTTAATTTAAGCATTATTAAGCTTAAACATGAAGAATATATAATCGTAGTGTGTGCCTGTAATGAGCATTTACACACCCCTTTTAGTTATTGTCACAATTAGAATAAATTATGATAATTATTGTAAGGATAAACCATGCTTACAACAACATATGTTTATGCTTATGGCAATATATTTCTATGCTTAAATTAAAAAAATATATTTTGTTTGTGTTAGGATAAAGTATGCTTACGTCTCCATATTTTCATGCTTACGATAACATATTTCTATGCTTAATTGTAAATATTCTTATGCTTACGATTTATTATAAAAATTCAATAAAAAATATAATTTTGTTTTGTGCTTATAAGAAGAAACCCAACAAAAAAATTGATTCGAATTTGCCTTCCTTGATATTCTCTATAAAAAAATAAAAAATAAATAAAGACCATTGTGCTTAAGAAGCTTCGAAGATTTTCAAATTACGACCATGATTTCCGTAACAAGTACTCCTATGAGAGATAAAATATTATAAAACTACTTAATATACCCTTTAACCGTATTCAGTGATGCTTACAGTTTTAGATTTTGAATTAGTCACGGCCACAAATCAACTTCAGATCTGTGCACAAGATTTATTCTTTTTAATACAGGAACCCTTCTATATATATATATATGGAAGGGTTCGCATGTAAATAAATCATGACGTGAGAAAATAAGAATAATGCTTAAAAATAATAAATGCATGCTTAAGTTTGCATAGAATTATGCTTAATGTGCTTTCTAATATACAAATTGATGCTTAAATATAATTATGCTTATTGTACATTATAATCATGCTTAAATCAATATTAACCATAGTTCTAACTAAGATTAATGGTCTAGATCTGTTCCTATTTCTCATAGCAGAACTTATTTACGTATGATTCATCATCTATATATATATATATATTATATTGGGTGAACTTTAAAAATACCAAAAATAAATAGTTATGTAGGTTTTATACCCACAACTATAAAACTATAAGTTTTATACCCAAAATCCCATGAAAGTACAAAAATACCCTTATTATTTGGGCCCACTTGTAAGAAAAGTTAAAATCCAATATATTTATTAATTATTCTACTCGGTCATGCTCTTATTCATACTTTTACACGACACGAATTGTAAAAAGAAGACCGTGTAAAGCATTTTAAAATATATATATATATCAAGAATTTCATTTATGTCCGGCAACTACCCAATCAGTAAAAAGTAATTTCATTTATTGATGAATGAGAAAATACAACAACAAAATCAAACTGCAAAGAAATTTTATCACCACTTTTATAAACATTCAAATTATAGAGAGAGAAATAATCTTTTGTTTGCTCTATTTGTTTGGAAATTTTTGGTGCGATTTTGGTGGAATTTGGAAGATATATTGCAGATACTAAGAAGGTACATTTCAATTTTCCTTATTTTTGTGATATTAGGTAAAACAGTAAAAATAAAATAGTAGTGTTCATGTTTACACGGTTAATATATATAAATTACACGGTTGGTTTAATTTTATGTTACACGGTTGTTATTACAATTACCGTGTATTTTTTTAATTTATTTAATTTTACACGGTTTACTTGAATTACACGGTAACATTCATTGTATTACACGATAATTTTAACCGTGTAATACAAGTTTTTACACGGTTGAAATTTAAATTTTATCGTGTAAAAGGTTTATTTTAATCGTGTTATAGATGAAATAACCGTGTAAGATACTGCAATGTGTATTGCTTCATATTTGACCTAAATTTTCGTGATCCCTTTGCAGTGATGTCGCAAGTAAAAATATTTATCCGTCATGGGGGGCATTGGCAGAGAAGCACTTATGTTGGGGGCAATGGCGTTTTGATTTATTTGGCAATGACCGAAGTTACCCGTGACAATCTAGTACAACAAATCCGTCTAGAAACGGGTGATTGTGATAGTGATTATATGTTTCACTATTTGACTGATACAGACGAGCATGGAACGGTTAAGGTTGCCTTGAGGAGCGACGTTGATTTGTTGAGATTAATTGTGGAGCAACAAAAAAAGGCAACTGTGTATGTCACTAGGAAGGATAAAAATATTGCCCGTAGCACTCCTCCCACTACGCAAGGTTCTAAGGTCTTTACGAATGTGAATATAGAAGGGGATGAGGAAGACGAAGAGAGGGATGAAGAGAGGGTCGAGGAAGAGGGTGAGAGGGATGAGGATGAGGAAGACGAAGAGAGGGCCGAAGATGAAACGGCGGCGGAAGAAAGGCGAGAAAGGGATGACGAGCAAAGGGATGCAATGGATTTGTCCAATCTATTGGAGTCCTTGACCTTGGAGTTTGGGGCTTGGATTCGCGATCCGAGACAGCTTGATAGGATCATTGGGCATCGCAATATCAATTCCGAGACTCAGCCTACCCGTCGTGGCGACCAAGCTAGGGTCGATCCGGATGAAATCCGAGCTTGGCTAATTCCACATGTTCATCTAGATACTGCATCGCCGTTGGGGTTCATCGACGGAGGCTATTCTGCACCGATCACCGGTGCATTGCGTGTCGGTGGTTTGTTCAAGAAGAAGGATGATTTGGCGATAGCAGTGGGCCTTCATCAGATGGAGCACAGACATCAGTACAAGGTAGAAAACTCTGACACTTATCGTGTTGGATTTGTATGCAAGAAGGATGGGTGCAAATACCTATTGCGTGCAAAGCAAAAGGGGGGCTTTTGGTCCATTGGGAAATATAACGAACGCCATACTTGCACCGTCGATCTAGATGGGAATTCTCCTCGCCAATACCCGGCAAATGTTTTGGGAGCATACTTTGTACGGAGATTGATCACCGACGGAGTCGTACTGAAGCCGAAGGAGATGGCTAATGAGATGCGAGCGGAGTATGGCATCGAGATTGATTATAGTTTCGCCCTGCGAGCAAGGAACATCGCTATAGAGATGACGTACGGAGGTTTCGAGGAGTCTTACCAAAGGCTCCCTTCTTATTTGTACTTACTGAGGGAGAGGAATCCAGGTACAGCGTATGATATATCGACTTCTCGTACCTCCGATCGATTGTGTTATATGTTCCTTGCTCTAGGACAATCCATTGAAGCATGGAGTTCAGATTTGCTCCGATCAGTGATTGTGGTCGACGGCGCACACTTGAAGGGTAAGAATAAAGGGACGTTATTTGTAGCTTGCACGAAGGATGGAAACGAGCAGGTGTTTCCACTCGCCATTGGATTTGGGCCGATTGAGGACGATGATTCTTGGACATGGTTTTTGACTAGGGTTCGTCACTGTTTTGGAGCACCGGCGGACCTGTTGATAGTGTCTGATGGCCATCTCAGCATTCGAAATGCCATTCAGACCGTCTTCCCATCTGCTTCTCACGGCCTTTGCTTTTACCATTTGATGAAAAATATGGTAAACGAAGGTAGGCACGCAGTTGGAAGATTTGAAGCGGCAGCCTATGCGTATCGAGATTCTACCTTCGACGAATACTTCGAGTCTTTGAGGGGTAGTAGCATATACCAACGGCTGTGTGAGATTGGCGTACATCGGTGGGCTCGTTCCAAGTGTCCCGTGCCTCGCACCAGTTTCATGACATCAAATCCCGCCGAGACTATGAATGCTAGACTCTTATGGGCGAGACGATTGCCAATATGCGCTATGCTCGAGGCTTACCGCATTATTATTGAGAAGTGGTTCGAGGAACATCGGATGCGCGCCCTCTCAGTCGAGCACGAGGTCACTGAGAGTGCATATTCGAAGATGGCAGTCGCTGCAGAATGGGCTCGACACTACACCACTCGTGGGACGGCACTACCTCACGTGTACAGGGTAGAGGGTGACAACGGGACTTACATTGTGGATCTCCAAAATTCCACATGCGAATGCAAGGAGTTCGACTTGGATGCGATGCCTTGTCGACATGCTTGTGCGGTCATTCGATAAGTATATATTTATTTCATCTTTTAAGAATAGTCGTGTATGAGATGTGTTTAAATTAAATTTGGATAAAATGTAGGTTCTCGGGTAGGCGTGCCACTGACTATCGTGTAATAATAGCCGTGCAAGTCAAAAGTCAACATGTAGTCAACTCTTTTAGATTTACACGATTGTAGTGCACGGTTATTTCATTACTTAATCGTGTACACGGTTAAATAGTCAACCGTGTAAGACTAAAATTACACAGTAGGCACATATAAGTCACTCGTGTACACGATTTCTAATTTATTCAATCGTGTGTAGTCGGTCAAAATTGAAAGTCAATTTCGAAAAAGTCAACAATTGATCCTTAGGTTGATTTTTCGAATTATAAATCGAATTGTTTGTGTTTGATGTATGATCTATACGTAATATACGTAATTGGGATACAAGAAAGCACTTGTAATGTTGTACACGATTTGTCTCGATTGTTGCTTAATTGTTTATAGGAATGACCTAATTGTAACATATGATGGACTAAGGTGGTATATGTTTCAAACTTAGAAACACGGGAAGGAACATTGTTGGATGTTATTTACCTTCTTAATTGATGGATATTTCCTTACACGGTCATTATATGTCTTTAATAATACGATATTTGATGATTTTATCTTTAATTTCAGGCGAAAATTGCGTTTTTTTGCTTAAGTTCTAACTTACACGGTTGCATTCATGGGGTTACACGGTATAGGGCTCTTAATTACACGGTTGGATAAAAATTCCAACCGTGTAAGATACTGCAAGTCTTAACCGAAAGCAAAAAAAAAACCCTAAACCAATTAAATCAACATTCCACCAGCTAAATTAACAAAAACCAATTAACAAAAATGGTAACAGACAAGAACCATCATCCAAATACAAATTAAAATAAGTTATCCAAACTACAATACAAAATAAACTAGTCAATCGACATCTCGTCGAGATAATAAAAAAATCCTACGACCAATCGTTTTCCGTGCCTTAGCTATGTATTCCGGAGAGGGTTTGAGAGTTTTGGGCTTCTTATCGGAGAGGATCCTATCTAGAGTCAAGCATGCAAGCGAACCACAAGAATGAGAGTCTTGTTGGCGGAATTGCTTGTCCGGAGCAAGGAATAATACCGCCATTTCCTTCTTGTGTCTGGTCAAGTGTGGATGTTGATCCCAGTAGTGGACCACATGCAGGAGCCTCGGGAATAGCCGTGCCAAGCATATAACTTGGGCAGTACGGTGCTCGTGCTCTGGCATCGTGGTCAAACTGTGCAGTAGGGAATCAAACACCTCTAACCGCCACTCCGGAATGCGTGCTCGACAAACGATCCAGTGGTCAGTGGACAAGTGACAGACAAATATAAACTGAAATCCAATAAAAACTCAAAGTTATAAGTCTAGAAATAATGGAAACACGAAAAACCAAAACAAACGACAATAGAATAAACTTACGTCATCTGCACTCATCCATGGCGTGTAAGTGTTCGTTCCACTAAAAATGTCGAGAAAATGCTTCTCGGGCGACCACTTCTGGTAGATGCACGTCTTATTCAACCCCAGCATCGGATCGTTAGGATGAAAGCTCCTAAGTACCCTCATCATGTCCGTCTTGTATACATAATAAATAAGTTAATGAAAAGGAATTACATTGCTATAAGAGAAATATAATAAACGTGTAAAATGCCAAAAGAACTCACGTAAAAATCGACGCCGGCTATAATAGTACCCACGTATCCGACGTTACTATCGCATGAAAGCCGCATGCGAAGTCGAGCCCTCCAGTACAAGATGTACAAGTCCATGACCTAAAAATTTAAAAAACGAAGCTAAACAAATTAATCACTTCATTAATCAATAATTAAATGAATAAATAAATAAACCATTTCAAATACCTCGGCAGTGAAGTCTCTGCTCATGTCCTCGATCTCGTCGAACAGCTGCTGCGTGAGATGATATGGTGGCGTCTGCCTCGTGAGAACCACTGCATCCGGACCCGAATTCCGAAACTGCTCGTAGGCATCAGCAGCACCCCGGGTAGAATGCGGTGTCTCCTGAACAGTGTACGGGCTGCGAAGAGCCTGAGACGGCCTCGGAACCCGTCCCCCAACCCTATCAGTCTCGATTCTCTGCTGAGGGATATCCGAGACCCAGCTGCCTTCCTCAGGATCATCCAACGGAAGCTCGGGAAATGTCGGAAATGGCAGCTGAGGTACATAGGGAATCTTATCAAGGTCCCTAGCATAAGAGCTGTGGGACGAGGATGCCCTCCTCTCGGGCTCGACCTCGTCAGCTACGTGTGGTGGCGTCCGTAGGCTCGAAGCACGATGCTCGAAAACCGGTGCGTGCTGAGGGCTAGGAGATCGGTGCCTCTCAGCTAGCACGGGACACTCCGCGCGTCTCTGACTCACCGGTGTCGGAGAACGACGGCTGGAATGTCTACTGTGAGCCGAAGGCGCCCTAGATCCTACCGTTCCCCTCATCCGCTCGAACAGGGTCTTAGCCATCCGGGCAAGTAAACCCTTCTCGGATGTGTCATCTGCTAGACGGTTGAGGGCTCTGTCCAGGGCTCTGTCGAGGACGGTGTCTGCCCAGCGGTTCTGACCGCATCCATGTCGACACGGAAGTCCATGCACGCAACACACTGCCGGCTCAGAAGGTGGTGGTTGGGAGGGCTCTTCCCTAGGTCGCTTCGACCTAGAGGACTCCGGAACGTCGTGCTGGGATATCTCAGGGGCTCGTGCCGGCTCGGAAACGGAGGCTCGTGCTGGTTTGGGCATGCGAGGTACAGTCGGCTGAACTACGTCCTTCACAGTCCGACATTTCATCTTTCGCACGACCTTCTGAATCTTTGTAGCCTCCTTTTTCGGCCTCGCCTCTACGTGCACCTTTTTGTGTGCATGCCGTTGACTCGGGATAAACCTCAAGACAAACAGGTCGTCCCACTCGAGGGACTGCACGTATGGCTCCGCATCCTCTATACCCAACTCGGGTTCAAGGGTTACTCGGGGCTCGAGCTACACAAATACACAAAAAAAACGCGTAATGAATTAGAATTTAGAAAATACGCAAAATACGAAGAAACATGCTTATCCAATATAACAAGATATTTTTCAAAGGAAATAAATAACCATTACCTTAACACTGTCGAAAAAGGTAGTGTAGTCCAAATGGGACTGTCGAGTCAACCATCTCCTAAGTCGGGGCGTCTCAAAATCATTCAAATGCTCCCCACACGCATTTCCAAGCATAGGAATGGCCTCGTACGACCACAAGTTCAATGCCCAAACGGGTCCGTACAAGTGGTACCCCGCCGTCTGCCCACCAAGCTCGCACGGGTCTTTCTTCATCACTCCAAGTTGGTGACACAACACTTGGAAGGACCACGACCCCCATGGGAATTTGTACCACCCAGCTCGGTCCTCTACTAATGCCCACGTCCAGTCTTCGATCGTCTGTTTGTCGCGGCATAGAAGGACGTAGTAGTACATGAGCAGGTTTGCGGCGCTCAAGTACTGCTGAGGGCTCCCCATCCGGATGCTTTCGCTCATGAAGTCATCCAAAAGTTGTCGATCTTTCACCTTCGCACCATGATACCATGTGTGGAACAGGCTACTCTGAGGAATGGTGTACGGACCTTTGTTGGGGTTGAAGTCGTGATGGAAAGGCCCGAACACTAAACCGGTCACAATGCAATATTCTTGTGCACCGAACCGGATATCTCGCCCTCCCACATGAAACCACCTCTCGAACTCCGAGAACGAGGGATCAGTGAGCTCTCGGGCCAATAGCTCATGCAGCGCAATGTTGGCCGTACCTTGCCTTTGGATATTCAGCAAGTATCCAAATGGCCCATCCCTAAATTCGCGCACGAGCGGGTTCCCACCTATACGTTCCAACACTATCGGGATTTGTCTAATGACAATATCCCGCGTGTATAAATTGAGCCTAGCCGGAAAACCTTGCATGCGAGGCCGTAACCATGCAAATCGAGGCTGCAAAAGGTAACACACAATGATTAGATGACGGAAGGATATGAAAAATGGTGTCAAAATGCCCAAGAAAACCAAAAATATCAACCGTCTGTATCTTACACGGTTGAATTCATTTTTCAACCGTGTACACGGTTGAAAACAAAATTCAACCGTGTAAGTTAAGTTGCTGACCGGTCAAACTAGACTTACACGGTGAAAAAAATTTCAATCGTGTAAGTCTCCGGAATGAGCCACGTCAACACTTACACGGTTGAAATTTTTATTCAACCGTGTAACTATAAACCTTCAAAATCCAGATTTCGAATTCGATCCAATCCCAATTTCAGACCCAAATTTAACCTAAATTCAGCCTATAAACACTAAATTAACAGATATCAAAATTAACCCAATCAATTCCTACTTCATAAATCGACAAATTTGAAAAACATAAATTCTAAAACTCACCGGCGGCGGCGGATATGGCAGATTTTGCCGTTCTTGGACACTCGGCACTCGACGCCATTCACCGCGGTTCGAAGTTCCCGCTTCGTCGCCGGAATCCGTGTGGTGGGGTTCCATTTTAATCGGCGGCGGCTTGTTTTTTTGGGTTGCACGGTTGTTTTTCAATTTTGGGGTTACACGGCTGAAAGAATGAATTCGTGCAGATGGATATTGTGTGGGGTAGGTTAGGGTTTTTTTATTTAACCATCCTTTTCCTTAAAAAATATGTGGGCCCAAATAATAAGGGTATTTTTGTACTTTCATGGGATTTTGGGTATAAAACTTATAGTTTTATAGTTGTGGGTATAAAACCTACATAACTATTTGTTTTGGGTATATTTATACATTAAGACTATTATATTCACTTAACATTAAACATTAACATTTAATTTAACAATTCCACTATACACTTAACATTTAAAAAGCCCAAACTAAAAAAAATACCCACTAAAAGACATGTGGCTTATACTTTGGTGCTTTAGATCATCAAGTTGGTGTTGATTTTTCCAGTTGCTACTCTAAGTGTGAAATAAGTATTTTTCGGAATGACTTATATCAAGAATAAGTTGAGAAATAGTATAGGAGATTAATTTTTAAATGATTGTTTGGTCACTTTCATTGAAAATAACATATTTCTTCAAGTTTCCGATGACGAGGTTGTCAATCGCTTTAAAAAAAATAAAGAGTTAAGGATAAATGATAGATTTGGAATAAATTAACCAATCAATCCATTGTTTACTGCATGTAATAAGATATAAGATAAAACAGTTTAAATTATCAAGAGATTCAGCATGCATGGTTATTTCTCTTGCTCCTCCTTCCATGCAGTCCATTATTAATTAGTGCTATCAAACAAGATGTCGGCCAAAACAAACAAAATACACAGAGATAGAATCTTATAAAGGGCAACTTGCATTTGTGGGCTCCTTCGTGTGAAAAAACAATTGCAATCTATATTTTATTGATGTACTACATTATATATTTACCAACTTATAATTACATTTATCAATGACCCAAAGCATTAGGTCGTCCACCAAAAACAAAAATGTATTAAATAAGAAAATAAATGGAACAATTGGAGCAACCCATGACACAACTTGGGTCATCCAATGCTTAAGCGCCATGTGTTATTTTTTTGATTGGTTTGGGTAATTTTTAAAAGACAAATCTTATTAAAATGCAGATAAATTTATATTAAAAAAAAAACCAAAATTTATGTTTTAAAATTCTCTATAAATAGACATCAATATTGTTATATTTTGAATCACAAAAAAAAATAAAAAAAAAAAATATATATATATATATATATATATATATATATATATATATCTCTTTTCTCATCTTTTTCCCTTCATTTGGTATTTTATTTCGAGATTATAATTTACGATCCTTATAGTATTATATTTCTTGTAACTTTTATTGTCTTATGCAATTTGAAACTTTTTCAAAGTACGAATAAAAAAAATAAACTTTTGGAATAATATAGTTTAATAATTTTTATATTAATAAAATTTAATTATGTAAAACACATAATATAAAAGTTAATACGTAAAATAAATTATATTTTAAATTAGGTTGGGTCATTGATAAGTATATAAGTTGTGAAACTCGACTCGGTTGTAGATATTGTGAGGTGAAAGAGAGAAAAAAAAAATAATATTTTAATTGCAGGTTGAGCTGTAATGAGTTTGATAAAGATAGTCTAACCGCCCATGGCCCGACATTTAATACTTTACTAATTTGCCCCCCAGATCTGGCCGGGTTATCTATTAAAGCATCTGCTGCAGCAGTGCCTACCAAAAAAATAGTAGGCACCGTCCAAATTTCGTCTTTTTTATTTTTTTCAATAATTTTGTAGCTAGCATGTGATCCACACTGAAGAACGATTAGACGTATGCATGCATGATTCACAATCTTTGGTTTTTTCTCTTCAGAGTCTCTAGTCCACTGCTTTCTCTTTCCAATCACGAGAAGAATGTGATTTAATGTGTAAATTTTTTTCTTTTTGTGGTGTGTACACGGCCTAGGTCGAGATAAACTGATAAAATTTAACAGATATAAAGCTAGCACAATTTTTTCGAAACGATGAAATTTGTAAACAAATTGAGTTAACAATGGCAGATACAGTTGTCCAGTCAGCAACACAGAGGTACTAATAAAGATTAATTTAGTTGAGAGTGGAAATAGATTTTGCATATATATGTTCGAAGCAAATATGCATTGTTTCTTTTATTTATTTATGTAGTTATTGTTTTCTTTGCTTTAGGTATGCATTGGTGACAGGAGCAAACAAAGGAATAGGGCTCCAAATCTGCAGGCAGTTAGCATCCAAAGGAATTATTGTGATTTTAGGATCAAGAGATGAAAAGAGAGGCATTGAGGCTCAAGAAAAGCTAAAGGAATTCGGGGTTTCGGACAATGTTGTTTTTCATCAGCTCGATGTTGTCGATCCTGCTAGCGTTGCTGCTGTTTCGGAGTTCATCAAATCAAGATTCGGAAGGCTCGACATTTTGGTAGCAAACAGTAGAAATTAAAAAAATAAATGAATGTGATTCTTGTATTAATTATGACTAGTTTGTTCCTTGGCTGATTATTATTTCATTTTAATTTGTGCAGGTGAATAATTCTGGAATTCTTGGAGTAGAAGTGGATGGAGAGGTTTCTGTAGTTGAAGAGTATATTCTTGAAGACTTCAAGACAATTGCAGCTGGTGGACAAGTTTGTACTTTGTTATAATCATATTTTTATATTTAAACAGATTTGATAAAAAATATATATATATACTCCCTCTGTCCTATTTATAAAGGGATGGTTGACTGTCTTTTTGTCCATAAAAAACAATCAACTATCTCTTTATGAATGAGACTGAGGGAATATATATATCTAATATATATCGATAGTAGTCATAGTTAGAAAGATTTACTATCTTGATCTCTTTGAAAATGCAGACAGAACCGTTTACGCCGAAAGCAAACGGAAGGCTTATCGAGACATTCGAGAGAGCTAAAGAATGCATAGAAACAAACTACTATGGTGCAAAACAAGTAGCAGAAGTGTAATAGCCGTAAAAATCCGTATTTGGAAAAATTGGAATTTCGGAGGAGGAAATAAATATTTTTGAGTATTTGAGATCGAGCACAGACGAAAATGAGCTTATGGGAATTTTTTTTATAATATGCTGGAATTATTTCCAATGAAATCTCGAGAATTATGAGAATGAAGGAATAATGGAAAAGTGATTTCGGGAATACTACGTGATAAGAATTTTACGGAAATAAGATGAGATGTGTGTAGAGATATTTCACTAGAAGAAATACTATTAGATACAAATGTGTGTGGTGCATGTGTGTGCCACATCTTGAGAGAAAGAGAGAAGGGTTAAAATCTAAATGAGAGGGAGAGATAGATCGAGAGTGTGGGTTCTGTTAGGTTTCATACGTACGAATCACAGCGGAAGCATCGAGTTTATGAAACCATATTCGATCTAGATATACGATCTAATTTACGTGCTAGAGATTATACACATATATGAACGAAAATACGATACTTACGTGTTGTCTTCTCGTATTCCCAATATCACGAACCGCTACTATGGTATCCACGTGAAGCCGTTCAATCGTGTGGAACAATTCCGGAGTGATATCTTCCCTTTGAAAGCTAGGAAATCACCGAGAAGAATCGAAGAAGAAGAACGTACGTCCTTCTTGCCGTGTGCGTGCGTGCGTGAGTTGTTAGGATTAGGATTAGGTTTTATTTAATGTGTTTAATTATTTATACTAACCCACATTAACCTAGTTAATGGGCTTTAATATAAATAAACACTTAATAATTAAGTCCAACTTAATTATTAACTTAAACCCATTAATACCAATATCAAGTCCATATTTCTTTCAATCTCCCACTTGGACTTGTATTTGAAACAACAACTAAGCACCACACAATCACCCATTAACACGATCAACAACAACACATAAAGTGTGACCCTATAGGCCTTCATTATCGACGATAACCCAGTTAAAGTCTATACTAAACTCCTAGACTGCGTAGTATAGCGAACTCGATATATGAAGAACGTTTACGCGGATTCGCAAACTGGACCTTTATATGAAGTGTGTATGATATCCCTTCATTCACGTAACACTCGGTTAAGCCTTGGATTTGCTAAGTGTCTATCCAAATAGCTTAACCATTTTACTCTCATCTTTATCAATTGATCCTTGATGATCATATTCAATTACTATAATTGAATATATCACATGCACTGGCCAGTGACTTAGCAATCAATTAATATAGAGAATCTAGGTGTTACTCTCGAATTTAATCGATGAATGAATCCTATTCTTGGCCCAACTACTATCTTCGATTACATCCTGATGTATCCAATCCAAGCCGTATCTACCCCAAATGGAGTGCAAGCTTTGAACTTGGTCAAAATACACCATTTTGCAAACAAGATAAGCAATGACCTCAAGTCAAAGGACTATCATATACTTCACACACCAATAAACTATAGACACTAGAAACAAATAGTTTAAAGGTAGGGTATACCAATACTCTCCAAAGTATCCATGTGTCCATCACGAGTATCCAATACTATATAGAGGTGAGAACCACTATATTCTCTAAGAACGTGATGCAGACCCCATGCCAACCTATCACACATCATCAATATCCCATTCTTGATGATTCTTGGTTGGGGCTATTTTAAAGTTAAACTATATCATTAATGTCTCACTCCATCAATGACAGTCTTAACTCAAGGGAACAAATCAATAAGAATATTTACAAACAATTAAAATAAATATTTAGAGAAATGTGTATGCCAATAACAAATATCATCAAATGAAAACGTATACATATAAATGTGATCAAGTTTGTGCGTCTCAATTACAAAATTATTTCTAAGACATGCAAACATCGGACTCCCACTAACCTAAAGCATATCTCCAACATATCTAAGACCCAAGCTCTCAAAATGACTCTTGTGTTTTGCAACACACAATGGCTTGGTAAGTGGATCTGCTAGGTTATCATCAGTGGGTACTCGTTCTAATTTCACATCGCCCCTCTCTATTATTTCTCTGATCAGATGGTACTTTCTAGGGACGTGCCTGTTTTTGTTTGTAGCCCTAGGTTCCTTTGCTTGTGCAACCGCACCAGTGTTGTCACAATACACAGGTATAGCACTACTGGCACTCGGAACCACTCCGAGTTCTTTCAAGAACTCCCGAATCTCAACAGCCTCCTTTGCCGCTTCAGATGCAACAATATACTCAGCTTCGGTGGTTGAGTCTGCAGTAGTGTCTTGTTTGGAACTTTTCCAACTAACTGCACCACCATTGAGGACAAACACATGTCCAGACTGCGACTTATAGTCATCATGGTCTGTTTGGAAGCTAGCATCAGTATACCCAGTAACTGATAACTCTTGCTTTCCACCATAGACTAGAAGGTATTCTTTAGTTCGTCTAAGATACTTAAGAATAGTCTTGACAGCTTTCCAATGTGCCTCACCGGGATTTTGCTGAAATCTGCTCGTCATGCTAAGCGCATAAGCCACATCTGGCCTAGAACTAGTCATGGCATACATGACCGATCCTATAGCTGAAGCATATGGGACCCTCTGCATGTATTCAATCTCCTTGTCTGTAGAAGGACTATCCTTCTTCGACAATTTGATACCATGCCCCATCGGAAGACTCCCTTTCTTGGAGTTTTCCATGGAGAAACGCCTTAGCACTCTGTCGATGTATGTGGACTGTGACAGCCCTAACAACCTTTTGGATCTATCACGATAGATCCTAATCCCAAGGATGTAACAGGCTTCACCCAAATCCTTCATCTTGAAGGAATTAGACAACCATGTCTTGACAGATTGCATCATAGAAATATTGTTTCCAAGTATCAAAATGTCATCAACATATATGATAAGGAAAACAATGTTCCCACCCTTACGTTTACTATAAACGCAAGGATCTTCTTTGCTTCTGACAAAATCAAACGACTTGATAGCTTTGTCAAAACAAATATTCCAACTCCTGGAAGCTTGCTTTAGTCCATAAATAGACTTTTGTAGCTTGCATACTGCATTTGGCCTAGACTGAGATGTAAAACCTTCAGGTTGTGTCATATAGACATTACCTTCTAATTCTCCATTGAGAAATGCAGTTTTCACATCCATCTGCCAAATGTCATAATCGTAGTATGCAGCTATCGCAAGTAAAATCCTAATGGACTTGATCTTTGCAACTGGCGAAAAGGTCTCATCATAGTCAATGCCCTCGCGTTGACTAAAACCTCTTGCCACCAACCTAGCCTTGTAGGTTTGTATCTTGCCATCTGCATCGGTTTTCTTCTTGAAAAGCCATTTGCAGCCTACGGGTTTTACCCCGTCTGGCAGATCAACCAAGTTCCAAACTTGATTGGCATACATCGAGTCCATTTCAGATTTCATGGCTTTTAGCCACTTCTCCGATTCAGTATCGGATACTGCCTCGGTATAGGTCCTCGGTTCATCATCGTCTACCAAATCTCCATCATCTTGGTTCTGAACCAATAGATTGAGTTTGTTTAATGGTCGACGAATTCTCTGAGGCCTATTGAGTTGGTTCTGCATTTGGGTATCCATATTATCCTGAATGTGAGTAGGATCTTGTGTATTGGATAAACCAACATTATGAGAGCTCTCAGAAATTTTAACTCCATGTTCTTCCCGAGGAGGTGAAGGTGCAACAATTGTATCTTCATCTCTTTGGTGACTCCCACTGTCTAACAGTTGTCTGTTTATGGACAATCCGTCATCAAACGAGTCATCAAATACTCCCACTGAATTCTTGTTCGGACCATCCAATAAGATTTTATCCCAATCGCTATTTTGTGGTTCTCGAATTTCTTCAAGATCTATCACACTGCGAGCTTGTTCCTTGTAGACATAGTCGTCTTCAAGAAACGTCGCATTCCTAGAGACAATCACCTTGTGATCTCCAGGGTGATAGAAGTAATATCCTCGAGTTTCCTTAGGATATCCCACAAAATAACACTTCTCACTTTTAGATTCCAATTTGTCAGTCATCATTTTCTTTACAAATGCAGGACAACCCCAGGTCCGAACATGAGCAAGACTAGGCACTTTGCCCCACCATAACTCAAATGGTGTTCTCTCGACTGATTTAGAAGGAACCCTATTCAGAATATATATGGCACTTTGCAAGGCATGACCCCAAAGGAATATAGGGAGACTAATGAAACTCATCATGGATCGAACCATATCCAATAATGTTCGATTTCTCCTTTCGGATACCCCATTTAACTGAGGTGTCCCCGGAGGTGTCCATTCCGAACGGATCCCATGTGATTTCAGGTAATCGAGAAACTCTTAGCTCAAGTATTCGCCTCCTCGATCCGATCGAAGAGTCTTGATACTTTTGCTAACTTGTTTCTCGACTTCTAACTTGTACTCCTTAAATTTCTCAAAAGCTTCGGATTTATGTTTTATCAAATAAACGTATCCAAACCTTGAGAAATCGTCAGTAAAAGTTATGAAGTATGAATATCCACCTCTTGCTTGAGTCGATAATGGTCCACACACATCTGTGTGAACCAACTCTAGCACCTCTTTGGATCGTATTCCTTTCCCAGAAAGTGGCTTATTGGGCATTTTTCCTTTGAGACAAGATTCGCAAGCACCATAAGACTCAATGTCAAATGATGTGAGATAGTCTAACTTTCTCAGTCTTGCTATTCTTTTCTCATTGATATGACCAAGCCGACAATGCCAAAGATAAGTAAGATTATTCGTATTACCTAGCTTAGGTCGTTTGTTTGAAACATTGAAATTATTTTGTACACAATCGAGCAAATATAAACCATTCACCAAAGATGCATTTCCATAAATAATCCCATTCATTCCAAAAGAACAAGATCCGTTTCCAAAACGAAAATGAAAACCATCCATGTCTAACAAAGGAATAGAAATAATATTTCTCGTAATCGAGGGTACAAAATAGCAATCATGCAAAACTAGTCTATGTCCCGAAGGAAGATCTAATCTAAAAGTCCCTACACGTTCGGCAGCAACTCTTGCTCCATTCCCAACGCGCAGATCGACCTCTCCGGGCCTCACTTTCCTACTGTCACTTAGCCCCTTCACATTAGAACAAATGTGTGAGCCACAGCCGGTATCCAATACCCAAGAATGTGAGTTATCAATAGACATGTTTATTTCAATTACAAACATACCTGAGCCTGACGAAGAAGCACCTTGTGCCTTGAACTTCGGGCAGTCTCTCTTCCAATGCCCCTTCTGGCGACAGAAGACGCATTGGTCCTTCGATATATCCGGCTTCTTATGAGTACCTCCCTTAGGTTTCAAAGCTACAGCATTGGATGCTGGTTTCTTCTTCTTCTTTTGCTTACCCTTCCCTTTCGAGTTGGGAGCAGCAGAAGAGCTCACCATGAGCACAGCTTTGCCCTTAGAGACAGTAGATTCATAATTTTTCAGCATGTTATGAAGATCTGTCAAACTTGCCTTGGTTTTGTTCATATTGTAGTTGAGAATGAAATTCTCAAATGAACCAGGCAACGAATACAGAATCGAATTGACCGCGAGAGTCTCTGGAAGCTTCAATCCAATTGAAGCCAACTTCTCGATCATTCTGATCATCTTCAGAACATGTTCTGAAACACTCTTCCCTTCAGGGAGCTTAGTTCCAAACAGCTCCTTGCACATGTCAAACTCAAGGTTTTGACTCGGAGATGCATACAGCTTCTCTAAGTGCCGTATCATCTCGTAGGGAAGCATGTGCTCATGCTGCCTTTGTAACTCCACTTCCATGGAGGCAATCATGATGCACTGAGCCGTATATGCATCGTCCTGATGCTTCTGATGAGCAAAAACGCCCAGCGTTTCATCCTCTTCAGAAGCCTTTTCAGAAGCCTCTTCAGAGTCCTCTTCAGGCACGACCGGGATTGGTTCGTCCAAGACGTACTCAATCTTCTCAAGCCTTTGTACCAAACGCAGATTGCGTTGCCAATCCAAGAAGTTTGACCCAGTCAACTTCATAGTATCCAACAAACATCTTAACGACAAACTCGCCATTATAAATCTGATCAAGAAATAAGAGAAACAAATTAGAACAGTATTTTCAACCATCACATTTATTTCTAATCAAACAATGGCATGTTGTAAGATTAGCTCCCACTAATTTTGACATATAATGCAACCCCAAAATTGCAGAATACAAATTTATATCCAATATAAATTTTAGTGGACCAAGATCCAGGTCTATATTATTGCAGACTCTGCTGAGGCTGATGACTGCAATAATATCACCTAGTAAGCCTCTAAGCTAATTTCAAAACCATTTTGAAACTCTTGGTTGGTTAATCTAATTAACCTGCGTTCTTAAATTATTTTGGACACTGAGGCGCCAAAATAATATAAGTAAGTCAACCCCATTACACGATCGCAAAACAATTTGCATCTATGAAGGAGTCTAAACAATGTCGATTTGAGCAAACACTGGGGTGTAAATACTCTAAACGAAAAAGTTTAAGTACTCAGTCAATTGTAATGGACAACGCGTGCATCCCAGATGAGACTTATATTATTATTTGGGAAAATATGTGATCTAACTGTTCAGCAATATCTAATATTGCTCTTAAACAATTACTGGGCGCCGCCTACCCAGGCATAAAAATGCGGACCACAAATACTGGGCGCCGCCTACCCAGACATAAATAACGGACTACAAGTACTGGGCGCCGCCTACCCAGACATAAATATGCGGTCTCTAACTACTATAGTTATACAATGCAAAGCACATAATCCAATTAACATGCTTAAACAAATAATAACAAATAAATCTCTATAAATAAATATATTAATCCGATTAATATATTTATTCACAATTAAAAATGGGTTTATTTCATTTATATTAATTCCAAATTAATATAAATAAAACTTGTTATTATTTCCAAAATAATAATAAGATTTTATAAAGAAAACATTAGAAATTAAAATTTGTTCCAAACAAATTAATTTTCTATTTTGCAGCAATTTTACGAAACCTTTTAGCATTTCGGACCATCCGAAATTGTAGTTCATATATCCAACAAGCTTGATTTCAAAAACAAGTCATTTGGAGCTAAAAGTTTCGTTCAGGCATTTTATCGAGCACTTGACGTGCGCAGAAAATCTGCCTATCTTGTTTTCCTTTAAACTATTCTTTGAGGCATTTTGTTGAACAGATTTTGTGCACGAGGTTTGCGGCCAAGGAGCGCCGCTGCTGCTGCAAAGCAGCCCGGCGAGCCCAGCTCTTCGCCCCTCATGCCTTCAGACCTCGCCCAACCGACGCGCTCGATGCTTGCAGTACGTAGTGCCCACACAGCAGGCAGCGCGAGCCACCATGGCTGGATCGCCCCTCGGCGCGGATGCCCAGCACCCAGCGCCTAAGCGCTTGACGGCGTTCCTCCTCGACTTCGTCTTGGCGTGCCCCAGGCATGACCACGAGTCTGAGCCCCCACCGAACCATTTTGGCTATTGTCTGAACCCTTGGTTCATTAGAAAGACTCGAGCAAGCCATGTGTTCGATGAAAGGTTACAAAGACTGTTCTCAACAGCCTTGTAAGAGGTATGCCATCCAAGTGTTCGATGAAATGTTTCAATCAATTTTCAGCTATATTCTAAATATATCGTGCGAAAATTCTCAAGAAAATATCAAATCTTAAAACCCATGTACCAATTGAACACGAAATAAGATCATAAATCGAGCCCTAGGCTCTGATACCACTGTTAGGTTTCATACGTACGAATCACAGCGGAAGCATCGAGTTTATGAAACCATATTCGATCTAGATATACGATCTAATTTACGTGCTAGAGATTATACACATATATGAACGAAAATACGATACTTACGTGTTGTCTTCTCGTATTCCCAATATCACGAACCGCTACTATGGTATCCACGTGAAGCCGTTCAATCGTGTGGAACAATTCCGGAGTGATATCTTCCCTTTGAAAGCTAGGAAATCGCCGAGAAGAATCGAAGAAGAAGAACGTACGTCCTTCTTGCCGTGTGCGTGCGTGCGTGAGTTGTTAGGATTAGGATTAGGTTTTATTTAATGTGTTTAATTATTTATACTAACCCACATTAACCTAGTTAATGGGCTTTAATATAAATAAACACTTAATAATTAAGTCCAACTTAATTATTAACTTAAACCCATTAATACCAATATCAAGTCCATATTTCTTTCAGGTTCTTCTCCACCACACACTCAACTCTCATTCTCATCACCACCACCTACCTCACTTCATTTTCCTTTCTCCTCATCCTCATAGCCGAACTCCCCATTTTCAGCACCAAGAACACACACTAAAACACACACTACACCAAACTCACACTTCCACTTCAAGAATCAACTCCAAAATTGGGATTTCTTCACCATTCAAACCCAAGAACAAGAGTGTGCAAGTAGATTTTCGATCAAGGATGTGCAGCTAGCACATACAAGGGCCGAAATCTTGAGAGAAGAAGCAAGCTTCGATTCTCCCCTTTTTCAATCGGTAAATTCACTTCATCCTTGATGTTTCGAATAAGAAATGAAGTCTAGAGTGAATTCTTATAACATTGAGATGAAGTTTTTTTTCGTTCTAGCATGTATAAGTCTCTAAATCAGTTATTATTCATGTTCTTGAGTTCAAATGATGGTTTAAGATGAGCTAGAGCCGAACCCGTAAGCATTCTTCACGTTTTTTATTCGGACATTTTATCGAACAGTTGGCGTGCACGTTTTGTTCAGCATTTTCGAACCCTTTCCCGACTCTATCTCATTTCGAGTCCTAAATGAAAGTTTTAGCTCATGTTCTCAGCTATCCGTAGCTAAAATTTCGTCTTGATCCGAGTTCATATGCATCAGTTATGACAAATTGAAATTCGCATCTCATTTCTTTTGAAATCTGGAAAACAGCCCACTTGCGGGCTAAACTGAGAACAGCTCGTTTGAAATTCGACATTTATTCTTCATCCATGTTGAAGTACGTTCCATTAGCGTTCTATACATATCTCGTTCACTCGAAACGGAGTTCGTATGAATTTACTATGATTTTTCAAAGTTATCATGTCAAATCTGGAAAAAGTGACGAACAGCTTCTGCCTTCCTTTTTCATCGACATATTTGAACATTTTTCCCTGTTTATCTTGAAACGATCCCTGAATGAAAGTTGTAGAATATGTTTCCAGCTTTCTATAGCCTTTTGAATCACCCCGATCCGGATTCATATGAATTTACTATGATTTTTCAAAGTTTGTATCTCCAATCTGGAAATTCGACGAACAACTTCTGTCCCGTTTTTCCAACCACGTTTTGACCACTCTCCTTTGGTCGAATGAAAAATAGTATAACTAGAAAGTTGTTCCTTATTTTCTGAACTTCAGTTTTCATAGCTCATTCATTCGAATCCATCAAGAAAAAAGTGAGAAATCCTCACTCAAAGTTAGTACCAAAATCTGCCAAATTTCTAATTTCCAAATTCCGAGTTCTGGAAATAAATGCTTCAAACTCCCAGCTCACTCGTGGGAAAATTCTGAAATTTAAACATGTTGTAGCCCTATGTGTTATCTTTCCAAATCAATATCATATGCTCTGTTTCGATTTATATTGAGTGAGAAACAATTATTTTCCTAGAGGGTCGCAGAATTTCTAAATTCTCTTAGAATGTTGAACTTGTGTTTTTCATATGACGGACCTTCTACTGCTTTGTTAAGCGTCTTGATCGAGTCTTGGGACTAGTTCGAATGGAGAAATTGAGTTTTCATTTGAATTAGTCGACTTTAGCTGATTTTAGATAATTTAGAATTATCGAGTAGTATCATCGAACGTTGAGGCCATGCCGAATTTTCCGGGTGGACTTTTCTATCTTCTCGATTAATATATTTCTAATATGCGATACGAGTTAGAAGCGATATGAGTTCCTAAAACTCTAATGAGAATCCTAGTAATAATGTATTTCTTCTGAAACGAGACTTTTCCCTAAAGGTCAAGCAAGGGACGAGAGTCGAGGAACGTGAGGAAGAAACCAGGAACTGATCTATCACTTTGCAATCAGGTGGGCGTTCTAACAAAGAAAATTATATTGTTGCTATAATGAAGCATGTTTTGAAAATAAAGTAAGTTGACTCAAAACCCTTTCATGCATAAAATGTTTTTGGTTTTATGTGTGATGCCTATCTGTGTTGGATTGCCAACGTTATATCGATCGAGCCTGAGTTAGACAAAGGTCGCTAGCCAGGTTATGTGTACACGAAGTCGTGACTGTGTGCTCCAGAGGTGGGCCGGTTATGCATGGAAACGTCCGGTGAGGTGGCCACCTTGCCGACGTACTTACAGATATGGATAATACAGATATGGAAGAAAATGGGGAGTGCACTCCAATTGTTTATGGAAATAAAGTTGTTTTAGTTACACAAGTATTTTGATAAAACCTTGTGATAACTGTGAAATGCATGATTGGTGATTATTTTACTGAAAAATTATTTTTGGGCATAACCTCACGGAGTACATCAAGTACTCAGCCCTGCTCGTGTTTTCAAAAACTTGCAGGTTGAGCGAGGTGGCAAGGGCGGCAGTGTTCAGAGGAGATTCGTTCATCTTTTGAATTTGGTTCAGAAAGAGATACATATCTTCATATATGTATCTATTTTGTTAAAGACTTCCGCTGTATGCTTCTATTATCTTATTTAGTAATTATGTTCAACTGGCTTCATGAACCAGTAAATCGAGAACTACTCTACTCGTATTCCTTCATGAAATTGGATTATGTTCAACCGGTTTCTTCTCATGGATAACTATATTATATTTGAGCCATGGGCTTTTTCTTATCTTCATTTGCCTTCTATTTATTCATTGATCGAGTCTATTCAATTGTTCATTTTGCTAATTACCGAGTTACAAGTCGTTTCCCCTTTCTTTCCCGCTTCTTATATCCAACCCCTAGTCACGGTTTCCCGTCTTAGCTATCCTTAGCAAAGTGCGGTCGTGACAAGAAGCGCTCACATTCCTCTCTTGCAAAATTCTGATTCACCAAGAATAGTGAATGTCTCCTCTTCATTAGGGAGTTTAGTGGTAGTTTTCTCACTCCATTTTTGGCCTAACAATCCTAATATTGTAACTCCCTATAGTTTTCTTAATCAACTTGTTTATGTGGAGACAATTTTCAAGATAGTGTTTCTAATATTGATTGTTTAGCAATAAAGAAAGCCTCACAGAAGACAAAGTAGATGAGGTTGTGTTGTTGCATGAGATGCGTGCAAACTCATGATGTGTGATTGGCGATTTATGTATAAGGATTTCCGCTGTGCTGCTCACGTTACCCAAATTGCATGAAGTGTTATTCAAATATTATTTATTTGAATTATTTATTTTGGTAAGATATGGAAGATATTTGGAGAAGATATATATGGATATTTTTCCATATTATTGAAGATATGGTAGAGATCTTCTAGGGCTGAAATTATCCTACGGCAAAACATATTTATATGAGCTGAATATCATAATAGCTGCTGCGCACTTCGTGATAAAAAGGAGCTGATTATTATCTTTGCAGATTGCAAAGTATCATCAAGAGTGTCTGCCATATTTTACCTACTAGGGTTGTACTAGTAGATGTGTGAGTTCTGAACGTATCGTTCAGCTGTTACTTCATTGACGAAGCTGCTTGAGAACAGGTGCCATCTGCTGGTGGCTGAAGCCTGACTGTGGGTGCTCTCACGGTATAGTTCACGCTGAAAAAGGAAGTTGTAAACGGTTGTCTAGGCGACATAAGGTGGAGTCCTTTTGTGTAAGATCCTAAAGCATCCCTGCTTCGTAATAGTGAATTATTTCTCTCGGATTTGTCCCCCAGACGTAGGTGTTCTCACCGAACTGGGTTACCAAACTTTGTGTTCTTTATTTCTGTTCGTATTATTGTTCTTATTTCAAATACATCTTAAAGAACATTATAAAGAACATTGAAATTACATAAGTATGTACACAACTTAGAAACTTCAATTGGTACCAGAGCAGGTCACCAAGGTTATATTTCAGGTGTTGTGATCTTTGGGATTTATCTCTAAGGTTGTGCATACTTCTGTGAGAGGTATTCGTGGTATAGATGGTTTCAATGGAGGAGGAATTAGGGCCACCAATATTTGATGGCACGAATTATGGATATTGGAAAGTTAGAATGACGTGCTTCATTCGAGCTACTGATGAGAAGGCTTAGAGGGTTGTTGTTCAAGGATGGACCTCTCTTGTTGGTGCTAGTGGAAGTCCAAAAGCAAGAACTGAATGGACATCTCTTGAAGAGGAGAATTTTTATTCAAATAAGAAAGCTCTAAGACTCATTTATGCTGCTGTAAGTGTAAATATTATTACACTAATTTCAGATTATGATTCTGCAATGGAGGCGTGGAATTTTTTGCAGAATATATTTGAGGAGAACAATCACGTTCATGAAAGAAGGCTGTCACAACTCATTTCTGATTTTGAAGTGCTGAAGATGGATGTGAATAAGATTGAGAGAAGTTTGGAAGTTCTGACACAATCTGCGCTGATTGTTCCTGAAGATGTTTCTGAAAATGATCCTGATAAAGAAAGCTATGATTTTCTGGAGTTGATGGAAGAAGGTATACAAACTTCTGCATTGGGGCTTGTTACAGCAGAAGTCAATGTTACCAAAGATGTCCTTGAAAATGTTTGTCAGACTGATGAAGTTCATGTCAGTTATGGCATTGAAAATGGTCTTGATGCTGAAAATCTTCAGGCTAGAGAGAATGTTGGTGCTACTATTGAAGTTCACATCGTTAATCTTAGATGTCTGTTTAATTCAAGTATTTATCTCTTCTTCAAGTCAGACTCCTCACATGATTGTTTCGTTCAGATATTTGTTGATGACATTACAGTGGAGTTAGAGATTGTATTTTTTGTCTTTCATAAATTTGGGATGATCAAGTGCAAGATGCGATGAAAGTATTTGTGAAGATGATGGAAAGTAAAGCTGAAGTTTCTGAAGAACAGACTTTACTTCAGAACGTATATGAAAGATTGGCATTTCTCAATTTATTTTCTAGAGGTATAAGCTTCAATTGGGCTGTAAGTGATGATCTCTCTATCAAGGCGTTGGATGGTGAAGGTCTTAATGCATTAAGGACATCTTTGAACCTGCGTGATCTCTGTGTTATGTGAATTCTCCTTCAAAATTCACTCTTACATCTGTATGATGTAAATTTGGTTTGGTTATTCAAGAGGTGGTTTTCTCTATTGTCCTCTGTTAGAGAAGTGATTTGCTTTTGTCCATATTCTGGAAGTGGTTTTTCTTACATTAGTTTTCTGTGGTGTTATCTATCTCTGGCCAACTGAGAGACACTTATTACCTACTTCGTTTCTTACTTCGAAGTACTCTATGCTTTACATTCTTGTTAGGCTTCTGCTATTCGGGTGCTTTGAGGCCTAGTGTTAAGATCTTTGACAGAAAACATCATGTTGTGGATGTTGAAAGGAAATCAGCCACTGCAAATGTGAGAAAGAAAATTGTAAATGCTGATTTATTAATTGACGAGGATGAGGTTGAAGTGTTTGATGATGATTTACCTACTTCAGTGAAGAATGTGGTGCTGAGTATAGTTAGGAAGAAGCTTGAAAAGGAGCTAGGAAAGATTTCTAAGCACATGAAGTTTTTGTCTAGATACAAGTCTACTGTGGAGAGTGTATTGAAGTTACTCCCAGAAATTAGTGTTCCTAAGTCTTCAGCTGATGGAGCAAGTGGATCAAGAAGGTACAGCTGGTGATGAAGCTTGGACTGCAGTTAACAATACTGAAGAAGGATGCAGTTGTCGATGTTGCTGAAGATGTTCCTCAAGATGCTGATGCAGGTTCAGATAGGGCTGTTGATGATGATCTTCAGGCCACTGCTGCTGCTGAAGATAGTGCAGTAAAAGATGCTGGTGCTACTGATATTCAAGTCACTGATATTGCTTCTTAGTTTGAAGAGATATTTGGAATTTTTCTTCAAGTGTTGATGATTCTCTGGAATTCTTATTTTCAGCTGGGAGATTCTTGTGAATATCAACAAGTGCTTAACTTATTCTTGATCATTGCCCACTTTGGTTATTTAAAGGGTCTTTTGTTTGGATAAATACTGGTAGTTGGAAAAAGACATCTCTCTCATCAGACGTGCAGATTTGAAGTTTTTCAAAGCATTATCTTTGCTCAGTAAAGTTGCTAGAGCCTAGAAGCTTTACTTTTGGTTTTTTCTGGAAAACCTTAGTCGCCAGGCCTTGTTGGTTTTGTCAGAATATTTTCTATTTTTGGTGAAGCATGCTATTATATCTTCTTGAAGCAGTAGTTAAGAAAATATCTCTCCTTCTTGCATGGAAAATGATGGTGTTGATGTCTTAGCTCTTTATCTTTTCGAAGGTTGTTCTTGTGATGGGTGAGCTAAGTGAATTCTTGATAAGAATTAGTCAGATGTTGATTCTGGTTATGACAATGTTGTCAAGTTTCCAACATCTATGAGAAGATGCAAGTGAAGTCTGACGCTCATAAGTTGAGTATTATGTTTGGAAAGGGAGCAGATGCTATGCATTTTCAAAGAGAATTTCAAGATGTCTTGAAAAGAACTTGAGAGCGTTGACATCTTGTATCAATGCTTGTCCTGTTAAAGCATTGAATTTGGACTTTGGTGAGAGTGCTCGTTCAGTTGAGGGGGAGCATTCTATTTATTTTGCTGAGATGATGGAGTTCTTGATGGTGACAGTATCCATGTTGATTAATATATTTCTCAATCTGTTGAAGAACATTTTATTGAAGATCTTGATCTTGATGCTAAGAAGATCACATGAAGTGGACTTTCTGTTTGGTTTGAAGGTAGAAAGTTGTTTGCTCATTCGCTTACAACTTGTTGATTATTCGATTATGGTGGCTACTGCATATCAAGCTTCTATTGGTAGAGATGTTTAAATCTCTAATTTAGAAGATGGTTATTCAGATCTTATTCATGGGATCTTATCATATCAGAATGTGGTGTTGATGTTTTTCATGGGAAAGCTCTAAAGGCTTTTAGGTTTATTCATAAACTGTTAAATTCTGATATGCATGAGGATAATGTTAGAAAGCCATGTGGATCCAGCTCATTTGATGTTGAATAAGCTGCTTATGTGAGGATGTACCTGAACATGTTCTAGAGATTGTTTCTCAGTGTTCTATTCCATTTGCTCTGTCAAGCAGAAGAATGCTATTGTGAGTCTTGTGTTTGGTGTTATAGAAGGTTTGTAGTGATGCTACTCAGGATGGTTTTTCTATCATGTAAACACTTGATCTACAATAACAAAGTTTAAGGATAATATTGTGAAGCGTGTGAATGATGATATTCACCCAGTTGCAATTATTCTCGTGAGTCGTCTGATTCTGTTCATCTCTGATCTAGTTTCTATTCTCAAGAGTTGAAATTGGATAAATTTACTGTGAATGTCTTAGTGTTAATTCCAGTGCACATGGAATTATTCTGATGATTCTTCAAGAGGTATTGTATATCTTGTGCACTTATGTATTGAAGTGGTTTGTTAGTACAACTGGATGTCCTGTTTGCTGCATCATTTTGATACTAGTTGATCCTCCTATTTGATGCTGGTTGAGGTTTCTATGAGGAGAGACTTTGCTTATACAGATCTTCGTGTTGCTAAAAAATACGAGTTTGTTGGTCATGATGTTGAGTGCTTAATGAGGACCTTTATGTGAAGTTTGTTGAAGGTGATGCTCTCTTCATGTGTTATGGCATTAGAAGTTTGATGGATTAGTGCCTGAAAGCTTATTGGTTATTAAGGTATGAAATTTACCAGCATTTGTGAATGCACGGATTGTTCCTTGAGGTATAAGGGGATAGTATATTCAGATGTGATTTTTGGTATTATATCATCTCAGCATGATGTTTTGATGATGTAATTGGTATGAGGTCTGATGATTATGATCCAAGAACTTTTGAAGAGTCTTTTGATGTTCTTAAAAGTGCTGCTGAAGGTTGCATTTGAAGTTGCTTATGAAGTTGTTGTGTTGCTGGTGTGCTGCTGCAAGTAAAGCATGTTGGTTCCATGAATTTTGCAGCAGTCATTCTTGTTATCGTGTAGATTTCTGGTTTGAACTTCTGGTGAGTCATCAATTAGAATGGTTGATTTTGGTCCTTAAGTTATTGATGCTGCTATTAAAAGTAAATATGTTTCTGATGTTGATTTGGAGTTGGGATGTTGTCCTCTAGTTTGATCTTTGGATTTCTATATCCAAAAAGGGGGAGAAATGAAGCATGCCTTCAGGGAGAATCATTGTACATGCTAACTTTGGTGTTTGGTGGATCTGAGTGGGTTTAACATTGGTATTGGTACTGTGGGTGCGCTCCTTTACCTATCAATAGTTATTCCCTGTTATGGATTAAGGGGGAGCTGGTAATCTGATCTGGAAGTTCATGTTTGTGGTTTCTGCTGATCTGTTTTGATAAGTACAGTTAATGTTCTTGATAATGTACTTATTTGTATTCTTGAACGAAGAACAATGGTCTTCTGTGTGAAGTGCATGCAATTTGGTTTTGTCTACATAAATGCCAAAGGGGGAGATTGTTGTTGCATGAGATGCGTGCAAACTCATGATGTGTGATTGGCGATTTATGTATAAGGATTTCCGCTGTGCTGCTCACGTTACCCAAATTGCATGAAGTGTTATTCAAATATTATTTATTTGAATTATTTATTTTGGTAAGATATGGAAGATATTTGGAGAAGATATATATGGATATTTTTCCATATTATTGAAGATATGGTAGAGATCTTCTAGGGCTGAAATTCTCCTACGGCAGACACATATTTATATGAGCTGAATATCATAATAGCTGCTGCACACTTCGTGATAAAAAGGAGCTGATTATTATCTTTGCAGATTGCAAAGTATCATCAAGAGTGTCTGCCATATTTTACCTACTAGGGTTGTACTAGTAGATGTGTGAGTTCTGAACGTATCGTTCAGTTGTTACTTCATTGACGAAGCTGCTTGAGAACAGGTGCCATCTGCCGGTGGCTGAAGCCTGACTGTGGGTGCTCTCACGGTATAGTTCACACTGAAAAAGGAAGTTGTAAACGGTTGTCTAGGCGACATAAGGTGGAGTCCTTTTGTGTAAGATCCTAAAGCATCCCTGCTTCGTAATAGTGAATTATTTCTCTCGGATTTGTCCCCCAGACGTAGGTGTTCTCACCGAACTGGGTTACCAAACTTTGTGTTCTTTATTTCTGTTCGTATTATTGTTCTTATTTCAAATACATCTTAAAGAACATTATAAAGAACATTGAAATTACATAAGTATGTACACAACTTAGAAACTTCAAGTTGTGGCAGAATTTCTTAAGGATTTTAGAGAGGGTAATCTGCAAGAAAATAACTGGCCTCCTCATATTGCAGCCTACAAAGTGTCGAAAGATGCTATGAACGCGTACACTTGGATCGCAGCCAAAAAATACCCGAGTTTCTACATAAATTTTGTTTGTCCTGGTTTTTCTAGAACTGATATTACGTTAAATTTTGGTCTACTGAGTGACGTCGAAGCTGTTGAATCTCCGGTGAAGATGTCATTGTTTCCTGAAGGAGGGCCTTCAGGATCCTCCTTCCATAGATGGGAGGTTATGTCCTTGTAGTCAAATCAAAGATTTATGAGAAGAAAAAGGGAAAAAGACATGGAGTGTAATAATTGTGTTTGTATTAGTCTTTGAATTTGTTATTGTGATTTGATATCAATGAAGGTTTGTTTATCACACATGTTTCACCATTTTGTACACAACATGAAATACAAAAATTGCAACAAGAATTAACGGTTGATGGTGATGGAAAGAACTTAATAATTACATCTGAAGAAATTTACACATCTATAGACTAGATACAAAGATTAACAAGGCTAACCTATTATAGACATAGCTGCACATTATTACTCCCTCCCCTCCGTCCCACTTCATTTGGCCTATATATATTTACTATGTGAGGTATATCTATACCTATATAAAAAAGAGTCTTATGGCAAAATGTACATCGTCTAAAATACCCTTATAATATATTAAAAATTAGGGGTATTAATGTAATCTTAAAATCTAATAATATAATCTAACAAATTTATATTATAAAATATAAAGAGTCGTTCTTTTTATTGTTGTAGAACGATTGGCTTGCTTTTATCATCCTCATATTCTCCATCTCCACTAACAATGAATGGTGCCCCCATCGAACCAATGGAGCAAATCTTAGGTCTCTAACTAATTGTGTAGAGGTATGTTATTATCATTTTTTTTTATGCGTATTATTATTGATGGCCTCTTCATCTACCCATCGAACCAATTGAGCAAATCTTAGGTCTCTAACTAATTGTGTAGAGGTATGTTATTATCATTATTTTTTTTTTATGTGTGTATTATTATTATTGATGGCCTCTTCATCTATTTTTTTTTTTCAAGGATTGCAATTATATGTTCTTGTGATTGAAGATAGGTCATAATACTCCACCTCTATGATTTCGTATATATATAGTGTAGAAAGTATTATTATTTTTATTTGTTAATGCTATGATTATTTTTATTAAATTTGCATCTGCCACTCTCTTCTTCATCTTCAAGTATTTAGCGCACTTTGTCTCCGGCTTATTTTTGATTTAGGTCTATTCTCTTTGAATCGAAATTGGGGTGGATTGCATGCCCTCTTTGTGTTTCTAGCGCTTTGATGTTCTTTGAGGTGAGTTAACTTTTGTTACTATATAGATTGTTATATATTTTATCGTTTATTTATTTTTGAATAATTTTGTGGATTTGATAGCAGATTAACTAAGTAATATACTTAGTACGCAATTTAACTGTATCAATAAGCACAAACTCAACGCATATATAAAACAAAATACTAAAGCTCTAATCAATTTTAAATTAATTAGAGCTAAACTATTTCTCTAATTTTGAATTTCATAGATTACGGTGAGTTCCATCTGTTAATATTTTTCCTGATTCCGATATTCATGATGGATGTTATTTGGTGAATAAAATCATCTATGTTTTTGGTGCGATTCTCACTTATCTGGAAAAAAATTCTCTTTACTAATTTTTTATTTTTTTTTAATTTTTTTTATAGGGACACACTTGGGTCAGCCGGAGGCACCGTGCGGCCGGGCTAAAATAATGATACTTTTATTCATATAGATTGACACTTTTCTGTATAAAGATTGACACTTTTAAAAATTGTCATTTTATTCGTAAAATAATTATGTTAAAGATTGACACTTTTATTCATATAGATTGACACTTTTCTGTATAAAGATTGACACTTTGGGCCCGGCCGCACGGTGCCTCCGGCTGACACAAGTTTTTATCTTTTTATAAATAATTTGCAAATTCTGATAGAGGATTTCATATTATTTGTTTTTAGTTATTTCAATACATATGTGTCAAATGCTATTATTATTAGTAGAATAGAAGATTGGACGTAAAGGCACTCAATTTTTGCAAGATCTGCTTCCAAGTAAGATATGTAAATATAATTAGCTTACATTTTACTTAGTTAAGTAGCATCTAATGCTCTATTTCTTGAAGTCATCTTATATTATATGGAATTTTTTTAAATAAATAATGGTGTCGACAAAAAAAACCATCATCAGTTTGAATAAAACTTTGATTGTTTCTTTTGAGCCGTTTATCATTACGATATGTGGAAGGGCCCTTTGAAGTTCTTGACATTATTGTCCTTCCATGTATTAAATAGAAACCTGTTGTCTAATATTTCTAAGATGCTAAACAGACTTACTTCCAATGAATCCTATTTTTTAGCTTCTTTTCAATTAGACCAATCCCTTCAAGAACATTGGTAATATGATATATACGTCTCTTCTGCACCTGCACAGTTAAAATTCAATTTGAGTTTTTATTGTTAATGAAAAGGTAATTGCTCATCTTTAATCACCTGTAAAGTGTCAGTTGCCTTATTTAGATCAAGTTCACCATCCTCTGCATGCTTTATCAAAGCGATAAATTTCTTAGTCAAAAGACCTGAGAAGCATAGTGTATACCAATCAGCACTACACTAGATATTTTAACCCAAGCTATTCATACTCATCATAACTTTGCTTATATTTTATTTTGTAAGACATAAGCGTACAAGAAATTGACATGTATAATCTGTTTGAATGAAAGTTTTAATTGCAGGATTTGTAACACTTTGCTCCTAACACATAAAGTAGGAGCATGGAAAATGCATTACCCAAGTCAAACTCATCTTCAAGTAATGTTCATTCTTCATTCGCCACAATAAAATTATTATTCATTTTGATATATCTGTTAAAACCTAATTACATTTTTAATGTCACAGGTGAAGAGGTTTATCGACAAAGAAATCGTCTGCAGATGAGAAGGAAACGTTCTAATTCAAACCATGAAAATACAGATAGTAAGTAATATAGCGATAGCATTATATAATGTATATACATGTTCTATAAACCACATTTTATTCGATTTAACTCCAAATTTTTACACACAGGTTCTATACATGAACTAAAAAAAGTGCCTAATTGTGATCATTGTGGAGCTATAAGATTTGAGCATGAACCTCCAACATTTTGTTGTGATAATGGAAAATTTTCCTTCTCATTTTCTGAAATTCCAGAGGAATTGTATGTACTATTTACATCTGCGTCACAAGAGGCTACCAATTTTCGAAGAAATATTCGTACATACAATTCTATATTTTCATTAACATCGTTTGGTGTAAAATTAGATAAAGAGCTCGCATCTGCTTGACGAGAAGTGTATTGTTTTCGGGCACAAGGAATGGTTTATCATGATCTCCCAGGATTAATCCCACATGGTACAATTCCCAACTATTTTTAGTTGTACTTTTATGAGACAGCAGTTGAAGTTGAGAACCGAATGAATGTATTGCCAAATCAAAGCATATTGGAAGTAGTTGTGCATAAACTTATCAAAATTTTGGAAGTAAACCCATATGCAAATGTTTTTCGAAGGTTGAAGGACCATCCTTCAATGGATGATGTTCGGATTCATATATCGAAAGATGCGAAATTAGATCAACGAGTGTATAACTCTCCACAAGCGAATCAAGTTGCAGCGATATGGGTTGAGGGAAATGATAACATATCATTAGAAAGAGATATTAAGGTTCATTCTCATTCAGGTGAAAGAAATAGAATAAAATATTATTATGGATGTTATGATCCATTGCAATATCCAATTCTATTTCCAAAAAGAGAAACAGGTTGGCATCAAATCATTAAAAAGATAAACCACAATGATACTTTTACCTTATCAAGTTTCAGCAGTGCACATGATGTTATCTCCATAGAACAAGAAGGTATGTAGATATTACTTTATATATTCTTATTTAAATTCTCATTTTTTATGTTTGTTTCTATCTATATACGAAATTTCTTGATTATGAAATATAAATATTCTTAATATATTTGTTACTAAATATACCTATGAAAAATAATACTCTTGAGCCAAAGTATTTAATAGTATTGCAAATCATACAAGCCAATGAAGAAATTGAACTTGTTTCTCAAAGTAATGATGATCGATCAAGGTTGGGAATGATGCATGGGATGGAATATATGGAAGAAATGACTCTAAAGTATCTTACGGAAAATAAAGAAGCACTATCAGAGGTAATTTACTTCTATCTATTTGATTTAATATAAAGTTATTTATTTATGTAGAGAAGAAATATTCTTACGTAAATACCTTTTACATCTCGTATAGAAATAGATTAATGCGTATTAATTTGCTATTCATATTTCAACTATCTGAGCTGAATTTTTATCATTTTCTCAGTTATTTATTTCGCTAATTTCCTTTTGTTTCTACGATTCATCTCCATTTCAATAAATTTACTTATTTGACATTTTTTTTATTGTTGTTCATAAATCTCCAATGCAGTTGCAGTTGTAATTAATTGTTTTGATTTACTTGGCTTCCATCCATGCAATGATGCATGAAATTAATATTCCAAGTTAAATCTTAACAAATACTATTATTTCAAAATTTATTTTAATTGCTAGACACGTAATTTTTGCTTAGAATGAAAGTATTCATTAAAATGAGAGGAAATAATATTTTGTTCATTGGTATAGAATGTTTTCATTACGAATTATTTCTTAATTATTTTAATTATAACTGTATTGTGTTTGAAATAACAAAAAATCTTTTTCTTTTTATTTCAGACTGATGGCTATTGGTTTATGGGAACTGTGAGAGGGATAGAAAATATATCGAAAATATGGTATGATGCATGTAAAAAATACGGCAAGTCGTGCCCTACTCATGGTGGAGATACAAGATGCGTCAGGTGCAACAAAACATGTCACAGAGACGATACTAAAGTAATAAATGAAATTAAAAATCATAGATAACTTTTATATATAGTATATATATATTAAACAATACTATATTATGTGATCTCAGGTACATGATAACCATGCACGTAACCGAAGGTGAATACAATGCTCGGGGTTATAATGTTCGATAGAGATGCAGAATTATATGTTGGATGTCCTGTGGATGAATATATTTCGTCACTTAAGGAGGTAACTTCTTTTAGTATATATATAAACTTATAGAACTACCTACCACACCATACAATATTCTACAACTTTATTTTATTAGAATTAGACGTGCTAATTTCGCCATACAATTCATGCCCTAAATACTTATACAATTTTGAATAAATCGTTTAATATTTTTTTCCTTGCGAGAATATTCACTTTCGTCATCTGCATTTCACCTTTGGAATTATTCTCGTAATTTCCGAATTATTCTCGTAATTTCACATATTATTATTTTTCAGGGGGAAAGAAATTCTTCTTACTACAGAGGTTTGAGCTCAGAAGCGTCGACGACCCTCATGCGTTTCACAACTGCAAAAAGATTTGTGACAACTGATGGTCGAGGGACTTTAAATATTACAGCCACTAGATTCCAAAAAATGCACAAGATGGATCGAACAAATCAATCGGTGATTGAATCGAATGAAGACTCGAATCAAAATTCAAAGAAACAAGAGAAAATACCGATTGCAAAGCCTACATGAGGAAGAAAGAGAAAACCAACTGTAGAGTTGTCGGATGCTGCTTCAGTTCAAGTCTCAAAAGAAGAAAAGGACAGACTGATTGAAAAGCCAAAACGGGGAAGAAAGAAAAAGACACTATAGAGTTCGAGTCTATTGAAGTTGAAGTGCAAGATAAGAAGAAAAAAAAATCACGATGAAGAAGAACGATGACTTCGTTCAAATTCCAACTGATGATGATGATGAGCCGTTGTCCAACGTTATCTCTGCAACTGCAAGCAAAACAAAGATGAAGAAAACCAAACAAGAAAAGTAATGTGAAGCTTTAGAACACATGCATCCATGGTATAATATTTAAGTAGCCTGATTTAAGACTTCTTTTTTTCTTTTCTTTTTTCCCTTTACATTGTTAGTGGTGGAACTTTCTCTTCTCTTCAGATTAAGTTGCTTTTTTTCGTTTCATAGGGTATTAATTAAGCTACATTTGATATTTGCTTGTATTATTTTTGAATTGTGTCCTAATTTTGCCCCTTTTTTTTAATACCTTATCAAATTTTGAATTGTATACTATTTTCATTTATTTTACGTTCTGATTAATAATATGTATAATGAATCCTAAAATCGAGTATGGTTAGAGCTTGACGAGTTGAGATTTGTATGTTGAATGTGACGATGGCTTGAAGAATTCTTAAAAAGCTTTCAAATCACGATGCAGTCCTCAAATCATATACAAAAGTTTTTAAATAATATTTTTTGATTTATTTGCAAAGTATAAAATCAAGCATAAAATTTGTGGTGTAAGTGGAAATGGAAGCGAATGCAGTCGAACCGGAAGTCGGCTTGCAGCTCGAGGATGCGGAAGCAGAAGCATCTCAATGATCTCTCGGCTCAGCCGGCGGAGCTGTGGAAGGAGAATGCCCAGATTTCGAGCAGCATCGCTGCCACCACTCAGCAATACGTCAGCGTGGAGGCGGAGAGCTCCATTCTCAGAGCTCAGATGATGGAGCTCACCCACAGGCTCGGATCCCTCAACGAGATCCTGTCCTACATCTCAGCTTTGTTCTTGATAGCAACCAAAACAATGAAAGAGATATGATGAAACGTGAAATATGATAAATAAAAAATATGTGCAATAAAACTTAATTTGACATTGTTTCATAATTGATCCTTAATTGATTTAGCCATTTAATTTTAATTTAAAATTATACATTTATAAAAAAAATAGGTACAACGTGCAACGCACGTTACGCATGCTAGTAATATATAAATAGACCAAATAGAATTGGACAGATGGAGTATTTTTTATCTATTAATTTCATACAAGTACTTTAATTTAAAATAAAATATTTGGTATTTACTCTATAAATGAAAAGAGGCACCAAAACTCGACAAAAGTTGCTTAACGAGTTGAATATTTCTGAAAATCATGTGTTTTTTCATCAACTCGATGTTACTGATCCAGCTCGCGTTGCTGCTGTTGTTGTCTTCATCAAATCAAAATTTCGAAAGCTTTGTATTCTGGTAATTAAATCATCACATTAATTCAATTTATCAAGCTCTCTGCACACAATCTAATATAGTAATATAAATTTCAAAATTTAAATTAACATAACCTACTAGTTCGTTGTTGACTTTTACGATTGTTATATTAAATTAAAGGTCTCGATACTATATTTTATCTAGGGTGAAATATTTTGGTATAAACATCATTGGTATGTTTTCAATATTATCGGTAATTAATGAGTTTAACAAAATAAAAAATAACTATTACATATTTATATTTAGTTTTATAAAAATATATGTGTGATGCATGTGTTAAACTATTGAAATGAGAGTATTAAAACATCTCCTTCCCCGCTTCCTCCAGACTATCGGAATGAGAGTTCGAGTGATGTGTGTATATGTCAAAATAAAATAAAAAATGAAATTAAAAAATAATAACAACAACAATAATAAATTATTTATGTTTTCATGTCATTATAAATTATAATGCATAATTTTCTCACATATTAATAACAACAAGAAACTAATTTGTCCCTTACAAATTAAGACTTGAACCATTACTGTCGATTATATACACACTAGTTTTTCCACGACTACATTTTCACCTCTACTCCGCTAACTCCTGCATTATTCACCTGCACATGTAAAAAATAAAAATTAAAAAACAAATTGTTATTTTAATACTTATTTATTCAAATGTGAGCACAAGAATTAAAATATTTAATTGGTTAATAATTACCAGAATATCAAGCTTTCCGAATTTGGATTTGATGAAGATAGCAACAACAGCAATGCTAGCCGGATGAGTAACATCGAGTTGATGAAAAACCAAATGATTTTCAGAAACATTTAACTCCTTAAGCAGCTTTTGTTGAGCTTTGATGCCTCTCTTTTCATTTCTTGCAGTTAAAATAACAGTTATTCCTTTTTCTGCCAACTGCCTGCAGATTTCGAACCCGATTCCTTTGTTTGCTCCGGTCACCAAAGCATACCTGAAGCAAGAAATATTAAATATAATGTAACCAATAATATATAATAATTCCCCAAAAGAAAAATATATAATAATAATAATAATTATTATTATTATTATTATTATTATTATTTTTAATTTTACCTCTGTGCATCTGTCATTGCTGCTTGTTAATTTTCTTCTTCTTCTTCTATTTCTACTTCTACTTCGTCATCTTCTTATTCTTTTGGATGTATGAGAGAGGAGACATTTTATAAATGTTTAATAGTTGTTTGGTAGAAAAAGCCTCCCTAGCTCTTTAATTCTTTTGATTTAGACTTCAGACATGGACCATTAGTGCCGAATATATACACACTTGCTTTAATTTGCTATGACTGTTAAGCCGGCAAAATTAATATAATTGATTCCCTTTAATTCTTATATAGTACATCAATATTTCATTTCAATAAAAAGTATCCAAGCATGATGTAATGTCCCGTAATTTTCCTAACTACCTTGTGAGCTCAATTACGTTAATTCTAACTTTCTAGTATTTAAATATTTTCCTAACCGATTTATATTCCGAGGATCGATTAATCGTGTAGCTACTTGATTGAACTATTTTGGCTAAGTAGTTAAATTATTATTCGAGTATCCTCTTAGCAAGTTGAATCGACTCAAACAATTCAATATATATATATTTTCGAGAAAGGAAGTTCTCGAGTAAAAATCAAGTAGCAACCTGATTACAAATCGCTATTAGTAATTAAGGAATAAACGAGTAAGTGTTGAATTAAATTTTTGGATTTAGTATTTATTTATAGTTTGATTATTCTTAGCTAAGATAAATCGACTCATGTACCTCGATTAAATATTCACATGTTTATTAATCGATTTAGTTATTGGACCGAGCCCACTAGCAGTTTTTAGCGACGGGCCAAACCCATTAACGAGATAATACTATTGGGCCAAAGTCCAATAAATAAAGGAAAGGCCATTCAGATTGCTACTAATGAGAGTAACTTCTTTATTAGTATAAAAGAGGCTAAACAGCCAAAATACATACAAGATCCACTAGAATAATAAGTAATTAAATAATTATTACATCAATTCTTTTGGAATTACTATACATTCAGTTATTAACCTAAAGGCTCGTTTGGTAGCAATACCGAGAAAAGGACGGATAAAAAAATATGTGATAAGTTGAGATAAAAAAAAGTATAATAAATTAGGATAAAAAATATATTGTGTGTTTGGTACAAACATAAATAAATTGGGATAAGAAATATAAAAAATTGATAATTAAAATTAAAAATAAAAAATTGATAATTAAAATAAAAAATAAAAAATTGATAATTAAAATTAAAAATAAAAAATTGATAATTAAAATAAAAAAATAAAAAATTATAATTAAAATTAAAAATAAAAATAAAAAATTGATAATTAAAATTGAAAATAAAAAATTGATAATTAAAATAAGAAATAAAAAATTGATAATTAAAATTGAAAATAAAAAATTGATAATTAAAATTGAAAATAAAAAACTTATCACAACTTATCCGGGGGTAGAGGCGGTATAGTATATGCCAGTGTAACAGTGAATTTAGTCCGGGCCCAAGCATTTTCACGGGCCGATGCATTATTTTTCTCGGATACCAAACACTGGAAAAACCGAAATAAATTTTCTTATCTAGGCTTTTCCTGGGTTATACTGGCTACCAAACGGGCCCTAAGAGTAAAAGATTGAGCACACAAATGTGAATTACACGGCTCTTCTAAATCAAATCAGAGAAAGAGAAAGATCAATCTTTCAACTCTAGTGAAATCAGCTGTACATTTGCAGCCCCTTGCAGCAAGCAAATCTGCAAGAAAAGGAGTGATAATCAGCCTCAAATAAAGAAAAGATTATGGAAGTTTATTACCCAGAGAATAAACCATGAGTTGGATAAAGATCTAGATACAAGGGAGAGAGCTAGCTACATGTTTCTATCACAAAAGGGAAGAGGTGAAATCAGTCTCCTCATCACAGAAAATCAGCTGATGTACAGCCACCTTGAGCCAAGCAAATCTGCAAAATAAGAGAGTTAAATCAGTCTTGAAGGAAGTGAGATTTAGAAGGGGGTTAGTATCCAGCAATTAAACAATAGTAAGAGCTTAGAGTGTCTAATTACAAGAACCATCGGCCACTATATACACCAACACCCTTTCATTCAACTCCACACTTCACTAGGATTCTAAACTCGCATAGAGAGAGTAAAGAACCAAGAGTGAGGAATAGGAAGCAGCATAGGCAGCAGGAAAGGGAAAAGAAGGAAGAAAGCTCACCCCTCCCAACTGCAGCAACCACCAAGTCACTCTTTCTTCAAGGTAAGAACCAAAATCCCAACTCCTAGAGTTAAAACAAACATGCTACTGTTTTGTTTACAAGAAAATCCCCCATAACCAAACTCCACAAGTTTCCCAGCATGATTCCTCCCTCTTAAGCTAAAACAAGCATGCTCTTGGTTCAAACCACAACAACCTAGCAAGCATGTTAAATTCTGGAAATTTAACCTTAGAACTAGAGACCAATGTCCACAGTAAACTAGAACCTAACTAAGAATAAGAACAGTAATCATACAAACACTCGAGCATTAACTTCAAATAATTGAGAACTCTAAGACAATGAATAAAAAGAATAAGGCGAAGAAACATAGCTTAGAGATCGAACCTCCGTCGAGGCACGAGGCCCCGACGGCAGAGAAGCTGAGCGAAAGGGAAAATAGCGGCGAGCAGCAGTAGGCAGAAGACAAGCGCCAGCAACGGAACCACGGCGGCGTCCTCGCCGCTACTGAAACCTGCAAAACATAAAGGAGAACTTCACAAATAATTAAGCTAATAACGTGATTAAAACAAACAAAAGAAACGGGGAGGAAACTGGGGGAAGAAGAGAACAGCGCCGGAGATCGGCAGAAGCAGAGGGGAGTAGAGGAGAGGCGGCCGAGCTAGCCGCCAACGGGAGAGAGCACACGAGGCGTCGGAACAACCACCGTCGACCCCACCCACTGCCTACCACACGAAGCTGCCGCAGGCCAGGCGGTGGCTCCTATCCTATGGAACCAAACAGACGGCGGAGGCTGCGGGATGGCGAGTCTCGTCGGAATTCGGCCGGAGAAAGGAAGGAGGGGCCTGTCCCCTAAATTTTCGAGACTAGGGTTTTAAATTAGGCAGAAAAATAGGCAAGAGGAAGAAGCGGCAGCATCGGGAAACGGCACCGGTTGCTGGAGTGTGTAAGGGGAGGGACGATCGAAGAAGAGAAGGGGAGAGAAGAGAGAAATCGGACAGAGAGAGTGAGGTTTACGAAAGTGAAAGGGGAAGAGCTAGGCTCTTTTGTTGATCCGGGTTGGGTAGGGCCGCGGGCCTGGTTTGGACAGAATACGGATCTGGGCTGGCCAATTTTAAACATAGCTCCCGATTTTCTCTTCATAGCCCCATATTTTAAAAAAATACGTATAAATTAATAATAAATTTACCACTATATCCCCTTATCCCCATGGCCATAAACAGAGCTGTCAAAGAGGTCGGGTCGGGCCGGCCTAGCCCATCAGGCCACGTACCCTAAAAAGGGTCGGGTCGGGCTAGCCCAAAAATGATCTGGCTCATAAAAGTCTAGCCCAACCTGACCCCATATGGGCTGTCGGGCCAAACCGGTCCATAACTCTTTTTATTTTACTTTTATTTTTAAAAAAGTATAAAATAAATTTTAAAATTTATATTTATGTTATCGTGTTGATCAATTTAATTGTTAACTGATTTTTAAAAGTAAGAGTAAAAAATATTATATAATTATCATTTTATAAATTAAAATATGAAATAATTAACATCACGAATTAAATTAATTACCTAAAAGGCTATATCAAAATAATTTATAACTAAAATAATAATTTTATATATTTCATCAATTTTTAAATAATACATTATATATATAATTATAAAAAATATATATAAATATATCAGGCCAAATAAGCCTATAGGCATCAGGCTTTTTTAGCCCATGGCCCAAGAAACCCAGCAGCCCACTGGGCCGGGCTATATAGGCCCGGGAAATTTTGGGCCTCTATTACTAGAGCTCAACCCTACCTAAATCTCAAGTAGGTTGGGTTGGCCCATCGGGCCGGGCCACTTTTGACAGCTCTAGCCATAACCCCCGCAACTTGTAAACATATAGCCCCCAGTGACGAAAACTCACACCTGTCATGTGCCGGCGGTGGGTGTTGTTCATCACTAGTCCACCGTTCACCGCAGCCACGAGATCTTTCCACCGCCAAAACACCCATGTAGCATGGAGTCCACTCTCCCACCGGAAAATGTCACCTCCAGTCGGGATTCGGCCAGCTTCTTCTGTTTGAACAAATTCGACTGATTCGCCGCCAAAAATTTCGCAACCTCCCGTGCGGAGAGCGCATGTCCGGAGCCGTCATTGGCGATGAGTATTGCAGTGAGGAGAGTGCCGATTCCAGTACGGACAACAATGTCGAAGAAATCGGCAATCCTGGCGTTGGAATCACCGGATTTCTCGTGGATCTGGTCCTCGAGATAGACCAAGGTGGCGCCGGCGCGAGTGACATTGCCTGTTATTCCGCCGCCGTCGATTCTCAGTACACGTGCCGTCTTGCCCTCGCAAGAGTGCAGCCATTTCTGCACCAATTTGGAGAAAATCTCCAATTTTACCTTGCCATTTCTGAGGAAATCTGCAGCGGTGCTCCAATCAGAAGAAGAAAAGTTGCGACAACAATAATAAATGGCTAATATTTTCTTCTATCCGCAGTTGACGTTAACAAAAGTGCAGTTCATCGTCTTTTCTCTTTCTTTTTCTATTTGGAGGCTATGAAGGATGAGAGTAAATTGGAGTTTTAAGGATAAATTAGTACCTAACTTATATTTTTCATTATTAATTAAAATTAGGGGCTATAAAGAGAGAAAACGTGGCTATGTTTAAAATCCCCTATTTTATTTGAGAAGTAAATATTGGGATTTGGATCAACTCTATGGACGGCTGAAAATTTTACAAAACTGGCCCTAGATATTATGGTTTGGACCCCATGAATTTTGGATAAAATCTAAACTTAAACAGTTGGCCCGGCCCGCTGTCCCAGCCCGTCGGCCCGACCTGCCCGGTAAACAGTATTAACAGAACTTAAATGTACTGCATAATCAGTTACAATTTGATATTATCCATTTACTATTTACCACTTACCAATTTAAAATTATTGAATAAAAATGTATATAACTAGTAAAAATTGAAATTTGGCAAAGAAAATTGAATTTCTTGAAACTATCCTAAGCAATTAAAAAACAATAGAAAACTTCTATATAGCAGTGTGACCAAAGGTACTTATAGGTTGGAGTCCTTCAGCACACAAACTAGAAAATCCCCGTGAACACATGTTCAAAATGGGCACTGAGGGGTATTAGATCTCTCTATATAAATTGCGGAGTTTATCTCCATTTCTTACACAGCTTGAGAAAAATGGAAGAATTCCAACTAATAGCAATTCTTCTCGTTCCCATATTTTTTTGGTACATTTACCAATTCTTTGAGAAGAAACCTTCGACAAGAAGAAACCTTCCCCCTTCACCACCAAAGCTGCCCATAATTGGAAATTTGCATCAAGTCAACTTACTTCCTCACCATGATTTCTATCACCTAGCCCGAAGAACCGGCCCTCTCATGCTCCTCAACTTCGGCAAAGCCCCCGGTTCTCATCGTCTCCTCAGCCGAGACAGCGCAAGAAGTCATGAGACGCCACGATATAATCTTCGCCAACAGACCCCACTTCAAGGCCTTCAAGAAGCTTCTCTACGGATGCAGAGACATTTCCATTTCCCCTTACGACGAATACTGGAGGTAGATGAAGAGCATGGCTGTTCTTCACCTGCTCAGTAACAAAAGAGTTCAATCTTTCCATACCATAAGGGAAGAAGAAACGGTCCTTTTTGTGGAGAAGGTTCGAGAATGTTCGGTGGCGCCCGTGGATCTGAGTTCGATGTTTGCTAGTTTTGCGATGGATGGGGTTTGTAGAGCTGCTTTAGGGAGGAAGTATGGTGAGTCTGAAACTGGTAAGAAATTCGTACGTGCCATGGCGGATGTGAATGAGTTGATTGGGGTTATTAATATGGGTGATTATCTTCAGTGGCTTGATTGGATTTGTCGCATTAGAGGTTTCCATAAGAGACTCGATAGTACTGCCAAAGATATGGATGAAGTCTTAGAGAGTATGATTGAAGAACAGCTGCAGATTAAAAAGGAGAATAATATTGAGGATAATTATTTAGATATTTTGCTTCAAACCTACAATGATCAAGCCATTGATATAGAAATGGCATGAAAGACGTACTCTCGGTACTCTCTCTCTCTCTCTCTCTCTCCAATGTTGATTCAATACAGTAAAACCTCTATAAAATCTATATATTTATAATTTATACAAAAATTTCTTTAATTTTATGTTTATCTTCTATTTAATTTTATATTCAATATATTAGAGAGAGAGAGAGAGTACACCTTTCATGCCATTTCTATCAACGGCTTGATCATTGTAGGTTTGAAGCAAAATATCTAAATAATTATCCTCAATATTATTCTCCTTTTTAATCTGCAGCCGTTCTTCAATCATACTCTCTAAGACTTCATCCATATCTTTGGCAGTACTATCGAGTCTCTTATGGAAACCTCTAATGCGACCAATCCAATCAAGCCACGGAAGATAATCACCCATATTAATAACCCCAATCAACTCATTCACATCCGCCATGGCATGTACGAATTTCTTACCAGTTTCAAACTCACCGTACTTCCTCCCTAAAGCAGCTCTACAAACCCCATCCATCACAAAACTAGCAAACATCAAACTCAGATCCACGGGCCCCACCGAACATTCTCGAACCTTCTCCACAAAAAGGGCCGTTTCTTCTTCCCTTATGGTATGGAAAGATTGAACTCTTTTGTTACTGAGCAGGTGAAGAACAACCATGCTCTTCATCTGCCTCCAGTATTCGCCGTAAGGGGAAATGGAAATGTCTCTGCATCCGTAGAGAAGCTTCTTGAAGGCCTTGGAGTGGGGTCTGTTGGCGAAGATCATATCGTGGCGTCTCATGACTTCTTGCGCTGTCTCGGCTGAGGAGACGATGAGAACCGGGGGCTTTGCCGAAGTTGAGGAGCATGAGAGGGCCGGTTCTTCGGGCTAGGTGATAGAAATCATGGTGAGGAAGTAAGTTGACTTGATGCAGATTTCCAATTATGGGCAGCTTTGGTGGTGAAGGGGGAAGGTTTCTTCTTGTCGAAGGTTTCTTCTCAAAGAATCGGTAAATGTACCAAAAAAATATGGGAACGAGAAGAATTGCTATTAGTTGGAATTCTTCCATTTTTCTCAAGCTGTGTAAGAAATGGAGATAAACTCCGCAATTTATATAGAGAGATCTAATACCCCTCAGTGCCCATTTTGAACATGTGTTCACGGGGATTTTCTAGTTTGTGTGCTAAAGGACTCCAACCTATAAGTACCTTTGGTCACACTGCTATATAGAAGTTTTCTATTGTTTTTTAATTGCTTAGGATAGTTTCAAGAAGTTCAATTTTCCTTGCCAAATTTCAATTTTTACCAGTTATATACATTTTTATTCGATAATTTTAATTTATAATGATTTAATTTAATTTTATAACTATTTTCTAGGGTTTAATATAATATAACAATTTTTTCTTTTACACAATTGGCACACTATAATAGGTACTACCTCCGTCCCGCTCGAGACGTTACACTTTTTTCAGCATTTTTTTCAAGCATTTTCGAGCGTCTTGATAATGAGTTATAAAATAACTTTTTAAAGAAAATTTTCTTTTACCGGATACTACAAGTGCTGTAGTATCCCGTAAAAGAAAAAAATCTTTAAAAAAATATTTTAAAACTCATTATCAAGACGCTCGAAAAAATTATTTAAAAAAATATAACATCTCGAGCGGGACGGAGGAAGTACATAAGATCTCATTCGAATATTGTAAACATGTGACAATCATCTATCGGTGCAATTGAGGATATCACGTCATTAAACGATAGAGTATCCGAAATCTCTTTTAGCCAGGGCACTCTTCTATTTAATTAGAATCGGCGCTTTTAAATATAACAACATTACATGCATTGGACTATCCTTTTTGTAGCTAGGCTACTCTTCTATCGATTTCATGTTGGTAGAATTAACATTAATTCCAACATTAAAATTAATACATTGAACGTTGGAGACTAGTAATTATTTAGGGGTGAACTGGTATGGTATACTGGAAATTTTTTACCGAACTAATACCATAGCTAAAATTTTCGATATGTGATTTTTCATACCGTTACCGTAGTGAACGTTTCGGTATGTACACCGATTTTCAGTATACCAAAAATTAGGTAGAAATAAAATCTATACCAATACCGTACCGATTTTTTGATTTACCGAAAATGGAATATTATACCTAAAAAAAATCTATTTGATTTTATTTTCATACAATATTGACTACATAAAAATATTACAATAGCATTAAACAAAAAAAAATCCAACACGAACAAATAATTAGCTAAATATAATATGTTATCTAATTATATTATATTCTTTTAACATCGCAATTTTTAGTTTTATAAAAATGTTATAAAACTAATAAACAATAATTTTTGGTACACAATTGGAACATCATAATTAGTATAGAAGATCTCATTCGAATATTGTAGACATGGTGCAGTCGAGAATATCACACCACTATACAATAGAATATGCGAAATCTTTTTTAGCTAGGGTACTCTTCTATCTAATAAGAGTCGGCGCTTCTAAAAATATCAACATTGAATGCATTGAATGTTGAATGTTGGACTTAGGGAACCCAAATCGGGAACCGAATTACTCAATAACTGTTTAATTAGATTTCAGGGTTCAGGTCCCGAACCGTCTAATCAATACGAGTACCCGATACCCGAAATATGCTAATTGATTCCGATACCAACTAACTGTTTACCCGAAATCCTATAAGACTGCATCAACTAAGCAAAAATGAAATCCAAAAATTATTTAAAATTATGAGTAAATTGTGAGTGAATGATGAATTGTGTATTTGTGTGAGGAAGGGATGTTATTATTATTAATAATTAAAACTATTAAATGTATAACAAGTAATATAATTATTTAAATATATTATTATTTATATATTATACGGGTAATTGGGTATTAGTATTTGAGTATCGGTCTACCCGATATCCGAAAAAGCTAAAAAATTTCAACTAGAATAACCGTAATTACGGGTCTCGGGTACCCGATAACCGTCGGGTATCGGGGTAGAACGGTTATTACTCGAAGTACCGAAACCGTTTAGCCACCCCTAGTTGGACAATCCTTTTTGTAGTTAGGCTACTCTTCTATCGAATTCATGTTGGTAGAATTAAAACTAATTTCAACAATAAATTTGAATACATTGAATATTGGTGACTTGTACTTGTCATAGGGGTGGACTGGTACGGTGTAGCGGAAATTTTTCACCATACCGATACCATAGCGTAAATTTGCAGTATGCGATTTTTCATACCGTTATCGTACCAAACGTTTCGGTATATAAACCAATTTTCAAACCGAAAAATCGAATATTATACACGAAAAAAATTTTCTATTTGTTTTTTTTTTTCTCCATACAATACTGACTACATAAAAATAGTATAATAGCATTAAACAAAAAAATCCAACACGAACAAATATTTTGCTAAATATAATATATTATCTACTTATATTATATATTCTTTTAACATATATAAATATATGTATGAAATTATAATCGGGTGTAATATACTAATAATCTTTATAAAATATTAGTATCTTATAGTCCCTGCGTATTATTCGATTTTACCAATTAATGCTCATTCTAGAAGCGCCGACTCTACTCATCTACAATGAGAATAGTTGCAAAGAATTACTACTATAATGTCAATTTCCCTCAAAAAATACCACTAATTATCCAATAGTTTTATAAAGTTGATTTATTCCAAAGAGTTATTAATTGTCCAATGAATTTGGTAATAAATGGATTTAAATTATAATAGTGTTTCATTGTTTGCTAATTTTCTATTTTTGCATTAAATCATTCTATTAATTTCTTTATTTTGCAATATCCATATGTTATTATTATTTTTTTCAATCCTATTTTTTTTATAAATCATTTGTATAAACTTTTGTTGTGACAATAGAAAATTTGAATACATTGTCACAAATAAAACTAATTACTATCTCCATCCCACTTATTAGTCCACATTTTCTTTTTGGTCCGTCCCACTTATTAGTCCACTGTCCTAAAATGACAAAAAATTTGTGGCTACAATTAATTTTCTCTCTTTAGAATTGATTACAATCACATATCCTACATTGCATTGGCTATTGTTCCAAAAGCAAAGTGGACTAATAGGTGGGATGGATGTAGTATTAATTGAACTTTTGTAAAATAATATTAAGTTAGATTTAAAGTTATTGATCGATAAATTTATTCTGATCATGATTTATTGCTTATTTTTTTCATGCATTATTTTTTTCTAAGAAATTTATCAAATTAATAAAGGAAAATAATAATTAGTAATTATTTAGATAACTATTCAGAATTTAAATAAAATACCAAAAATATAATAATTCAAATATCATAATATCAATAGTAGTTTCATATAAATGTAGACACGTAGTATAACATACGTTTTAAAATTAGATTTATTATATTCTTTTAAAATTATTTTAGGTTATCAATATTATTAAAATTATATGTTTATTAAAAATAACAATAATATATTGTATTGTGTTGTTTAATAATGATGTGAGAGAAAATATATAAGTTCAATTTTCTATTTATTTTATCACTCTTTATAATTTGTATGTTCCGTGCAGCGCACGGGCACAACACTAGTTAGATATAAAAAAATCAAGGGGAATGACAAGGCCTAACCCTAGGTGAAGAAAGGCAATCCTAGAAGTGGACAAATTTACTGAAATTTCGGGATACTGGGTATATAATATCGAAAAAAATTCAAAAATATCGTGATTGGAGGTATGCCGAATTTTAGGTATGTTATTATACCGTATCGAAGATTTTTGCTATAGTAATAATATGAATTTCTCGATGTTGTGGTATATAGATCAATACTGAAGATTTGGTATAGCGAAATTTTTTAGTTTATATCGAATGTTCGGTACGTACCAAAGTACATACCGATTATACCGAGATATTGAATGTTCGGTATGTACTAATTTTTGATATATTGTATACTGAATGTTCGGTATGGATTAATTTTCGATATACTGTTTTCTAATTTTATTTTATTTCGATAAATTTAAATGCAATCTTAATAAATCTTTAATGATTTAAGTAATTTTCAAGATGTTATATTATCCAAAAAAAATACTCTTTCCCATTTAGCTGTCATTTTAGAGTTAGGCACACATATTAATGAATTTTTTTTTTGCCAAAATTAACCCTAATTAATGAGTATTTATTCACCAAGGTAATTAAGATGGCAGAATTTGAAACAATATTTTTTCGTTGGAAATAGAGAAAATTTCAATATCATAAATGGGAGGGAGTAATTTAATAGGGGTAATTTTGGCTATTATATATGTTCACAACGACATTTATAATGAAATATAAAAAACATCGTAAACATTATTTATTTTGAATGAGAGAGAGTATTAAAAGTGTAATATACGTGATTTGTCTTTTAATCTTTAGCAATCAAATATTAGATATACTAACAAAGACAACAATTGTATTGTACTATAATATAAATCGTATTGCAAAATTAATCTACTTTATATATTATACTATATCAAATAAAACCTAATTTTTTTTCATAACATCTACTTTTCGACATATCAAAATACGTGCTGAAAAAATTCATGATATTTCAATTTTTTAAAAAAAATACTATTAAAAAAGGAAAGTGGGAGTACTAAGGAGTCGAAGCAAATTTGAAAATGACTAGACTCTCCTAGTCCATGAGGTGGGTTTGCACAAGATGTGGGCCTGTACTCCACATTGTTTGCGGCCCACTCTACCTCTTTATACGGTCTGTGTATTTTCAGTTCTTTCTTTATGATATCAATCATAGGTGTACACGTGTAAAACCAAATCTTCCGTCCATTGTGCTACAGTACCAAATATTGAATTAATAACTGCATGGGTGGGGTAATGACTAATGAGTGTGGTAATTTGCAGCTTTTTACATAAACCCCACTACCCCCTACACCCCAGCCCCCCAACCCTTTCCACCCCAACCCCCTAATTAAATACCCAACACTCTTTCGGTAAAATATTTATAAATTAATAATTTTGGGACTATAAAATTTTAATAATTTAAAGTGATATTAATATATCAATAAATTAATATTTTATTAATTAAAAGAGAGACTTTTTAAATTCAACAAATTTAGTACATACGTATTGAAAATAAATAAATTCATATTAATGTATAATATCAGTTCATTGTATACGATTAACTATTATATTCATGGTCGCATGTTTCAATTCATTGAAATTACTTAAATATACATATTTACATTAATTCGTTACACTCAAATAACTATTATAGCCAATTAAATATATTCATGCATGATGAATGAAACATATACTATATAAATCTCAACAGGGTCAGTAAATCGTGGACGGATGGAGTAATTCTCTTAGAGCATCTCCAAGAGTTTACACAATTTCACAGCAACACTAACACAAAAATAGTATAGAAATAGTAACTCATCTCCAACAATTTACACAAAAAAACAACAGAAAAAGAATATTCCAAAATATTCCTTTTTACTTATTCATTTTTAATAATATAAAACTAAAATTAGGCTAAATTTATACGAATAATAGAAATTTGTACTCATTAAATTAATATACAAAAAAATGCATATATTATAAATATTTTTTTAGATTATACAATTGCATATAAAAAAAGAGTATTAAAAGAAAAGAATCAAATAAATTATAACAAGAACGAAAAATAATAAATGAAGATTAATTCAAAACAATTAAATGAATATATACATAAAAAGGAAAAAGAAATTTAAAAAAAAACAGAAAAAGAAAAAGAAGAATAACACAGCAACAGTATTGCGCTGTATTTAGAGCAATACTTTAAAATGGGTATTTTATTTTTTGCCTCTAAATATTTGGTCCCATTAAAACTCTAAATTAATAATTCATAAATATTACAGTTATAAATATTATGGTAATTTACTAAAATATGAATCTATTATTACTTTAATTTCTAAGTATTAGAATATAAAACAATCAAACAAAATAGAACAAAATAATACCAAAGTGATAAAATGACGAAGGTGCTCACGGGAGTTGCCCACGAAAGGGAGTAGCATATCATTTCTCTTCATCCCTAACTTTTTTAATTACAACCAAGAGTTCCGGCATCCAGTTCTCTAGCTGCAACAAAAAATTGTGAAGAGTTGTTGTCGCACTTAAAGCTTCCTTTGTCGTGACTGGTTTCAACGGTATTGAATCATCTTCAGCTTCATCATTAGTAGGATATTCAATAATATCATAAACAATTTCCTCTAAACTTTGAACCATTGAACATTCATCATTTTCACCCGGATAGTCCACCAATTTGTTGACGTTCATTTTATTGCAATAATCAACATCCTTGATCATATTCTCAAGCTCATGTATGCTTTCTTCAAAGTTTGTCTCACTTGAGATTTTCTTCATTCGAAATGAAATAAACTGGATGGCCCGAGATGAAGCCCAAGCCCGGTGCTATTTTACTGTTTTCGTTTGTTAACTCATCCAACTTTTTTGGTCGGATGACTTCAACTCATTCGAACAGTAACACAACATTTTCTCTTTTTTACCATTTTGCCCTTATGTATTTATACAATTTCAAATAATAATAATAATAATAATAATAATAATAATAATAATAATAATGTAATAAAATAATAATAATAATAAATAATAACAATAATAGTAATAATTATAATAATAACAAGAATACTAATAATAATAATAATAATAATAATAATAATGTAATAAAATAATAATAATAAAAAATAACAACAACAACAACAACAATCATAATAATAATAATAATAATAATAATAATAATAAAATGTACTATTTAATCCCAACGATAAAAAGTGAAACCGGTAGGGGTATTTAATAAGGGTAATTTGGTCAATCTATATTTTAATCTAGAGTTTTACAATTTGTACCAAACACAATATGATATCATCCGAGTTTGAATTTTTTGCTACCAAATGGAGAGATGAATGATTCATCTTGACACTATTCATATGAGTCATCTTGAGATGAATCATCCTTCCTCATCTTGAAATGATTACCAAACGCAGCCTAAATTTACCTAATGAAATACGATTATAACATACTAATGTCTATCATTTAAGAAAGAATTTGGTTGGTTCAGAAATATTGAAAGACTTATGACACTTTTGGAAGGGTTGAAAAAGAGTTTGATATGGGCAACTTTTGCATAAGTCAATTATTCAAAAGTTACATAACTTATAAAAATGGAAAGAGTAAATAGTTTGAACAACAACACATTTGGGTAGACGACTATAGCATCTAAGGGTGTCATAGACATGGACATAGTATTGTACAATTATTAATTAGGGTTCGTTCATCCTATTAAGTTTTTTTTTAATTTCTTTTAACATTTAATTTCAATTTTATTAATTAAAGGATCGATAAAATGAGAATTTGAGAATATAATTTATTAAAATTTCACAATTTAGTATGTAAATTAGGATTCATTACTGTCACCACTGCACCTTGCTAGTAGATAGCTAAGCTCGGTAACTTGTAACTACGGAAGAGAATTTCGGGGAGGAATAAGAAAACGAACTGTTGGTCCCGAATGTGACTAACACACGTAGAGGGGAAGGGGGGTGAATACGTGTGTTGAAAAGTGTTTAACTTCTCTTTTGTTTTTCAGCCTCTTGCTAAGCGGGACGCTTTGAAAGTGTTTAACGCTTTCAAAGCTTCTCGCTTGGCGAGTGTGTGGCGCGGAATGTGGTGAACTATTATACTCGCTTTAGTTATCTTGTACTTAAAACAGTTTATCACTTAGAGCGTGTGTGTGTGTATGCAATAAATCAAAGCATAAAGAATGTAAAGCGCATAACACAAGAGTTATAGTGGTTCGGAGGTTACGTTCCTACATCCACTCTCATCACCTTCACTCAGTGATGAACTTCACTCAAAGCTTGAGGTTTACAATAGGCACCCAAGAGCCTATGTGAGTTTATACAATCGGCACTCACGAGCCTTTGAGTTTATGCGATAGGCACTCACGAGCCTTACAACCTTTACAAACTAAACTCTCAAACTAGGTTTGGGTTTGGGATCGTATAGTTTTCAACTAACGAGAAATCCTTTTACAATAAAGCATAATGTAGAAGGTTAGGATTTATCTCTAAGACTTATGTATATAGAAGTTGAAGCCTTATTGATAAACTAGAAGGTTGAGATCCGAAGATCTTTTGGGAGAGATATAGGATGGTTTCTACCTTTTTTGCTTGCTCTCTCTGCCATACTTTCTATGTAGCTTGAACCTTCTATTTATAGTAAGTGACACTAGTCTATCCGTTGGAGAGATAGAGTGCGTGTTCCTTACTTGTCTAATCCGAATTTGAATTCTTCTTTGATAGAGCACAGTCCTAGGAAGATAGCCGTTGACTAGTGGAGCCTAGCTCTACAAATTCAGCGATTAGACATATCACAGTCCGTTGAGCAATCCTGAGCGAACACGTGGTCTGGCAGCTGTCGCTTCTCACCTGCTTGTCAGACGCTTTCGCTCAAGTTGACTGCTTCAATACTGAAGCTCAAGCGGCTAAGGGTGGAGACGCTTTGCGTGATGAAAGCGAGCTTATTCACGCTTTAAGTTAAGCACACTCTTTGAACTGGAAGCGCGCGCTTTGACTTTAGACGCTTTAGCTTTCCTTCAGGCAGGCGCTTTGGCTTTCCTTCAGGCAGGCGCTTTGGCTTTCCTTCAGACAGACACTTTGGCTTCCCTTCAAACAGGCGTTATGGCTTTCCTTCAGACAGGCGCTTTCACCAAAACGCTCTAAAGTTACATTTAAGAAGTGAGCTCCTAACCAGCGAGCTCTTCTAATACATTAAAATATACATTGTAACTTGAGCTGGATCATCAAAGATAATAAAGGAAATATTCTATGAGGGTTTTGGAATCCAATCAAAACACAATTGAATCTAAATTCCCCCTTAACAATATATCCTAACATGAACATATTGTAGGAATTTATCTCATGCATTTCACAGAATAATGTCTCATAGACTAATAGACTGACGCCAACAACTGACCAAGGTACGAAGGTATTGTTAAGATTTTGATTTCGAGTACAACCATATCGAAGAGAGTGTAATGTTTTAGAGTGTACATAGTGGAAGAGAAATTAATGAAATACATGTATGAAGACATGTATTACCAAGAGTATTTCAACACTAATAACTACTAATTCGACAAAACACCGCCGGTCACTCCGCTTCACCCTGCTCAACCTGCACATGGGAATTATGTACATGGCTGAGTACGAGAGTACTCAGTGGACACATGCCAAAACATTTATCTTATTGCCAGCTATATAAGCGGTAATGCATAGGGTTTTTACTTTAAAGAGCCCATGCTTACCAAAACACTTTACGATTCAAAGATGCCTGCGCAAGCTAATTTATATGTACCTTACCATATCTGGAAACAAGAGTACCGAGAAGGTGGCCACCTTCCACGACACCTGACTAGTCAACTACTGTTGAGTGTAGTCGCACAATGTACACTAGCCCTTGTAAGATAAACATCTTACTAGGATCCGAATTCGATTAACAAATTGGCACAACCAACCCAGATAGAGGTTGTAGGTCCTGATAAGTATTCATTGGTGTATCGGGGGGGGGGGGGGGAAATACACCAATTAGCCAACAATTTTGAGTTTTCAAAACAGTTTGATCTTACTGAGTCGTCACTCAGTTTATCAGAGCAGTTTAGTTTTTCCAGCTCAATCAGTAAACTGCTGAGCTTGCAAAACTAACCTGCGTGCGGAAGTTTGGTGGAAAGGTTGGCTAACAGTTTTCAAAGACAGTTTTCACATGCAAGACAGGTTACGATAGTGCAGGTTGTGAGCATGCAAACTGTGTGAATGAAAATGTAAAGATAAATAATAACAGAGAGAAACACGAGGAGTTTTTATCGTGGTTCGGAGTAAACAGCTCCTACGTCCACGTCAGATTCCGTCAAATCTGTAATCCCTTAACTTGAGATTTTCACTCCTTTTAACACTGGTGGAGGTCCAGTCCAAATTCAAGTCTTTCTCCTTAGACTGAACTAGCACGTTTCTTGAGTCGTGTCTCTTCTTACTTTACATACAATCTTTCATACAATCTTACTAATGCTAAACAACTAGCACTAATATCCAAACTAGAAAGCTGTGAAAAGCTATCACCATTAGGAATACAACTCTATCAACTACACTAAATATCAACTGTGATGGTAGTGAGAGTGTGTGTGATGTGTTCTAGTAAGACAGTTTCCAGAGAGATCAAAAATCTATAAAGATCAACACTTGGGAAAGCTCTAGTGATTTCGAGTGTTGATTGAGTGATTTTAAGCTTGAGATTTCTGCAGAGTTTTGACTTGTATATTGAGTTTCCCGTTGTTCTTTCTGGAATGAGTTGAGGTATTTATAGTGAAGCATTTGAAATAGAGCCGTTGGAAGTGTGTCAGGATTTGCAGTACCTTACACTGACACCATTCTTGTCGTTGGGTGAGAACAAGTTCCTCAGCCACAGCTCAGGTTGGTCTTCACAGGTCAGCCTTCTTGTACCTCGAACTGTCTTCGGTCTTCTGTAACCTTCGTGTGAAATCTTCATGGTAAGAGCAGGTTACATGGACAGATTACATAATGGAACAGTATGACAGGTTTGAGTAGATTAGGTACAAGGTTGCACTACCAACCTTGACCTTTACATAGCAACCTGTCCGGGTTAAGCTTGACTGATCCAAACACGGAGACCAGCCTGTTCCACTTAAAAACTTATATCTAAGTGTGGTTTCTAATAGCATTATCAAAACTCAGTTTCAAAGGGTTCCCAACAATTTCCCCCTTTTTGATAATGCCGAAACCCACTCTTTACATTTTGGCTTAGAAGTTAATAAAAAAATCAAAGGTTTGATGCCCAGCCAACTGCATGAAAATAAGTGTTAGAAAATTTAAAGCATAACATGCAAAGGCCTGGACAAAGAGAGATTGTCGTCAGGAATAAAAGATGATCATTTTCATTTATAGTATCAACCGAATTGATATTCACATATTACAGAGTTGATACATAAAATAAATAAAAGTGATCAGGTTACTTCCTCAGTGACTTGAATCTGTCTTCGGCAATCTTGTCCAAGCTTACAGTTCCCATGGCTGCGTAGATGCTGTCGCGAATCGACCTGTACTCATCACAGTTTATGGTCTTGCAGCCATACTGAGCTGCGACACTCCTTATAAATATATTGATCTTGTTGATGTCTGGAGTATTGGTGTCACAAACAGTGGGAGGTCGGAAAGTCTCTTTCTTAGGTGGATTTAGCGTGATCTTTTCTTTTGCAGCTTTCGCCCTGACTCTCTTGATGAATTCGCGATCTGGGAAGGTCTGCAGCCAGTTGTGAAAGGCAGTTTTGGTATTACCAGTGTAACGGGCATCAACCTGCAACCAGTAGTGGTGCAAGATGAATTGGTTGATGAACTCGTCCCATATCAGCTGATCTTCCACTGGTAACCAATTGGACAGTTATCTCTTATCAACCTGTTCCTTGTAGCTTTCAAGCCCTTTGAAGCTTGCCACGCGAGCTTTGTCCCTTGCCCTCTATTTCTTCAGTTCTTCCAGAAACAACTTCTACTTGCCTTCATTTTCGCAGTCTTCTGCGGTGTATCCAGCTTCTGCCATCAGTCGGATGAGGGTGGATTCACCCTGTGCTTTTTCTTGTTCAGACAGCTTGGCGGCGCAGGTTGAGGGGCAGTTGTCACGGGCAGAGCAGCTTCGCATTGTGTTACAGGTTGGTAAGAGTGACCTGTGCCTCTGCCTTGAGGCGGTTGAGTAACCTGTTTCTCCTTTCCTTTCCCTTTTGCAGCAGTGCGTTTGCCTTTCCCTTCCCCCTTTTCGGCATTATCATCGATCAGGTTCTGGACAAGGGTGTTGAGGGACGCTTGCTCGTCGGAAAGTAAGGACAGGTCTGTGCAGATCTTCTCCTTGAACTGCAGGAGGGAGTTGATGTTCCCTTGCATCTCCTCCTCTTTCTTCAATGAACTTGAAGTGGTTTGAGTGAGCTTCGAAGTGAAGTCTTGTACGAGCTGATTGAGTTGCTCAAACTCAAAGTTCAAGCCATCGATGGAAGATTTGGAGGCGACCTTCAATTCGGACAGCTGATGCGGAAGCAGCTTATCCGTCTCAGCTCGCAGTTGGGTGGAGATGAAGGTTGCGAACTGGCTAGCCACAACTTCTTTGATGACTTGTGGCATCTCATTCTTGATATTGGACAGCATGGCGGATGCAGCTTTGTCCATTGCTTCAATTTTGTCCGCAATCTTCTGGTGTTTAGCAACCTCTGTGGCCTTCACCTTGGACACCTCCTCAATGATGAAATTCTTCAAATTGTCTTGCATCGCAGGGAGAGGAGTGCCAACGGTTGCAACAGAGTAGACAGGTGCACGATTAGGATCGGACTCTGTGTCTTCGCTGTTCCGGGTGGGAGAGGGAATTGGACTGAAATCATCATCCTCCGGAAACTTGAAATTATAGGAGCTGCGATCATTAGTGTAAAAAGGTTTCAGGTCTAGATTGAGAGCCTTGGCCTCTCTCTTCATCCTAGAGAGGACGAACTTCTTAAAGCAGTCGCGAGCTTCAGGAATTGAAGCATAGCCGAAATACTTCCCCAGTGTGTGCTCTTCAATCTCTAGTTGTTCGATGGGGTGAATTAGGAAGATTGACTTTAAGTCACAGTATGACTTGTCCTTCCCATCGAGCAAAGTTCGCAGCCTGTACGCCATCTGCCTGGTCTCCGGTGTGAGATCAATTCCGGGAAAAGACTCCATGACAGTCTTCTCAGCATTGATTTCGATGGAGTTGACCAGCATGGCAGCTGCAGTTTTCACAGGATCTTCCTGTACATCATCATCGTCAGATGAGAGGATGAGGTTGATGTCAATCTCTGGAGGAGAGCTATGATGATGAGAGGCTTCACCGGACTGCTGGTGAACGTCAGTTGTAGAGTCAAGAATTTCTTCCTCAAAATCTGTGTCGTCCGCAGGTTGGGACACAGATGGACTCTGGCCAGCTTTCTCCAGAACTGGAACCTGTGTGATATCGCGAACAGAGGGAATGGGTATGGAAACCTATGCGGCGATCTGTTCGGTGATGTCTTTATGTGAGGGGAAGATTGGACGAGCAGGTTGGGGCTGTACATCCATCTCAGCAAACTCTATATGCAACCTGCGTGAGATAGGAGTCGGAGATTCACAGACTTGGCAGGTCTGTCAAGCTGTTTGCTGGGGGCGAACTGTCTCTTCCGCCTGTTATCTCGCTGTTCTAGGGGTACCCAGGCTGGGTTTGACCTACCCATTTCGTACAGAAATGGTTTGACCACGTTGTCATTCTTGGCAAAGACGGTCATGTCGACCCCAATGATTAACTCGAGCTGCTTCTGGTCCTTGGGGACCTTTTCCTTGTTGAAGGGCGTCATTCCACTCCAATTGAGGTCGGGGTGGAGACATTGAATGAGAGAGCAGATCTTGGTGCCTAGACGCAGGTTCCGGGCAACACGGAATTCGGTCAGCTCTTCGCCTTCAAAAGTTATCGAGAGCTGCTTGACTTCTTCGTTGATAAGTTCGAGAAGAAATCGGGCCCAGTTCACATCTAGTCCCTGCACGATTGCAGTCATCACTCTGAACTTCGCTGGAGTGACAACGTCATGGTTACCAGAGTAACCAAGAAAGACCTTATGAACAAAGTCGAAGAGAACTCTGTATGCAGGTCGCAGCAAAGGTCGCGAGAACCTCTTGCCATCGTACTTCTCTGCAGGTTGCATCAATGCTTTCTGATACAGAGTTTCCAGATCTGCATCAGGAACCTCCAATATGAGACCGGAGGTCTTGTGATATAGAATTTCGACAGATCCCGAATCTGTGATTTCGTAGGTTCGAGAGATGAGTGGCAGAATGGGAATAGGCTCGTCGGGCTGGTTGGGCATCGGAAGATGGAAGGCGGCAGAGTCTACATCTTCTGGGCAGAAATAGGAGAGAACATCGCGACTTGTTGGGGAAGCCAGAATTTTAGCTCATGAGAGATGATTTTGAAAAATCCGTCCGCTGCTTTGATGGTGGAGTACATCTCGTTCAAGCCTGCGTAATCATATGTAGAGAGATTTGCGGAGGGCTCCATGAAAATGTACTGCTGCATGTACTGAATCTTCTATTCCGTCGTTGTAGGAAGATTGTAAGAGGTGGATTCTCCTGCCATGTCGAGAAAGTGTGAGTAAACTTTGAATGTCGAATTTTGAAAGAGATGAGTTGTAGAGAAAAAAATGGCGGAAGAATGCAGAAATTGAATTGAGAACGACGATGCACAGTTTATGAGCACATATATAAGAGAAAATAAGCGGTTGTGATTGAGGTATTTCGACCGTTCAACGGATGGGATTAAATCCCTAGAAATCCGTGAGGTATTGGGAGCGTGGGGTGGTTGTGAAGCCCACTCGCACAACCCTTACACTCAACCATCGTCTCGCATTTAATGCGGGTTGGACACTGTGCATGCGCTTTTTGACATACATGGAAAGTGAAGTGCGAATGTTATGTATTGTGTCAGAATATCCTTAACAATGATTTCAATAAATAACAAAACACATGCTTCAATAAATGAAACTGATTGATAAGGCATAAATTGACCAAGTAAAGCAGGAAATATTTCATTGAGATTTAAACAGTAGAAATATTTTAAGGCATATCATTGCATGTTTAAAACATAATTCAAAAACATGGAGACTGATACAGGTCGTCCATGACACTTCCCTATGTGAACTGTGACTTATCAACAGTTTCTGGTCTCGCAGTTTCCACCTAGCTGGACTGTCCTTTGTCCACCACGAACTGCCCATGTGCATCCTTTTCACCAATGTGAGCTTTGATGAACCCCCACAGCTTGGCATTCTCAGCTTGCAAAGCTGCAACCTTTTCATCAATATACAACTTGTTTTCCAGCTCCAACAGATTAAGCTTACGAGACATTTTAAGGAATTCAGCGTTGAAGAAGGATAACATCTTGTCAACTGCACTTGAGCTATTGAAAGAGGATAAAGGAGCTGCGGAGTTTGGAGTTGCGGAGCCTGGGGCCTGATCCTGAACTTTGGACGGGGAGGCTAGAGTGGACTTGTCGCCAGCAGGTTCCACATCAACCTGTGGAGGGGCAGGCTGCGTTGCACTAGCAGGTTTGGAATCTGCCTCCATGAAGGTCGCTGCTGCAAGTCGAGTGGTGCGCTTTTGTAAGGGCGCAGACTGCAGATCCGTCATCTTCCTTTTCCCTTTTCTGACTTTCTCAGCATAGTCCCGGTTTTCTTCTTCATTCTCACTTTCATCTTCACTTTTATCTTCTTCTTCCATTGAATCGTGCATCTCTGTGATTAATCGCTTGGCTACACCGCTTGCTTTATTGATCTTGTGCGGCAGAATGCCAAGTATCATAATCAACTGGTTGCAGGTGTGAGGAACCAGCTTGTCCTCAGGAAATCCGGTGCAGACAGGCCACATTCGATTTGTGAGTGTTCTCTGCAGGATGATGAAGAGCTTGGTGCCATGACGAAGTTGCATGTTGGCCTTGATCCTTGCAGGTTGCTCCGCGGCATCTTTGATGAACAGGTTGACTAGCACCCTGGCCCAGTTAACATCTAACTGCTTCACCACAGCAGTCAGCAATTTGAACTTCAACAGAGTGACAACTTCATTCGAGCTTAGATACGAGAAGAACATGTTGTGGATGAACTCGAAGAGGAATCTGTACTCAGACTTCAAGTCGTGGCGGTTGAAGGTTTTCTGATCGTAAATCTTCTTGGGCTCGAACAGAGCTTGCTGATACACGTCATTGACAGCATCCATGGGCACATCATTAATTATCGTGATAGCCCCTGCATCCGTCAATCTGTAGGTCTGAAGGACGAGTGGAAGAAGATGACGCCGTTTTTCTTCATCGTTGACTAGAAAAGTCGCCGTCGCGGGATCTCCGGCCATTGATTCCAAAGAACACAGCAAATAGGCAACATTCATCGGTAGCGTCACTCGCAGATGTTGAGTGATGATATTGAAGAAACCATCACATTAGGTGATAGCTTCAATCATCGGATCCAGGCCTCTGTATCCATACTGGTCTAGCACAACAACTTTCTCAAAGAAAATGAGAGGGGTTGCTTTCTTCACTTGAGCACTTAGTGAATCTGTAGACATTTTTGCAGAGAAGATAAGGATTGATTATGAATTTGTGATTTTTGAAGAAGAACGAAATAAATTTTGAAACTTAATTTCAAAGGATTTCAAGAAACGCGTAAGGATTTCAAGCGATTCTCTCTATTTATAGAATCTTCTCCAACGGTTAAGATTTTATTAATAAATCTCAACGGCGGGTGAGTTTCATGCGCTTCAGAGAAAGTGAGTTTCACGCGCTTCTTCTCTCTTCTTTTTCCTTCTTAGATTGACAAAATTCCCTTGATTTTCGTGAAAACACTTTTGCAAATACTTAACAGTAAAAAGATTTGGAAAAGATTTTTGAAAGGATAAATAAGGAGAGAAAATAATAAATTCTGCTAAGAATTAAATGGAGAGTGATACGACATCTCCAGTTCCCCCTTAAAGGTTGGCCAGTAATTTTAACTTTCAACGCAGTTTGTGTCCTCAAGCTGCGTGTCGCCGAACTGCTTCTATTGAGTTGCAGTTTCCAAGTCAATCTTCTCTTGGCTGACCTGTGCTAGCGAACTACTTCCATTTTCTGACTTAGGCTGTGTATCCATTCTGAGCATTCCAAGCTTTCCACACAGCATTTTGAATCTCTCTTCCATGAGAGGTTTTGTTAGAATATCAGCTCTTTGGATGTCAGTATGGATTTTCTCAACTGTTATATCTTGTTTTTCCACATGATCTCTGATGAAGTGATGCCTTATATCAATATGCTTGCATCTGGTGTGGTAGACAGGATTCACAGTGAGTGTTATGGCGCTTGTGTTGTCACAAAAGATGGGAACTTTTCGAACTGTGATTCCATAATCTTTGAGTTGTTGTTTCAACCAAAGAATCTGCGCACAACAGCTTCCTGTTGCCATGTACTCAGCTTCTGTTGTTGAAGTAGCAACTGAAGTTTGCTTCTTTGAAAACCAAGAGATCAACTTGCTTCCAAGAAACTGACAAGTCCCTGAGGTGGACTTTCTATCCAGTTTGCATCTTCCATAATCTGCATCTGCATAGCCAGTTAGTTCAATATTATCATCACAAGGGTACCATAATCTGAAGTTTACAGTTCCCTTGACATATCTAAGAATTTTCTTGGCGGCTTCTAGATGAGATTCTTTGGATTAGCTTGATGCCGAGCACATATTCCAACTGCAAAAGAAATATCAGGTCGACTTGCAGTAAGATAAAGTAAAGAACCAATAATTCCCCTATACAAAGTTATGCTGGCAGGTTTCCCTTCAGAATCTGGATTCATCATTCCATTTACCATCATTGGAATCTTCAGTGGTCTGCTATCTTGGACACCGAATTTGGTTGCCAGCTCGTTAGCATACTTGGATTGACAAATGAAGATGCCATCTGCAGATTGCTTGACCTGCAGGCCGAGGAAGAAGTTCATCTCCCCCATCATGGACATTTTGTACTCATCCTTCATGAGTTCTCCGAACCTGTCACATAAAAACTTTGACCTAGATCCAAAGATAATGTCATCAACATAAATTTGCACAAGAAGAATATCATTCTTGTACTTAAAGGTAAATAATGTTCTGTCGACCGATCCTCTTTTAAAACCAGAATGCAGTAGGAATGTAGACAACGTTTCATACCAAGCTCTGGGAGCTTGTTTCAAACCATATACTGCTTTGTGAAGTTTGTAAACTTTCTCTGGACCTGCTTCCTCGAAACCTGGTGGTTGCTCAACGTAAACTTCTTCACCAAGAATTCCATTGAGGAAAGCACTCTTCACGTCCATTTGGTAGACTTTGAACCTCTGATGAGCTGCATATGCTAGAAACAGCCTAATTGCTAGCCTAATTGCTTCTAGTCTTGCCACTGGTGCGTAGGTCTCATCATAGTCTATTCTTTCTTGTTGACAGTAACCTTTGGCAACTAATCTTGCCTTGTTTCTGATTACTTCAGCATTTTCATCTTTCTTATTCCTAAACACCCATTTTACATCAATCACTCCTTGATGTGTAGGACGATCAACTAGTGACCATACTTCGTTTCTTTTAAACTCATTGAGTTCCTCTTGCATGGCTGTAACCCAGTCATGGTCGGTAAGAGCTTCTTCAACAGTTTTGGGTTCAGAGTAGGAGAGATAACAGCTTAGTAGACAGCTTTCACCTATTTGTCTTCTTGTCTTCACACCCGCCTTTGGGTTCCCAACAATGAGATCTTCAGGATGAACATCGACCCATCTCCTTCAACGAGAGATTTCTTCTTCTGTAAGAATTGGTTCAGGGTCTGGTGAGGGATCTTCAAACTCAGGTAGAGGTTGAGGAGTGAATGGGTTAAGTTGTTCAAATTGTTCAGCAAGCTGATCCACTGACAGTTCTGCATTGACTGCAGGTTCTGTTGAAGTTTCTGGATCAGTTGAAGAGGAGCTGGTTGGAGGAGCTTTGGTTCCCCCTTGGTTTGTTCCCCCTTGCTGAATGGGTGGATTTTGTGAATTGGAATCTTGTACAGGCTGACTTTATTCTTCTTCCAAGTCGGTTGGGCTCCAAATTAGTATTTCAACTCGAAACTGTGTGTAGGAACCTGCTTGATTTTGATTTGCACCTGTACTTTCTTCAGGTTAAGTCTCCTTGTATTCACAGATAGATTCATCAAAAACAACATGTGGTGTTACTTCCATAATTTGAGTCCTCTTGTTAAACACTTTGAAGGCTTTGCTGATCTCTGAATATCCTACAAATATTCCTGGATCTGCTTTGCTATCAAAAGTTTTTAACTGTGATTTCCCATTATTATGAATGTAACACACGCAACCAAAAGATTTAAGATATTTGAATCGAGGTTTCTATTTTTCCACAGCTCGTATGGAGTTTTTCCATGTCGTTTATGAATGATTGATCTGTTCTGAGTGTAGCAAGCTGTGTTGATTGCTTCTGCCCAGAACTTCTTGGGAAGATTGGTTTCATTCAGCATTGTGCGAGCTGCTGAAGTTTGATGTGTGATTCCATTTCTAGTGCAGTAGGACTCAATCATTTGGTTAAGAAATTCCATTCCACGATCATATCTGATTGAGATCACACTTTTGTTTTTCATTTTGACAGTTTGGTGAGCAGCGCAGGTAGCTCCACTAGTGTCTCCTTCTTTTTATGTAGGAAAATAACCCAAGTATATCGTGAGTAATCATCAACAATAACAAAAGTATACTTTTTACCATTAATGCTTCTAGGAGTTACTGGACCAAATAAATCCAGGTGGAGTAATTCCAAGATTCTACTTGTGTTGTGAGCTGCAATGCTTGGAAATGACGATTTGGTCTGCTTTCCAGCTTGACAGGCTTCACAAACATGATCTTTGTAGTAGACTTGATCTGGAAGGTCATCTGCGAGCTTCTTGCGAGCAAGCTTGTTGATGGCTTTAAAGTTTAAGTGACACAGTCTCTTATGCCATAGCCAGCTCACTTCAGGTGCAGATTTGGTGACCAGATATGTTTCTTTCTCATCTGACCATTGTACTATGTACAAGTTATCCTACAAAATACCGGTAAGAAGAATTTCTTCTCCTTGTTCTTTATAGCACATTTGTTAGCAGAAAATTCTACTCTTTTTCCAGTAGAGCAGAATTGGCTTACTGAAAATAGATTATGATTTAAACCTTCAACATAAGTGACATTAGATATTTTTGTTTTACCAACAATTAGATTACCGTAACCTCTTATTTTCCCTTTAGAGTCTCCTCCAAAAGCGACTAGAGGTCCGTCATATTCGATGAAATTTGTAAGCAAGCTTCTGTCGCAAGTCATGTGCCTTGTGCATCCACTATCAATGATCCAGACCGTGCCGCGAGCTGTTCGCTTTCTCCTTTGAGCTTTTCTATCCTGCAATTAGACAGTTTTAGCAACCCACATGAATTTGGGTGCTTTGTTAGCAGGTTGGGTTTTAGCAACTTGGTTCCCAAGCTTCTTCTTTTGAGAACTTCTGTTGACTCGTGGCTTGGTCCGTTGCTTATTTGTTGAGTGGAAGGTTTCATTAGAGTATGCAGATTGCAGTTAGTAATGAGCATGTTGATAATGATCTGTTCGATAGCACTGCTCCATATAACCACATCTGCAGCGATCATTTCCAAATCCACTTCCATGTGGAAATTGATAGTGCCTACTTGACAGCTCAGGATATTGGTACCAAGGATGATCGTACAAGTAACCTTCATTGTCAAGTGTTTGTCGATTTGCTCGCTGCTCATAGTGATTGTTTCTTTGTGGTTGAGCAGTTTGGATGGTTCTTGGATGAGAGACTGCTTTTCTTCTGCTAGCAATTTGCACTTTTCTTGGAGCAGGTTGACTTCCCTTTTGATAAGCAGGTTGACCATACAGTTTTCTAGGAAGCTCAACCTTTTGCTGTTCAACTGACGGCCTTAGCCGCTGCTTCTTGATAGCAGGCTTTTCATGCTCTTTCACCAAGATTGCTTGAGGTTGTCGAGCTGGATTCTTCAGTTTGAGCTTCTTGTTTGGTAGAGAGTGATGAGTTTTGCATTCAACCAATCTTCTTTCTTTCACGAACAAGACCTTCTCCTTTTCTTTGGCTCCCCAGGTTTCACCATGGAATCCAATGCCAAACTTTATCTGAGCAGGTCTCTGGGCAGCTTGCAAGGCTTCAAGCTTTTCACCATTTTTGTTCATTTTCATCAGGACTTGTTGAAGCTTGAGCTCTTTCTGCAACAGCTTCTCATGCTCATTTGAGAGATCTGACAGCTTGCCGTTCAAGCTATTCATCTCACTGTCCTTTTCAATGAGCATGTCTCTAAGGTTTTCTTCCCTTAAAGCTGATTGACCCAATTGGATTTTTAGGGTTTCTATCTCCCTTTTTCTTGCTTCATCATGGACAGTGAAGTCTTCATTCATAGCAGCTTTGAGTTTCATGTTTTCATCCTCCAGCTTGGATCCTTCTATGACTACTTGTTTAAACAATTCTGAGAGCTTCTTGTAGTCATCAAGCTGTTGTTGAAACTCTTCATATGTTGGCATTTCGGGTAGTTCGAAATCTGCATATTCGGAGTTAGTTGAATATGAAAATGAGGTTTCAGTATCAACCTTGTATTGAACAAGATTGAGATCTTTTCCCATGTAGCATTCCTCGTACTCAGATTCCTCGTCAGCTAAGCGACATTCCTCCTCATCCAGTTCATCATCATCATCTTCGTCGGAGGAGGTTGAGTCTGATAATGTGGCAACAGCTTTGGCTTCTTCCTCAGCTGCGATCATGGCATTGCGCTGCTCCTTAAGCTTCTGGTCTCTTTTTGCACGGAGCTCTTCGCGTTCAGCCTTTAATAGGTCCGGGCAGTCTGACTTGTAGTGACCTGGTCTGCCACATTCAAAACAACCACCCTCGGGAGTGTTAGAAGAATTGAATTTAGAGGGTTTTGTTTTACCTTCACCTTTCTTGTCGGAAGAAGAGGTGATTTGATTTCTCTTGAAATCCTTGTGATATTTACGGAATTTGTTGAAGCGTTTTTCAAGCTTTTCATTCCTTCTTGCCATGAGTGCATAGTCCTTCAATAATTTCTCCATTTTGGAGCATAAATCCTTTGGGATTGTTGTTTCCTCAGTCATTGATGCAGCTTTGAATGCAGCATCCTTTTCTTTCTTTTCGGGCTCGGTCTTCTTACTTGAAGATGCTTGTCCTGACCCGTGAAGTCTGATCATTTCAAACTCATTCCCGATGAGTAGATCAAACAGTTGCTCGGTTGACAGGTTGCTGATATCCGACCTGCCGCGGTGCATGGCACTGTACACATGCCAGCTTGCTGGGAGAGATTGGATAACTTTGAGGTTGAGTTCGCGCTGTGTATATTTGTCTTTCTTGAGAGCTGTGATCTCCAAAGTGATCATTGTGAATCTGTTCTTGAGCTGATCAATGGTCTCCATTGGCTGCATTTTGAATTCTTCAAATTTGCTGCATGCCACTGACAGCTTGTTCTCCAGCATTTCTGTTGAACCAAGGCTTATAGTTTTTAAGGTGTCCCACATTTCCTTTGCAATTCCAAGATTCTTATTTTGGCCAGGTGGACTCCCTTAACTGTGCTAGAGATCAATCCATTTGCGAAGCTGTCAAGTCCAGCTTCCTTTCTTTCTTTGTTTGTGTATTTCCTGGGATCTTTGATCTTTGCACATATGTTGCTTCGGAAGCTTTATCTCCAGAAACATCGACATCGTAGGGCTCGTAGATTGGTGTTGGGCCATTCTCGATGACATCCCACATCAGTACATGATGAGCTTGGAGACACATCTTTATTCGAAAGCTCCAGTCTTCATATCCCTGCACAGGGAAATCTTCACAGACGCGGAGAAGTGAAGCTTCCATAGTGACAGTTTACGTATGTATGCACAAACACAATTCTAGAGATCTAGTTCAATTTGACACGAAAATACAGAAAGCTTCTAGTATGCAGAAGCAGTGGTCAAAAGAACCACCATTCTGATACCACTTGTAGGTCCCGATAAGTATTCATTGGTGTATTGGGGGGGGGGAATACACCAATTAGCCAACAATTTTGAGTTTTCAAAACAGTTTGATCTTACTGAGTCGTCACTCAGTTTATCAGAGCAGTTTAGTTTTTCCAGCTCAATCAGTAAACTGCTGAGCTTGCAAAACTAACCTGCGTGCGGAAGTTTGGTGGAAAGGTTGGCTAACAGTTTTCAAATACAGTTTTCACATGCAAGACAGGTTACGATAGTGCAGGTTGTGAGCATGCAAACTGTGTGAATGAAAATGTAAAGATAAATAATAACAGAGAGAAACACGAGGAGTTTTTATCGTGGTTCGGAGTAAACAGCTCCTACGTCCACGCCAGATTCCGTCGAATCTGTAATCCCTTAACTTGAGATTTTCACTCCTTTTAACACTGGTGGAGGTCCAGTCCAAATTCAAGTCTTTCTCCTTAGACTGAATCTAGCACGTTTCTTGAGTCGTGTCTCTTCTTACTTTACATACAATCTTTCATAAAATCTTACTAATGCTAAACAACTAGCACTAGAAAGCTGTGAAAAACTATCACCGTTAGGAATACAACTCTATCAACTACACTGAATATCAACTGTGATGGTAGTGAGAGTGTGTGTGATGTGTTCTAGTAAGACAGTTTCCAGAGAGATCAAAAATCTATAAAGATCAACACTTGGGAAAGCTCTAGTGATTTCGAGTGTTGATTGAGTGATTTTAAGCTTGAGATTTCTGCAGAGTTTTGACTTGTATATTGAGTTTCCCGTTGTTCTTTCTGGAATGAGTTGAGGTATTTATAGTGAAGCATTTGAAATAGAGCCGTTGGAAGTGTGTCAGGATTTGCAGTACCTTACACTGACACCATTCTTGTCGTTGGGTGAGAACAGGTTCCTCAGCCACAGCTCAGGTTGGTCTTCACAGGTCAGCCTTCTTGTACCTCGAACTGTCTTCGGTCTTCTGTAACCTTCGTGTGAAATCTTCATGGTAAGAGCAGGTTACATGGACAGATTACATAATGGAACAGTATGACAGGTTTGAGTAGATTAGGTACAAGGTTGCACTACCAACCTTGACCTTTACATAGCAACCTGTCCGGGTTAAGCTTGACTGATCCAAACACGGAGACCAGCCTGTTCCACTTAAAAACTTATATCTAAGTGTGGTTTCTAATAGCATTATCAAAACTCAGTTTCAAAGGGTTCCCAACAGAGGTGCTCACCGGAACCGAACCGTCGGTTTTTAACCGGAACCGGGGGGTTCCGGAACCTAACCGAAACCGACAGTTCGGAACCGACCTGAGGAACCAGTAGAACCGACGGTTCGGTTTCGGTTCCGAAAGTTTGGAACCGGGAACCGACGGTTCGGTTCCGTTTCGGTTCCGTTTCAGAACCGAAAAGAACCGGGTTTTTTTTTTATTTTAATGTTTAAATTCTAATTTTATTTTATGTTTCAATATTATACTTGTATTTGTATACTTATTTGATGTAACATTTGATTACTGATTAGTGTGTTACATTTTTTTATATGGAAATGTTATATTTGTAAAGTTAAATATTTTTATCATTTAATTTATAATTCACAATTTAATAAGCTAAAATAAATAAGACTAATACAAAAAATATCTTTAAATTAATAATAAAAAATGTCATATGATGATGAAGAATTGAAGATGACAATTTACATAAAAGATGTCATATTGTCATCAAATTAATAATTCATCAATTGAAGAATTGAGAAACAATCAAGATCTTTTGCATTGGTGGTCAAGAAGAACGGCTCAATACCCAATCCTATCCATAATGGCTCGAGAACTCTTTGCTATTCCTGCCTCGACGGTGTCGGTCGAGCAAGCTTTTAGCAGCGGAGGGTACACTTTAGACGAAAGATGATCAACGATGACCCCGCGGAATCTCGAAGCTCAAGTATTGCTCAAGGACTACACTTTAGCCGAACACCGTGAGCAAGAGAACAAATGGGATGAGGTCTTTGAACATGATCCAATCAGTACCACCGAAGCAGAAACCGACACCGATGCCTCTGAAGAAACGGATGATTTCGATGATGATTTCGATTTCGACAATATGTAGTGGTCTATTAAAATACTTAGACGAGTACTCTTTTTCCTCACGGAGGTTTTAAAGAGGCTCGGCCCTTGGAATCGACATGTGATATCCAAGGGTTTAGGATTAATAAATAAAAAAAAATTATACAATCTCACTCTCAAGTATTTTTTTACATGTTATAATTTGAATTGTCTTACAATTAAAATTAAATCAATAAACAATGAAGCATTGAATCATAATCGAACAAAAAAAAAAATTAAAAATTTGAAAAAGTCGGTTCCTATCCGGTTCCGGAACCGGAACCGTTACTGTTCCGATTTGGTTTCGGTTCCGGCCATCTTGGAACCAGAACCGCCGGTTCGGTTCCGGTTCCAGAACCGTGGGCACCTCTAAACCCAGATAGGTATCATACAAAAACTTAAAACATTTATGACATGACAATAGTAAAAGAGCTAACATCTAATAAAATATGCTTTTGTTTTATAGAAAGTCCACCTTGTTGCTCTTCTAAATTGCTACGAGACTTGATTTTTGCTTCGGCTACTGTCCCTCCTTTGCATATCCTTCGATTGAGAAATCGAAGTAAGATTCGTATCGTAATGGATAAAACCTTTAATAAGTTTCTAGTCTTATTTCTCATCGGAGGTTATTCTAATTTCAGTAACGTAGTTACTGCTATATAAATCGAGTTCTATATTCCGTTATATGAACAGTTTATGTGGAATGTTTCTTAATAATCAATAATTGATTTATTGATATCTTAGAATTAATTAATTGAGAAGCTTCTCAATAAATAATTTGCTAAATAAATTAAGATAACTTCTAATTTAATTAACTTATTACTATAAGTTAATTGAGAAAATAATTCACTTAAGAATTATAAGCTACTAACTGTAATTGAGTAATTGATTATCTTAATCAATTAGTCTAAATTATTAACCTTAGTTAATAGGCTTATTTTTAGTTAATTAACGATAACGCGAATATTTATCAAATCTAATTACGAAAAAGTATAATTTAATTAGTCGCGTTTCGATCCGTAAATAACTAGAGATTTGGCTCGTAATTTAATTAACTTCGGCCCAATTTAAAAGGGTCAAGGCCGGCCCACTTAGAAACAACCCAAAACTCAACCCAAATCTGCATTCAGCGCGGCTCGACCCGTGGTTTAACCCGACCCACCCGTTGACTAAAATTATAAAAAATTATAAAAAAAAAAGAAATAAAATAAATAAAAATAACTTAAATAAAATAAGGGCACACTTGGGTGAGCCCGACCACACTATGTGGCCGTTTACAAGATTGACACTTTTATTTGTGTAGATTAACAATTTTCTACATAAAGATTGACACTTTTAAAAATTAACACTTTTATTCGTTAAATAATTATGTTAAATATTGACACTTTTATTCATATAGATTAGCACTTTTTTGCATAAAGATTGACACTCCGACCACACTATGTGGCCGACCTCACCGAAGTTTTTACCAATAAACAAAAATAAAGAAGGGAAAGGAAGAGGCCCACTTGGGTCAGCCATAGCTCATTGTGAACCCGACTAAAAGATTGACACTTTTATTCGTGTAGATTATCACTTTTCTGTATAAAGATTGTCACTTTTTAAAATTGACACTTTTATTCGTAAAATAATTATGTTAAAGATTAACACTTTTATTCATATAGATAAATATTTTTATGCATAAAGATTGACACTTTGACCTGGCTACACTATGTGGCCGGGCCTCACCCAAATTTTTGCCGAAAGGAAAATGAAACATAGCCCCCTTCTTCTTCACTTTCGCCCGAACTCAACTCTCTCTCTCTCTCTCTCCCCCCATCGAATTTCTTCTTACTCCTCCTTGCGATCCGTCGGCCGATTCCGACCGGCATCGCCTCCCTCTGTCCCTTGCTCGTCCTTCTCCCTTCCGAATTTCTTTGATTCGATTTTGGGGAGAAGAAACCCTAATCGAGAATCTTGGGGTTCTCTTCTCGCTTCCGTTTTTCCGGCGAGAAACGCCATTTCCGGCTTCCGGATGACGCTCCGGTGTCGCGGTGAGACGGCTTCGGTTCGAGTTCGACGGCCCCTGTTTCCGGCGCGTGCACCTCACCTCCGGCAGCCGCTACTGCAGCGGCGCAACTCCTGCAACCCGAAGCTTCTCTTTCTCTCTCTCGGATTTTGAATCCAGAAATTAAAATTCCTGATTCGAAGAATCAGGGGACATTCCTCTCGATTTTGTTAATGCGTCGATTTAGAGCTTGAATCTCTCCCTCTCTTGTTTTGTTTGTGGTTTGAAATAAAGAGGGTTCGATTATGTTAAAAAAAAAATTGCTACAGATTTTCATTAATAACTGATTTTTCTCTCTCAATTTGTAGGTTCCGAACGACGATGGGACACCTCGGCTGCCCGCTGCTGGTCCCTTGCCATTCGGGTTCTTCGCCGTCTAGGCATCGCGCCTCGACGGAGGTTCGAGTTCTAACCTTCTCGCTCTCTTTACTTACTTAGGTTGCTTAGCTTATAGGGTAGCACGCTTGTATGTATTTTAATCCGTTTTAGAGTTGATTCTTGTTGTTCCCTTATTGCTTAGAGTTTAGGAAAATGTTTCATGGCTGCAGCACTTGGAAAGTATTAATCTCTCGAGTCTCAGTTTATGTTGATGGCTGATTTTCTTTAAGTTCTATGTGTTGGAATAACAAGGGCAACTCTAAGACTTGATAAATGCCGAAGAGTTTGTATTTCTAGTTTGGGATTTCCTAATTGGAAACGAGATAGGTTTTGACTAGTGAATAGGAAGTAACATGCTTGTTCATGCTGGAACTATTAAATCGTGCTTGAGGCTTCTAAGGAAAATAGTAGCATGATCATGGTTTTCGATTATTACCTAGAGAAGATGAGGGCTGTAGTTGCTAGCTTTTCCTTCTCTCTCCCTTCTCCTTCTTCACTTCAATTTTCTTACTTGCTCTATATTTTGAGAATTTTAGTAAGAGGTTGGATGATGAAAAAGGGCTGCTGTAGTAGGGTATTTATACTAAGAATTGTGCAGTCTCATTATCTAGATAAGAGTCTAAGTTATGGTTTATTCATTGGGTAATGAACTTCCACAATCTTATGGCTGATTATTCTCTCTTATTTTGCAGGTTTAGGGGCTCAAGAATGGCTGCACATCAGCTGATTTGTTGGAGGAGAAGAAGGCTGATTTCTCCTTTCTTTTCCTGCAGATTTGCTGGCTGCAAGGTGGCTATTTGCTGCTGATTTTCTGAAGCTTGAGGGGATGGATTTGTCTTCTCTTTTCTTGATTAGAAATAGGCGTGTAAACCCCTTGTATGGTTATCTAATTAATCCCCTGGTTAATAGTTGTATTGGGAGACAAAAGTTAAGTTGATGTTGTACTTTAATTATGTAATCACTTATTAGATTAGTGGATCTTTTATATATATATATAAATTGGATCATATGAGAACCTTTATAAATTGTGAGAACTAGGAACTAATCTTATCCATCCATTTATATAGAACTAAGGGTGTAAGTTAAAGATTAAAAGTTTTGCTAAACTGTCTATCTAACGGTTACTAATGAAGTTACTATACTAGTGCAGTGCCCGTCAAAATTCGACGGGATTTAATTTTAAAAATAAAAAATAAAAAATATTTTTAATTATATTTGTTTCAAAATGATATTGAAAATTTATTTTAAAAAATATTTTCTATTATATACAACTTTTTCGTTTAATTTTCTATTTTTCTAGTGTAGCGCCCGTCGAAATTCGACTGAATCATTTACTATTTTTAATGTAGACCCATACCCGCAACCCGCGACGGGTACCATCCGCCACCCACACCGCCACCCGTCGAGTACCCGTGAATCCGCCACCTGCCAGGTACCAGCCTCCCTCAACCATAAATTTAATATTCAAAATCTAAATCTATTAATCACAGTTAGTATTCAAAGTAGGAGTATGTAATTTTTAATATTTATTCTTTCTTTTGTTCATTTAAAAATAAAATAGGAGTTTGTAATTTTTTATATTTATTAATATAAAATAATCAAATAAAATACGTGTAGCGGGTATTTTGTGGGTAATACCTGTAGGTATTTTCACATGTATGCGGGTTTCACGGGTACCGATAGTAATTATCCATACCCGTACTTTCAAACTAAATAGATAGTAAATTTTAACAACGAAGCTACATGTGGATATCTGAACTAAATACCCTCAAACCCGTGCCTATTAGGTTCGGGTACCTGCTTACCCACATGTAAATTGTCATCCCTAAATAGTATCTTTATTGATTTATTTATTTTTATAAATTTTAATAAATTGTCGCAACCAACAATTCAAGGTGGCTTAATGTGTTATGTTGCGGAATTACATATAAGACCAGACAACTCATTCGATTTTCAGGTTATCCTTGTCGAGCTCCGGTTGATCAGGTTAAATTACTTTTAAATTAAAATATTTTAGCTCTAATACTACTTCGATTTTGAGATGGTCTTTTGGCCAAGAAACTTTTGAAGTGTTTTTAATATGTATTTGGGGTACTTGTATTCATTTTGAATGTCAAATTGCCCGTTAAATCCATCTATAAGAGAGCCCCTATCAAGATATCTTATAAAATAAAAGGATAATATTATTCGTCGAATATATTATATTATCAATTAATTTTATTCAATTATCCCATATCGAATTTTGGGATTATATATACACACACACACACACTATGAAATAAGAATAGTTTGAAAAACTTACGTCCACTTATATAGGGATAGTTGACTGCCTATCCCTAAATAAGTGGGACGGATAAATATACATTGTAGTTTAAATTTTTTTCTATTATTTATTGTATGTAGGGGAAGGGGTAATTTTATAAAATTATTTATATTATTTGTGTTTTTATTTTTTTTATCTAACAACTAACATTAATATTTTCTTTAGGGCTCCACAAATTAAATTATGAATTTTATTGGAAAGATATAAATATGGATGGTAATTCGGTACGGGTCGGGTACCCATCCTGAATTTTTTAGGTACCTAAACCCGAAAATCTTAAAATTTACTATCCGAACTTTAACTCGAAAATATTTTCGGGTATCCAAATACCCGAAAAAACTCAAAAATATAAAAGAAAAATAAATTTAACAATGAGGTTGTTGGAGCAACCTATGACACAACTTGGGTCATCCAATGCTTAAGCGCCATGTGTTATTTTTTTGATTGGTCCGGGTAATTTTTAAAAGATAAATCTTATTATAATGCAGATAAATTTATATTAAAAATAAAAAAATATACTAAAATTTATGTTTTAAATTTTTCTATAAATAAACACCAATATTGTTTTACTTTGACTCACAAAAAAAAAAATCTCTCTTTTCTCATCTTTTTCCTATCATTTGGTATTTTATTTCGAGATTATAATTTACAATCCTTGTAGTATGATATTTCTTGTAACTTTTTTTATTGTCTTATGCAATTTGAAACTTTTTCTAAGTACGATTAGAAAAAATAAACTTTTGGAATAATATAGTTTAATAATTTTTATATTAATAAAATTTAATTATGTAAAACACATAATATAAAAGTTAATATGTAAAATAAATTATATTTTAAATTAGGTTGGGTCATTGATAAAGTATATAAGTCGTGAAATTTGATTTAGTTGTAAATATTGTGTAGGTGAAGCGTGAAAGAGAAAAAAAAAATATTAATATTTTAATTGTAGATTGAGTTGTAATGAGTTTGATAAGATATTCCAACAACCCATGTGCCCCGCCCCGACATTTAATAAGTACTTTACTGATTTGCCCCTCCTGATCTAGCCGGGTTATCTATTAGAGCATCTGCATCAGTTACCTAAAAAAAAAAGGTAGGCACCGTCCAAATTTTGTCTTTTTTTTGTGTTTTTTAATAATTTTGTAGCTAGCATGTGATCGACATTGAAGAACGATTACACGTATGCATGCATGATTCACAATTTTTTCTTCCAGAGTCTCTAGTCCACTGCTTTCTCTTTCCAATCACGAGAACAATGTGATTTAATGTGTAATTTTTTTCTTTTTGTGGTGTGTACATGGCCTAAGTCGAGATAAACTGATAAAATTTAACAGATATAAAGCTAGCACAATTTTTTCGAAACGAGTTAACAATGGCAGATACAGTTGTCCAGTCAGCAACACAGAGGTACTAATAAAGATTAATTTAGTTGAGAGTGGAAATAGATTTTGCATATATATGTTCGAAGCAAATATGCATTGTTTCTTTTATTTATTTATGTATTTATTGTTTTCTTTGCTTTAGGTATGCATTGGTGACAGGAGCAAACAAAGGAATAGGGCTCCAAATCTGCAGGCAGTTAGCATCCAAAGGAATTATTGTGATTTTAGGATCAAGAGATGAAAAGAGAGGCATTGAGGCTCAAGAAAGGCTAAAGGAATTCGGGGTTTCGGACAATGTTGTTTTTCATCAGCTCGATCTTGTCGATCCTGCTAGCGTTGCTGCTGTTTCGGAGTTCGTCAAATCAAGATTCGGAAGGCTCGACATTTTGGTAGCAAACAGTAGAAATTAAAAAAATAAATGAATGTGATTCTTGTATTAATTATGACTAGTTTGTTCCTTGGCTGATTATTATTTCATTTTAACTTAATTTGTGCAGGTGAATAATTCTGGAATTCTTGGAGTAGAAGTGGATGGAGAGGTTTCTGTAGTTGAAGAGTATATTCTTGAAGACTTCAAGACAATTGCAGCTGGTGGACAAGTTTGTACTTTGTTATAATCATATTTTTATATTTAAACAGATTTGATAAAAAATATATATATATACTCCCTCTGTCATATTTATAAAGGGATGGTTGACTGTCTTTTTGTCCATAAAAAACAATCAACTATCTCTTTATGAATGAGACTGAGGGAATATATATATCTAATATATCGATAGTAGTCATAGTTAGAAAGATTTACTATCTTGATCTCTTTGCGAATGCAGACAGAACCGTTTACGCCGAAAGCAAACGGAAGGCTTATCGAGACATTCGAGAGAGCTAAAGAATGCATAGAAACAAACTACTATGGTGCAAAACAAGTAGCTGAAGCGCTCACATTCCTCTCTTGCAAAAATCTGATTCACCAAGAATAGTGAATGTCTCCTCTTCATTAGGGAGTTTAGTGGTAGTTTTCTCACTCCATTTTGGCCTAACAATCCTAATATTGTGACTACCTATAGTTTTCTTAATCAACTTGTTTATGTGGAGACAATTTTCAAGATGGTGTTTCTAATATTGATTGTTTAGCAATAAAGAAAGCCTCACAGAAGACAAAGTAGATGAGGTTGTGGCAGAATTTCTTAAGGATTTTAGAGAGGGTAATCTGCAAGAAAATAACTGGCCTCCTCATATTGCAGCCTACAAAGTGTCGAAAGATGCTATGAACGCGTACACTTGGATCGCAGCCAAAAAATACCCGAGTTTCTACATAAATTTTGTTTGTCCTGGTTTTTCTAGAACTGATATTACGTTAAATTTTGGTCTACTGAGTGACGTCGAAGCTGCTGAATCTCCGGTGAAGATGTCATTGTTTCCTGAAGGAGGGCCTTCAGGATCCTCCTTCCATAGATGGGAGGTTATGTCCTTGTAGTCAAATCAAAGATTTATGAGAAGAAAAAGGGAAAAAGACATGGAGTGTAATAATTGTGTTTGTATTAGTCTTTGAATTTGTTATTGTGATTTGATATCAATGAAGGTTTGTTTATCACACATGTTTCACCATTTTGTACACAACATGAAATACAAAAATTGCAACAAGAATTAACGGTTGATGGTGATGGAAAGAACTTAATAATTACATCTGAAGAAATTTACACATCTATAGACTAGATACAAAGATTAACAAGGCTAACCTATTATAGACATAGCTGCACATTATTACTCTCTCCCCTCCGTCCCACTTCATTTGGCCTATATATATTTACTATGTGAGGTATATCTATACCTATATAAAAAAGAGCCTTATGGCAAAATGTACATCGTCTAAAATACCTTTATAATATATTAAAAATTAGGGGTATTAATGTAATCTTAAAATCTAATAATATAATCTAACAAATTTATATTATAAAATATAAAGAGTCGTTCTTTTTATTGTTGTAGAACGATTGGCTTGCTTTTATCATCCTCATATTCTCCATCTCCACTAACAATGAATGGTGCCCCCATCGAACCAATGGAGCAAATCTTAGGTCTCTAACTAATTGTGTAGAGGTATGTTATTATCATTTTTTTTATGCGTATTATTATTGATGGCCTCTTCATCTACCCATCGAACCAATTGAGCAAATCTTAGGTCTCTAACTAATTGTGTAGAGGTATGTTATTATCATTATTTTTTTTATGTGTGTATTATTATTATTGATGGCCTCTTCATCTATTTTTTTTTTTTCAAGGATTGCAATTATATGTTCTTGTGATTGAAGATAGGTCATAATACTCCACCTCTATGATTTCGTATATATATAGTGTAGAAAGTATTATTATTTTTATTTGTTAATGCTATGATTATTTTTATTAAATTGCATCTGCCACTCTCTTCTTCATCTTCAAGTATTTAGCGCACCTTGTCTCCGGCTTATTTTTGATTTAGGTCTATTCTCTTTGAATCGAAATTGGGGTGGATTGCATGCCCTCTTTGTGTTTCTAGCGCTTTGATGTTCTTTGAGGTGAGTTAACTTTTGTTACTATATAGATTGTTATATATTTTATCGTTTATTTATTTTCGAATAATTTTGTGGATTTGATAGCAGATTAACTAAGTAATATACTTAGTACGCAATTTAACTGTATCAATAAGCACAAACTCAACGCATATATAAAACAAAATACTAAAGCTCTAATCAATTTTAAATTAATTAGAGCTAAACTATTTCTCTAATTTTGAATTTCATAGATTACGGTGAGTTCCATCTGTTAATATTTTTCCTGATTCCGATATTCATGATGGATGTTATTTGGTGAATAAAATCATCTATGTTTTTGGTGCGATTCTCACTTATCTGGAAAAAATTCTCTTTCTAATTTTTTATTTTTTTTAATTTTTTTTATAGGGACACACTTGGGTCAGCCGAAGGCACCGTGCGGCCGGGCTAAAACAATGATACTTTTATTCATATAGATTGACACTTTTCTGTATAAAGATTGACACTTTTAAAAATTGTCATTTTATTCGTAAAATAATTATGTTAAAGATTGACACTTTTATTCATATAGATTGACACTTTTCTGTATAAAGATTGACACTTTGGGCCCGGCCGCACGGTGCCTCCGGCTGACACAAGTTTTTGTCTTTTTATAAATAATTTGCAAATTCTGATAGAGGATTTCATATTATTTGTTTTTAGTTATTTCAATACATATGTGTCAAATGCTATTATTATTAGTAGAATAGAAGAGTAAAGGCACTCAATTTTTGCAAGATCTGCTTCCAAGTAAGATATGTAAATATAATTAGCCTACATTTTACTTAGTTAAGTAGCATCTAATGCTCTATTTCTTGAAGTCATCTTATATTATATGGAATTTTTTTAAATAAATAATGGTGTCGACAAAAAAAGCCATCATCAGTTTGAATAAAACTTTGATTGTTTCTTTTGAGCCGTTTATCATTACGATATGTGGAAGGGCCCTTTGAAGTTCTTGACATTATTGTCCTTCCATGTATTAAATAGAAACCTGTTGTCTAATATTTCTAAGATGCTAAACAGACTTACTTCCAATGAATCCTATTTTTTAGCTTCTTTTCAATTAGACCAATCCCTTCAAGGACATTGGTAATATGATATATACGTCTCTTCTGCACCAGTTTTTATTGTTAATGAAAAGGTAATTGCTCATCTTTAATCACCTGTAAAGTGTCAGTTGCCTTATTTAGATCAAGTTCACCATCCTCTGCATGCTTTATCAAAGCGATAAATTTCTTAGTCAAAAGACCTGAGAAGCATAGTGTATACCAATCAGCACTACACTAGATATTTTAACCCAAGCTATTCATACTCATCATAACTTTGCTTATATTTTATTTTGTAAGACATAAGCGTACAAGAAATTGACATGTATAATCTGTTTGAATGAAAGTTTTAATTGCAGGATTTGTAACACTTTGCTCCTAACACATAAAGTAGGAGCATGGAAAATGCATTACCCAAGTCAAACTCATTTTCAAGTAATGTTCATTCTTCATTCGCCACAATAAAATTATTATTCATTTTGATATATCTGTTAAAACCTAATTACATTTTTAATGTCACAGGTGAAGAGGTTTATCGACAAAGAAATCGTCTGCAGATGAGAAGGAAACGTTCTAATTCAAACCATGAAAATACAGATAGTAAGTAATATAGCGATAGCATTATATAATGTATATACATGTTCTATAAACCACATTTTATTCGATTTAACTCCAAATTTTTACACACAGGTTCTATACATGAACTAAAAAAAGTGCCTAATTGTGATCATTGTGGAGCTATAAGATTTGAGCATGAACCTCCAACATTTTGTTGTGATAATGGAAAATTTTCCTTCTCATTTTCTGAAATTCCAGAGGAATTGTATGTACTATTTACATCTGCGTCACAAGAGGCTACCAATTTTCGAAGAAATATTCGTACATACAATTCTATATTTTCATTAACATCGTTTGGTGTAAAATTAGATAAAGAGCTCGCATCTGCTTGACGAGGAGTGTATTATTTTCGGGCACAAGGAATGGTTTATCATGATCTCCCAGGATTAATCCCACATGGTACAATTCCCAACTATTTTTAGTTGTACTTTTATGAGACAGGAGCTGAAGTTGAGAACCGAATGAATGTATTGCCAAATCAAAGCATATTGGAAGTAGTTGTGCATAAACTTATCAAAATTTTGGAAGTAAACCCATATGCAAATGTTTTTCGAAGGTTGAAGGACCATCCTTCAATGGATGATGTTCGGATTCATATATCGAAAGATGCGAAATTAGATCAACGAGTGTATAACTCTCCACAAGCGAATCAAGTTGCAGCGATATGGGTTGAGGGAAATGATAACATATCATTAGAAAGAGATATTAAGGTTCATTCTCATTCAGGTGAAAGACATAGAATAAAATATTATTATGGATGTTATGATCCATTACAATATCCAATTCTATTTCCAAAAGGAGAAACAGGTTGGCATCAAAGCATTAAAAAGATAAACCACAATGATACTTTTACCTTATCAAGTTTCAGCAGTGCACATGATGTTATCTCCATAGAACAAGAAGGTATGTAGATATTACTTTATATATTCTTATTTAAATTCTCATTTTTTATGTTTGTTTCTATCTATATACGAAATTTCTTGATTATGAAATATAAATATTCTTAATATATTTGTTACTAAATATACCTATGAAAAATAATACTCTTGAGCCAAAGTATTTAATAGTATTGCAAATCATACAAGCCAATGAAGAAATTGAACTTGTTTCTCAAAGTAATGATGATCGATCAAGGTTGGGAATGATGCATGGGATGGAATATATGGAAGAAATGACTCAAAAGTATCTTATGGAAAATAAAGAAGCACTATCAGAGGTAATTTACTTCTATCTATTTGATTTAATATAAAGTTATTTATTTATGTAGAGAAGAAATATTCTTACGTAAATACCTTTTACATCTCGTATAGAAATAGATTAATGCGTATTAATTTGCTATTCATATTTCAACTATCTGAGCTGAATTTTTATCATCTTCTCGGTTATTTATTTCGCTAATTTCCTTTTGTTTCCTACGATTCATCTCCATTTCAATAAATTTACTTATTTGACATTTTTTTTATTGTTGTTCGTAAATCTCCAATGCAGTTGCAGTTGTAATTAATTGTTTTGATTTACTTGGCTTCCATCCATGCAATGATGCATGAAATTAATATTCCAAGTTAAATCTTAACAAATACTATTATTCAAAATTTATTTTAATTGCTAGACACGTAATTTTTGCTTAGAATGAAACTATTCATTAAAATGAGAGGAAATAATATTTTGTTCATTGGTATAGAATGTTTTCATTACGAATTATTTCTTAATTATTTTAATTATAACTGTATTGTGTTTGAAATAACAAAAAATCTTTTTCTTTTTATTTCAGACTGATGGCTATTGGTTTATGGGAACTGTGAGAGGGATAGAAAATATATCGAAAATATGGTATGATGCATGTAAAAAATACGGCAAGTCGTGCCCTACTCATGGTGGAGATACAAGATGCATCAGGTGCAACAAACATGTCACAGAGACGATACTAAAGTAATAAATGAAATTAAAAATCATAGATAACTTTTATATATAGTATATATATATTAAACAATACTATATTATGTGATCTCAGGTACAGGATAACCATGCACGTAACCGAAGGTGAATACAATGCTCGGGGTTATAATGTTCGATAGAGATGCAGAATTATATGTTGGATGTCCTGTGGATGAATATATTTCGTCACTTAAGGAGGTAACTTCTTTTAGTATATATATAAACTTATAGAACTACCTACCACACCATACAATATTCTACAACTTTATTTTATTAGAATTAGACGTGCTAATTTCGCCATACAATTCATGCCCTAAATACTTATACAATTTTGAATAAATCGTTTAATATTTTTTTCCTTGCGAGAATATTCACTTTCGTCATCTGCATTTCACCTTTGGAATTATTCTCGTAATTTCTGAATTATTCTCGTAATTTCACATATTATTATTTTTCAGGGGGAAAGAAATTCTTCTTACTACAGAGGTTTGAGCTCAGAAGCGTCGACGGCCCTCATGCGTTTCACAACTGCAAAAAGATTTGTGACAACTGATGGTCGAGGGATTTTAAATATTACAGCCACTGGATTCCAAAAAATGCACAAGATGGATCGAACAAATCAATCGGTGATTGAATCGAATGAAGACTCGAATCAAAATTCAAAGAAACAAGAGAAAATACCGATTGCAAAGCCTACATGAGGAAGAAAGAGAAAACCAACTGTAGAGTTGTCGGATGCTGCTTCAGTTCAAGTCTCAAAAGAAGAAAAGGACAGACTGATTGAAAAGCCAAAACGGGGAAGAAAGAAAAAGACACTATAGAGTTCGAGTCTATTGAAGTTGAAGTGCAAGATAAGAAGAAAAAAAAATCACGATGAAGAAGAACGATGACTTCGTTCAAATTCCAACTGATGATGATGATGAGCCGTTGTCCAACGTTATCTCTGCAACTGCAAGCAAAACAAAGATGAAGAAAACCAAACAAGAAAAGTAATGTGAAGCTTTAGAACACATGCATCCATGGTATAATATTTAAGTAGCCTGATTTAAGACTTCTTTTTTTCTTTTCTTTTTTCCCTTTACATTGTTAGTGGTGGAACTTTCTCTTCTCTTCAGATTAAGTTGCTTTTTTTCGTTTCATAGGGTATTAATTAAGCTACATTTGATATTTGCTTGTATTATTTTTGAATTGTGTCCTAATTTTGCCCCTTTTTTTTAATACCTTATCAAATTTTGAATTGTATACTATTTTCATTTATTTTACGTTCTGATTAATAATATGTATAATGAATCCTAAAATCGAGTATGGTTAGAGCTTGACGAGTTGAGATTTGTATGTTGAATGTGACGATGGCTTGAAGAATTCTTAAAAAGCTTTCAAATCACGATGCAGTCCTCAAATCATATACAAAAGTTTTTAAATAATATTTTTTGATTTATTTGCAAAGTATAAAATCAAGCATAAAATTTGTGGTGTAAGTGGAAATGGAAGCGAATGCAGTCGAACCGGAAGTCGGCTTGCAGCTCGAGGATGCGGAAGCAGAAGCATCTCAATGATCTCTCGGCTCAGCCGGCGGAGCTGTGGAAGGAGAATGCCCAGATTTCGAGCAGCATCGCTGCCACCACTCAGCAATACGTCAGCGTGGAGGCGGAGAGCTCCATTCTCAGAGCTCAGATGATGGAGCTCACCCACAGGCTCGGATCCCTCAACGAGATCCTGTCCTACATCTCAGCTTTGTTCTTGATAGCAACCAAAACAATGAAAGAGATATGATGAAACGTGAAATATGATAAATAAAAAATATGTGCAATAAAACTTAATTTGACATTGTTTCATAATTGATCCTTAATTGATTTAGCCATTTAATTTTAATTTAAAATTATACATTTATAAAAAAAATAGGTACAACGTGCAACGCACGTTACGCATGCTAGTAATATATAAATAGACCAAATAGAATTGGACAGATGGAGTATTTTTTATCTATTAATTTCATACAAGTACTTTAATTTAAAATAAAATATTTGATATTTACTCTATAAACAGGGGCGGACCCGGCATATAATATTTAGGGGAGCTCCAATGGCAACGGGTAACATCAATCCCAATTCTATCATCTTAATTTTGTTTTTCTGCTAGCAAAGTGGTAGAAAGTGGGGGAGCCGCAGCAAAAAAACTTCCACAAATAAAAAAAAAATTCAATTAAAAAAATAAAAAATAAAAAATTTGGGGGGAGCCAATGCTCCCCAAAGCCTGTGCATGGGTCCGCCACTGTCTATAAATGAAAAGAGGCACCAAAACTCGACAAAAGTTGCTTAACGAGTTGAATATTTCTGAAAATCATGTGTTTTTTCATCAACTCGATGTTACTGATCCAGCTCGCGTTGCTGCTGTTGTTGTCTTCATCAAATCAAAATTTCGAAAGCTTTGTATTCTGGTAATTATATCATCACATTAATTCAATTTATCAAGCTCTCTGCACACAATCTAATATAGTAATATAAATTTCAAAATTTAAATTAACATAACCTACTAGTTCGTTGTTGACTTTTACGATTGTTATATTAAATTAAAGGTCTCGATACTATATTTTATCTAGGGTGAAATATTTTGGTATAAACATCATTGGTATGTTTTCAATATTATCGGTAATTAATGAGTTTAACAAAATAAAAAATAACTATTACATATTTATATTTAGTTTTATAAAAATATATGTGTGATGCATGTGTTAAACTATTGAAATGAGAGTATTAAAACATCTCCTTCCCCGCTTCCTCCAGTCCAGACTATCGGAATGAGAGTTCGAGTGATGTGTGTTACAGTGTGTATATGTCAAAATAAAATAAAAAATGAAATTAAAAAATAATAACAACAACAATAATAAATTATTTATGTTTTCATGTCATTATAAATTATAATGCATAATTTTCTCACATATTAATAACAACAAGAAACTAATTTGTCCCTTACAAATTAAGACTTGAACCATTATTGTCGATTATATACACACTAGTTTTTCCACGACTACATTTTCACCTCTACTCCGCTAACTCCTGCATTATTCACCTGCACATGTAAAAAATAAAAATTAAAAAACAAATTGTTATTTTAATACTTATTTATTCAAATGTGAGCACAAGAATTAAAATATTTAATTGGTTAATAATTACCAGAATATCAAGCTTTCCGAATTTGGATTTGATGAAGATAGCAACAACAGCAATGCTAGCCGGATGAGTAACATCGAGTTGATGAAAAACCAAATGATTTTCAGAAACATTTAACTCCTTAAGCAGCTTTTGTTGAGCTTTGATGCCTCTCTTTTCATTTCTTGCAGTTAAAATAACAGTTATTCCTTTTTCTGCCAACTGCCTGCAGATTTCGAACCTGATTCCTTTGTTTGCTCCGGTCACCAAAGCATACCTGAAGCAAGAAATATTAAATATAATGTAACCAATAATATATAATAATTCCCCAAAAGAAAAATATATAATAATAATAATTATTATTATTATTATTATTATTATTATTATTTTTAATTTTACCTCTGTGCATCTGTCATTGCTGCTTGTTAATTTTCTTCTTCTTCTTCTATTTCTACTTCTACTTCGTCATCTTCTTATTCTTTTGGATGTATGAGAGAGGAGACATTTTATAAATGTTTAATAGTTGTTTGGTAGAAAAAGCCTCCCTAGCTCTTTAATTCTTTTGATTTAGACTTCAGACATGGACCATTAGTGCCGAATATATACACACTTGCTTTAATTTGCTATGACTGTTAAGCCGGCAAAATTAATATAATTGATTCCCTTTAATTCTTATATAGTACATCAATATTTCATTTCAATAAAAAGTATCCAAGCATGATGTAATGTCCCGTAATTTTCCTAACTACCTTGTGAGCTCAATTACGTTAATTCTAACTTTCTAGTATTTAAATATTTTCCTAACCGATTTATATTCCGAGGATCGATTAATCGTGTAGCTACTTGATTGAACTATTTTGGCTAAGTAGTTAAATTATTATTCGAGTATCCTCTTAGCAAGTTGAATCGACTCAAACAATTCAATATATATATATTTTCGAGAAAGGAAGTTCTCGAGTAAAAATCAAGTAGCAACCTGATTACAAATCGCTATTAGTAATTAAGGAATAAACGAGTAAGTGTTGAATTAAATTTTTGGATTTAGTATTTATTTATAGTTTGATTATTCTTAGCTAAGATAAATCGACTCATGTACCTCGATTAAATATTCACATGTTTATTAATCGATTTAGTTATTGGACCGAGCCCACTAGCAGTTTTTAGCGACGGGCCAAACCCATTAACGAGATAATACTATTGGGCCAAAGTCCAATAAATAAAGGAAAGGCCATTCAGATTGCTACTAATGAGAGTAACTTCTTTATTAGTATAAAAGAGGCTAAACAGCCAAAATACATACAAGATCCACTAGAATAATAAGTAATTAAATAATTATTACATCAATTCTTTTGGAATTACTATACATTCAGTTATTAACCTAAAGGCTCGTTTGGTAGCAATACCGAGAAAAGGACGGATAAAAAAATATGTGATAAGTTGAGATAAAAAAAAGTATAATAAATTAGGATAAAAAATATATTGTGTGTTTGGTACAAACATAAATAAATTGGGATAAGAAATATAAAAAATTGATAATTAAAATTAAAAATAAAAATTGATAATTAAAATAAAAAATAAAAAATTGATAATTAAAATTAAAAATAAAAAATTGATAATTAAAATAAAAAAATAAAAAATTATAATTAAAATTAAAAATAAAAATAAAAAATTGATAATTAAAATTGAAAATAAAAAATTGATAATTAAAATAAGAAATAAAAAATTGATAATTAAAATTGAAAATAAAAAATTGATAATTAAAATTGAAAATAAAAAACTTATCACAACTTATCCGGGGGTAGAGGCGGTATAGTATATGCCAGTGTAACAGTGAATTTAGTCCGGGCCCAAGCATTTTCACGGGCCGATGCATTATTTTTCTCGGATACCAAACACTGGAAAAACCGAAATAAATTTTCTTATCTAGGCTTTTCCTGGGTTATACTGGCTACCAAACGGGCCCTAAGAGTAAAAGATTGAGCACACAAATGTGAATTACACGGCTCTTCTAAATCAAATCAGAGAAAGAGAAAGATCAATCTTTCAACTCTAGTGAAATCAGCTGTACATTTGCAGCCCCTTGCAGCAAGCAAATCTGCAAGAAAAGGAGTGATAATCAGCCTCAAATAAAGAAAAGATTATGGAAGTTTATTACCCAGAGAATAAACCATGAGTTGGATAAAGATCTAGATACAAGGGAGAGAGCTAGCTACATGTTTCTATCACAAAAGGGAAGAGGTGAAATCAGTCTCCTCATCACAGAAAATCAGCTGATGTACAGCCACCTTGAGCCAAGCAAATCTGCAAAATAAGAGAGTTAAATCAGTCTTGAAGGAAGTGAGATTTAGAAGGGGGTTAGTATCCAGCAATTAAACAATAGTAAGAGCTTAGAGTGTCTAATTACAAGAACCATCGGCCACTATATACACCAACACCCTTTCATTCAACTCCACACTTCACTAGGATTCTAAACTCGCATAGAGAGAGTAAAGAACCAAGAGTGAGGAATAGGAAGCAGCATAGGCAGCAGGAAAGGGAAAAGAAGGAAGAAAGCTCACCCCTCCCAACTGCAGCAACCACCAAGTCACTCTTTCTTCAAGGTAAGAACCAAAATCCCAACTCCTAGAGTTAAAACAAACATGCTACTGTTTTGTTTACAAGAAAATCCCCCATAACCAAACTCCACAAGTTTCCCAGCATGATTCCTCCCTCTTAAGCTAAAACAAGCATGCTCTTGGTTCAAACCACAACAACCTAGCAAGCATGTTAAATTCTGGAAATTTAACCTTAGAACTAGAGACCAATGTCCACAGTAAACTAGAACCTAACTAAGAATAAGAACAGTAATCATACAAACACTCGAGCATTAACTTCAAATAATTGAGAACTCTAAGACAATGAATAAAAAGAATAAGGCGAAGAAACATAGCTTAGAGATCGAACCTCCGTCGAGGCACGAGGCCCCGACGGCAGAGAAGCTGAGCGAAAGGGAAAATAGCGGCGAGCAGCAGTAGGCAGAAGACAAGCGCCAGCAACGGAACCACGGCGGCGTCCTCGCCGCTACTGAAACCTGCAAAACATAAAGGAGAACTTCACAAATAATTAAGCTAATAACGTGATTAAAACAAACAAAAGAAACGGGGAGGAAACTGGGGGAAGAAGAGAACAGCGCCGGAGATCGGCAGAAGCAGAGGGGAGTAGAGGAGAGGCGGCCGAGCTAGCCGCCAACGGGAGAGAGCACACGAGGCGTCGGAACAACCACCGTCGACCCCACCCACTGCCTACCACACGAAGCTGCCGCAGGCCAGGCGGTGGCTCCTATCCTATGGAACCAAACAGACGGCGGAGGCTGCGGGATGGCGAGTCTCGTCGGAATTCGGCCGGAGAAAGGAAGGAGGGGCCTGTCCCCTAAATTTTCGAGACTAGGGTTTTAAATTAGGCAGAAAAATAGGCAAGAGGAAGAAGCGGCAGCATCGGGAAACGGCACCGGTTGCTGGAGTGTGTAAGGGGAGGGACGATCGAAGAAGAGAAGGGGAGAGAAGAGAGAAATCGGACAGAGAGAGTGAGGTTTACGAAAGTGAAAGGGGAAGAGCTAGGCTCTTTTGTTGATCCGGGTTGGGTAGGGCCGCGGGCCTGGTTTGGACAGAATACGGATCTGGGCTGGCCAATTTTAAACATAGCTCCCGATTTTCTCTTCATAGCCCCATATTTTAAAAAAATACGTATAAATTAATAATAAATTTACCACTATATCCCCTTATCCCCATGGCCATAAACAGAGCTGTCAAAGAGGTCGGGTCGGGCCGGCCTAGCCCATCAGGCCACGTACCCTAAAAAGGGTCGGGTCGGGCTAGCCCAAAAATGATCTGGCTCATAAAAGTCTAGCCCAACCTGACCCCATATGGGCTGTCGGGCCAAACCGGCCCATAACTCTTTTTATTTTACTTTTATTTTTAAAAAAGTATAAAATAAATTTTAAAATTTATATTTATGTTATCGTGTTGATCAATTTAATTGTTAACTGATTTTTAAAAGTAAGAGTAAAAAATATTATATAATTATCATTTTATAAATTAAAATATGAAATAATTAACATCACGAATTAAATTAATTACCTAAAAGGCTATATCAAAATAATTTATAACTAAAATAATAATTTTATATATTTCATCAATTTTTAAATAATACTATAAATATATCGGGCCAAATAAGCCTATAGGCATCAGGCTTTTTTAACCCATGGCCCAAGAAACCCAGCAGCCCACTGGGCCGGGCTATATAGGCCCGGGAAATTTTGGGCCTCTATTACTAGAGCTCAACCCTACCTAAATCTCAGGTAGGTTGGGTTGGCCCATCGGGCCGGGCCACTTTTGACAGCTCTAGCCATAACCCCCGCAACTTGTAAACATATAGCCCCCAGTGACGAAAACTCACACCTGTCATGTGCCGGCGGTGGGTGTTGTTCATCACTAGTCCACCGTTCACCGCAGCCACGAGATCTTTCCACCGCCAAAACACCCATGTAGTCCACTCTCCCACCGGAAAATGTCACCTCTAGTCGGGATTCGGCCAGCTTCTTCTGTTTGAACAACTTCGACTGATTCGCCGCCAAAAATTTCGCAACCTCCCGTGCGGAGAGCGCATGTCCGGAGCCGTCATTGGCGATGAGTATTGCAGTGAGGAGAGTGCCGATTCCAGTACGGACAACAATGTCGAAGAAATCGGCAATCCTGGCGTTGGAATCACCGGATTTCTCGTGGATCTGGTCCTCGAGATAGACCAAGGTGGCGCCGGCGCGAGTGACATTGCCGGTTGTTCCGCCGCCGTCGATTCTCAGTACACGTGCCGTCTTGCCCTCGCAAGAGTGCAGCCATTTCTGCACCAATTTGGAGAAAATCTCCAATTTTACCTTGCCATTTCTGAGGAAATCTGCAGCGGTGCTCCAATCAGAAGAAGAAAAGTTGCGACAACAATAATAAATGGCTAATATTTTCTTCTATCCGCAGTTGACGTTAACAAAAGTGCAGTTCATCGTCTTTTCTCTTTCTTTTTCTATTTGGAGGCTATGAAGGATGAGAGTAAATTGGAGTTTTAAGGATAAATTAGTAACTAACTTATATTTTTCATTATTAATTAAAATTAGGGGCTATAAAGAGAGAAAACGTGGCTATGTTTAAAATCCCCCATTTTATTTGAGAAGTAAATATTGGGATTTGGATCAACTCTATGGACGGCTGAAAATTTTACAAAACTGGCCCTAGATATTATGGTTTGGACCTCATGAATTTTGGATAAAATCTAAACTTAAACAGTTGGCCCGGCCCGCTGTCCCAGCCCGTCGGCCCGACCTGCCCGGTAAACAGTATTAACAGAACTTAAATGTACTGCATAATCAGTTACAATTTGATATTATCCATTTACTATTTACCACTTACCAATTTAAAATTATTGAATAAAAATGTATATAACTAGTAAAAATTGAAATTTGGCAAAGAAAATTGAATTTCTTGAAACTATCCTAAGCAATTAAAAAACAATAGAAAACTTCTATATAGCAGTGTGACCAAAGGTACTTATAGGTTGGAGTCCTTCAGCACACAAACTAGAAAATCCCCGTGAACACATGTTCAAAATGGGCACTGAGGGGTATTAGATCTCTCTATATAAATTGCGGAGTTTATCTCCATTTCTTACACAGCTTGAGAAAAATGGAAGAATTCCAACTAATAGCAATTCTTCTCGTTCCCATATTTTTTTGGTACATTTACCAATTCTTTGAGAAGAAACCTTCGACAAGAAGAAACCTTCCCCCTTCACCACCAAAGCTGCCCATAATTGGAAATTTGCATCAAGTCAACTTACTTCCTCACCATGATTTCTATCACCTAGCCCGAAGAACCGGCCCTCTCATGCTCCTCAACTTCGGCAAAGCCCCCGGTTCTCATCGTCTCCTCAGCCGAGACAGCGCAAGAAGTCATGAGACGCCACGATATAATCTTCGCCAACAGACCCCACTTCAAGGCCTTCAAGAAGCTTCTCTACGGATGCAGAGACATTTCCATTTCCCCTTACGACGAATACTGGAGGTAGATGAAGAGCATGGCTGTTCTTCACCTGCTCAGTAACAAAAGAGTTCAATCTTTCCATACCATAAGGGAAGAAGAAACGGTCCTTTTTGTGGAGAAGGTTCGAGAATGTTCGGTGGCGCCCGTGGATCTGAGTTCGATGTTTGCTAGTTTTGCGATGGATGGGGTTTGTAGAGCTGCTTTAGGGAGGAAGTATGGTGAGTCTGAAACTGGTAAGAAATTCGTACGTGCCATGGCGGATGTGAATGAGTTGATTGGGGTTATTAATATGGGTGATTATCTTCAGTGGCTTGATTGGATTGGTCGCATTAGAGGTTTCCATAAGAGACTCGATAGTACTGCCAAAGATATGGATGAAGTCTTAGAGAGTATGATTGAAGAACAGCTGCAGATTAAAAAGGAGAATAATATTGAGGATAATTATTTAGATATTTTGCTTCAAACCTACAATGATCAAGCCATTGATAGAAATGGCATGAAAGACGTACTCGTACTCTCTCTCTCTCTCTCTCTCATATATTGATATCAATTACAGTAGAAGACTACTATAAAATCTATATATTATAATTTTATACAAAATTCTTTAATTTTATGTTTATCTTTTATTTAATGTATTATATCAACTATTTAGAGAGAGAGAGAGAGTACAGACGCTTTCATGCCATTTCTATCAACGGCTTGATCATTGTAGGTTTGAAGCAAAATATCTAAATAATTATCCTCAATATTATTCTCCTTTTTAATCTGCAGCGTTCTTCAATCATACTCTCTAAGACTTCATCCATATCTTTGGCAGTACTATCGAGTCTCTTATGGAAACCTCTAATGCGACCAATCCAATCAAGCCACGGAAGATAATCACCCATATTAATAACCCCAATCAACTCATTCACATCCGCCATGGCATGTACGAATTTCTTACCAGTTTCAGACTCACCGTACTTCCTCCCTAAAGCAGCTCTACAAACCCCATCCATCACAAAACTAGCAAACATCGAACTCAGATCCACGGGCCCCACCGAACATTCTTTAACCTTCTCCACAAAAAGGGCCGTTTCTTCTTCCCTTATGGTATGGAAAGATTGAACTCTTTTGTTACTGAGCAGGTGAAGAACAACCATGCTCTTCATCTGCCTCCAGTATTCGCCGTAAGGGGAAATGGAAATGTCTCTGCATCCATAGAGAAGCTTCTTGAAGGCCTTGGAGTGGGGTCTGTTGGCGAAGATTATATCGTGGCGTCTCATGACTTCTTGCGCTGTCTCGGCTGAGGAGACGATGAGAACCGGGGCTTTGCCGAAGTTGAGGAGCATGAGAGGGCCGGTTCTTCGGGCTAGGTGATAGAAATCATGGTGAGGAAGTAAGTTGACTTGATGCAGATTTCCAATTATGGGCAGCTTTGGTGGTGAAGGGGGAAGGTTTCTTCTCAAAGAATCGGTAAATATACCAAAAAAAATATGGGAACGAGAAGAATTGCTATTAGTTGGAATTCTTCCATTTTTCTCAAGCTGTGTAAGAAATGGAGATAAACTCCGCAATTTATATAGAGAGATCTAATACCCCTCAGTGCCCATTTTGAAGATGTATTCACGGGGATTTTCTAGTTTGTGTGCTGAAGGACTCCAACCTATAAGTACCTATAAGTACCTTTGGTCGCACTGCTATATAGAAGTTTTCTATTGTTTTTTAATTGCTTAGGATAGTTTCAAGAAATTCAATTTTCCTTGCCAAATGTCAATTTTTACCAGTTATATACATTTTTATTCGATAATTTTAATTTATAATGATTTAATTTAATTTATAACTATTTTCTAGGGTTTAATATAATATAACAATTTTTACTGTTACACAATTGGAACACTATAATAGGTACTACCCCCGTCCCGCTCAAGACGTTACACTTTTTTCAGCAATTTTTTCAAATGTTTTCGAGCGTCTTGATAATGAGTTTTAAAATAACATTTTAAAGAAAATTTTCTTTTACCAGATATTACAAGTGTTGTAGTATCCCGTAAAAGAAAAAATTCTTAAAAAAATTATTTTAAAACTCATTATCAAGACGCTCGAAAACGCTTGAAAAATTGTTAAAAAAATATAACATCTCGAGCAGGACGGAGGGAGTACATAAGATCTCATTCGAATATTATAAACACGTGACAATCATCTAACGGTGCAATCGAGAATATCACGTCATTAAATGATAGAGTATCCGAAATATCTTTTAGCCGGGCACTCTTCTATATAATTAGAATCGGCGCTTTTAAAATAGCAACATTAAATGCATTGAATGTTGAATGTGGACCATCCTTTTTGTAGCTAGGCTACTCTTCTATCGATTTCAGGTTGGTAGAATTAACATTAATTTCAACATTAAAATTAATACATTGAACGTTGGAGACTAGTAATTGTTTAGGGGTGAACTCGTACGGTATACTGGAAATTTTTCACCGAACTAATACCATAGCTAAAATTTTCGATATGCGATTTTTCATACCGTTACCGTAGTGAACGTTTCGGTATGTATACCGATTTTCAGTATACCAAAAATTAGGTAAGAAATAAAATCTATACCAATACCGTACCAATTTTTCGATTTACCGAAAATGAAATATTATACCTAAAAAAAAATTCTATTTGATTTTATTTTCATACAATATTGACTACATAAAAATATTACAATAGCATTAAACAAAAAAAATCCAACACGAACAAATAATTAGCTAAATATAATATATTATCTACTTATATTATAATATTCTTTTAACATCGCAATTTTTAGTTTTATAAAAATGTTATAAAACTAATAAAAAATCATTTTTGGTACACAATTGGAACATCATAATTAGTACAGAAGATCTCATTTGAATATTGTAGACATGGTGCAGTCGAGAAGATCACACCACTATACAATAGAATAGGCGAAATCTTTTTAGCTAGGGTACTCTTCTATCTAATAAGAGTCGGCGCTTCTAAAAAATATCAACATTGAATGCATTGAATGTTGAATGTTGGAGCTTAGGGACCCAAATCGGGAACCGAATTACTCAATAACTGTTAATTAGATTTCGGGTTCAGGTCCCGAACCGTCTAATCAATACGAGTACCCGATACCCGAAATATGCTAATTGATTCCGATACCAACTAACTGTTTACCCGAAATCCTATAAGACTGCATCAACTAAGCAAAAATGAAATCCAAAATTATTTAAAATTATGAGTAAATTGTGAGTGAATGATGAATTGTGTATTTGTGTGAGGAAGGGATGTTATTATTATTAAATAATTAAAACTATTAAATGTATAACAAGTAATATAATTTAAATATATTAATATATGACAAAAACTTGGGTGAGGTCGGCCACATAGTGTGGCCGGGTCAAAGTGTCAATCTTTATACAGAAAAGTGTTAATCTATACGAATAAAAGTGTCAATCTTTAACATAATTATTTTACGAATAAAATGTCAATTTTTAAAAGTGTCAATCTTTATACAGAAAAATGCTAATCTACACGAATAAAAGTGCTAGTGTTTTAGCCGTCCGCACGGTGCCTCTGGCTGACCCAAGTGTGTCCCTATATGTATTATAAGGGTAATTGGGTATTAGTATTTGAGTATCGGTCTACCCGATACCCGAAAAAGCTAAAATTTCTCAACCAGGAACCGACCCGATAATCGTAATTACGGGTCTCGGGTACCCGATAACCATCTGGTATCGGGATAGAACGGTTATTACTCAAAGTACCGAAACCGTTTAGCCACCCCTAGTTGGACAATCCTTTTCGTAGTTAGGCTACTCTTCTATCGAATTCATGTTGGTAGAATTAACACTAATTTCAACAATAAATTTGACTACATTGAATATTGGTGACTTGTACTTGCCTAGGGGTGGACTGGTACGGTGTAGCGGAAAATTTTCACCGTACCGATACCATAGCGAAAATTTTCAGTATGCGATTTTTCATACCGTTATCGTACCAAACATTTCGGTATATAAACCGATTTTCAATATACTAAAAATTCGGTATGGAATAAAATCCATACCAATATTGTACCGATTTTTCGGTATACCGAAAAATCGAATATTATACACGAAAAAATTTTCTATTTGTTTTTTTTTCTCCATACAATATTGACTACATAAAAATAGTATAATAGCATTAAAGAAAAAAATCCAACACGAACAAATATTTTCCTAAATATAATATATTATCTACTTATATTATATATTCTTTTAACATATATAAATATATATATATGAAATTATAATCGGGTGTAATATACTAATAATCTTTATAAAATATTAGTATATCTTATAGTCCCTCCGCGCACAAAATATGTGTTGGATTTTTTCGGCACGCATTTCGATGTGTCAAAAAGTAGATGTTATTAAAAAAATTAGGTTTTATTCGATATAGTATAATATATAAAGTAGATTAATTTTGCAATACAATTTATATTATAGTACAATACAATTGTTGTCTTTGTTAGTATATAGTATAATATTTGATTGCTAAAGATTAAAAGACAAATCACGTATATTACATTTTTAATACTCTCTCTCATTCAAAATAAATGACGTTTGAGATGTTTTTTATATTTTCATTATAAATGTCGTTGTGAACATAATAGCCAAAATTATCCCTATTAAATTACTCCCTCCCATTTATGATATCAAAATTTTCTCTATTTCCAAAGAAAAAATATTGTTTCAAATTCTGCCATCTTAATTTCCTTAGCGAATAAATACTCATTAATTAGGGTTAATTTTGGCAAAAAAAATTCACTAATATGTGTGCCTAACTCTAAAATGATAGCTAAATGGGAAAGAGTATTTTTTTGGATAACATAACATCTTGAAAATTACTTAAATCATTAAAGATTTATTAAGATTGCATTTAAATTTAAATTACTCGAAATAAAATAAAATTAGAAAATAGTATATCGAAAATTAGAACATACCGAACATTCAGTATACAGTATATCAAAAATTAGTACATACCGAACAAAAATTAATACATACCGAACAAAAATTAATACATACCGAACATTCAATATCTCGGAATAATCGGTATGTACTTTGGTATGTACCGAACATTCGATATAAACTAAAATTTTTTGGTATACCAAATCTTCAGTATTGATCTATATACCACATTATCAGAAATTCATATTATTTCTATAGCGAAAATCTTCGATACGGTATAATAACGTACCTAAAATTCGGCATACCTCCAATCACGATATTTTTAAATTTTTTTCGATATGATATACCCATTATCCCGAAAATTCGGTAAATTTGTCCACTTCTAGGATTGCCTATCTTCACCTAGGGTTAGGCCTTGTCATTCCCATTGATTTCTTATATCTAACTAGTGTTGCGCCCGTGCGCTGCAAGGAACGTACGAATTATAAAGAGTGCTAAAATAAATAGAAAATTGAAATTATATATTTTCTCTCACATCATTATTAAACAACACAATACAATATATTATTGTTATTTTTAATAAACATTTAATTGTAATAATATTAAAAACCTAAAATAATTTTAAAAGAATATAAGTAAATATATTTTTAAAACATATGTTATACTACATGTCTACATTTATATGAAACTACTATTGATATTATGATATTTGAATTATTATATTTTTGGTATTTTATTTAAATTCTTAATAGTTATCTAAATAATTACTAATTATTATTTTCATTTATTAATTTGATAAATTTCTTTGAAAAAAATAATACATAAAAAAATAAGCAATAAATCATGATCACAATAAATTTATCGATCAATAACTTTAAATCTAACTTAATATTATTTCACAAAAGTTCAATTAATAATTAGTTTTATTTGTGACAATGTATTCAAATTTTCTATTGTCACAACAAAAGTTTATACAAATTATTTATAAAAAAATAGGATTGAAAAAAAAAATAACATATGGATATTGCAAAATAACGAAATTAATAGAATGATTTAATGCAAAAATATAATATTAGCAAACAATGAAATACTATTGTAATTTAAATCTATTTATTACCAAATCTATTAATTCATAACTTTTTAAAATAAATCACATTCATAAAATTATTGGACAATTAATGGTATTTTTTTAGGGAAATTAGCATTATAGTAATTCTTTGCAACTATTCTCATTTTATACTCCCTCCATTTCGCTTAACTTGGCTCATTTGAATAGTGGATTTTCTGGCACGCTTTTCCACGCTTCTTGATGATGGGTTTTAAAATGGATTTTTGAAGAATTATTTTTTTTACGGGATACTACGACAGTCGTAGTATCCCGTAAAAAAAATAATTCTTCAAAAATCTATTTTAAAACCCATTATCAAGAAGCGTGGAAAACCGTGCCAGCACAAGCCAAAAAGTTTTGAGCCAAGTTAAGTGAAATAGAGGGAGTAGATTGTATAGATTAGAGTAGAGTCGGCGCTTCTAGAATGAGCATTAAGTGGTAAAATCGTATAATACAAATGTTTGTGATACATAACAAAAATATAGGTGTACACGTGTAAAACCACATCTTCCGTCCATTGTGCTACAGTACCAAATATTGAATTAATAACTGCATGGGTGGGTTAATGACTAATGAGTGGGGTAATTTGCAGGCTTTTTACAGAAACCCCACTACCCCCTACACCCCAGCACCCACCCCATTTTCCACACCAACCCCCTAATTAAATACCGAACTCTCTTTTCGTGCTACAGTACCAAATATTGTCACGACCGCCCTTAGCTAATTGATAGCTAAGCTTGGTAAATTCGTGACTATAAAATATAAATGTGAAATATCAGATAAATGAAGAACATTTCTGAAAATGACTCTCAGGGCAACTTTATTACTAGATAAACTGATACTCATGACTGAAAGGGTAGGCAATGTTTGTCATGATTCTGACTTAAGATACAGCCAAATTGAAATAAACTAAAGACTATCAGAGAGTATGCATCGGAAATATGGTTGTAAATACATGTATGAAGACATGTATTACCAAGAGTTTTCAACAGCTAATCTTCACTAAATTGACAAATGCTCCACCGGTCACTCCGCTTCAACCTGCTCAACCTGCACATTAAAAATAATGTACAGGGTTAAGTACAAATTGTACTCAGTGAACACTTTGCCCAAAACTAATTTTATTGTCATCCATATACTGAGTGAGACATAGGGTTTTGCTTAAAAGTCTATGTTCACTAAAATCTCTTAGTTCTCAAAAGTGACTGCAGTCAAATTCCTGTTGTAATCTACCATATCTGATCTGTGGTGCCCGAGGAGGTGGCCACCTCACTCGTCACCTGATCGATCGCCACACTAAGCGAGTCGACCACTTGTGTACACTAGTCCAAGTATAGTAGTTCGTCATACAAGGACCCGAATTCGATTCTTATAAAATTGGCATAGCCAATAACAGATAGGCATCATACAAAAACAAAACATTTTATGGCATGACAATCTTTAAAAGAGTTATATCAACTAATAAAACATGTTTTGTTTTAAAAGAAAGCCCACCTCTTTTACTTCGCTTAACTGCTATTGAATTCTAGCTTCGCCTTGGCGCTTGTTCCTTCTTCGCTCGACCTTGATAAAAGAATACAGTAAGATTCTTAACTCGAACGAGAAAAGCTTATCGAATAATCCCAGCTCTATATCTTCTCGAAGATTATTCTAAACTTTAAAGTGACGTAGTCACGACTGTCTAAGCTCGAATTATTGATCCGGTTATACGAATAGTTTATTCGAATGCTTCTAAATAAATCGATAATTGATTTATTAGCTCGTGATTTAATTAATTGAGAAGTTTCTCAATAATTAGTTCTAATTGTATAATTGATTAGCTTAATCAATTAAATCTTGATTATTAAATTCTAGGTTGTTTAACTTATTTCTATAAGTTAATTATTTTAATCTCGTAAAATAATTCACTCGTGAATTATTAATTTCTATAATTATTAATTGTGGGTGTAGTATAATTTAATTAGTGATTCTTGAACCACATAATTAAATTAATGTTGGAATAAAATTAATAAAATAACTTAAGGCCAAACAAGTATAATATATCTCGGCCCAGTCTTCAGTTTGGCCCAAGAATTCAAGTCTCGGCCCAGTCTTCAGTTTGGCCCAAGGCCTCAGCCCAAATGCCCAAAACCCGGCCCGACCTGCTGGAAAGAAAAGCCCCCAAATCCTTCTCCCCTTTCCCATTTCGATCGGGACAGACATCTCTCTCTCTCGATCTGCAAATTTCTCTCGACCCTCTCTTATTCTCCGGTCATCTTCTCCATCACGCCGGCAACGGCGTCGTCCCCCTTGCTATCGTCTCTCTCTCTATCTCTCGGAATTTCCTTCGTTCTAGAATTCCTAGATTTCGCCCCAATTGAATCCCTAAATTGAAATTGGGGAAAAATCCCCTCGGCTGATTTTCTTTTCGGCGGAGATCGACCTCCGGTTCGCCTCCTACGGCTGCGGTTGAGATGGCACCTATGCTGCGTCGTCCGAGGGTTTCCCGGCATCGATTGTTGCCGGTGCAACTCCCGCGAGCCAGCGAACTCGTTCTATACGCTCAAATATTAAAATCCCTACCTCTGAGAGTTAGGGGACATTTTGTTCCTCCCTTCTCGTTAAATTTTCGGCGATGGCTGGCGTCGCTTGTTTTCTTTCTTATTCGATTATTGTTAGAAATCTTTTATTGATTTTTTACTGATTCTTGCTTTCTGTTTTGCAGGTTTCGAAAGCTGCGTCAAAGGAGGTGCTGCTGCTGCTGCGTTTCCCTCCCTCCGGCTCCCTCTGCCGTCGGGGCTTTGAGCCCCGACGAGGTTCGAATTCACCTCCCTCCTCGTTTATATTGGATTTTTAGTACGAAAGTAAATGTGTTTCATGTTTCATCTCTGCTTAGATTCTAGGTTTCGGGGTTTGAAAAATCAAATCTTAGATTCTCAGTTAACTTATGCTTATGATTTCAGCTTGGTCTGGCATTTGAACGTCTGAATCTCTTATCAGTTTCAATAACAGTTTATGAAAACAGTGGTTGTTTCTTGTTCTAAGCTTATACTTGGAATCATGCTATATTTGTGATAAAAGTTTGGTGAGTTTGTTTCAAGTTTAGTAGGGAAATCATGCTAGACAACATGTAGAGTTTCGATTATGAGGAAGTTTGTGCGTAACTAAAACAGTAGCATACTTGGTTTTCTTAATAGCTTCAGCCCTATGGTTCATGCTCCACATACTTGATTTGTGAAGAAAATTCTATGTAAGAGAGCATCCTTTTGTTTTGAGTTGGGAGGACTTTCTGGAGTTTGTGTTGTTTGATTCTAACATGCTTGTTTTCAAGAGTTGGTGTTCAAGGGTTGTCACCTTGAGATGGTGATGGGTAGTGTAAAGGGATGGGCTCTGCTCCTTTGCTTCTACTTGAGTGCTGCAGCTGCAGCTTATACTCCTCTTCCTCACTTAATTTCCTTGCTCTCTTCTTGTTCTCTATATATGTTGTTCTAAGTGATGGTGTCTGAAAATGTGGTGTGAGGGATGAGGGTGGAGAGTCTGTATATATGATGGTGGTGAGAAACCCATAGACTCTTAGGGCCCGTTTGGTAGCCGGTATAACCCAGGAAAAGCCGAGATAAGAAAAGTTATCTCGACTTTTCCAGTGTTTGGTATCCGAGAAAAATAATGCTATCGGCCCGCGAAAAAGCTTGGGCCCGAACTAAATTCACTGTTACACTGACTTATACTATACCGCCTCTACCCCGGGATAAGTTGTGATAAGTTTTTTATTTTCAATTTTAATTATCAATTTTTTATTTTCAATTTTAATTATCAATTTTTTATTTTTAATTTTTATTAAAAAAATTTATTTTCAATTTTAATTATCAATTTTTTTATTTTTAATTTTAATTATTAATTTTTTATTTTTTATTTTAATTATCAATTTTTTATTTCTAATTTTAATTATGAATTTTTTTTATTTTTAATTTTAATTATCAATTTTTTATTTTCAATTTTAATTATCAATTTTTTTATATTTCTTATCCCAACTTATCTATATTTGTACCAAACACACAATATATTTTTTATTCCAACTTATCATACTTTTTTTTATCTCAACTTATCACACATTTTCTTATCCGCCCTTTTCTCGGTATTGCTACCAAACGAGCCCTTAGGTCTTGCTATGCTATGGTAGGTCTTGCTACAAAATCTTCCATAATATTTCTTCATTTAAGTGATGTAGCTTCTCTTTTGCAGGTTCATGGGCCCAAGGAGACTGCTGCACATTGCTGCCTTGCTGCAGATTGATGTGTTCCCCTTTTCTCTTGATTTAAAAGCGTGTGATCATCCCTAAGCTAGTACACCATTGTTGACTTGAAGGAAAGTGTAATATGTTATTAAGTAATGAAGTACTACCTCCATCCCATTATATTAGAGTTTATTTTCTTTTTGGTCCGTCCCATTATATTAAAGCTCTTTCCTAAAATGGTAAAAAATACTTGACTATAATTAACTCTCTCTCCTTAGAATTAATTATAGTCACATATCCTTCCATTCATTGGTTTCTGTGCAAGTCAAACTAGCTCTAATATAATGGGATGGAGGTAGTATAATTTATTTATTTTATCCATGTATTGATATATAGATGGATTTTCGGCTTCAAGTTCATTCTTTTAACCAATTGGGCTTGGCCCAATATTGAATGACTTTGTTTGAAGTGGGCTCGATCCCAATAATTTATTTAGCTAATGGGCTTGGCCCAATTGAATTAGTATAATAGGCTCGGCCCGTTAATATATTAATTTATCTTGTGAATAATAAATCGAAACACTAGAATCGTTTTAATTGTTAATTAAAACGAGACAATAATTTTACTACTTAGTAAAATATCGTAATCAAGCTTTTGCTCGATTTATTTACTAGGTAACAGAAACACATTGGGAATCAAGTAGTTACTTGATTTATAATCGATTCACTTCTAGTAATTCAATTATACACTAGTGCTATTTAAGTCACTAAAAGAGAATATTTATCCTTTAATCACTTCTAAAGTAGATAGAAAATACGGGGCGTTACATCCTACCCCCCTTAAAAGAAGTTTCGTCCTGAAATTTGCATACCTTACATAAAAAGCTCTGGGTATTTTTCTTTCATTTTATCCTCAAGCTCCCACGTGACTTCTTTTTGCCTGTGATGTTTCCTCAAAACCTTCACCGAGGTGATCGATTTGTTTCTGAGTTGTTGCACCTTGTGGTCTAGAATTGCTTCTGGTTTGCTTTCATAACTCAAATCTGAATTGATTTCTATTTCATCTGGGTGAATTACGTGCTTCGGATCATGCACGTATTTCCGGAGCTGTGAAACGTGGAAAACATTGTGTACATTTTCAAAACTTGGCGGCAATGCTAATCGGTATGCCACTGGACCTATTCTCTCTAGAATCTCGTATGCTCCGATGAAACGGGGTCTCAGCTTGCCTTTGACACCAAACCTCACTATCCCCTTGGAATGAGATACTTTCACGAATACTTTGTCTCCTATCTCAAACTGATTTTCAGTTCGTCAATTATCAGCATAGGATTTCAGTCAATCCTGAGCCTCTTTAATTCTCTCTCTAATTTGGTGCACAATCTCGATCATTTCGCCCATCGCTTCGGGGCTTAGTATTTTTCTCTTACCTACTTCATCCCAATAAAGTGGTGATCTACACTTTCTTCCATACAATGCCTCGTATGGTGCCATATCTATGGTTGCCTGATAACTGTTGATATCAGGGGTAACACTGGCTCCCAGTGACCGTCTCGATCGAGTACAACTGTCCTTAGCATATCCTTGAGGGTTTGAATTGTCCTTTTTGACTGTCCATCTGTTTGAGGATGAAAAACGGTACTAAAATTTAATCTGGTGCCCAATTCTTTTTGTAAGCTCATCCAGAATCTCGATGTGAATTTCGAATCTCGGTCAGACATGATTGAAACTGGCACACCATGCAACCGTATGATTTCTCGAACGTATAGTTGTGCCAATTTCTCCGATGTGTGAGTTATCAGAATTGGAATAAAATGAGCACTCTTGGTCAAACGGTCTATAATCACCCAGATGGTTGTATTCCCTCGTCTTGACTTGGGTAACGCCGTCACAAAATCCATGGCGATATGCTCCCATTTTCATTGTGGAATCTCTAAGGGTTGCAACTTGCCATAAGGTCGTTGGTGCAAAGCTTTCACTTGCTGACAAGCGAGGCACCTTCCGACAAATGAAGCTATATCTCTCTTCATCCCGTCCCACCAGAATTTCTTCCTAAGGTCTTGGTACATCTTTGTACTTCCATGGTAGTCGATGTATGGTGCATCGTGAGTTTCACTCGGAACTTCGTTCCTAAGTCTCTTGTTGTGTGGAAAGCACAATCTCCCTCTGACCGTAATTGTATTACCTGCATACTTCTTTGCAATAACTTTTGGCTCTCCCATTCTTATTTGTAATCGTATCTTCTTAAGCGCTTCATCCAGAATTTGACTTCTCAACTCAGACGCTAATTAAGGTGACGATGATTCCTTAATTTGCAATTATACTCTTAGGAAAAATCAATATCTCTCATGGGCCTAAGATTATTGGCTTTCTATTTCTAATTCATCTAGAGGATTAGGCCCAATAGATTAACTAATGGACTTGGCCGAGTAATATATATACTCACTAATGATAAACACTACTCGTTTGCTTAATTAGATGATCCATTTGTCTTGATCGTCTATGTCATTGTTATCTAAAAACAATATCAATCAAATTGCTATTTGATTATATCTAGAAAATACCGCCCGTAAATTACCTTCTTGAAGAAATCTCTCCTAGATTAAGCTTCTAATCAAAATTGTCAGGACGACTAAGCACTTGCTTGGTCATTAGGCACGTTCAAGTACTAATTTAAATAACTAATTACTTACGTAAGATGAAATTTACTAATTGCTTCTACTCAGGTAATAATTATTAGGGAATCCTCTCATTGAGGTATATTCCAACTAGAAATAAGAATGTAACTAATACTTGTTTTGACAAAGTTTTCATATCAATGTAACTTGATTAATAGAAATGTGGTCTCAAAATGCAACAAAACTTCTAAGCTCACTTTGTTGAACTCTTGAATGAGTGTCTTCTCATTCGTTCGAAGAAATGTTAACTGCGAGTCTTACGACTCAAAGCATTTGCCACTAAGTTGGCTCTGCCCGGATGATAGTTGATCCTACAGTCGTAGTTTTTCACTAACTAGTGCCACCTTCTTTGTCTCATATTAACATGTCATCGTCCGAAGAAGTATTTGAGACTTTTGTTATCTGTGAAAAATTTCACACCGAACTCCGTAGGGGTGGTGTCACCAAATTTTCAGGGCATGCACAACTGCTACTGATTCTAGATCGTGGGTTGGATAATTGAGCTCGTGGGGTCTGAGCTGTCTAGATGCGTATGCTATCACTTTTCCTTCTTGCATCAGAACATAACCAAGTCCATTTTTCAATGCATCAGTGTAAACTACGTACTCCTTCTTTGGTGTTGGAACAACCAGAATTGGTGCGGTTGTCAGTTTTGCTTTCAACTGTTGAAATTTTGACTCATATTCCGGAGTCCACTGATACTTGATTTCTTTCCTTAATGGCTATGTCATCGGTCTCGCTATTTTGAAAAATCCTTTTTATGAAACTCCGGTAGTAACCAGCTAATCCTAAGAAATAGCGAATTTTGATTGGGGTTGATGGGGACCTCCAGTTCTGTACTGCTTCAACTTTTGCGGAATCAACCTTGATTCCCTTCGATGGCACAATGTGTCCCAGAGAATACTACTTCATTAAGTCAAAGCTCACAGTTGCTGAATTTGGCATAAAGTTTCTCTACTCCCAAGGTTTCTAACGCTGCTCTTAAGTGTTCCTCGTGTTCTCTTTCGCTCCTTGAATAAATCAAGACGTCATCTATGAATAATAGAACGAATTTGTCTAGGGTGGAAAACACGATTCATGAGGTCTATGAATACTACTGGTGCGTTTGTTAATTTGAAAGGCACAACTACAAACTCATAGTGGGCATATCTAGTCCGAAAAGTTGTCTTGGGTATGTCTTCTGGTCGAATTTTCAGTTGATGGTAGCCTGACCTCTAATCAGTTTTTGAAAACACGCTCGCTCCCTTGAGTTGGTCAAACAAATCATCGATCATGGGTAAGGATAATTATTAAGGAGTAAGCTTGTTCGGTTCCTAATGATCTATGCGCATTCTGATGGAGCATCTTTTTTCTTCATAAATAACACAGGCGCTCCCTATGGTGATATGCTAGGTTTGCTAAAACTCAAGTCTAGAAGCTCTTGGTGTTGCACCTTGAGTTCCTTTAATACCTTTGGTGCCATCCTATATGGTGCTTTGGATACAGGAGCTGACCCTAGTTCCAAATCGATGGTGAAATCAATTTTTCTGTCGGGCGGCAGCCCTGGTAGTACATCTGGGAAGACATCAAGAAACTCTCGAACGATTTCCATGTCCTCTACCTTTCTCTCCTTTTTGTCTTTTGGTTCTTCGTTTAGGTAAACAAGTTAAGCTGGATATCCTTTTCTTATCATGGTAGCTGCTTGGAGTGCAGAGATAACCGATTTCCGATTATTTATAGCAATTCTGTGGAAAATCGTAGGCTTTTTTTCCTGGAATTCTAAAAGAAATTTGCCTCCTTGCATAGGATGGTGGCGTAGTTTTCGGCTAGCCAATCCATTCCTAAGATGATATCTACATCTTTCATTCGTATAACGCTAAGATTTCTTGCTAGGAGTTTATGTGAACCTATGTCGAGTTCTAGGTTTGAGCAACGATGTATAAGAGTGATATTTCCCCTACAGGTGACGTGATTCTCCGATCTGTTCCTGTTTGCTCCGTTCTTAACCTTAGGTTATCTGCACATGCTTTAACTATGAATGAATGAGATGCACCCGTATCAACTATAACAAGTATATTGTGGGGCATACCCATATCTGCTAAGTTTCCTTGATTCTTGGTGGGCTGTTTCTGCTTCATCGTATAGGCCTTCGCCTTCTACCATCGCTTGTACAAAACCATTGTTGGTTCCAAGGTGGGAGTTGGGATGGTGGTGGGGAAAAACTGCCGTGGCGTTTTTACTTCCTCTTTTCGTGGAAGGTTACTTAGATATAAAGCATTCTTGCTTTGAACTGTTCTTAACGGTTTTGTCTACCTTGATGTTCTTGCTAGTCTTTTTGGATTTGAACATTAATCCCTCTTTTAGTCGATGCCCCTTTTGCCTTTTTATAACCATTATTCCTCACTCAGGAAGTCTTAGTTTTGTTTCTGAACATAGGGTGGCTACCCTCATTTCCTATCACGTTGTATTTTATTTCTAGTTCTCGATACTTATCATATCTTTACGTTTTCACTCCTTTGGTGTTTAAGTGTTGGCATGCGTTCTTATTTCTTAAGAACGTCTTACTATTCTCAACTCATCTCTCTTATAGCGAACGAACTCTACATCGACTTGAATGGGCATTCTCATAGATCATTCTCCCTTGGAGCAGTAGATTTCTGTACTAGGTTAGATTTTCCGGTTTATTATACGCTACCACATTTGCTCCGCTAGATCCATAGGATCTAACTTGTTAAATATCATCGGTCTCCTCAATCACACTAGAAGTTTTCCCCCGCATGGTTACGATGTTTCACCACTTTCATACCAGAAGAGTCTCAAAACTCCATATAAGGTGTTTGACTCGTATGTTTGATTTAACTCATCTGCCTACTCGATTTAGTTAGCTCACATATCCATGCTACTGATTTAAGAACTGTTCTAACTCGTGAGTGTGTTGCCTCTACTTCCTTAAGCTTAATAGATTCTAGTTAATTGGTCTCAGCCACCAAATAGACAATCATATTAGCTCTCTTAATTTACTTGTTACATGCGCCTCTAAAACTGATCTCCATACTGATATGGGTTGTACTACTTGTATTCGACCCTTCCATTTATTCGTTTGGGTGCTTAAGATCTTCTTAGGGATTCTTACGGCTCCTTACAACTCTATATCAACTTAAATATTTTGTTGATATTTCTTAATTATCTGTGTATTCCGGGTCTATTTTCCTTAGGATACTAGGTCTCGATTCTTTCTATTCCAGGTCTAGATTTCTCTTTATTCTGATCTAGTTACCAACTTTTGGCATTCCCCAAAGGGCACTATTCTTTTGTCGTACCCCGTACTTTCGAATGGCTAAATTCTTATGTCTCATTGGTTTCACAAGGAAGTCAATACGAAACGAAATAACTTGTGAAGTGATACTAGGAGGTAATTCTATAGGAATAATATTTCAATTCCGACATGATATTTAATCAAATGGTTTCCTCAGTAAATTTCCAGATCATTGTGGAAAACATAGTCAGAGGGTAGAAACGAAATGACAAGGGATCGAAGAGAAAGACCCTCTTCCAGATACCTATCTGAATTCTGGTCTACGAATGATGTTACTGAGATTGAGATTATGTGGAGTGGCCAGTTCCACATAAGCACCTCCTCAGTAGGGAACCATCCGTCGTACTTTGGTGGCTTTGTCAATGAATGACAAAAATAAGGTTTTCAAGGTTTGGAAAACTTTTTGTTTTAGCTTAAAACTTTCCCAGCTTGTTATTTTTCGGAAGACAAATAGGCTTTATTAGCTTCAAGGGAATCAAAATGGGATATGCCACATCATAGACATTAGCACGTAAGGTTATCCCTTAATTTACTATTTCCATAATTCCATCGGTTCTCCGACTGACTAATCCTTAATGTAGGAGATTAATATTCATTTACTTCGTATGGGGGACTAAACTGGCATGGGACAAGTTACTGTTGCTAACGGCGCATACCAGCGTGTGGCGATAAACTCTCTAATTTATTTTCTTTTTCCAGCAACGTCTCGACGATTGATCATTATGGCTTGAAAAATCTAGCGGAGCAAGATACAAGAGCGTCCCAGATATGGCTTACCCTTTTAAAAGAACAACTTTTCTTTAACTTCCTATTTCTCATAAAAGTTGCAATTTGGTTGCAACATTTTAGTGAATTTGTCATTCGCTGCAAATAACACTACGTCATAGTTCTCACTACTATATCTAATATTATATGAACTTATCTTGTCTTAAAGATTTATTTCTCTTCCTTATTTACTTATGTTTTTCTGTCCAAGTATGCGGTAACATCCTTGGGGTTTGGAGTGGACTTATATATTTCGCCACTGTGTATATTACTCTAACCTTAGCGTTGGTGTATGCTAAATTTGAAGGCATTAGCAACCTTAGGTTATTCGATCGCCTCGGGCAACAGATAACAATCTCTTTGACTAAATTGCTACTTGATTCGCGTCGTACTTCTTGCCTTGGCTCCTTTTTGCTTCTTGCAATACTCTCCATCTCTTCTTCTTGATCATTAGGAAAAGAAAACCTCATTTCGAGTTCTAAATTCAAACATGCTTACTCAAGTACGTGACTAAACAACTATGTTCTCTTATGGAATCTCTTTTCTCTCTAATTGAGCAAAGAACAAGTTTCTACTAAGTTCTTTAAAGAAAAGTTTCTAACTTTCATTCACTTGAAAAAAAAATATTTTACCTTTACCTCGTTGAGCGTGATGAATCAAAGTGCCGAGCTTTTGTCAAATAACTCTACCAAGTCTAGCGATTCAAGTCTAGACTTTACTTTGAAGAAGACTCTTGGATTTCAGAGCAACCTAGCGCTCTGATACCACTCTGTCACGACCGCCCTTAGCTAATTGATAGCTAAGCTTGGTAAATTCGTGACTATAAAATATGAATGTGAAATATCAGATAAATGAAGAACATTTCTGGAAATGACTCTCAGTGCAACTTTATTACTAGATAAACAGATACTCATGACTGAAAGGGTCATAATTCTGACTTAAGATACAACTAAATTGAAATAAACTAAAGACTATCAGAGAGTATGCAGCGGAAATATGGCTGTAAATACATGTATGAAGACATGTATTACCAAGAGTTTTCAACAGCTAATCTTCACTAAATTGACAAAAGCTCCGTCGATCACTCCGCTTCAACCTGCTCAACCTGCACATTAAAAACAATGTACAGGGCTAAGTACAAATTGTACTCAGTGAACACTTTGCCCAAAACTAATTTTATTGTCATCCATATACTGAGTGAGACATAGGGTTTTGTTTAAAAGTCTATGTTCACTAAAATCTCTTAGTTCTCAAAAGTGACTGCAGTCAAATTCCTGTTGTAATCTACCATATCTGATCTGTGGTGCCCGAGGAGGTGGCCACCTCACTCGTCACCTGATCGATCGCCACACTAAGCGAGTCGACCACTTGTGTACACTAGTCCAAGTATAGTAGTTCGTCATACAAGGACCCGAATTCGATTCTTATAAAATTGGCATAGCCAATAACAGATAGGCATCATACAAAAACAAAACATTTTATGGCATGACAATCTTTAAAAGAGTTATATCAACTAATAAAACATGTTTTGTTTTAAAAGAAAGCCCACCTCTTTTACTTCGCTTAACTGCTATTGAATTCTAGCTTCGCCTTGGCGCTTGTTCCTTCTTCGCTCGACCTTGATAAAAGAATACAGTAAGATTCTTAACTCGAACGAGAAAAGCTTATCGAATAATCCCAGCTCTATATCTTCTCGAAGATTATTCTAAACTTTAAAGTGACGTAGTCACTGCTGTCTAAGCTCGAATTATTGATCCGGTTATACGAATAGTTTATTCGAATGCTTCTAAATAAATCGATAATTGATTTATTAGCTCGTGATTTAATTAATTGAGAAGTTTCTCAATAATTAGTTCTAATTGTATAATTGATTAGCTTAATCAATTAAATCTTGATTATTAAATTCTAGGTTGTTTAACTTATTTCTATAAGTTAATTATTTTAATCTCGTAAAATAATTCACTCGTGAATTATTAATTTCTATAATTATTAATTGTGGGTGTAGTATAATTTAATTAGTGATTCTTGAACCACATAATTAAATTAATGTTGGAATAAAATTAATAAAATAACTTAAGGCCAAACAAGTATAATATATCTCGGCCCAGTCTTCAGTTTGGCCCAAGAATTCAAGTCTCGGCCCAGTCTTCAGTTTGGCCCAAGGCCTCAGCCCAAATGCCCAAAACCCGGCCCGACCTGCTGGAAAGAAAAGCCCCCAAATCCTTCTCCCCTTTCCCATTTCGATCGGGACAGACATCTCTCTCTCTCGATCTGCAAATTTCTCTCGACCCTCTCTTATTCTCCGGTCATCTTCTCCATCACGCCGGCAACGGCGTCGTCCCCCTTGCTATCGTCTCTCTCTCTATCTCTCGGAATTTCCTTCGTTCTAGAATTCCTAGATTTCGCCCCAATTGAATCCCTAAATTGAAATTGGGGAAAAATCCCCTCGGCTGATTTTCTTTTCGGCGGAGATCGACCTCCGGTTCGCCTCCTACGGCTGCGGTTGAGATGGCACCTATGCTGCGTCGTCCGAGGGTTTCCCGGCATCGATTGTTGCCGGTGCAACTCCCGCGAGCCAGCGAACTCGTTCTACACGCTCAAATATTAAAATCCCTACCTCTGAGAGTTAGGGGACATTTTGTTCCTCCCTTCTCGTTAAATTTTCGGCGATGGCTGGCGTCGCTTGTTTTCTTTCTTATTCGATTATTGTTAGAAATCTTTTATTGATTTTTTACTGATTCTTGCTTTCTGTTTTGCAGGTTTCGAAAGCTGCGTCAAAGGAGGTGCTGCTGCTGCTGCGTTTCCCTCCCTCCGGCTCCCTCTGCCGTCGGGGCTTTGAGCCCCGACGAGGTTCGAATTCACCTCCCTCCTCGTTTATATTGGATTTTTAGTACGAAAGTAAATGTGTTTCATGTTTCATCTCTGCTTAGATTCTAGGTTTCGGGGTTTGAAAAATCAAATCTTAGATTCTCAGTTAACTTATGCTTATGATTTCAGCTTGGTCTGGCATTTGAACGTCTGAATCTCTTATCAGTTTCAATAACAGTTTATGAAAACAGTGGTTGTTTCTTGTTCTAAGCTTATACTTGGAATCATGCTATATTTGTGATAAAAGTTTGGTGAGTTTGTTTCAAGTTTAGTAGGGAAATCATGCTAGACAACATGTAGAGTTTCGATTATGAGGAAGTTTGTGCGTAACTAAAACAGTAGCATACTTGGTTTTCTTAATAGCTTCAGCCCTATGGTTCATGCTCCACATACTTGATTTGTGAAGAAAATTCTATGTAAGAGAGCATCCTTTTGTTTTGAGTTGGGAGGACTTTCTGGAGTTTGTGTTGTTTGATTCTAACATGCTTGTTTTCAAGAGTTGGTGTTCAAGGGTTGTCACCTTGAGATGGTGATGGGTAGTGTAAAGGGATGGGCTCTGCTCCTTTGCTTCTACTTGAGTGCTGCAGCTGCAGCTTATACTCCTCTTCCTCACTTAATTTCCTTGCTCTCTTCTTGTTCTCTATATATGTTGTTCTAAGTGATGGTGTCTGAAAATGTGGTGTGAGGGATGAGGGTGGAGAGTCTGTATATATGATGGTGGTGAGAAACCCATAGACTCTTAGGTCTTGCTATGCTATGGTAGATCTTGCTACAAAATCTTCCATAATATTTCTTCATTTAAATCTTGATGTAGCTTCTCTTTTGCAAGTTCATGGGCCCTAGGAGACTGGTGCACACTGCTGCCTTGCTGCAGATTGATGTGTTCCCCTTTTCTCTTGATTTAAAAGCGTGTGATCATCCCTAAGCTAGTACACCATTGTTGACTTGAAGGAAAGTGTAATATGTTATTAAGTAATGAAGTGTAATTTATTTATTTTCTCCATGTATTGATTATAGATTGTAAGGAAGTAATATATATATATATATATATATATATAGATGGATTTTCGGCTGCAAGTTCATTCTTTTAACCAATTGGGCTTGGCCCTATATTGAATGACTTTGTTTGAAGTGGGCTCGATCCCAATAATTTATTTAGCTAATGGGCTTGGCCCAATTGAATTAGTATAATGGGCTCGGCCCGTTAACATATTAATTTATCTTGTGAATAATAAATCGAAACACTAGAATTGTTTTAATTGTTAATTAAAATGAGACAATAATTTTACTACTTAGTAAAATATCGTAATCAAGCTTTTGCTCGATTTATTTGCTAGTTAACAGAAACACATTGGGAATCAAGTAGCTACTTGATTTATAATCGATTCACTTCTAGTAATTCAATTATACACTAGTGCTATTTAAGTCACTAAAAGAGAATATTTATCCTTTAATCACTTCTAAAGTAGATAGAAAATACGGGGCGTTACAAATATTGAATTAGTAACTGCATGGGTGGGGTAATGACTAATGAGTGGGGTAATTTGCAGGCTTTTTACAGAAACCCCACTACCCCCTACATAATAAAAATGCAATTTTTGTTTTGCAAGCTTTTTACAGCAGTGTTCTAAAAATCGGTCTAGTCGCTAGTCGGACTAGGGCCGACCTGACTTTTGGCTAGTCGGTGGTCTCTAGGCGTTCGGGCGCTAATCGGCACCTAGTCAGCCGCTTAGGCAAGCTAGTCGGCTGCCTAGGCAGGCTAGGCGGCTCCAGACGGGTTGGGCGGCTAGGCGGCTAGGCGGGCTCTAGGCGGGCTAGTCGGGCTGGACGGATTTGATTAGAGATTTAGAGTTTTAAATTTATATATTAGTTTATTTATTTTCAAATTTATGGATTTCATGTTTAAATTAATGAAACATTATTATATACTATGAAATTTATTTGGAAGACTACTAAGTTTATGGAATTTTAACTATTAATTAACATATTATATGTTTTATCAGAAATTAAAAAAATGAAATTATGAGTAATTTATGTTTATATAGTTTGTACTTTAGAATATAGTGTAGAAATAATAAAAGTAAGCAGTATAATTCTAATCCGCCTAGTCCCCGCCTAGGCTCCCAACTAGCCGCCTAGACACTAGTCCCCACCTCACCGCCCGACTAGCGATTAGTGACTTTTAGAACACTGTTTTACAGAAACCCCACTAACCTGAGCCCCCACCCATTTCCACCCCAACCCCTAATTAAATACCGAACACTCTTTTCGTAATATAGTGAAATCTCTATAAATTAATAATTTTGGTACTATGAAATTTTATTAATTTAGAGTGATATTAATATATCGATAAATTAATATTTTATTAATTAAAAGAGAGACTTTTTAAATTCAACAAATTTAGTACATACATATTGAAAATAAATAAATTGATATATGTTTCGTTTATTATATTCATGCATCAACCAATTCTTTGTAACTAATATTTAAATATATTAATGTATAATATCAATTCATTGTATACGATTAACTATTATATTCATGGACGCATGTTTCAATTCATTGAAATTACTTAAATATACATATTTACATTAATTCGTTGCAATTAAATAACTATTATAGCCAATTAAATATATTCATGCATGATGAATGAAACATATACTATATAAATCTTAATATGAAAATAAAATAATTCCTACCAGCCATCCATGTCTTCTCATCTAAAATGCATCGCAAAATCATACATGAATGATCATCTGTAAATCATTATGTGATTACAAGAAAGACCATCTCACATGCACTTAAAATGATTTACAAGAGTGGATTGATAAAATCCAATTAGATTTAAATTTTAAGAAAAATCAAGTAACAATAGATTCTTAATTTAGCAAATTACCATAATATTTATAATTTTATAATATTTATGAATTATTAATTTAGAGTTTTAATTAGACCTAATATTTATAAATGGGTTTTTCAAAAAATTATTATCTTATTGGTTTTGATGATTTTTTACAAAGGCTCAAGTCGGGACCGGAAAATTTTATTAGTTTAAAGAGGTTATTAATTTATAGAGTATTAATTTATAGATGTTTTATTGCATTATTATACTCTATATGTCTACGATTTACTGACCATATTGACTTTATAGATAATTTTGGAGTTTTATGTTGATGGATTATAAATTGAATATTTGGAGTTTTTTTTTTTTTTACATGGTACTACGAGCTCCAAAGTTATCTAAAAAGTCAACAGAGTCAATAAATCGTGGACAGATGGAGTAATTCTCTTAGAGCATCTCCAAGAGTTTACACAATTTCACAGCAATACTAACACAAAAATAGTATAGAAATAGTAACCCATCTCCAACAATTTACACAAAAATACAACAGAAAAAGAATATTCCAAAATATTCCTTTTTACTTATTCATTTTTAATAATATGAAACTAAAATTAGGCTAAATTTATACGAATAATAGAAATTTGTACTCATTAAATTAATATACAAAAAATGCATATATTATAAATATATTATTTTAGATTATACTAACAAGAACGAAAATAAATAAATGAAGATTAATTTAAAACAATTAAATGAATATATACATAAAATGGAAAAAGAAATTAAAAAGAAAAAAGAAAAAGAAAAAAAGAAGAAGAATAACGCAGCAACAGTATTGCGCTACATTTAGAGCAATACTGTATCAAACTGCAAAATGGAGCTATTATAGCTTATGCTGTTGTGTTGGAGCAAAAAAAGACTCTAAAATAGCGCATGCATGCTATTTAGGGGTGTTTGGCTAAGCTTATAAGCTAGAGAAATTGTAGTGTTTTATCCCTTTAGTTATAAAAATGCTAAATTTTGCCCAAATTATAAACCCACTCTAATTTTGCCAATTTCATAAGTTGAAGGACTATTTTGCCCTTACATGTTTTATTTTGAAAATAAAACTATATTATCTTCTTTTCCTCTTCCTATTCTTTCTTTCACCTTCGACATCTTCTTCAGCATTCTCCCCTCGGCTTCAGGTAGCCTAGGGTTTTTGCCTGCCACGTCGAAGATCTCGAAGAAGATTACCACATCGGCGGCTTTATACGACGGCAACTAAGAGTCGACGACATTCAGTCGGAGTTGGAGACGTCGCCCGGCCCATGTCGACGGAGATGAAGTTGATCCCTACGTGGCAGACGTCATAGAGCTTTTCCGTTTAGGTTCAGGTTGTTCCCAACTCGCCGGACGACTTAGAACTATTCCGATTCAGGTTGTTCCCGACACGCCAGACGTCATAGAGCTTTTCCGTTTTGGTTTTAGGTCCAGTTTTTTTGTTAATGTTATGTCTGGGTTTTGTTGATGATGCAGCTGCTTTTTTCATATTCTGTCTGGGTTTTTTTTTTGTGTTTATTAGCCTTTTTTCATGATCTGAGGGGTTTTGGAGGAGGTATTTGTTACATTCTTGGGAATGTGTTTTGTTTGTTCTTCATGAGTTTTTGTTTTTTTTTCTTCATGTTTTTCTGCCTTTCACATCATTTTTCACAAGCAAGTAATTCGTAATATTCAAACAGTTTCGGATTGTCATAAATAACAAAAGTTAGGTTTTAAATGATAATGATTGGCAATAAATGCGAATCAAGCAAATTAATTTCATTTGTCGTAAGATTGTTTGATGCATGTTGTTAGAATTTGTGTATTTTCTTATCATGTGGTGTCCATTTTCTTATCATGTATAGGTATTTTCTTATGATTTCCTTTATTACGTTCCGTCTCATTTATTAACTTTATTTTGTTGTTTTTTTGTTGTAAGAATATTCGTGCATGTTTTCTTTTGTAAGAATTTACTATTTTCTAACTTTTTAATGGAACATGATAGGAAACAAGCAAATTAATTTGATAAGACGTAGGAATATTTAATGCATGTGATTAGATTTTGTGTTTTTTCTTATCATATGGATTTAATTTCTTATCATGTATATTTTATTTTCGTGCATGTATTCATTTGTAAGAATTTCTTAATTTCTAACTACATCTAATTTTTGTTTGGAACATGGTAAGAATTTACTGTTGCAGCACATGGCATCCTGTCACCGTTCCACCATGGATGTTGCAAATTACCATTGCGGGTCTAGTCAGTGGAGTATAGTTGGCGCATCTATTCCAGATTTTGCTGTTGAGGATGATATCTCCATGCTATCGGAACCTACGCTTACTGGGCTGCTTGTTCGGGGTTCATCATTTCGGTCGAAGGATAGCATGGTTTCAGCAATTCATGCATATCACTTGAAGAATTTTCTGGAGTTCCGCACTAAGAAATCTAATTTTCGAAGATACCACCTCATTTGCAAGTTTGCCGCACAATGTGCTTTTTTATTGCGATGCACATCACTTGGCAACTCATGGAGAATTAAAAAGATGGTTGAACACACATGTGCCAGAGATATCCGATCGTGTGCCGAACCCAAGGTCACTTCGAGAGCCGTAGCTGAGTATGTTGCCCCTAATATGGCGACGGATGGATTTGTTATTAGGCCATCTGATATACAAAGTCAGGTACTTAGGGAATTCGGTGTTAGATTGAAGTACCCAGCTGCTTTAGCGGGAAGGAATCGAGCCTTGAGATCTACCAGACGGTCCGATCCCGCTTGAGGACCGGCACCGTCATTGTGGTCCCGGCTGGTCATCCTTTCGTGGCTGTTGCTTCCAACAACCAGAACCTCCAGATCCTGTCCTTCAAGGTCAACGCCTACAACAACGAGCAATTTACTCTTGCGGGGAAGAGGAACGTGATGAACCAGCTGGAGAGAGAGGCCAAGGAGTTGGCGTTCGGAGTCCCTGCGAGGGAAGTGGAGGAAGTGTTTAGGAGCCAGCGAGAGGAGTTCTTCTTCGAGGGACCGGGGCGGAGGGCCGACGCGTGAGCGGTGCCGGTGCCGGAATAATTTTGAGGTTGAAGGTTGTGTGTTTGTAAATTTTGTGGCGGTCTAATGTGAGAAGCTATGTAATTATGCATGTAAGATCGACATGAATAAAACTTCTGAGCTTCGTTGAGTTTCTTCTACTAATTCTACTGTTTTTTTTTTTTTTTTGTTTTTTTTTAAATTTATTTATTATTACCTTAATTTTATGTTTGCAACCAAGACTGTTGCATGCATTCGACGATGGACGATTCTCAAAATTAATAAAATTTCTTCTTAACTATTTTAACTCTGTAATTAATAATTTTTCATGAAATCTGGTATATTCATCTATAACACATGCATTAATGAAAAAGAGATTCATTTTTAATGTTGAAAAACTTTAAAAATATGATTTAGGATTCTCTATCTCCAAATTAGTGTCCTAATGGTGTTCTAAAATTCAATTTAAATTAGTTTCATGCAAAAAAAATTAATAAATTTATTTTATAATGATTTAATTTAGTTTTATGATTATTTTCAAGGGTTCACCCATCCCTTCTAGAATTTATAATGATTTTTAGCATTTAATTTCACTTTTATTAGTATATTAGAGTTAAAAAATTCCTGTTAGAGTTTATAATGATTTTTAGCATTTAATTTCACTTTTATTAGTATATTAGAGTTAAAAAATTCAAAACTAATGTACATAATTTTTTTTAAAAAAAATTCTTTTATTTTTCCCTTATAAATGTCTATTATGATTTATTATATTATAGAATTTTATTTTTATAAAAAAATAATATACAATTAGTAGAAATTGAATTTTGGAACACCATTAGAATACCATTTGGGGTAAAGCATACCATCCCTAAAAAAGATGTGGAACTTTTTGCAACCAACATGATAAGAATTTTGCAGAATCTTATCTCGACGCCTTCATTTCCTCCTACCTCGATGCCTGCTGTGTTTTTCCTCTTCCTACCGCCGCAGGACTTGTATTCGAATGTGAAAGGCTGCAGGAGCGGGTCATCCTTCAGAGATTTCCAGTATGGTGTCTCCTTTTCGCTCGTGTAGGGCTTGAGCCTCCGCACAAGAACCTGGAAGATTGTAAGAATTCAGATTACTACATTTTTGATTGTAAGAAATTGTATTGAATTTAATAAGAATATTTTAAATTCTAACGACAGAACATATGAATTAACGTTCTCCATGATAAGAATTTCACAATTTCTAACAACAGCAAATGATAATTCATATTTATACAATTTAGATGGTAAGAAAATTTGTTCAATATGATAAGAATATTTAAAATTCTAACGATTGTACATAAGAATTCATATTAATTAGATTACTACCATTGAGATGATAAGAAATAATATTCAATATGATAAGAATTTTTCAATTTCTAACAAAATCAATTAAGAATACTGAAGATAGTAAGAATTCATATTACTACAATTGAGATAGTAAGAAAATGTGTTCAATTTGATAAGAATAATTTAAATTCTAACGACAGAATATAAGAATTAGCCTAAATTACTGTTGTTCAGATGATAAGAAATAATGATCACTATGATAAGAATTATTCAATTTCTTATCAATTTCATTATGATAAGAACTAAGTCATAGTTAGAAATGACTTATTTCTTATCATCTCAATTAGACATTTTCATAATTTCTTATCATAAAACAATTGTTCATAAAATATTTTAATTACCTTCTGAATATCTTCATCTCCATAGGAAAAATGATAGCAGTTTGTTAGAAATTATCATTTTCTAACTGTATTCCAATATGTATGAGATGGTTATGAAATTCTTATCAAGGTCACCAGTTACCATATCAAACTAAGAAAATTCAAATTCAGTTAATAATGTTGGTTAGAATTAATATCCACACTCGTTAGAGTAATTTACAATTTTTCTTTTATCACACAATTATCATATTTAAGTAAGAAATCAATGAAATAGTTATTCCTTGTATATTAGAAATTCACATTTTCTAACTATCTTATCATTTCTTGCTTATACTGCTTTTTTTTTATTATTAGATATCAAATGTAAGATTTCATAAGAAAAACAGCCCCCAACACAGTCAGAAATTATCAATTTCTAACCATACTAGCCCAACATTCACATGGTCCCAAATTTCCGAGCTAGTTCACAGTTAGAAAGAACCAACAAAAAACCAACTATGTTAGAAATTACATGTTTCTAACCATGTTCCAATAACTTCTACAATATTTTCTAACCAACTTCCCAGTTCTTTTAGTGTTTCGCAATTAGTGTTTCACAATTTTGCACCATACTAATTTTATTTTGCTTACAATATTCTTTGAATCTTTCATTTGAAGATCACATTCATATCAAATCAACCCTAATTAAAACTAATTGAATAACAAAGACGCATGTTACAGTTAAATTTCATACATTCCAACTCAAAAAACTCAAACTTCAAGCAATGATACAGAATATGCTTATGCACATTATACCCAACATATTCAGCGCATGCACATCCCCAGAAATTGTTCTCAAACTCAACATGCAAAGAACCCTAAAAATTTCTTACCTCTTGATCTGTGAAAGGGTAGCCGCTGGGTTTCCTATTTCCCGGTGCATTCGTCAGGTTCTCGGCGCTGGTGACTTTTGGAATCTCGGCTTCGGTTCTCTTTCTCTTCATTTTTCTGGTCGTCATTGCTCTCAACACTGATCGGGCGGCCTTCTTCTGCTGTTTTACTCGTCAACCTCTGCGGCAACCGGCGGGAACTTGTGGAGAACGGGCTTTCGGAAGACACCCAGAAATTCTAGGGTTTGCCGGTGGAGTAGAGGAAGAGAAACAAGAAGTGGGAGAGGTTTTCTTTTCTGTTTGCAGTTTCCGATTTTGTGAATTGTAGTAGGGAAAGGCGACGGGTTATGGGAGAGAAAAGGGGGGATTACTTTTGTTTTTTCTGCAGGGGTATTTTTGTCTCAAATTTGAAAATGGGACAAAATTTGTGTATGTGTTAAATTTTGGGTATATTTATGTTTTTTATCCTCTAAGAGGATAGTTTAGTTGTTCCCTCTAAAAATAATGTTATAAGTTATATTTAATAATTTATTTAGATTTAAAGTATATTTAAATTTAATATTTTTGGCGTAATTTTAAATAACAAATGACTTAAGTTGAACTTTTCAATTTCTCAAATATAGAATGGTTAATGACTTAACCTAATTTTATTCGTTAAAATATACTAATCTCTAATTCATGAGAAATTGCCCCATATTTCACTAAGTAAGTATTTTAGTAATCAATCCTCTAATTATAATATTTTTTTAACTTGGTTATTGAATTTTGCAAATATAAATTCAAATTATAGATGATAAAACTCAGTCATTGAAAATCAAAATTAAACTTCTGGTTCATAAAATATTTAACTGGAATAACTTAAGAATAATAACTAATTGAACTAAAAACTAAACTGAATAAAGCAAGTTCAACTTAATGTTAAAATATTGTTTCCTATTTTTGTGATTTGTGTAAAACCAAAACTAACATCGTAGTGGCGAATCCCCCATGATTTTCAATATATAAGCTTCTCATATGTAAAATATACTAAATTTAATCAAACGGATGAATAAGGTATATATGACATTATTACCTTTAAATTATAATGAGGTTCTTAAAAAAAATAAAAAAATTATAATGAGAACATAATAGACAAAACATATTTTATAAAATAAGACTTTATTTTTGTTTATAGTTTATCTAGTTGGCCCCTTCTAAAGCCTATTGGTGAGGTATGGTCGACTTGGAGAAGTGTTATTTCAATTTTAAAAAATATCATTTTTTTAAAAAAATTTATCTGTACCGATATAGATGGTGCAATGAGCACTGATCACTTAGGCTGAACATTTCAACCAAATTGAGAAGTTTCTGGAATCCCATAATTATTTACTCATTTTTATTTAAGTATCCTATTTACTATTTTCATTGTTTATTTTTAAATATCCCAATTAAAAATTTGATGACATAATAGTTATATTTTTTTTATTTTACCTTTATAATTAATCTTATATATAAGTTGTTGCTCAGATAAAGAGAATAATAAATAAAGTTAAAATATAAATTTACACATTTTCTTGATATGTGCAATTTGACAAATGAGATATTTAAAAAAATAGAGGGAGTAAAAGATTTTCTAGAATTATGCGAAAATGAAATTGGCGTATAGTCAGTCAATATATGTATTTTTATTCAGAGTCAAGTTTTCCACAATAATTGCGTTAATCCATCCAGTTAATAATAGTCAGTCAATCGATGTATATTATATTCCACATTCAACTTCGGCTGCTTTGCAAATTGCAATCCCAAGAATAATGTGATCCATAAAGAAAATTCAACCAAAAAGAGATGTCATAGTGGAAATTTTCAATGAAAAAAAAATGCCATAGGGATCAAGCAATAATAATTTATTTCATTTCAATGTGAACAGTTTGTCAATGGTTGAAATTTCAAGATCACACTCACAACTATAAAAGCTAACACATCTTGTTCCAAAGAATAAAAACTCATCACAACTTACAAATCTTCTTTTAAACCACAAAGCAAAAGCCAAAAACAAGAAAGAATGGCAGCACAAAAGTACATCATTAAAATTTTCAAGCTTAATTTTAGTATATAGTAGTACATTTTTTTTTTGTTCTTATGTTTATTATTATTTTGTTGATTTAGGTATGCAGTGGTTACCGGAGGAAACAAAGGGATCGGGTTCGAAATCTGCAAGCAGTTGGCAGAAAAAGGATTCACTGTTGTATTGGGATCGAGGAGCGAGAAGAGAGGCGTTGAAGCTGTTGAAAAGCTCAAGGAATTGGGAGTTGATAATGTTGTCTTTCATCAACTCGATGTTGCTGATGCTGCTAGCGTCGCCGCTGCTGCTGAGTTCGTGAAGACGAAGTTCGGAAAGCTGGATCTGTTGGTGAACAATGCAGGAATCAGCGGAGTCGAGGTTGAAGGAGATCCTGAAGTACTTGCTGAGGCTTTGGCTGCAGTCGGAGTTGAATTTGCTGCCCAAGGATCCGTTAAGGTTCGTCGAATCTTCGGATCTATGATTTTTTTGTTTTGTTTTGCAGATTCTGTTAATTATTTCCAAAGATAGAAGTTAAACTGATGATCCGTCTATTTACTCTGTTAATGCAGCCGGAACCATTTGTACCAAAAGCAAACGGTAAACTTCATTACACATATGAATTGGCGAAAGACAGCGTTGAAATAAACTATTATGGTTCCAAAAGAACGATAAAGGCTTTCCTTCCTCTGCTACTGAAATCTGATTCACCAAGAATTGTGAATGTCTCCTCCACCATTGGCAGCTTAGTGGTAATTAATTAACTCTTTCAATTAACCTCTTGAATTTAATGTTTTTTTTTTTTTTTTTGTTTTACCAACTTGCTAATGTATAGTATGATCCTAAATATATATGTGTCCAGCTTCTGATTAACGAATGGGCAAAAGAAGTGTTCAGCAACGAAGACAGCCTCACAGAGGAGAAGATAGACGAAGTTGTGGACAAATTCGTCAAGGACTTCAAAGAAGGCAAAGTGGAGGAGAACGACTGGCCTACTTCATTTGCTGCTTACAAGGTGACGAAGGCGGCCTTGAACGCGTACACTAAATTTTTATCGAAGAAGTACCCCAACATCTGCATCATAGCAGTGTGCCCCGGCCATACTAGGTCAGATATCACATACAATGCTGGTCCATTGAGCACTGCTGAGGCAGCAGAGATTCAAGTGAAGATGGCTTTGATCCCTCAATTCGAAGGGCTCTCGGGCTCCTTCTTCCACAGATGGGAATCATCTGCTCTCTGATTTCATCAAACATATATCTTATATGTGTTTGAGGAATACACATACATACTACACAGTCTTGTGATTTGCTCTGTTTTATGTTTAATTATGTAACAGAATAAGAAACTTCCGGTTTGTAAGTTTCATATTCAGCTTTGGTGATTTGTATTTCTGCTCTTTGATATTTGATATTAATGAAGTTTTGTTTCTTGCACATGTTTCTTCATTTCTTACCAAATTAGTAAAATGAGTCTTCAAGAAATAAAGACAACTTTATGAAAGACAAAGTAGAGGAAGTTATGAAGGAATTTTGCAAGAAAACTAATCGAAAGAAGCTATAAACTTGGAGTGCAGAAAAGGAATATCAGAGTTTCCACATATATAAACTCTGTTTGTTCTGTTATGCTTGTAACTAATCAAAAATTTATAAGAAGCAAACACACATACATGTAGTCTTATTAATGGCTTTTTCTGATTGCTTATCATTGTATTTGTGTGCGGAAAAAGTAAAAGACTAGTGTTTGTAAGCTTCTCTTGGGGTGTTCAATATTCATTGACAAAATGAAATATGACAAGGTTCTAATCTAACATATTGTTTTAGATCAAATGCTATCAGTTGTTTAAATTAAAGTGTCAGTCATGTCTTATAATTCCCCCGTCCTGGTCATTTACGCATCAAAAATTGTGACACGAGTATTAATAAAAGGTGAATGATAATAATGTCAGTGGAGAAAGTGACTCACATTAAGTATTAAAAGATTAGGTGATAATGAAGGTGATAGTGATGTTAATGGAGTTAGGTGTGGTATCTTTGTAAATAAAAGACTAAAGTAGGGGTAAATGGAGTAGTGGGGTAGGGTAAAAAAAACGAAATACTACCTCCATCCCATTATATTATAGCTCATTTGTTTTGAACATTTCGGCATGCGTTTCCACCGAAACCTAAAACAGGTTTTAAAATACAATTTTGAAATATTTTTTCTTTTACGGGATACAACAACACTCATAGTATCCCGTAAAAGAAAAAAGACTTCAAAATTGTATTTTAAAACCCGTACTAGATTTCGGTGAAAACACGTGTCAAAATGTTCAAAACAAATGAGCTCTAATATGATGGGATGAAGGTAGTATATATAATTGGTTGGGACAGACTAAAATGGGGAATTATGCGTAATTGGCCAGGACGGAGGGAGTATTACTTATTTTAGTATTTTAAAAATATATAAAATTTTGAATAATAATTACTCTCTTTCTTGCCCAAAGCATCCCAACTTAAAAATAATAAAATAAAATTAATAAATAAATAAATAAAAAGATAACACTTCAAATCATACGGCTTAAAAAAACACTACAAGAAAAGCGGTAAACGGCAACGAAAATGGCGACGGACAATATATCTGAAGTGATCAATGATGAACAGACAATCCGTCGTCGTTCAGCAACGGACGTTCCGTCCCCAAAAGCCAATACTTTCAGAAAATAAAACGGTGACGAATGTACATTCTGTTGCCATCGTAAACTGACCTGCTGACCGGCTACATTTTCACTACGTACACAACCGTCACTGTTTTCAGTGCCGGTTTTTGGTTACGAACATTCCGTCATCATTCTAAACGGTTACGCGCGATATACCGCTATGGCACTTTTCGGTCGTCATTCCTGCATACCACCTTTTATAATTGAAAATTAAAATTTTGAAAAAAAAAATAGTTAACCAAAATTTGAATTTATCGGCCTCTTTTAACTAATAAATTTATAAATGGTTATAATTTATAAACTGTAATTGGAGTAATGGACATTAATTAATAATTGAAAAAAAAACTAAATCATAATCGTTTGAAATTGAAGAAAAAAAAGATGAATAGTAAAACAAATAAAATTATAATAGCGCGAAATCAATAATATCTTGAGGATAATTTTAAGTCATTATCCAATATCTTAACACGTTGACTTTAAGTAGTACTATTGCCCGGTCTAAAGCCGTTATACAAGGCGTGCTTGACTTGTGAAGTACTCCTCCATCCCTCTCAAATTAAGGATGAAATGTTTAATTGTTTAAGAGAGTTTGGTAATTGAACATAATATTAAGATTATTATTTATATTTTGAATTACTGAATATTATAAAAATATATTTTTATATATTTTTTTTTTATTTTCAATTAATGTTTAAATAATTTAATTATTTTCTGATCTTTTTTTTCTTATTGTTTTCACTTTTGAGATAATATTTTGTTTAATTTTTTCTAGAAAAAATTGATAATTTTAAATTTTAATTATTAAAAATTAAAATTATTAAATTTTATAATTATTAAAATTTACAATATATAATTTTAATTATTAAAATATAATAATTTATAAATTTTAAATTTTAAATTTATAATTAATTTAATTATTAATTATTAAATTTTATTAATCGGGTTGGGTCATTTGGGTAATGAATTAGTTGTAATTAATGTGTAACTAGAAATAATAAGGGTATAATTAGTTGAGACTAATAATGTGCTTTATTCCCTAATTTTTGTCAAATAAAGAAATGACTAAACTTGAAAAGAACGGCCTAAAAAGAAAGGTGATTCAACTTCAAAGAGACGGTGAGAGTATTTAACCAAATTAAAAATAAAAATATTGAATGGTGTCTCGAGCCGTGTGCCAATTTAATACTACCTCAATCCCACTATATTAAGCCACTTTTACTTTATTGACTTTTCCGGCACGCGTTTCCACTGAAACCTAGTACGAGTTTTAAAATATAATTTTGAAGTAATTTTTTTTAAAACCCGTACTAGGTTTCGGTGGAAACGCGTGCCGGAAAAGTCAATAAAGTGAAAGTGACCTAATATAGTGGGATGAAGGTATTATTATGTCAAGGTTAACTTGGCCGTATTATAATCAAGAAAAATTATTATTAATAGTACACTTTATAAAAATAACTCTTTTTAAAAAAAATTAAATCCTACAAAAAAAAAAAAAACTAAATCCTAAATGGAAAAATTCATTTATGTGGCACTTTCACATTAGTCGAGCATACTTATTAGGTTGAAACATTCAATTAAATAATTGGCAAAAATACAATTAAATATATCATGTCTAACATTCCGTTTTAATCACGAACTTTCGATCTTTTATGTAAATTCACAAACTTTGGCCCGTATTCAATTTTTCACCGTTCATGTTTTCCGGCTAATACGTGGCAATCCGATGGTAATCTACATGGAAATACGACATTGCATCGGTCATTTAGAACGGTGCCAAGCTCGGGCCTCCAGAACTAGCCATTCTGTCCGACGGCGGCGTTAGTAAGATCATATCGGCGAACAAACTTCGATTCGGGTGGTGTGGCGGATAATGAGGTTAGTATTGGAGTGAGAAGGACCACGTGACGGCGCATAAAGGAATAGGTCCTCGATTTGGTGGTAATTCACTACAAGAATACTGTTCATCGTCGGCGGATTCGTGACGGACAAAAAAAAAAGGAACTCCACGGAAAGATCTCCGGCGGATCCTATACTAGGCGGATCCCCGACGGATTCGCGACGGATTCCGTCGCCATTCCGTAGCCAAATTTTTTCGGCGGACAAATCTATTGGCATTTGCATTTCCTGATGCCCGTTTTGCCGACGGATTTGCCGGGACGTCCGTGGGCAAAATGGGCGTCGGGAAATGCAAATGCCGACGGATTTGTCCGCTGACAAATTTTGGCTACGGAATGGCGACAGAATCCGTCGGGGATCCTCCTAGTATAGGATCCGTTGGAGATTCGTCCGTGGCGTTCATTTTTTTTGTCAGTCGCGAATCCGTCGGCGATGAATAGTATTCTTGTAGTGATTGAGGAGGATGCCGAGTTAAGGTTGCAGAGTTATGATGATGAGGGGAAAATCGAAGTTGAGGTGAAGCAGAGGAGGACTGTTGAACAGTAAGACGAGTAGAAGTTTGGCGAAAAGTGGGAACTCAGCGAAGGATTTGAATGGTGAAGAGGATAAAGATCTGGAGCCAAGTGAAATCAAAGGATCAATAGGAGTAAGCACTAGGAGGACCAAAAGCTCCACATAAGAAGAAAATGCAGATGCAATTGAAATTGCAGAAGAGTTGAAGAAGAATTAAAATTGATTCAGGGATATTAAAAATATAAGGACGAAACGACGTCATTTTGTATGTATTTCCGGCCGGAAATTTACAAGTCACTTTCCCGGCTGCCACATAAGTGCCACGTCGATTTCGATTTGGGGAAAATTTTAAATTGTGGAAAAATTGAACACGAGCCAAAGTTCGTGGAAAAAAAAATTGAAAGTTCGTGATTAAAGAATGTCAGACATAATTGGAGTATTTAATTGTATTTTTGCCTAAGTAATTTAACCTTTTTTGGATTTACTAAATAGTTTCTAGAAACCCCCAAATTGAAATTTCTAGAATAATAATTTTGTGTATAGTCGAGTTTTCTAAAATAGTGCGCGTCATTCTAATCTCTCTTATTTATAAAGTCAAGTTTTTTAGAATAATGCGTCAAGCTCTTTTGTTTAATGTCAGTCAATTATATTTTATTCCAGTCAAGTTAGGCTGCTTTCAACCCCAAGAAGAATGTGACGCCGAAACAAGTGTATACAATATAATGAACAGTCAAAGGAAAACTTTCAACAAAAAGAGATGCCATAGGCAATAATCAATAATAATTTATTTCAAGCGATGTTAACAGTTTTTCAATGGTTGAAATTTCACCAACACACACACAACTATAAATAAAGCTACCAAATGCACCTTGTTCCAAACATAAACATTCATCACAACTTACAAATCTTTTCTTTTTTTAGAAACAAAGCAAAAACAACAAATTAATTACAATGGCAGCCCAGAGGTAATGCATGCATGCAGATATATATTTTTAGTTCAACGGAAATAGTTACTTTTTCCAAGCTTCATTTTAGTATATACACCATTTTTTCTTACATTAATTGTTATTATTTTCTTTAATCAAGGTATGCAGTGGTTACCGGAGGAAACAAAGGGATCGGGTTCGAAATCTGCAGACAGTTAGCAGGCAAAGGATTCACTGTTGTATTGGGATCGAGGAGCGAGAAGAGAGGCAATGAAGCTGTTGAGAAACTCAAGGAATTGGGAGTTGATAATGTCATCTTTCATCAACTCGATGTTACTGATGCCGCTAGCGTCTCTGCTGCTGCTGAGTTGGTGAAGACGAAGTTCGGGAAGCTCGACCTGTTGGTGAACAATGCAGGAATCAGCGGAGTCGAGGTGGAAGGCGACGTTGAAGTGCTTGCCGAGGCTTTGGCTACTGTTGGAGTTGAATTCGCTGCCCAAGGATCCGTTAAGGTTCGTTGAAATCTTCGGATCTATGTTTATCTTCGTCCAGATTTTGTCAATTATTTCCGAAGCTAGAAGTTAATTAAACTGATGATCTCTTGTTTATGCAGCCTGAGCCATTTGTACCTAAAGCAAACGGTAAAATGGTTTACATGAATTGGCCAAGGACAGCGTTGAGATAAACTACTATGGCCCCAAGAGAACGATAGAGGCCTTCGTTCCTCTTCTGCAGAAATCCGATTCGCCAAGAATCGTAAATGTCTCCTCCACCATTGGGAGCTTAGTGGTAATTAACTATTCCTCTAAATTTCAATGCCTCTTTTGTCAACTTGCAATTGCTAATGTAGTATGTTTGTTCATATATCTACAGCTTCTGATTAACGAATGGGCGAAAGAAGTCTTCACCAATGAAGACAGCCTCACAGAGGAGAAGATAGATGAAGTCGTTGACAAATTCGTCAAGGACTTCAAAGAAGGCAAAGTGGAAGAGAACAACTGGCCTGCTTCATTTGCAGCTTACAAAGTGACAAAGGCGGCCTTGAACGCGTACACTAAATTCTTATCGAAGAAGTACCCCGACATCTGCATCATAGCGGTGTGCCCCGGCCATACTAGGTCTGACATCACACACAATGCTGGGCCATTGAGCACTGCTGAAGCAGCAGAGATTCAAGTGAAGATGGCTTTTATTCCTCAATTCGAAGGGCTCTCGGGCTCCTTCTTCCACAGATGGGAATCATCTGCTCTCTGATTTATCGACATATATGTTATATATGTTTGAAAAATATACTTATATACTACACATTTGTTAGGATCAAAAACCCTAACAACGATCGACGACGAGTCGATCGACGAACACGAACGATCCGGCGCCTTGTCGCACAAGGTCGGCGGAGAAAATAAAAGCCCGGCGCCTTCGACGTGAAGGTCGGCGGTGGATAAAGAGGTTGAACGCGAGGGATGTCCTCGTCGGCAGCAAAGGAACGATAGAACTCGCGTGAGGCGAGAGAAGCTAGGGCTAGCCAAATTATAATTCTTATTTCTTCAATGAATAATAATGAGATTACAAACTAGTATTTATAGGCCTAAGATATCTACCACAATTAGGAAAAGATATGCATAAAGATTAATACTAATCTAATAAATAAATATAAAAGATATTATCCCATATTAGTAGATACTACTGTATCAACATTCCTGTGATTTCCTTCTTTTTTTTATGTTTGATGTAAGAGAATATATAAGAAAAGTAGTACTGGTTTGTAAGTTTCATGCTTATTCAATGTTACGTAATCGCGGTTTTGATTTTTTATTTTTATTTTTTTGGTTTTGTTTGAATTGTATTGTGATTTTGATGTTAAGTTTGTTTAATTTCTTACACATTTTTCATCATTTTTCACCGAAGCAAGATGAGTGTTTATGAACAAGGACAACGTATTGAATGACAAATTAAGTGGAGGAAGTTAAGAAAATAATTAATCACTACCTGCTAATCTTGCAATTCTTGAAATACCCGAGTTTCCACATAAACTCCATTTGTCATGGTTTTAATATTTAGAATTTCGGATGAGATCATCTGTCCCAAATTCCGTGTGTCAATCGTGTTATCAATCTTAATTTTTATTAGTTTTATAATATTATTTTTTATAAAATTAAAATTTTAATTTTAAATTAAAATTACTAATAATATAATAAATCATAATAAAAACTTATTAATAAAAATTGAAATTTTTAGTAATTATATCCTTAGTTTTGAATTTATTAACACTACTATAACCAATAAAAGTGAAATTAAATGTTAAAAATTAATTATAAATCATAATTGGATAGTTGAACCTCAGAACATAGAGTAATTATAAAAATTAAATTAAATCATTATCAATTAAAATTATTAAAGAAAAATACATTTTTATGTGTACGTTTTAAAATTTGATACACGGTTGAAACACAAAAATGGGGATAAAGGGTGACTAATGCTGAGCGAAGTTGAAGCTGCTGAATCCTCGGTGGAAATGGCATTAATGCGTGTTGTTGCATGGCCCACAGACTCCTCCTTCCATCCAAGAAAATGATGTCCTTGTAATTAATTAATCAAGGTATGATAAGCATACAAATACAAATAGTCTTCTCTTGGAGCTTTCATGTTCTATCTGTAGTTTGATATCAATTAATTATTACCGAATGTTTATTACAAATGTTTCAATATTTATTATCACAAGATTCAACATGTACTGCTGCAATAATCTATATATGATCAAATCAGTTAACATTGGCCGACGGGATCCTCAAATTACTTAATTATTTTATACATATAATGCATTATTATGCATATGCAAGATCATATGCATAGAAATGAATCATTGTATGCAGTGACGGAGCCAGAATATTAATGAAGGGGGCCCAATTTAAATAATTGTAAGTAATTAATATTAAAAATAAAAAGCTTAATAAAAATATATAAATTAAAACAAGGCCAACAAAAAACAAATGTTTAAAATGGAATATTTCAAAATTCTAATAAGGGTAATTTACAATTTATTTGTCAAACTACTCAACTATTCACAATTGTGTTGCGTGTTTTGATCCATACGAAATAACAATTAAATGTCCAAACTAACAATAAATTTATTCTTATTTTGTATATAGATTGAAACACAAATATGAAATGGATAATAGTTTCGCAATTAAATTGTAAATTGCCGAGAAAAAATTAGAAAGTTTTTGAAATTTGAATACTATTTTTCTATCTATAATTCTTCAATTACCATGAACACCACCACAACAACAACAACAATCTAAGATCATAGTTTTAAAAATTACTATTATTTATAAATTAATATATATGTAATGGTTAAAAATAATCACTTATGTTAAGAAAAATAAAAAAGTAGCCACCAACTTATAAACATATAAAAACTAGTAACTTGATGTATTAAAAGACCAACATACCCTTAATGAAAAATTCAATAAAATAAATAAAACTAAAAGTGAAACAAAATGAATATAAAAATTAAAAAAAAAACAGCAGCAACATTATAGTGACTCTCTCATCCCCGCCGCCGCCACCATTTTTCTCATCCCACCACCATTATCGTCTCTCTCTCTCTCTCTCAGCGCTCCGCCACCCTCCATCAGCGCTGCACGTTGCAACCATTGCCTCCCACCATCACCGTCGTCGCCCTCGCCGCCGAGCTGTTCCTCTTCACCAACTTTACCGCTGTGACGGTTGATGGGCTGGGCCCTGGGGCTGCAAGGACGTTGTGTTTTCATGGGCTCGTCATTCCACGCGTGCTGTGTTTTCCGGTGAAAACGTCAGGTGGGATCGAATAGATCTGAATCGGCTCGATCGATCTCGATCTCGATCAGGATCGATCGATCGATCTCAGTCGGGATCGATCGATCTCGATGTCGCAAATCAAGCCCATGAGATCGTGCCTGAGTCCAGTTATAGGAGCTTGATCGTGCCTTCGTATAACATAGTGTATCTCCATGTTGCTTCCTATCCCTTTCTCCTCATTTATCCATGCTTCTCCTTCGCAAGGTATTATAATATGCAATGCACAAAAGTTGTTCGAACAAATGCACGTCAGATCTGATTCAAGCCTGTGCAAGATCGATCAAGTCTCATGATTCAGATCGAACGAGCATGCGAAAACGGCTAAGGCTCGAATAGATCCCAATCAAGCCCTACATCAGAATTTTTGAATCTGGAATACCTCAACACCGCTGCCCTCCTCTCCCCCCTCCATGTCTGCGTTCAGTGGCGGATGCAGGATTATGAGCAAGGAGGGTCAAAAATTATACTCCTCCCCCGTCCTCTATTTCTTGAGCTTTTTTTTTACACGCGTTTCCATGCGTCTTGATGATAAGTTTTAAAATTAATTTTTGAAATATTTCTTTTACGTGATACTACGAGTGTCGTATGATCTCGTAATAGAAAAAATACTTTAAAAATTTATTTTAAAATCCATCATCAAGACACGTGGAAACTCGTGCAAAAAAAAAGTTCAAAAAACAGAGGACGGAGGGAGTACTGTATTAAACAAAATTAAATATAAACTTTTACAACAAAATATATCATCTATAAAATTTTATTTGCAATATTTTTGATTAGCCATATTTTCAAACTTATGGACAATAACTTCATTAAAAACACAAATAAATATATTATTTTCTATATAGACTATCAAATTATCATGTATCCATTTATCATTGGTTGCAAAAGTCGTTTCTTCACAATCTTCCTAGCCGAGAATGTTGCTTTTGTAGAAGTCGTTCCAATCAATTATATCTAGGCTAAATTAATAATTAGGGATATAACATCAATTTTTTTTGTGATTTTAATTTTTCTATATATATTTAACATACATTTGAATATCATAATAATATTATGGGTATAATAGGTATCTCATGTCAAAATACAAGGGAGGTCAATTGACCTCCCTTGGCCACACTTGCCTCCGCCAATGTCTGCGTTTGATGTGAACCTCCGGCGAGGACCTCCAGCATAGAAGAGTAGTGTGTGGCGGCGAAAGATGCCGGCGAGGGGTACGACCGTAGAAGCGACAGTGAACGGCGGCTCAAACGGCGGTGGGGAGCGGCACTGGGAGTGAAGGCTGCATGGTCGATGGTGAAGGAGTGTTTTTTCTTCTTAATTTTTTCCTTTTTTTAAAAAAAATAAATTAATTATTATCACTAATTGTAATAAATACATAAAAAATGAGTTAAATGAGTTCATTAAGGGTAAAATAGTCAAAGTAGCTAGTTTTTATATGTTTTTAAGTTGGTGTGGCTAGTTTTTTGTTTTCTCTATTCTAAATGGATATTTTACATTTTGACCCTAAATAAATACTAAAAAAATTTAAAAACTCACCGGGACCCAAGGACCTCGCTGGGCCTAGTGTCCCTCCATCACTAATTGTATGCATAACAATGCATAGTTTGCAGTTTTCACGATATATCAAGTTTTCCAATGTTAAAACTCATAAAATCTAAAAATTAAAGTAGGACTATATTAAAATCGAGAGTAAAAATTCATAAAATCTAAAAATTGAACTTGTCACACGGTCGATATTAGAGATTATTTATTTTGCCCCTCTAAAGCCGTTATTGAGGTTACACAAAACATTTCAACTAAAGAATTCCATTAATCTTACGGACGATAATAATTGTATGTAGTCAGTCAATATATGTATTTTATTCATAGTCAAGCTTTCAAAAATAACGCGTCAATCTGTTTTGTCTAAGTTTAATTTTCTACAATAGAATAATGCGTTCAATCTATTTTGTATATTGTTGGTGAATTAATATATTTTATTGCAGAGTCAACTTGGGCTGCTTTCAATCCGAGGAAGACTGTAATGCACATGCACAAGTGTAAAACAAGAAAAGTCGAAGGAAAGTTCGTTTAAATGGAGATGAAATGCCATCCGGAAATTTTCAACATAAAGAAATGCCATTGGGAATCATTCAATATTAATTTATTTTTTGCAACGTCAAGAATTGTCAATGGTTGAGAATTTGATGATGAAACCAGCAACTATATAAAGCTACCACATACATCTTCTTCCAAACACATCACAACTCACAATTAAATTAAATCTTCTTCCTTCAAGATACAAAGCAATTTGCAAAAACAACAAATTACAATGGCAGCCCAGAGGTACCTTTAGTTCCATGGAAATCCTTTTGAACCTTCATTTTACTACATACATCATCATTTTATTCTTATATCATTATTTAATTCAGGTATGCAGTGGTTACCGGAGGAAACAAAGGGATCGGGTTCGAAATCTGCAGGCAGTTAGCAGGCAAAGGATTCACTGTTTTATTGGGATCGAGGAGCGAGAAGAGAGGCAATGAAGCTGTTGAGAAGCTCAAGGAATTAGGAGTTGATAATGTTGTCTTTCATCAACTCGATGTTACTGATGCTGCTAGCGTTGTCGCTGCTGCTGAGTTCGTGAAGACGAAGTTCGGAAAGCTGGATCTGTTGGTGAACAATGCAGGAATCAGCGGAGTCGAGGTTGAAGGAGATGTTGAAGTGCTTGCTGAGGCTTTAGCTGCTGTGGGTGTTGAATTCGCTGCCCAAGGATCCGTTAAGGTTTGTTCAGATCTTCAGATCTATGTTTCTTTATATTTTTTTTCGGATTGTGTTATTTATTAATGTGCACTCTGTTTATGCAGCCTGAGCCATTTGTACCGAAAGCAGATGGTAAAATGATTTACACATATGAATTGGCGAAAGACAGCGTTGAGATAAACTACTATGGCCCCAAGAGAACCATAGAGGCCTTCGTTCCTCTTCTTCAGAAATCCGACTCTCCCAGAATCGTGAATGTGTCATCCACCATTGGGAGTCTAGTGGTAATTAACTTTTTTAATTAACCTCTTTAACTTGATGTTTGATTTTTATCAACTTGCTAATACATAGTATGATCTTGCATATGTATCTCCAGCTTCTGATTAACGAATGGGCGAAAGAAGTCTTCACCAACGAAGACGGCCTCACAGAGGAGAAGATAGACGAAGTCGTGGACAAATTCGTGAAGGACTTCAAGGAAGGCAAAGTGGAGGAGAACAACTGGCCTGCTTCATTTGCAGCTTACAAGGTTACGAAGGCAGCCTTGAACGCGTACACTAAATTCTTGTCGAAGAAGTACCCCAACATCTGCATCATAGCGGTGTGCCCCGGCCATACTAGGTCTGATATCACACACAATGCTGGTCCATTGAGTACTGCTGAGGCAGCTGAGATTCAAGTGAAGATGGCTTTGATCCCTCCATTCGAAGGGCTCTCAGGATCCTTCTTCCACAGATGGGAATCGAGCGCTCTCTGATTCATCTTATTTTTAAGAAGATTTCATGTACGAGAATAAGAAAGTACTGGTTTCTAAGTTTCATATTCAATGTTATATGTAATCGTGGTTTTGATTTTTTTTTTTTTTTTTTTGGTTTTGTTTTGAAATGTATTGTGATTTTTGATGTTAATGAAGTTTGTTTAATTTCTTACACATGTTTCATCATATCTTACCAAAGCAGGATTAGTGTTTATGAAATAAGGACAAGCTTATATGAAAGACAAGAGGAAGTTATGAAAATAATTAATTGACAATTATGGAAGAAAACCACTACGCCCCTCCTAATCTTGCAACATTTAGTTCTCTTGGAGCTTTCATGTTCTATTGTTCTAGTTTGATATCAACTTTTTATTACAAGTGTGTATTCTCTTTGATGGAAAAGAAAAAGAGGAAATAAGGAAAAAATAGTCATTTTGGTTTAGTAAAATAAAAATATATATATATAAAATAGCCACTTTTAAACCTAAAAAGACGTTATTATCCTTAATGAATTTCAATTAATCACACACAAACTCACGCGCGCACGACTCACAAACACAGACGCAGAGACCCCAACCTGCTCCTCTCTCTCTTTCTCTATCTCTTTCTCATCAATTGCTGCCAACTCCTATCCATCACTTGAAATCGGCAACGGCGTGGGGAGATCGAAGGAGATGATCGGAAGTCTGTGTTTCTGATCGGAGGACGTCGAATGAGGCGCGAGATATCTACATTTCTCTTTGGGGTCGTGAAATTCACGAATCGGATTTACTAGAACGTAGCATATTTAGTTTTATCCATTAATTGGTTATTTTGTATATGAGTTTAGCAGGAATTTTGGCTAATTTTGTATGAATTCACGAGTTGAGATCGTGAGTTTGTGAATTCCTTTAACAAAATTTACAACTCACGATTTCAATTCGTGATTATAGCAATGTTATAACTTATGAACTCACAGAATTTGGATTAGTGAATTATTCATTTTATGTGAGTGAAATCACGAATTGAAATCTTGATTTTGGGCATTTACGTGAGTGAATTCACAAATTGGATTCGTGAATTCGTGAATTGGCTTATATTTTTAGAGCAATTCACGACCTTAAAATTGTGAATTCGAAAAGAGGCGGGGGTATTAAGATAAGAGTGACTATTTTTTTTATCTTTTTTATCCAATTGACAATTATTTATCTTTACAATCTCAAAGTGGTTATTTCAGTAGTTGTCCCAAAGAAAAATGCGGGATAAAAAATGATGAAAAATATAATGATATAATGTGGTCCCCCACTTGTTTTATCATATGTTTTCTATGATGGAAAAGATGAAAAAAATGTTATCACTCCAAATGAGTGGGGAAATATTATCATAATTTGGAGTGAAAAGTTGAGATAAGGAGCTACCAAAAAAAAAAATCACGCTGCCCGTGAAAAATTATCCATAAAAAAGAACATGGAAAAAATGGCGAAATTTTTCTTTTCACTCATTTTCATTCACTCAAATCTAACACCCCAAATGTTTCAATATTTATAATCAAAATGAAATATCACAAGATTCAAACATGTAGCTTTTTTGGGATCCTCAAATTACTTATTTTATAATATATTTAAAATTATCATAATAAATTAATCATACTAACAAATAACACGTGCGTTGCACGTGAATACGTTTTTAATACACTTAATTATTTTATAGAAATTGAGCAAGATTATTTCTTATGTTTGAATATGCAATGAATTATTAATTTTAAAAATAAAAATATATAATAAATAGAAATTAAACGTCTTGTTTTGCTATATATAAAAAACTATGTCACTGTTAATATGTTTAAATGTGAATCTATGTTCATATTAAATCTTTTTTTGTTTGACTTTGATAGATGTCGAACACTTCTTTGTTTTGTTTTTAGAGATAAGTTTGTCCAACGTCTTATTATCATCACCGATAATATCAATACAATCTTCAAACTTCTTTTTCACTATTCTTCGTATATATATAGTGAAATTTAAGAAATATATATACATATATAAATCCTAATTTGAATTTATCAACCCTATTTTAATTAATAACATGATAATAAAATCTAAAAAGATAATTTAAAATTATGATTAGATCAATGAAACCTAGCTAGATTATAGCAAAGTTAAACTAATCACCATATATTAAAATTGTGAGCAAAAATGCATTAATAAATAAATAAATTTGTGAACACAGTTGGTATACTCAAACTGTGACATTGTTTACCAAATGGTTTAAATAATTATTCTTTTAATAATTTAACTTGAATTTAAGTATTTTCTCCGTCCCATTAAATTTGACGCATTTCATTATTTTATATTTTACATATATTCAAAAAATGCATCAAACTCGACGGAAGGGAGAAAGTATTATTCAGTTTGGCCCTCTAAAGCCGTCATTGTGAAGTTGACTTAGAAAGTGCTGCCCAAATTAAAGATTTTATCTTTACCGTTAGGCTAAACATTTCAGCTCAAGACTTCCAATCTCACTTACGAAGGTTCCGGAATTTTCAAGAAATATGAAAAAATAATTGTGTATAGTCAGTCAATATATGTATTCTATTCATAGTCAAGTTTTCTACAATAACGCGTCATTCTATTTTGTCCAAAGTTGATTATCTACAATAATGCGTCAATCTATTTTGTATATTGTCGGTCAATTAATGTAGTACTATATTTTATTCCGGAATCAAGTTGGGCTGCTTTCAAGTTTCAATCAGTTCATATTCTCTATTACACCGATGCATAATTGTTACGTGTTTATAATATTATGAAAACGTGATAATCATCCATTAATATAATACGAAATATTACGCGAAATTGTAATGGAAGATCTGAATCAACTTTCAATCCCAAAAAGAATGTAATGCAAAAGTGTAAAACAAGAAAAGTCTATTGAAAGTTCGTCTGCAACAACAAAGTGAGATTAGATGGCAGCCGGAAATTTTCAATAAAAAGAAATGCCATTGGGAATTATCCAATATTAATTTATATTTTGCGATGCGAAGAATTGTCAATGTTTAAGAATTTGATGATGAAACCAACTACTATATAAAGCTACCACATCTTGTTCCAAACATAAACATTCATTACAAATCTCTTCTTTTTAAGAAACAAAGCAATACGAAAAAACAACAAAATACAATGGCAACACAAAGGTAATAATAATTACCTTTTCAAGCTTTTATTATATCATTCATTTTTCTTACGTTATTTTTATTATTTTCTTTAATTCAGATATGCAGTGGTTACCGGAGGAAACAAAGGGATTGGGTTCGAAATCTGCAGGCAGTTAGCAGGCAAAGGATTCACTGTTGTATTGGGATCGAGGAGCGAGAAGAGAGGCAATGAAGCCGTAGAGAAGCTCAAGGATTTGGGAGTCGATAATGTTATCTTTCATCAACTCGATGTTACTGATGCTGCTAGCGTTGTTGCTGCTGCTGAGTTCGTGAAGACGAAGTTCGGAAAGCTGGATCTGTTGGTGAACAATGCAGGAATCAGCGGAGTAGAGGTGGAAGGAGATGTTGAAGTGCTTGCTGAGGCTTTGGCTGCTGTCGGAGTTGAATTTGCTGCCCAAGGATCGGTTAAGGTTCGTTTATATTCAACAAATTTTGTTAATTAATTTTGAAGAAGTCAATTAAACTAAGGATCTCTCTGTTCTCTCTGTTTATGCAGCCAGAGCCATTTGTACCGAAAGCAAACGGTAAAATGATATACACATATGAATTGGCGAAAGACAGCGTTGAGATAAACTACTACGGCCCCAAGAGAACGATAGAGGCCTTCGTTCCTCTTCTGCAGAAATCCGATTCACCCAGAATCGTCAATGTCTCCTCCACCATTGGAAGCTTAGTGGTAATTAATTAACTTTTCTTTTTAATTAACCTCTTGAATTTAATATTGTTTTTAATCAACTTGCTAATGTATTATAGTATGATCTTTGATATGTATCTCCAGCTTCTGATTAACGAATGGGCGAAAGAAGTATTCAGCAACGAAGACAGCCTCACAGAAGAGAAGATAGACGAAGTTGTGGACAAATTCGTCAAGGATTTCAAAGAAGGCAAAGTGGAGGAGAACGACTGGCCTGCTTCTTTTGCAGCTTACAAGGTGACGAAGGCGGCCTTGAATGCGTACACTAAATTCTTGTCGAAGAAGTACCCAAACATCTGTATCATAGCGGTGTGCCCCGGACATACTAGGTCTGATATCACACACAATGCAGGGCCATTGAGCACTGCTGAAGCAGCAGAGATTCAAGTGAAGATGGCTTTGATTCCTCCTTTCGAAGGGCTCTCAGGATCCTTCTTCCACAGATGGGAATCAAGCGCTCTGTGATTTTATCAAACATAGTACCTTATATATATGTGTTTGAGGAATACACATACATACTACACAGTCTTGTGATTTGCTCTGTTTTATGTTTCACTATGAAACAGAATAAGGAACTTGCGGTTTTGTAAGTTTCATATTCAGCTTTGATCATTTGTAATTGTTATTTATATATGTTTTCCTTCGAGTTGTATTGTAATATATGTTTCATATTAATGAAAATTTTATTTCCTTACACATATTTCATCACTTTTTATCAAATCTGTACTTATCTATCTATACCCTATTATAAAAGAGTGTTGTTTTACAAAATTTAGTTTACCTATTTTGTCCTTATTATGTAATTTAGTTTAAGGTCAATAATGTCATATCATATAATTATGCAAATCAAAGACAGTTTAGCAAATTAAACGGATTTATAAAAAAAAAGTTAAATATAATATAAATTTTAACTGCATATATAAAATTAAAATAGACTTTTATGTCATACTTATTTTAAAGGCAGACTTCGTGTTAGTTTAGAATTCGAATTTAATACACATGTCTTCAGAAATTATGATCATGCAAACATAATTATTTTCTATAATAATTTACAAAGAAAATTCATGCAAGAGAAATGATAAATTTAGAAGTCAAATTAAAAAATGTTTAAGGATAATATGACTTATGGAATTTGTGACTAATCTACTTGATACATTGAATACACACCTATTCAGCTTATTGAATAAATAAAATGAAAATTATAATAAGTCATAATTAACATCTTATAATAATTTCTATTTATCTCTCAATTTGTATGAGCAAGAACTGATTGTTAATTCAAAGGTATGTTTAAATTTCACTGATGTCACCCTTTTTCGCTTTATACCCCTATAATTTTGCAAACCATCTAAGTCCATCAAATAGTCAATATTACTGATATATAAGTATAATGTAGGATCCAAGATTACAATTTGAGCTTCAAACATACATATTTGAGTAATAATGAAAGACAAGACTTCATCTAATATTCCTCTTCAAACAATTCTTTGACTACATTTTAACATGTATATGCCGGATTTTTTACTATTTTTCTTCTCGGATATAAACTATGAGTGTTTAAAATGCATTATCCAATCAAATTTATATACATGTAATTTTTAACTTAATATCTCATGTTCAACTTTTCTCCTCCTTGTGTGCTTTAAGTTTAGAGCTTATAGCAGAAGTTAGATTGTAGTTATTGATGTACCAATAGTTTTCAATCAATACTAATTATGTATTCGTGATATCATAGTAGTATGTAGAACTATACTCAAAATGAAGATTTCTATAGATGAAAACTAAACGTTCTAGTTCAAAACAACCTAATTCTTATGATCTGATAGTAAGTAATATGATATTTTGATATATATATATATATATATATGATATACAAAAAAAATAATATTTTATTAGTAACTCTTCTTTTATCCTCTTAAGTACTGAACAATATGATTTAAAAAAGCGCTAAATTGTATTCACTGCGATGGTATAAAATTTGAGTACGAGCCTCCTTACTTTTTGTTGTGATAATGAAATTTTTGTAATTTCTTTTTTTGAAATTCTTGATGACCTTTATGATATCATCTACATCTCAAACACAAGAAGCTTCACACAATTTTATATTCTCATTTACTTCATTTGGAGCAAAATTAGATAAAGAGCTCATTTTTACTCTATTTTTACAAAATTGGTAAAAAATAAAATAGTTATACGCGCAACGCACGTGATCCCCGCTAGTATAAAAAAATGACTTGTTTTACAGAATATAAATCACCTATTCTATCATTCTTATATACTTAAATTAAGAGTAATATAGTAATATAAATAATGCGATAAGATTTTTTTACCTTTTCTTAGTATATTCCTTAGTGACTAACAATGGCTTTAAATTAGTGTGGAAGTTGGAAGCCGTAAAATGATTTTACGCCTAATATCTTTAATTTAGGAGCAATTTGCCAGTCTTGTAAATAGATGATAATTACTTTTACTATACACTGCTTAGTAAAATTTGGGATAAATACTCATAAATTACATATTAGTACGTTTTAGCAATTAGGTGTTATTAGAAATTGAAAGTTAATAAGATTACTAATTTTCCAGTGCTCTTGTTACGAGGATTGCTCCCCTACCCACCATGGGCATACTTAATATGCACACGGATGACGTGGCGGTAAAATATTTAAGGAAAATCATAATTAATATACCTTATAAAAATAAACCTTACCAAAAAAAAAATTACCCTATCAAAAAAAATTGAACCCTAAGTGGAAATATTATTGACGTGGCAGTGCCACATCAGCCGTGGGCATACTACGTGTGCCCACGGTGGATAGGGGGCATTTTTACTCTTGTTATTTAATGGTGATAATGTAATATGATTTATTATTATTATTATTTGATGGAGATTAGAGATATGCATAGATATTATTATTATTATTATTATTATTATTATTATTATTATTTATTTAATTAGGTTTTAATTTACTTGTTTTCCAAGTAATTTTTATATTTATCCCTTTTGTTATTAGACTATAAATATGAGTATTGTTTATGTATTCGGGGAGTGGAATTTTGATAAAATAAAATTAGGGTTTGTTTCCCTTGTCTTGTGTTCTTCCGGCATTCGATAGAGAATCAACGGAATTTTACTTTTATCTGCGTTCTCTTCCGGTATTTTGTTAATCTTAATCAACAGATTAGACGATTTTCCCTGCATCAGTTGGTATCCAGAGTCTTGCTACGATCCTCCTACGCGATGGAGCATCTTTTTGCACCTTTGGACAACGTTATGCCAGGTTTGATTTGGTTACAGATTATTTAGGTCCTCCGATTTATGATGATGACTCATCCCCTATTTTGGAGGAGGATATGGTTCATGACTTTCTGGGTCCTCCAATTTATGACGATTACCCAGAAGAATTTGACAATATCGAGGAGAAATTTTTGTCAGTTGTTGAACAGGCTGCAGTAGTGCAACGCGAGTCCATATGCACCATCCATGGTAAAAATTTTGATTTTGGCTTCGAATATTCAAGTTTTTACACACATATTATTGTTGCCAATATTGTGGAAAAGTTCTCTTTGGTGGCGGAATATCACCCATGGCTTCCTGACATTTATAAAGCAGTTTGTGTTATTTGTGAAAAGATAATGTTAGATACAAAGCAACTGCTGATGTTCGTTGTCGTGAGATGCACTTTGAGTTCCTGATGCCTTTTGCAAGTGACAATTTATTGGGAGATGAAGCTAAATCTGATTCGATGACGAATCGTTTCGATGCAGAGGAGAATGATGGAGATTAGAGATATGCATAGATATTATTATTATTATTTATTTAATTAGATTTTAATTTACTTGTTTTCCATGTAATTTCTATATTTATCCCTTTTGTTATTAGACTATAAATATGAGTATTGTTTATGTATTCGGGGAGTGGGATTTTGATAATATAAAATTAGGGTTTGTTTCCCTTGTCTTGTGTTTTTCCGGCATTCGATAGAGAATCAACAGAATTTCACTTTTATGTGCGTTCTCTTCCGGTATTTTGTTAATCTTAATCAACGGATTAGACGCTTTCCCCTGCATCATTATTATTATTATTATTATTATTATTATTATTATTATTATAAAAATAATTGAATTTGCCTTAAATTCAATTTCGTTTAATTTAAAGTAACTATATATTTAATATTTTTTTTCATCTGTCCTTATTAATAATCATATTAAATATCTTAAATTTCAAAGAGTATAATAAATTATGAATATTAATATTAAAAAATTTAAAATTTAAAATAATTTGGTTTAATGTGCAAATGCACAATATATTTGCTAATTAAGTAAAGGAGTGTTTAGCAATATGAACTAATTAAAGTGGGTCAACCGGAAGACTTAAGTTTTGATTCGTATAATTCGAATTTCCAAGCTCCGAAATTGTGGATCTTCAACCCACAATTAAACTACTCTACTCAAAACATAACTTAGAATAAACATATTATTAAATCAAAATAACAACTAAAACATCACTTCTTCTTCGCAATGTTGACGTGTCAAATCATGTTTTGCCTAAAAAGTTAGCACAACTTCATGTTCCTCACTATCAATCAAGGTTTTGATTATTACAAATGTTTCAATATTTATTACCAAACAATATTCAATGTGGTTTAGTTTGGTTTACAGTTAAATAACTTGGTTAATTTCTGCAAAACTTATGATTCACAATTTCGATTTTTCTAGAAATAAAATCATAACCAGACCGTGTACCGTGAAATCGCAATATAATTATGGTAAGAATCTTTATTTATTATATTAAATAAAAAGGAACCAATTATGGAGATCGGAAAAATTAATTAATGAAAGCCAAACTTTTTCCATATTATGTAATAGGGTATCAACTTCCAAGTCTATTTATAGTTTCTTCATTTTTGACCTTTTTTTTTTAACGTACATCTCTCATCAGTTTTTATATTGATTTATCTATCAATTCATGATTTTCATTATGGTGATTTTAAAAATTAAAATTAAAAAAAAAAAAGAAAAAAAAAGATGGGGCTTCGCTCGACACATTTGACAAGTTCATGTGTGTGTTCAACCTTTTTTTTTTTTTTTTTAAATTATATGGATCCTATCCTATTATCTTATCTTAATAAAGTGATGCTAACAAAATGTAGTCTGGAATTGAACATCGATTCGTCAATGCCATTATGTGAATGGTGTTAATGTGTTATACATTAGGAATGAATATTTCAATTAATCCAAGAATTATTCAAGTATTGCTATGGATTCGAAGTTTCTAGAATACATTGTGTAAGGAGTCAAACTAGGCTGCTTTCCAATTCAATTGACCCAGAAGAAAAGAATGTGGATCGATCCATTATTATTAGTGTAAAACAAGAAAAGTGAAGAGGCCTATATTCAACAAAGAGAGAAGCCGTTACCGTAGTAGAAGAATATGACCTCTACATGCAGTTGAGTTTGTCAACGGTTGAAATTTCACCATCACACTCACCGCTATAAATTAAGCTACCAAATGCATCTTGTTTCTCACAACTCACAACTCACAATTAATTCTTCTTTCTAGCTTCTAAGACACACAAAGCAATACAAAGCAAAAACAACAAACAATGGCAGCCCAGAGGTAACTAATCCATGCATGCATGCAGATTTTTTTACTTCCATTCCATGCAAATCATTAAATTTTCGAACTTCATTTTAATACATACATCATTTTTTCTTACATTAATTATTTTAATATTTTTGGTTCAGGTTTGCAGTGGTTACCGGAGGAAACAAAGGGATAGGGTTCGAAATCTGCAGGCAACTAGCAGCTAAAGGCTTCTCTGTTGTATTAGGATCGAGGAGCGAGAAGAGAGGCAATGAAGCTGTAGAGAAGCTCAAGGGATTGGGAGTTGATAATGTTGTCTTTCATCAACTCGATGTTACTGATGCTGCTAGCGTCGCTGCTGCTGCTGACTTCGTGAAGACGAAGTTCGGAAAGCTGGATCTGTTGGTGAACAATGCAGGAATCAGCGGAGTAGAGGTTGAAGGCGATGTTGAAGTTCTTGCCGAGGCTTTGGCTGCAGTCGGAATTGAATTCGCTGCCCAAGGATCGGTTAAGGTTCGTTCAAATCTTCTGATCTTTGTTTATTTATTTATTTATTATTACTATTATTTTTTTGGGAATGTTTTATTTATTTTTATGCATTATGTTTATGCAGCCTGAGCCATTTGTACCGAAAGCAAACGGTAAAATGATTTACACATATGAATTGGCGAAAGACAGCGTTGAGATAAACTACTATGGCCCCAAGAGAACCATAGAGGCCTTCGTTCCTCTTCTGCAGAAATCCGACTCACCCAGAATAGTCAATGTCTCCTCCACCATTGGGAGTCTAGTGGTAATTAACTTTTCTGATTAACCTCTTTAATTTAATGTTTTTTGTTTTATCAACTTGCTAATGTATAGTATGATCCTAAATATATCTCCAGCTTCTGATTAACGAATGGGCGAAAGAAGTGTTCAGCAACGAAGACAGCCTCACAGAGGAGAAGATAGACGAAGTCGTGGACAAATTCGTGAAGGATTTCAAGGAAGGGAAAGTGGAGGAGAACAACTGGCCTGCTTCTTTTGCGGCTTACAAGGTGACGAAGGCGGCCTTGAACGCTTACACTAAATTCTTATCGAAGAAGTACCCCAACATCTGCATCATAGCAGTGTGCCCCGGCCATACTAGGTCTGATATCACATACAATGCTGGGCCGTTGAGCACTGCTGAGGCAGCTGAGATTCAAGTGAAGATGGCTTTGATTCCTCAATTCGAAGGGTTCTCGGGCTCCTTCTTCCACAGATGGGAATCATCTGCTCTGTGATTTATCAAACATACATGTTATAGATGTTTGATAAATACACATACATGCTACACAGCCTTGTGATTTCCACGTTTTATGTTTTATGTAAAAGAGTAAGAAATTATTGGTCTGTAAGTTTCATATTCAGCATTTTTGTTTTGTAATTGTGGTTTTCTTTTGTTTGAGTTGTATCGTGATTTTTTATATTATGAAGTTTGTTTCTTACACATGTTTCATAATTTCTAGCCAAAGCAAAATGAGTGTTTATCGATAAGGATAGCCTTATGAAAGACTAAGTGGAGGAAGTTATGAAAGAGTTTATTAAAAATTTTGGAAGAAATCCACTACCCTCATCATCTTACAATACTTGGACTGCAGCCAAAAAATTACCCGAGTTTCCACATAAACTATGTTTTTCCTGGTTTTTCTAGAACATTTACTACCTTAAATTTTGGTTGGCATGGTAAGTGAAAATTATTAACATGATATTGTCACATCAGTCGTGGATAAGTGTGTCCGCGACTCTCCACGGTGGGTCAGAGATAATTTATGTAAATAGTATATGGTCTTCTCTTGGAGTTTTCATGTTTTATTATTGTAAATTTTGATCACAATTAAGTAATGAAGGTTTGTTTATCACAAATGTTTCAATAATTATTTATCAAAATGAAATATCGATCACAAGATCCAACATGCAATTGTTTTAGACTATTGCAGCCGTAATCTATATATTTTGAGAGGTGTGTTTAACACAACGGATGTGATCTGTTGGAGTATAGAGCTCGGGCTCAGTTGGAATCTTAATGGGTTTAGGATTTGGACTTATTCCTAATTGGTTTAGAATTAGGGCTTAGTTTTTGCTATATATATATATATATATATATAGATAGATAGATAAGATATATAGTTGTAGTCTCATTGTAATCACCATCCGAAAAATATAGTGCAAATCTCTGACTTAACAGCGCCCCCGGACGTAGTCATTTGTGCCGAACTGGGTAAACAAATTGTGTGTGTTTTTTTTCTTGCTTTCGTATAATTGTGTTTTTATTTCGTAACAACTGGTATCTAGAAAACCATGTTCGGTGGGAGCAGATATGGTGGCTGAAACGCCTATGGAGAAATTCGAAGGTACGAATTGTGGGTTCTGGAAGTTACAGATCGAAGATTACCTGTATGGTAAAGATTTGTATCAACCTTTGGACGAGAAGCCAAAGGACTTGAAGGACGAAGATTGAAAGTTATTGGATAGGAAGGCGATGAGCGTGGTTCATTTGTCGTTGTGCAGAAATACCGCCCTTCATACTGCAAAGGTCAAGGCCACGAAGGAAATGCTGGAGATATTGTCGGACATATATGAGAAACTATGAGCAGCGAACAAAGTTCATCTAATGAGATGTCTTTTCAACCTAAAGATGTTGAAGGTACAGCAGTAGCAGATCATCTCAACGAATTCAACTCAATAACGACACAATTGAGTGTGGTTGAGATCGATTTTGATGAAGAGTTTAAAGCCCTAATTTTGTTGTCTTCTCAACCAGAAAGTTGGATCGGAATAGAAGGAGAAGTTAAAGTTTGATGAAGTAAGAAATTTGGTTATGAGCGAATAAATTCGCATGAGAGAATCTAGTGTTGCTTCAGGGTCAGCTTTGACTACAGAAAACAGGGGCAGATCATACACGAAGTCAAAGTCAAATCTAGGGAAATCGAGATCGAAGTCAAGAGGCAGGGGCCAAGTAAAAAAGGATATGAGCTCGATTCAGTGCTGGAATTGTGATGAGTATGGTCATTACAAGAGTCAATGTAAGGCACCGATCAAAGACAAGAAGGATCATAGGGAGAAGAAGATTGCCAACGTAACCATTGATGACACTGGAGATGTTTTAATCTTGAGTGTGAGTAGTCCTTTTAGAGTCGTGGGTTCTAGATTCTAGTGCTTCGTTTCTTTCTTGCAATGACGCTGAGATAATGGAACACTATATTTCTGGCGATTTTGGAGAGCTATATCTTCCTGACGATGAGCCTCTTCAAATTATGGAAACGGGAGATGTAAGGATCACCACTCCAAATGAATCTGTGTTAAAAGTTGAATGGTGTCAGACACATTCCTAGTTTGAAACGAAACTTGCTTTCAATTGGGCAGCTCGATGAAGAAGGGTACGTTGTGACATTCGGCTGCATAAATTGGAAGATAACTAAGGGAGCTAGGCCGGTATCTCGAGGAAAGAAGGAGGGTACATTGTATGTTACAACGAACTCTAAGGATAACATTGATATTGGTGCTGCAATCAGCAATGCATTTTGTGGCACTGTCGTCTCGGCTACATGAGTGAGAAGGGGATGAAGGAGCTGTGCTCGAAAGGGAACATGCACAATTGAACTCGGCCTATGCAAAGATTGCGTATTCAGGAAACAGAAAAGAGTGAGTTTCTCGAAGGGTGGCAGAGCTGTGAAACCACATAAGTTGGAGTTAGTGCACAACGACCTTTGGGGCCAGCACTAGTGACGTCTCTTGGTAGATCATCATATTATATGTCTTTCATCGACGACTCTACAAGTAAGGTGATACTTTCAAGAGGTGGAGAGCCCTTGTAGAAACTGGGACATGTCTAAAGGTGAAATGTCTACGGTCTGATAATGGAGGAGAATATGAACTGCGTGAGTTCAAGAACTATTATGCTGAGAACATGATTTGCATAGAGAAGACTATGAGAGGAACTCCCCAGCATAATAGAGTAGTAGATCGTATGAACTGAACATTGAATGAGCGTGTTAGGTGCAAGAGGATAAAGAGTGGTTTGCCAAAGATATTTTGGGCAGATGCAGTCAATAATGCTGCATTCCTTATCAATCGAAGTCCATCAGTTCCGCTGGAGAATGGCATACCCGAGGAGAAGTCGACGGGTAAAGAGGTAAATTTATCTTACCTGCGTGTATTTGGATGTGTTGCATATGTTCATATTGATTTTGTTGATAGAAACAAGTTAGATACAAAATCTGTTAAATGTACGTTTGTTGAGTATGGTGGTGATGAATTTGGGTATAGATTTTGAGATGAGCAGATTCGAAAGATATTTCGTAGTCGAGATGTCATATTCAATGAACAGGTTATGTACAAGGACAAGTTAAGTCATTAAGGTACTGACAGAGATGGCACTTAAGTCGTTGACTTGGATATCTCAAACTCGGTTGGGAGCATTGGAGGACAGAGTGGAGAAACAGAGGTTCAAGGGGAACAAAGTACACCACCACCACCACCACCACTGCGAGAGGTCAGAATTCGAAGGCCACCAAATAGGTATTCGCCATCCAATTACTATATCTTGTTGACTGATGGTGGTGAACCTAAGAGCTATGCAGAGGCGACGTAGGTGGCAGACAAGCACAAGTGGAAACTTGCAATGGATGATGAGATGTAGTCTTTGTTTTCCAAGAAGACTTGGGATCTAGTTGAGCTCCCAAAGTGGAAGAAAGCTTTACACTGCAAGTGGGTCTACCGAATTAAGCAAGAGGCCGATGGTAGCAAACGTTACAAGGCCAGGCAGGTTGTGAAAGGATTTGAGCATCGCCATGTCATTGATTATTGATTATACCGACATATTCACTTCTGTTGTGAAGTTGACTATTATTCGTATGGTGCTGAGTATGGTGGCTGCAGAGAGGTTGTTACTACATCACATGGATGTGAAGATAACTTTCTTTCATGGTGACTTAGAGGAGGATTTATACATGACACAGCCAAAAGAAGAGCTTGTATGGGTTGAAACAAAAACTGAAGCAGTGGTACAAGAAGTTTGATGGTTTCATGCTTGAAATCAACTTTGTTAGATGCCACGCCAATCATTATTATTACTACAAGAAGTTCAACAACATTTATCTCATCTTGTTGCTATAGGTTGATGATATGTTGATTGCATGTGCAAGTGCAAGAGATATGGATAAGTTGAAGAAGCAGTTGTCAGAACGATTCTCCATGAAGGATCTTGGAGAGGCTAAGCAGATTTTGGGTATGCAAATCGAGCGAGATAAGGCGGCAGGCAAACTGTATCTTTCCTAGGCGGATTATATTCAGAAGGTCCTAGAAAGATTCAACATGCAACTATGCAAGATGCGAAGCCTATGAATATCCTTTTGGGTAGTCACTTTAAGATAAGAAAGAAAGATTCGCCAAGCAACAAGGAAGAGCGTGCTCAAATGCAAAAAGTCCCTTATGCTTCTGCAATTGGTAGTAACATGTATGCCATGGTGTGTTCTAGACCCGATATTGCACATGGGTGATCCGTGAAAACAACATTGGGAGACTAGTAAAGTGGATCTTATGGTATTTGAGAGGTACAACGGGTAAAGCTTTGTGTTTTGATGGAAGAAATGTTGAGCTGACAGGTTATGTTGATGTAGATTTGGCATCAAATGATCTTGATGGAAGAAGAAGTACAACTGGATATGTATTTACATATGGAGGTACAACAATTTCTTGGACTTCTAAACTGCAGAAGGTCGTCACCTTGTCTACTACTGAAGCTGAGTATGTCGCAGTGACAGAGGTGAATAAAGAGATGGTGTGGTTGCAGAGTTTCTTGGGTGAGCTAGGAAAGGAGCATAGTATCAGCATTCTCTATTGTGATAGTCAGAGTGTTATTTTCTTAGCAAATAATCCAGCATTTCACTAAAGAACAAAGCATGTCGAATTGAAGTATCACTATATTCATCATCTCTTGGAGGGAAAGATCTTACAGTTGGAGAAGATCATTGGAAGTGAAAATCCATCCGACATGCTTACAAAGGTTGTAACCTTAGAGAAGTTGAAGCTTTCCATAGCTTCAACTAGGCTTGGAACTTGAAGATGAAGGCTACGCGTTGCTGCGCAGAAAAAGAGAAGGAGAGAAGAAGATATTGTTACATCAGAAGTCAGTCTCTAGGTGGAAGATTGTTGGAGTATGGAGCCTCGGCCCAGTTGGAATCTTAATGGGTTTAGGATTTGGGCTTATTCCTAATTGGTTTAGGATTAGGGCTTAGTTTTTGCTATATACTACCTCCATCCCATATATTTATACCTCTTTACTATTTAGCACGTATTTCCACCGATACCTAGTACGGGTTTTAAAATATAATTTTGTAGTATCGTTTTTTTTACGAGATACTATGACACTCATAGTATCCCGTAAAAAAAACGATACTACAAATTATATTTTAAAACCCGTACTAGGTTTCGGTGGAAATACGTGCATAAAGGCAAAGTGGTCTAAATATATGGGATGAAGGTAGTATATTATTGTAGTCTCATTGTAATCATCCGAAAAATATAATGCAAATTTTTGGCTTGGCAGCGCCCCCAGACGTAGTCATTCGTGACAAAGTGGGTTAACAAATCACATGTATTTTTTCATGCTTTCGTATCATTGTGAGTTTATTTCGTAACATGATCATCCTTCTCAATTTTGAGTACAATAGTTTCTCGAGTTACTTATTTTATTATTTTTGTAATATCTAAAGTTAAAATTAAAATCATTAGTATAATATAATGAATCATACTTGCAACATTTATAGCTATAAATTATTATTTTTTAAAGATATTCACAATCATGTTTTAATTATGATCACCGTTGATACAATAAAATTGAGATGCATGATTTCATGTACTTAATAAAAGACTTACTATTTTATTATTATTATTATTATTATTATTATTATTTTGAAGCTAAGAGACAAGTGACTCAAATTTTAATATCTACTAGTAGTTAGCCCCTTTAAAGCCGTTATTTCTAGGCGCTTGACTTGAAAAGTTGTTACCCGAATTAAACAGCGAGTGTTTTTGTATCTTTGCTGAACATTTCAACTAAAGAATTCCAGCTCTGTAGCCGAAGTTTCTAAAAGAATTCCAAACATTGCATTTTCTAGAGTACTGCGTAAAACACTCGGTCAATGTATCCATTTTATTCATAGTCAAATTTTCTACAATAATGCGTCGAGCTCTTTTCTATATTGACGGTCACTTAAAAATATCCCATTAGTCAAGTTAGGCTGGTTGCAAGCGGATGTGATCCTCTATACCAGCTATGATGTTCCAATCGTGTACTAAATATTAATTTTTATTAGTTTCATAATAATTTTTATAAAAATAAAAATTGTAATATTATATAAATCATAATAAATATGTATAAAAGATTGGAATTTTTAGAAATACTACCCTAATCTTGGATTTATCAATCCTATTTTAGTTAATAAAATTGAAATTAAAAGCTAAAAAATAATTATAAAATCCTAAGAATGAGTGAACTCTAGAAAATAATATATAAAATTTAACTAAATCATTATAAATTAAAATTGTCAGATCAAAATATATAAAATTAGCAGATAATAAAATTTAATATACGATTGAAACTCCGAAAATGATGTAGAGGATCCCCAAGTTGCTTGCGATGCCAAAGAAGAATGTAACGCTGTTACAAAAGTGTGAAACAAGAAAAGTCAAAAGAAAAGTTTTCAACAAAATGAGATGCCATAGGCAATAATGAAGTACTATTACTTTATTTTCTGCGATGTGAAGAATCGTTAATGGTTGAAATTTCACCATCAAACTTACAACTATATATAAAGCCACCACATCTTGTTCCAAAAATAAAAACTCATCACATCTTACAACTCTTCTTCTAACACACAAAGCAATACAAAGCAAAAAAAACAACAAACAATGGCATCACAGAAGTAATGCATCCAGATACTTAGTTCCATGCTAATCATTAAATTTTCAAGTTTTTAGTATATCATCCCTATTTCTTTCATTGATTATTATTGTTATTTTCTTTAATCCAGGTATGCAGTGGTTACCGGAGGAAACAAAGGGATCGGGTTCGAAATCTGCAGGCAGTTAGCAGGCAAAGGATTCACTGTTGTATTGGGATCGAGAAGCGAGAAGAGAGGCAATGAAGCTGTAGAGAAGCTCAAGGAATTGGGAGTTGATAATGTTGTATTTCATCAACTCGATGTTACTGATGCTGCTAGCGTCTCTGCTGCTGCTGAGTTCGTGAAGACGAAGTTCGGGAAGCTCGACCTGTTGGTGAACAATGCAGGAATCAGCGGAGTCGAGGTGGAAGGTGACGTTGAAGTGCTTGCCGAGGCTTTGGCTGCTGTGGGTGTTGAATTCGCTGCCCAAGGATCCGTTAAGGTTCGTTCAAATCTTCTGATCTATCTTTGCTTCTGTTATTTTTTTACTTTTATTTTTATTTTATTTTTAATTTCTGGATTTAGTTATTTATGATCTCTATATGCATTCTCTGTTTATGCAGCCTGAGCCATTTGTACCGAAAGCAAACGGTAAAATGGTTTACACATATGAATTGGCCAAGGACAGCGTTGAAATAAACTACTATGGCCCCAAGAGAGCCATAGAGGCCTTTGTTCCTCTTCTGCAGAAATCCGACTCTCCGAGAATTGTGAATGTCTCATCTACCATTGGGAGCTTAGTTGTAATTAATTAACTTTTTTGATCAACCTCTTGAATTTAATGTTGTTTTTAATCAACTTGCTAATGTATAGTATGATCCTAAATATATATATGTTCAGCTTCTGATTAACGAATGGGCGAAAGAAGTATTCAGCAACGAAGACAGCCTCACAGAAGAGAAGATAGACGAAGTTGTGGACAAATTCGTCAAGGACTTCAAAGAAGGGAAAGTGGAGGAGAACAACTGGCCTGCTTCATTTGCAGCTTACAAGGTGACGAAGGCGGCCTTGAATGGGTACACTAAATTCTTATCGAAGAAGTACCCAAACATCTGCATCATAGCGGTGTGCCCCGGCCATACTAGGTCTGATATCACACACAATGCTGGTCCATTGAGCACTGCTGAGGCAGCAGAGATTCAGGTGAAGATGGCTTTGATCCCTCCATTCGAAGGACTCTCGGGCTCCTTCTTCCACAGATGGGAATCAAGCGCTCTGTGATTTACCAAACATATATCTTATAGTATATGTTTGAAAAATACAGTCTTGTGATTTGCTCAGTTTTATATTTTATTTTGTAACAGAATAAGAAACTACTTGTTTGTAAGTTTCATATTCAGCTTTGATGTTTTGTAATTTTGATGTTTGATAAGAAACTACTTGGGAGTATTAATGAAGGTTTGTTTCTTTCACATAATGAAGTATCTCATGATTCAGCAATCAGCATGGTTCTTGTGCTATTGCTTTTTTAGATTTAGTCTAGCTATAGATACTAATCTTTCTGAGTTTTCAAATAAATATACCAACTTATGGATGTTTTCCAAAGATAATTTAATTTAATTTTTATTAACTTGAGCAGTAATTTAATAGGCGGTTAAAACTCTTTTCAACCAAAGAGTTCCTACATATTTTGTACTCCTCTGTCCATAAAAAATTTGTACATTTTGTCATTTTCGGTCGTCCACAAAAAATGCAAGCATTTCCATTTTTAGTCATAAACCTCATATCTATAAATCTTTTCACACTCAAGAGTCAACCAAAATCTATTACAAAAATTATTTTACTTTACAGCAATAAATTTATTATCTAGCCATTACAAACATAAAATATTGTGTCGGAGGACTCCGTCTACATTTTTCATGGATGGAGTATTATCATAATCTTTGAATTGTGTGCCAGAGTCAACTTAGGCTGCTTAATTCCAATGAGGAAGAAGAATGCGATACCAAAAAAAAAACTAGAAAAGTCATTTGGAAATATCAATGCTGACTTCTTATCTTTATTTATATAGTGTGTGGTTTATGTCGAAAACTACTGATGAAACTTTACAGCTATAAAAGCTAGCAAAACTTTGTTTGAAACAACAAAATTTTTATAACAAGTCTCCTTTCAGACAGATTATAAAAATAAAAATAAAAGCCAAGCAAACAATGGCTGACGCAGTTCTCCAGCCTGCAACTAAGAGGTAATAAAGATCCATTCATTTCTTTTATATTTTTTTCATTTTCATTTTCTTTTTATATATATATTTTTTTGTTTCCCAGATATGCATTGATCACTGGAGCAAACAAAGGAATAGGGTTCCAAATCTGCAGAAAGTTAGCATCCGAAGGAATCTTTGTGATTTTAGGATCAAGAGATGAAAAGAGAGGCATTGAAGCTCAAGAAAGGCTAAAGGAAATCGGAGTTTCGGATAACGTTGCTTTTCATCAGCTCGATGTTACTGATGCTGCTAGCGTTGCTTCTGTTCTTGAGTTCATCAAATCGAGATTTGGAAGGCTTGATATTCTGGTAGCAGAAGCAACCAGTTTATAAATAATGTGATTCTTTGTTTGTCAGTTTTTTTGTTTTTTGGCTGATTTTTGTGTTTTTTTTGTGTGGTGTGTGGAGGTGAATAATGCAGGAATTCTTGGAGCAGAAGTGGACGGAGATGTTTCAGTGATTGAAGAATATATTGAAGCAGATGATGCCTCATTCATGGCTGGTGGAGAGGTTTAATTTCTTTCAATTCTACAAATATGTACTCCTTCCGTCCCGTTTTTCTTAATGCGTTTCTTGAAGATAGTGTGAAATAATAGAAACGTGTCAAGAAAAACAAGACAGAGAGAGTATTTGTTTCAACTCCCAACTCTCTCTCTCTCTCTCTCTCTCTCTGTATTTAGACAGAGCCATTTCATCCGAAGGCAAACGGAAGGCTAATCGAGACGTTTGAGGGGGCGAAGGAATGCATAGAAACAAACTACTATGGTGCAAAAAGAGTAACACAAGCACTCATTCCTCTCTTGCAAAAATCCCATTCACCAAGAATTGTCAATGTCTCCTCCACATTAGGGAGTTTAGTGGTACTTGAATTTAGCCTCAATGATCCTATTATTGTAACAATACTATTTATATTGATATAATCAATTGATCATCATATACCTACAGCTTCAGACTAATGAATGGGCAAAGGGAGTTTTGAGCAGTAAAGATGATTTGACTGAAGACAGAGTAGATGAAGTAGTGGCAGAATTTCTCAAGGATTTCAAAGAGGGTAAACTTGAAGAGAACCACTGGCCTCCTCATCTTGCAGCCTACAAAGTGTCGAAAGCAGCCATGAACGCGTACACTTGGATCGTAGCTAAAAAATACCCGAGTTTCTTCATAAACTCGGTGTGTCCTGGCTTTGCCAGAACAGATATAACCTTCAATTCCGGCCCATTGAGCGAAGTCGAAGCTGCTGAGTCTCCGGTGAAGATGGCTTTGCTGCCCGATGGCGGGCCCTCAGGCTCCTCCTTCCATCGATGGGAAGCATTGTCTTTGTATTGAACAATCAGTTTTGCAGTTTTCATTAATCAAAGATGGACGTCATGTAACAGTTGTGTTTATAGGCTTCTCTTGCAGTTATGTTGTTCTATTGTAGTGTTATTACACATTTTTCTAGTTTTGAAGGTTCACCAGATTCAACATGATATAAAAAATAAAATAAAATAAAAATATTTTGTTACAACTTACAAGTGTTGTAAGTTCATGTCTCTGATTTGTAGAAAGATTGAATTTACTCCCTCCATCCCAGATTAGTAATCATGTATACGACTTGAGATCCTCTATCCTTAAAACCGTATCTCAACTGTGTTTCAAAAATTAATTTATACTAGTTTTATATTTTTTTTTCAATAAATTTATTTTATAATGATTTAGTTTAATTTTATGATTATTTTCAAGGGTTTACTCATCACACCATTAGGGTATATTATAGTATTTTTTATTTCTATAAAAAACAATAAAATTATTGAAAATTAAATTTTTTGATACCATTTTGGGGATAAAGTATCTTATCCCCATGCATATAATATTGATTTGTTTCATACTAATAGTATTATTTTAAAAAAAAAAGAATGAATTAGACCAATTATAATGCATTAAATTCTAATGGATACCTCGTCCCTTTAACTGAACATATTCTTTTAAGGATTCGTTAAGAAAATAGGACTACTCGAAAATATGACTAGTCATATGGGACGGTCAGAGTAATAAATAAATGAAGGGGTGCATGTGGGGGACATCAAGTGACGACATTAGTTTGTTTCGGACAAAAAACAAAATAATTGATGTCTGCATGTTGCCTCAATAAATAAATATTAACTAAGATTCGTTTTCATTGAAGAGAGAAGAATAATATAATATGAATTATTTCGGAGCTGTGTGATTTTTTTCATTTGGAATGAGAATAATTAACCTTGATTTTGCACGAGGTGATATTTGGCTGGAACAGCTCCTATCTCATTGTAAGAGAATTTTGGGAAAAATAAAAGAATATTTTCAAGTCTCTGTACTTTCTCTATAAAGGTAGAGTCTTAAATACTACTCCGTATTAAACAGTCAAAATTGTGGGACAATCTTATCCAAGCTCATTGGGCCATGAAGATATTTTGGGCCGCGCTGGGCCCAACATCTGTCGGTTTAACCTATTTTGGATGGGGGTAATTCTATGCATAGCCCCTTTTTTTTGCTTTTAATGGCCCTTTTTACAAAATATAAAAATAAAATATTAGTGAATGTGCAAATTGTTCAACACTCCTTTACTTGATTCGGAAGCAATGATTAAACTTATGTAAGAAACCAATCTTCAATAAAGCTGAATATGAAACATCAAAGCTGAATATGAAACATACAAACAAGTAGTAGTTTCTTATTCTGTTACATAAACATAAAACAGAGCAAATCACAAGACTGTGTAGCATGTATGAGTATTTATCAAACATCTAACATGTATGTTTGATAAATCACAGAGCAGATGATTCCCATCTGTGGAAGAAGGAGCCCGAGAGTCCTTCAAATTGAGGGATCAAAGCCATCTTCACTTGAATCTCAGCAGCCTCAGCAGTGCTCAATGGACCAGCATTGTGTGTGATATCAGACCTAGTATGGCCGGGGCACACCGCTATGATACAGATGTTTGGGTACTTCTTCGACAAGAATTTAGTGTACGCGTTCAAGGCCGCCTTCGTCACTTTGTAAGCAGCAAATGAAGCAGGCCAGTTGTTCTCCTCCACTTTGCCTTCTTTGAAATCCTTGATGAATTTGTCAACGACTTCGTCTATCTTCTCCTCTGTGAGGCTGTCTTCGTTGCTAAATACTTCCTTCGCCCATTCGTTAATCAGAAGCTGGAGATACATATCAAAGATCATACTATAATACATTAGCAAGTTGATTAAAAACAATATTAAATTCAAGAGGTTAATTAAAAGAAAAAGTTAATTAATTACCACTAAGCTTCCAATGGTGGAGGAGACATTGACGATTCTGGGTGAATCGGATTTCTGCAGAAGAGGAACGAAGGCCTCTATCGTTCTCTTGGGGCCGTAGTAGTTTATCTCAACGCTGTCCTTCGCCAATTCGTATGTGTAAACCATTTTACCGTTTGCTTTCGGTACAAATGGCTCAGGCTGCATGCATAAACAAGAGATCATCAGTTTAATTAACTGCTAGCTTGGGAAATAATTGAAAAAATCCGAAGATTTCAACGAACCTTGACCGATCCTTGAGCAGCGAATTCAACTCCGACTGCAGCCAAAGCCTCAGCAAGCACTTCAACATCGCCTTCAACCTCGACTCCGCTGATTCCTGCATTGTTCACCAACAGATCCAGCTTCCCGAACTTCGTCTTCACGAAGTCAGCAGCAGCAGCGACGCTAGCAGCATCAGTAACATCGAGTTGATGAAAGACAACACTATCAACTCCCAATTCCTTGAGCTTCTCTACAGCTTCGTTCCCTCTCTTCTCGCTCCTCGATCCCAATACAACGGTGAATCCTTTGCCTGCTAACTGCCTGCAGATTTCGAACCCGATCCCTTTGTTTCCTCCGGTAACCACTGCATATCTGAACCGACAAAATAATAATAATTAATGTAAGAACAGGGGAAGATAGATAGGTGATTGCGAAGCTTGAACATTTACGAAAAACTAAACTTTCTTAGATTATATTTCTTACCTCTGTGTTGCAGCCATTGTTTCTGTTCTCGCTTTTGCTTAATGCTTTGATTGAAAGAAGAAGAAGAAGAAGAAGAAGAAGAAATTGTGATGATTTTTATTGTTGTTTGAAAGAAATGGTGGTGGCTTTATAGGGTAAAGTTTGATCCTGTGACGATTGTACAATCGTCAGCAATCATTAATTAATACTTCCATTCCAATGACTTTTTCTTGTTTTACACTCTGGATAGGATCGGTCAATGGTCAATAGAATTGGAAATGGTCTCGGATAAGATGAATAAATAAGTCTCCACAAAAATATATCCTAGAAAATCGATCGGTGGTGTGGGGATTCTAGAAACTTCCTCGCCAATTTCCCATTTCTTTAGTGAGACACACTTGGGTCAGCCAGAGGCACCGTGCGGATAGCTAAAATACTGGCACTTTTATTCATGTAGATTAACAATTTTCTGTATAAAGATTGACACTTTTAAAAATTGATATTTTATTCGTAAAACAATTATGTTAAAGATTGACACTTTTATTCGTACAGATTAACATTTTTTTGTATAAAGATTGACACTTTGACCCGACTATACTATGTGACCGACCTCACTCAAGTTTTTGTCTTCTTTAATTGATTTGTTTCCGAGGACATTTGGCATACTTAATATGCTCATAGTTTAAATGACGACATTATATTTTAAAAATATGATTAATATATTTTATAAAAATAAATCATATAATAAAAAACTAAATCTTATTAAAAAAATAAATTATAAAAAAAAAAATTATTGACGTGACATTGACACGTTAACCATGGGTGGACATATTAAATGTGTCCACGATATGTATGAGAGCATTTCTGTCCGAGTTAATCTTTTGTTTGTATGCCTCATTATAGTATTACTCCTTCTTCTACCTTATTAGTCCATTCACTCTTAATATGGCAAAAATTATTTGACTACAATTAAATTATTTGTTTGAAAATTGATTATGGTTACATTTTTTTTTTCTTGATATATGTGTCATTGGCATGTGGGAGTTAATGCCAAATGACAGAGGGAGTATTAGTTTTAGACGTGCAAATTAGATTTAAAAAATAAAAATTAAAAAAAAAAAAACCCACCTATAATAAGAGCTCAATTGGGATAATTTTGACTTGGACCGGATATGGCTTGAACAATGCGGCCCAGATGGGACCCACTTCAATGCGGCGGTCCGATTTATTTGACGACTCGACACACACGGTACTCACAGTAGGTGTGAGACGATCCAAATAATTTAAATCGAAATCAATACAAAAATAAACATTCAATACATGTAGGATAAATTGTATTGATATATTTTCAATTTTTTTAATTAAAATACTTTTTCAAAGACTAATTTCACAATTTTCATTTTTTTTTTGATTAAAATATTTTTTTTCTTCTTCCCATTCTCTCTTTTTTTTTCAGATTATTTTCAAAAGAAAATAGATAGACAAATTATACTTTGAAAGGTAAATAAATCGATAATATATACTCCCTAGGATAGCTTTTTCTTTTATCAGAAAAGTAATTTATTTATAACACAATTGATCGACACAAGTGATACCAACCCATTACATATTATGTTACATTCCAAGTATCAATCAGATGATTTTGCCTATCCATTAAAGCTAATACATGGATCGGCATCGCCTTTTACTACGCATTAACTCAAGAAACGACATTATATTTTTATCTCTATCCTCCTAAAGTTCCAATCACTTCCTTCAAATAGAATCGGATTACACCACTTCCATAATACCCAAATAACGCACGTCCAAAGACCACCCAGCCTTTTTTCGAACTTACCCTTACCAAGTAAATTTGAGAAACACTCTCAGTGAACATCGATGTCTTTTGGCGGCGTCCAACATGTTCTAATCCAGTCGATTGTATTGTTCCATATCTTTGCTATCTCCGAACAGTCGAGGAGGAAGTGATTCGCCGTCTCCATCTCTCTATTATAGCCACAACACACCGTCGCTTGATGATCGATCACATTCTTCTTAACAAGATTTTCTTTTGTTGGCAACTGATCCAATAGCGGCCTCCAAGTTGTAAGTTGTGCTTTGAAGGGGGCGAGTGATCTCCAAATTCCTTTAAAGTTCAGTTGTTTGTTCCGCACATAATTTATAGCTCGGCTACACTTCTCGATTTCTTTGTAAGCTTCCTTGACCGAGAAGCTGCCGCACCTTGATCCTCTCCACCTCCAGATGTCCTCCGATTCTTCGTTCACATTGACATCCTGTAAAAATGAGCGAGCTCCTCCTCCCATACCTTGTCATTGCTCTCAACTCCCTCCTCCACCCCAAATCCCACCAACATCTCATCTCTCCAACTTTCCCTTCTTTCTTGGAGCTAAGTTGAAATAGTCTCGGAAACAAGGCTTTTAAGGACTTCTCCCCCGACCATAGGCCGTCTCAAAATATAGCCTCCTTCCCATCTCCTAGTTTTTGGTCTAAGTTATCCCTAAACCACTTACCTTCCCTCCCTTCTACGCCCTCCACCACACTCTTCCACCACCCCGTTCTAACCCTTCTTCCACTGTCCACTCACTCCCCATTCCAGCTCCAATTTAGCAGGCCAAATCTCGACTTGGTCACTTTAACCCAAAGACTATCCTTCTCCATAAAAAACCTCCAAACTCATTTACTGAGAAGGGACCTATTGAAAATTCCTAAGTCTTTAACCCCCAACCCTTCTTCATGAAATGGTTTGCATATCTTGTCACAACCCACTCAAGCCAATTTTTTCTCTACTTCATCCCCCCCCAAGCCTCACAAAAGAGAGAGCATAAAGAGGTATAGAAGATAAAATAGACTTCACAATTTAACTCTCCCTCCCATGGACAAGGATTTTGAATCCCACTTTTTCAACCTTCCTCTAACCTTCTTCATTGGCCCCTTCCAAGCCTCAACCCCTTTAATCCTTCCACCAACCTTCAATCCCAAATAGGGGATAGGCCAACCCCCCACCTTATAACCCAGCGCCCCTGCCATCTCACGCAAACCGACATCATCCACATTCACCCCAAACACACAACTTTTTATCAAAGTTTACTGTAAAACCGGAGATTATCTCAAAATTCTTAAGTACTGTACACTCCCTTTGACCGAGAATAATGTGTCACTTCCACCTTGTCTCTTCCCACTGCAACCGCCTTGATAAGACATTGCCTTTCCGCTTTCTTCATCAGCGCATTCAGCCCTTCCGCAGCCACTAGGAACAAGAAAGGTGATAGTAGGTCTCCTTGCCGTATTCCTCGTTCCAAATAAAATTTTCCCGAAGGACTGCCATTCACTAGAACGTTTGCCGATGCCAAGAAAATGCATTATTTAATCCACCTTATCCATCTTTTCAGGAAGTGCATGTTCTCAACATCTCAAGCAAGTAACTCCAATCGATAGAGTCATAGGCCTTCGCAAACTTGACCTTAAAAATAAGCCTTCTTTCCTTAAACTTTTTGGCATCCTCAATGATCTCATTTAAAATTACAACTCCGTCTAAAATATACCTTCCTTATGATGAATGCCGATTGAGCATCACCAATGAGTTTTCTCATCACTGTCTTCATTCTTCTAACTAACGCCATACTTTAATTAGTCTTAATTGCTAAACATTTTACTTAATTAGCAAATATATCGTGCATTTCCATGTTAAACCAAATTATTTAAAATTTTAAATTTTGAATACTAATATTCATAATTTATTATATTTTAAATTTATAATTTATGAAATTTAATATATGATCATTAATAAGGACACATAAAATATATATTAAATATATAGTTACTTTAAATTAAACGAAATTGATATATAAGGCAAAAAAATTTTAATTTTATATATATATTATAATATAATATATCATATTACATTAACAAGAGTACTAAGTAATCTTATTAACTCTCAATTTCTCACATATAGAATGGTTAATAACTAGGGCTGGCAAAATTGGCCCGGCCCGACGGGCTGCCCGGGTTTAGGCCCGGGCTGGGCATCATATTTCCAGGCCCGATAGAATTTCGGGCCGGCCCGGCCCGCCCGAAAATGGCAAAAAGCCCAGGAGGCCCGGATATTTTACACTAAAAATATACAGCAGGGCGGGCCTGGGCCTTGAAAATTGAGGCCCGAAAAATTTTCGGCCCGGCCCGGCCCGGAAAATGTCAAAAGCCCGGTGGGCCCGGCCCGCCATTTTGCCAGCCCTATTAATAACACCTAATTGCCAAAACGTGCTAATATGTAATTTATGAGTATTTATCCCAAATTTTACTAAGCAATGTAGTAAAAGTAATTATCATCTACTATCATACTACAAGTTTGGCAGATTGCTTCTAAATTAAATATATTAGAGGTAAAATCATTTTGCGGCTTCCAACTTCCACACTAATTTAAAACCATTGTTAGTTACTGAAGAATGAACCCATACTAAGAAAAGGTAAAGAATCGTAGTGCATTATTTATATTACTTTATTACTCTTAAATTAAGTATATAAGAATGATACAATCGGTTGATCTATATTTTGTAAATCAATTCTTTTTTTATGTAAGTACAGATTTGGTAAAAAAAGTGAAGAAATATGTGTAAGAAACAAAATTTTCATTAATATGAAACATATATTACAATACAACTCGAAGGAAAACATATATAAATAACAATTACAAATGATCAAAGTTGAATATGAAACTTACAAACCGGAAGTTCCTTATTCTGTTTCATAGTGAAACATAAAACAGAGCAAATCACAACTGTGTAGTATGTATGTGTATTCCTCAAACACATATAAGATATATGTTTGATAAATCACAGAGCACTTGATTCCCATCTGTGGAAGAAGGAACCCGAGAGCCCTTCGAATGGAGGAATCAAAGCCATCTTCACTTGAATCTCAGCTGCTTCAGCTGTGCTCAATGGCCCAGCATTGTGTGTGATATCAGACCTAGTATGGCCGGGGCACACCGCTATGATACATATGTTTGGGTACTTCTTCGACAGGAATTTGGTGTACGCGTTCAAGGCCGCCTTCGTCACTTTGTAAGCAGCAAATGAAGCAGGCCAGTTGTTCTCCTCCACTTTGCCTTCTTTGAAGTCCTTGACAAATTTGTCAACGACTTCGTCTATCTTCTCCTCTGTGAGGCTGTCTTCGTTGCTAAAGACTTCTTTCGCCCATTCGTTAATCAGAAGCTGGAGATATATATATGCAAGATCATACTATAGATTAGCAAGTTGATTAAAAACAATATTAAATTAAAGAGGTTAATTAAAAAAAAGTTAATTAATTACCACTAAGCTCCCAATGGTGGAGGAGACATTCACGATTCTCGGAGAATCGGATTTCTGAAGAAGAGGAACGAATGCCTCTATGGTTCTCTTGGGGCCATAGTAGTTTATCTCAACACTGTCCTTCGCCAATTCGTATGTGTAAATCATTTTACCGTTTGCTTTCGGTACAAATGGCTCAGGCTGCATAAACAGAGAGAACAGAGAGATCATTAGTTTAATTGACTTCTTCAAAATAATTAACAAAATTTGTAGAATATGAACGAACCTTAACCGATCCTTGGGCAGCAAATTCAACTCCGACAGCAGCCAAAGCCTCGGCAAGAACTTCAACATCGCCTTCAACCTCTACTCCGCTGATTCCTGCATTGTTCACCAACAGATCTAGCTTTCCGAATTTCGCCTTCACGAACTCAGCAGCAGCAGCAACGCTAGCAGCATCAGTAACATCGAGTTGATGAAAGACAACATTATCAACTCCCAATTCCTTGAGCTTCTCAACAGCTTCATTCCCTCTCTTCTCGCTCCTCGATCCCAATACAACAGTGAATCCTTTGCCTGCTAACTGCCTACAGATTTCGAACCCGATCCCTTTGTTTCCTCCGGTAACCACTGCGTACCTGAATTAAAGAAAATAAAAATAACGTAAGAAAAATGAATGATATACTAAAAGCTTGAAAAGGTAATTATTTCCATCGGACTATTACCTTTGTGTTGCCATTGTATTTTGTTGCTTTTGCGTATTGCTTTGTTTCTTAAAAAGAAGAGATTTGTAAGTTGTGATGAATGTTTATGTTTGGAAGAAGATGCACTTGGTAGCTTTATATAGTTGTTGGTTTCATCATCAAATTCTTAAACATTTGACAATTCTTCACATCGCAAAATATAAATTATTATTGAATAATTCTCCATTTTGTTGAAAATTTCCTGCTGCCATCTAATCTCATTTGGTTGGTGAAAACGAACTTTCCATAGACTTTCTTGTTTTACACTTTTGAATTACATTCTTTTAGGGATTGAAAGCAGCCCAACTTGACTCCAGAATAAAATATACTCCATTTATTGACCGACTATATTCAAAAATTAATAGACGCATTATTGTAAAAATTTACTTTCGATAAAATAGATTGACGCGTTATTTCGGATAGGATGTCCTCTACCAATTATAGTATTCCAATCGTGTACCAAACATTAATTTTTTTTAGTTTTATCACGTTTTACATAAAAAATAGAATTGTTATAGTGATAAACATTTATAACTAAAAAATAATTTCTTTTAAATAATATACCCTAATTTTGGATTTATCAACCTTATTTCATCTAATAAAATTAAAATTAAATGCTAAAAATAATTATAAATCTTAATTGAATTAATGAACCCTAAAAATAATTATAAAATTAAACTAAAACATTATAAATTAAAATTATTAAATAAAAATATATAAAATTAATATAAATTAAAATTTAACATACGGTTGGAACACCAAAATAAATACAGATAATCCCCACGTAGCATTATTGTAGAAAACTTGACTATGAATAAAATACATATATTGACCCATGATTATTTTACGCACTATTCTAGAGCATTCCAGAAACTTCGTAAGTGAGATTGGAATTCTTTAGTCTAACCGTAAAGATAAAATCTACTCCGTATAATTTGGGCAGCACTTTCTATATTCCAAGTCAACTTCACAATAACGGCTTTAGAGGGGCAAACTAAAATTCATGTTAAATATTATTAAAAGAATAATTTGTTAAGCCATTTGTTTAACAATGTCACAATTTTAGTAAAGCGTGCTCACAAATTCATTTTTTTAATTTTTAATTTTTATGCATTTTTACTCACAATTTCAATATATTATATACCCTCCGTCCCATAATTAATGAGACTTTTTGTTTCGGCACGGGAACTAAGATGGAAGTATTTATAATCTAAAGTATATTGTGTGTTGGAATGTAAAGTGATTTATGTATTTAGACATATTTTAAAATTAGAGCATCATAGATGCATATAAACATATTCATGTTTGAACTTAAATGAAATATCGTATCGAGACTTTTAATTTGATATAAAAATCATAAAAATCCAAAAACAAACGAGCAAGTTATGATAATTTAAACTTTTAGGATTTAAATTATATTGAGATACGTGCTGAGAGATGATTGGATGATGATATTTAATAAGGGAAAGTTAATTGTAATAAGTGAAAACTAATTGTACCATTAGTATGCTAATTATTTCCCAAAAAAGAAAGGTGTCAGAAATATTATAACAGCCCAAAAAGAAAAAAGTCTCAATAATTATGGGACGGAGGGAGTATATGATTTAGTTTAATTTTATTATCATTTCCAGCTTTTTTAATTTATTGTTCTGATGTCTTGCACAAGTTTTAATAAATAAAAATTATGCCTAAAGTAACTTTAGTAAAATGATGATTAAGAGAAGACTACTCATGCGGTAAAAAAGAGAAGACTACTCATCACATTTGAATTGGTAAAGGCGTAAAATAATAAACAATAACGATATTTAGCCAATGTCCAACAGCTTTTGAATTTTAAAGCAATTTGACAAATCAGCTCGATGGACAAACCGAGACTCAGAGTGCAACTCGATCTCTTCAGTTATAACAGACGATCTGTTATATCTTTCAAGATCGATCTGTAATGCGGAAGTTGATGGTCTGTTGGTAACTCTTATAAAATTCTTTTAAGTTAAAGTTTTCTTAGCAGCTCATTTAAGAGAATGTATGCTCAATGTATGAATGTTAGTAATAAGGTAAGGAAATTCACTGTAAGTAAAAGAGAGAGAGAGAGAACGACACAACCAATTTTTATCGTGGTTCGGGAAACTTCCCTACGTCCACGTCAGATTCCGTTGAATCTGAAAATCTCTTTAACCTTTGGATTCACCTCTCTCTTGATTATACTGGCTGAGCACCAGCCTCGATCTATGTGATTAACACGTATTTTATGTGCATGTTGAGTGTATTTTGCGTGTGTTTAAGTCTCGATTCATGTGCTTAAAGGTTAGAAATGCTAGGGTTTCTTAACTTGTAGCATACTTCATATTTTTCTTGTTTTTTCCCGGTTTTCGATCCATTTTTGTAAGAATTTGAAAGAGCATTCAAGTAGCTAAGGATCGAGGGCCGGAAACAAGGAAGAATCGAGCTCTATTAGAGTGAAACTTGTGTTTGAAATGTGGAATTTCAAGTTCTATAGATAGGGTTTCACTAGTTTGATTTCATTTATGTTTTCCTCGTTCTCTTGAGTCTCTTTATGCTTTTTGTAGGAATAATGGAGAACTCACTTGGCCAAATTAATCATTCCATGACAAAGAGGAGCTCGTTAGGAAGACATAGCAAAAAGCGGATCGAGAATCGGAGTTCGGACGAGAGAGAACGAGCGAAAATGGTGAAGTTGCGCAAGAGAAGGAAAACCGGCGGGTTGGCCGGCGGTTTGCCAAACCGCCGGGAATCTTCATCAAACCGCCGGTTCCCCTTCACATTGGACAGCATAGATGGTGGTTTGGCCGGCGGTTTGCCAGACCGCCGGTTCCCCTTCCCACAGACCGCCGGTCAAGCGTCCCTCCTCACTAACAGGCGAGTTCGGCTCGCCCAAACTCATCCCGGTTCGCCCCGATTCATCCCGACTCGACCCAAACTCGATTTTTGATGTATTTAACCCCTAAATTCACCCCCATTTTGGATATCTTTTGCATACTTTAATATTGTAGAACCCTAGAAATATTTCTCTCTTTCTTTTTTAGTATTTTGAAGATTGTTGAAGCTAGACTTGTTGGATTTGCAATTGAAGACCACCTTCTTCTTCCTTATTAAATTCTCTATCTTTTAAGCATGATTTCATTTACTTTTTATGGTTTAATTCCTTCAATTATGTCTAGCTAAATTTCCTTTAGTTCCAATATATGAAGATATGATCTAGATCCTTGGGTTTTTAGGTTTTGTTGTTGGATTTACCTTCTAATTCATATGTCTTGTGGTTTGGGACTTGTTTACATTGCATGATTGATTGGCCATCATTGAGTGCATACAAGGTGTTTGGTTAAATGCTTAGGAGGCTTTAATTCATAACACTTGGCATCAAATCACACCATATTAGTAATTCTTGCTAGTAGGAGCTTCTAGATAATTAATTGAGTTATTTGGAGTTAATTTATGCATCTTGAGTCCTAGTCGGAGATAGATATCATAGGTTAATCCACTAATATTGGTTGCTTCAAGAGAAGAATTGATGTTTAATATATATAGAACTCCCATATGAATTAGATTAAAATGGCTAATCCTAACAAATCCTAAAACCTAGGCCTCTAATGATTATCGGATTATATTTGGAACCAAACTTTCTACTATTGTTTGTTAACTCTTGCTATTAGTTGTTATCTAGTTTGTTACTTACTTTATATTTCTCATTAGCTAATCAAAAACACAAAAACATGTCACTTGTAAACTTAAATAGTAGTTAGATAATTAGATTACTACTTGAATTTTAAACGACCTAGCATTCCTTGAGGATTCAACTCAATTATACTATAATTGATTATTATTGCTCTCTACCCTCACCCCTAAAGTGAGGGCGGATCAATTTTTGGCGCCGTTGCCGGGGAATGCTTAGTTTGAGTTTCAATAGTTCATTTGGTTATTGAATTACTAATTCAAGCATTTGTTCTTTTGATTTTTGTTTTGTAGGTGTATGCACACAAGAACCAAAGGAAGACTTGTTCAACCTTTGATCTTAAACTTTGAAAGAAGACATACAAGAAGGAATTCTAGTGAAGATCAAGTTATGGGAGCAAATCATCAAGCAATGGAAGCTCTTATGAAAGAAATGGAAGATTTTAGAGCATGGAAGGATGAACAAGAAAGAAGAGCTCAAGAGAATCAACAACCTCCTCTTAACCAAATGTTTGAATCACCAATGGATCAATTTCAAGGAGGAGGATGGGGACCTCGAGTCAATGTAAATAATTTTGAGATAAGGATCGGCCTCATCCAAATGGTCCGATCCGAACAATTTAGAGGGAGGCCCGATGAAGATCCCAATGCTCATTTGAGCACATTTTTGGAGATTTGTGATATGGTGAAACTTAATGGAGTACCTGAGGATGCCATTAGGATGAAGCTCTTCAATTTTTCCTTAAGGGACCGTGCGAAAGAATGGTTTAAGAGTCTTGACAAGAGTGAGATCACTACATGGGAGAAGCTATGCAAAGTCTTCCTAGCCAAGTACTTCCCTCCTTCGAAGGCTCAAAAGCTTATATCAGAAATTTCACACTTCTCACAACATGGTGATGAAACTTTATTCGAAGCTTGGGAGAGGTATAGGGACTTGCTATGCAAGTGCCCTCAACACGGTTTTAGTGAAGCACAACAAATATTGAATTTCTATAGTGGACTCTCTCCACACACAAGGACCATAGTGGATGCAACCTCCGGTGGTTGCCTCGTGAATCGGAATGCCAAAGAAGCTCTTAGGATCATAAAGGAGATGACATCCAATAGTTATCAATGGCCCATGGAGAGGGGCCCTACGAAGAGGGTGAACTCGATTCTTGAGGATGCAAGATATGATACTTTAGCATTGGAGCTCGCCAATTTGAAGAAGACATATTACAATGAGAGGAGAGCTCAAATGCACAGTGATCATTTTAGAGACGCTTCAGAGTTCAATGGAAATGAAGAAGTTAGATATGTTCATCAAGGACCTTATGACAACTTCAACAACCGAGGGGGATTCCAAGGGAATTACCAAAGTGGATATTCTTATGGCAATCAAGGCGGTAACCCGGTTTACCACACCAACACTAGGAATCATCCCAATTCCTCTTATGGAAATCCTAGCAATGCTCAAGTTGCATATTCTAGATTCTCTTTTTCTCAAGGGATGATTGAAGAACCTAAGAGGACATCCCTTTCTCTTGAGTAAATCGTTCAACAAATGGCCAATCAACAAAGCTCGTTTATCACTCAAACCGGCCAAAAGGTCAATGCCTTGGAGAATTCCCTCACTTCATTGTCAAAGCAGGTCAAGATGATGGAAGGCCAAATTAGCCAAATGGCTAACCAAGCTATCACTCAACACAAGTTCAGAGAATCCTCTATCAATGCTCAAGAAAACCCGAAGCAACAATGCAACGCCATTCATGTGGTGAGTTTCTTCGACACCTTTACATATACCTTGTGGGAAATCTCCGAATCTTGCTAAGAGCAACCTCGTGGAATTTGATGAGTCCGATCCAAGAATGATAGATCTTTGTCTAATTATTCCATCTATAAAAGATTGGACAAATTGGGACATTCATGATTATTATTCAAGAATGAGGATGTCCAAGGCAATTCCCTTTTATGAGCGTTTTGATACGCTAAAAGATCTACAAATTAAAGAAGGAATGATGCTTATGAAGCTTCAATGTTGAGGAGTAAACTTGGTGCCCAAGAACTTATAGAAAAGGAGAGTGCTCATAAGAATCAAAAAGGTACCCCTTCTACTCCTAAAGTTTCTCAAGAGCATGTTGAGTTGAATAGCATGAATAGTCTAGCATCTCCTTTTGAGTTGATTGATGAGAATTTGCATGAGAGGAAGGGTGATTTGTTGGATGCATTCAAGAAACTAGATATAAATACCTCTTTGATTGGTTTGTTGAGTGAGATGCCGGATCATGAGAAGTTCTTGGAGGATGTGATTCACAGGAAGGTGAAGTTGGATGATCTAGAAAACAATGTGTTGTCGGAAGAATGTAGTGCTCATTTACACGAGAAGATTCCGAACAAGAAGAATGATCCCGGAAAATTCACAATACCTTGTAAGATTGGTGGTTGGACGTTTAGCAAAACTTTGTGTGATTTAGGCTCAAGTGTGAATTTGATGCCCGTTTCCGTATACAATCGTTTGAGGATTGGTAAATTCAAGCCTACTTCAATATCACTCCAAATGGCGGACCGCTCAATCACACATCCATGAGGGATTGTAGAAGATGTGCTTATCAAGGTCGGGAAGTTCATTTTTCCGGTGGATTTCGTTATCCTTGACATGCCGGAGGATTGGGAGACTCCACTCATTCTTGGACGGCCATTTCTTGCAACAAGTCAAGCTTTAGTTGATGTGCTTGAAGGGAGTCTCATTCTTCGAGTAAATGAAGAAAATAAGACATTCTATATGTCAAATAGTTCAAGTGAGGTCAAGAAGCCAAGCAAGGTTGGTGAGGAAAGTGAGAGGTTGATGCTTGATCGAGGAGGGACTTCATTCAAAAGTCCCTTGAAAGGGCAAAGAGGTATCGTCGAGCTAACGACGTTAAACTAAGCGCTCGTTGAGAGGCACCCCAACAACTATCTCTTTATTTTTCATTTTTAGTTAGTTTTAGTTCATTTTTGGTTTTTGATCTTTGTTTGTGATTAAGTCATTTTTCTTAATTTGTCTTTATTTTTGTGTTTGGAACAAATGAGGGAAGAGAATCAACTAATCAAGCAAGCAACAGAGTGAAAGGCTTTCAAAACCACCATCGACCTCGCTTTGGACCGTTGTAAGTGTAATTTAAATTTCTTATTATTCTTCCCTCCAACAGAGGGGGTAGGATAAGGAATTTAAATTACTTTACTTTTGGTATTTTTCAAGCTTCTATTTGATGTGTTTATTGATTGTACGCTTAATTTTGCTTGATGATTATGGTTGATTGGGGTAAATCCATGATTTGTGCTTGTTTAAGTTGTTTGGTGTCGAGTTTGGGGATTGACGAGCTTAATTGATAGAAATTTCTTCTTTGGTTTGTTGCAATTGATGTGAGCTTACTTGGAGAATCTTTGGTGTGGATGATTTTGTTGATCGATTGGAGCTTGAATGCGAAATTCTTGAAAATTTGAAAAATTTTGAAGAAAATGCGTGTATGCTTGCATGTGTGAGTGCAAAAGCACGTGTTGAATTGCTCAAGTGCATTAGAGTGAGAGATGCCAATGATTAATGCTAAATGGTGACATTTTTGAAATTTCTCAAGTTTGAGTTAAGCATGATTAGGGTTATTTCACTAGAATAGCTTGGAAGGATTAATCTTAGGCACTTAGGCTCTAGACAAAAAGTTTGAGAGGATTTTGAGCCTTTGTCACGACCGCCCTTAACTAATCGATAGCTAAGCTTGGTAAATTCGTGACTATAAAATATGAATGTGAAATAACAGATAAATGAAGAACATCTCTGGAAATGACTCTCAGAGCAACTTTATTACTAGATAAACTGATACTTATGACTGAAAGGGTAGGGCAATGCTTGTCATGATTCTGACTTAAGATACAGCCAAATTGAAATAAACTAAAGACTATCAGAGAGTACGCAGCGGAAATATGGTTGTGAATACATGTATGAAGATATGTATTACCAAGAGTTTTCAACAGCTAATCTTTACTAAATTGACAAAAGCTCCGCCGGTCACTCCGCTTCAACCTACTCAACCTGCACATTAAAAACAATGTACAGGGCTAAGTACAAATTGTACTCGGTGAATACTTTGCCCAAAATTGATTTTATTGTCATCCCTATACTGAGTGAAACATAGGGTTTTGTTTAAAAGTCTATGTTCACTAAAATCTCTTAGTTCTCAAAAGTGACTGCAATCAAATTTATGTTGTCATCTACCATATCTGATTTGTGGTGCCCGAGGAGGTGGCCACCTCACTCGTCACCTGATCGATCGTCACACTAGACGATTCGACCACTGTGTACACTAATCCAAGTATAGCAGCTGGCCATACAGGGACCCGAATTCGATTAAATAACATTGGCATAGCCAATAGCAGATAGGCATCATACAAAAACAAAACATTTTATGGCATGACAATACTTTAAAAGAGCTATATCAACTAATAAAACACGCTTTGTTTTAAAAGAAAGCCCACCTTGTCTGCTCTTCTTCTGTTAATGAATTCTTATGCCTCCTTGGCTATTGCTCCCTCTTCGCTTGACCTTCGTTTAGAGATTGAAATGAGGTTCTCGTTTATCGGTATAAATTTATCGAAGTTAATTCTAATCTTATGTTTATTCGATCTTAACTTCAGTAACATTGTTACTACTATCTAAGCTTGATTTGTCGATTCCGTTATGGGAACAGATTATGTGAGAATAAATCATAGATTGGTTACTGTTAACTAGAACTTAAATTAATTGAGAAACTTCTCAATTAATTAATCTTAATTGCTTAATTGATTAGCTTAATCAATTTAGTTCTGATTAATAAACTTAGCTTAATAAACTTATTTCTATAAGTTAATTCTTTAATTAAAATAATTCATTTAAGAATTATTAATCTTTATATTATTATTAATATAGGTGTAAGATAACTTAATTAGTGGTATCTTAATCCACATAATTAATCAAGGCTAAGATAATTCTAAATCTATTTAACTTGTTGCTATAAGTTAATTAGGAAATTTAATTCACTTAAGAATTATCAATATACTAATAGTTATAGTGTAATTGATTATCTAAATCAATTAACATAAAATCTAATCTAAGTTAATTAACTTGTCATAAGTTAATTAAGAAAATTTCGTGGATTAATCCCTTGTGAATTAATGAAATCTCTTTTACAAATAAATTACAAGATAATAGTCGAGTCTCGACTCGTATTTTAATATATGATTTGGACTCAAATCAATTAAATAACACTGGCCCATTAACTCGGCCCATACTTTCGGCCCAGCCCGAAACCCAGATCTGCGAACCCGACCCGGATAGACTAATTAACCCGACCCGGATGAACTAAGAAAGCCCCCAAATTATCCCCTCATTTCAGTCGTGCTCGTCTCTCTCTCTCTCTCGAATCTTCTCTGCAATTCTCCCTTCCTCCAATCACCATCTCCGGCGCTACTCTCATCGACGCTCCCATACCTCCGTTCCCTCCTCGTTCATCTTTCTATGGAATTATTTTCCCCCAAATTCAAAATGTTGGAGAAATCCCTAGATTTCGCCCCTCTTCATAGCACCGGCATTCTCCAATGCCGGCGCATGCAAGCCACCATCGTCGACGCCGTCGTCTTCAGCATACCCGCGGCATCTCGTCTCTCTGTCTTCTCCATCGCCGGCGGCAAAGCCGGCTGCTGCTGCGAGTGGAGTTCCAACATTGTCGCCACCGTCACCGCCGAGCTCTATCTCACCGTTATGCCGTGACGGCACTACCGTCTCCACGAGAGCAGCTCCGAGCTCGGCTCCCTTCAACTCTCTCTCTCTAAATTATTAATATTGTTTGATTTAATTACTCGCTCATTTATTATATTTTTGGTTATTGATTCTTCTTGCTCCTTCTATTTTGCAGGTTTCGGCGATGCGACAACGAGGACGCCGCTGCTGCCCGCTGCTGCTCGTCGTTGATCTACTGCCGTCGAGGCTTCGGCCTCGACGGAGGTTCGAATTCCTGCACTCTCTTCTTATTTTTATTTCTTGCATTCGATTTCTTTTGTTTTTGCAAAAGTATGTGTGTTTCATGTTTCAAACATAAATCCATGGTGTGTGTGACTGTATATGTGTGATTGTTATTTTTAAAACTTGGATTCTTGATTAGAGAAAAGACTTGAGCTCTATGTCTTTTAATGTGAGTTCTAGTTGCTGTGAAAGTCTCATAGGCCTAGGGTTGAGTTCTCAGCTTTCAATATGCTCATAAGTTCTAATGTGTTGTGGTTTTGGAATAAGAGTATGCTTAGTGTAGTAGGGTGTGTATTTTCAGCCCCTGTTTTGTGTGCTTGCTTCATTACGAATTGAGGATTTTCTTAAGTCATGCTTACTAAGATGTTTATGGGATTTGAACTATAAGAAGGCAAAGAGCATACTTGGCTTATTTCTTTGAACATAACTATGAGCATGCTAAGCTTAGTTTCTAGGAGGAAATGTTAATACTTTACTTGAGTTGGTGTTCAAGGTTGTTACCTTGAAGTAGTGTGAGTGGTATGATGGATGTTGTAGTGGGAAAAAGAGATGGATTCTGAACCTTCTCCTCTTCCTAGCTGTTGCACTACTCTTCCCTTCTCAACTTGTTTTCTCTTTAAGTGCTTAATAAATTGGTGGAGTGTGTAGCTTGAAAGAAAGGGCTTCTATTTCTTTCCTCTGGCTGCTGCTGCAGTTCCTTCACTCTAACTCTCTCTCTATGTGGTCGAAGTATGAATAATTGTAGTTTGAAAGATGAGGTAGGAGGGTGTATATATGAGGGTGTATAACATGACTTGTCATGATTAATTCCCTGCACAAAATCCCTGCAAATCCTCTCTTCTTTAAGACTTACTTGCCTTCTCTCTTTGCAGGTTTTTGAGGCTTAAAGGGGTGCAACTAGGTGTGTAGCTGTTCTGTTGCAGAGGAGGAGATTTTGGTGTAGGGGAAAAAGATTGTGTTCCCCCTTTTTTTTTTTTGAACTAAGAAAGAAGCGTGTAATTCTTTTTTTTTTTTTTTTTTTTTTTTTAGCTTCATTAATGAAAGCAGCCAACAAATATTGACTTGAAGAAAGAAGTTTTGTAAAAAGTTATTTAATTGTTTTATCATTAACTAATTTGGTTGCAGATGTATATATATATATACAAATCGGCTGCAAGGCTTCCTTCTATTTTAATTGGGCTTGGCCCAATATCTTGTGCGTATTGGGCTCGATCCCTTAAACAATTAGCTAATGGGTTTGGCCCAATTATAAAGTAATTTGACTCGTTAATCTACTAATATAATTGGTGAATTATTAATCGAAAAGCTATAATCGATTTAACTTGTTAGCTTATAACAAATCAATAATTCATTACTCGTCACATCTCGATATTAAGTAGCTACTCGATTTGTTGTAGAATCTCTTCTAGATAATTCTATTTTACAAGAGTGATTTTAAAACACTAAATGAGGATAATTTACTTTAACCACTATATTTAGCTTCTAGATGTAGGTAGAAAAGTACGGGACGTTACAGCCTTAAACTATGCATTTTACATAGTAATATCCTTTCTTGAGAGCTTGATCTTGCATTGCATATTCTTTACTAGAACCTGCCTTGATACTCTAGTTAGAAATATTACATGTTTGCATGATTAGGAGATGATCTTAGGCCATCATTGCATAGCCCATTTTCCCTAAACACTAACCTATCTTTCATTACCATTGTCGTTCCATTTTGAGCCTTGAATAGAGCCTTTTCTTCTTGAACCGGACGATAGGGGGTGAAGGATGGTTAAGGGAACCTTGGTCGAAGTTGAAAATTCATGAGAAATGATGGTTGATGGTGAAGGGTTTTAAGATTGGTTTTGAGTTGAAAGAACGCTCCTATAAGCTCAATGTTAGAAAAGAAAAAGAATAAGAACAAAGTTCTTATTAAAAAAAATAAAAAAATAAAAAATAAAAAGAGGAAATAAGAGCATAAAGGAGTGTTTCTTTAGAAGTTTGATAGAAGCTTGAACTTTCATTTGATGAAAAGGGGTTGGATAAGGTAGAAGATGAAGAATTTCATACTTAGAAAGGTGAAGAAAGGAGGTAAGAGTACTTGAATGAAAATTAAAGTCACTTAGCCTAAAATTCTCTACCTTAACCAATGTCCCTACATTACAAGCTTAATAAAGACCTTTTTTATCCTAATTTGTGCATGTATTGTAGTATGAGGAACTTGAGTTGATAGGCAAGCTTATGGTTAAAGATGTGTTTTGCATGATTTCGATGAGTGCTTACCTTTTCCATATATTGAGTGATCAAGTGATACACTTCTTGTGAGGTCTAGGGTTGAATGTGCTTGAGTGATTGATTTCTAAATTAGGATGGTGAGTGATCTTATGAATGTTTGGCTTGACTTGAGAATTTCCTTGAACTAAAATGGTTTTTTAGATGATATGAGGCATCGAGGAACTCAAAATGCATACCCCATACGTGGTAAGTGTTTTGATTGTTAGTTTCATTGTTCGTGACGAACAATGACTTAAGTTTGGGGGAGTGATTAACACGTATTTTATGTGCATGTTGAGTGTGTTTTGCATGTGTTTAAGTCTCGATTCATGTGCTTAAAGTTTAGAAATGCTAGGGTTTCTTAACTTGTAGCATACTTTATATTTTTCTTGTTTTTTCCCGGTTTTCGATCTATTTTTGTAAGAATTTGAAAGAGCATTCAAGTAGCTAAGGATCGAGGGCCGGAAACAAGGAAGAATCGAGCTCTATTAGAGTGAAACTTGTGTTTAAAATGTGGAATTTCAAGTTCTATAGTTAGGGTTTCACTAGTTTGATTTCATTTATGTTTTCATCGTTCTCTTGAGTCTCTTTATGCTTTTTGCAGGAATAATGGAGAACTTACTTGGCCAAATTAATCATTCCATGACGAAGAGGAGCTCGTTAGGAAGACATAGCAAAAAGCGGATCGAGAATCGGAGTTCGGACGAGAGAGAACGAGCGAAAATGGTGAAGTTGCGCAAGAGAAGGAAAACCGGCGGGTTGGCCGGCGGTTTGCCAAACCGCCGGGAATCTTCATCAAACCGCCGGTTCCCCTTCACATTGGACAGCATAGATGGTGGTTTGGCCGGCGGTTTGCCAGACCGCCGGTTCCCCTTCCCACAGACCGCCGGTCAAGCCTCCCTCCTCACTAATAGGCGAGTTCGGCTCGCCCAAACTCGTCCCGGTTCGCCCCGATTCATCCCGACTCGACCCAAACTCGATTTTTGATGTATTTAACCCCTAAATTCACCCCCATTTTGGGTATCTTTTGCATACTTTAATATTGTAGAACCCTAGAAACATTTCCCTCTTTCTTTTTTAGTATTTTGAAGATTGTTGAAGCTAGACTTGTTGGATTTGCAATTGAAGACCACTTTCTTCTTCCTTATTAAATTCTCTATCTTTTAAGCATGATTTCATTTACTTTTTATAGTTTAATTCCTTCAATTATGTCTAGCTAAATTTCCTTTAGTTCCAATATATGAAGATATGATCTAGATCCTTGGGTTTTTAGGTTTTGTTGTTGGATTTACCTTCTAATTCATATGTCTTGTGGTTTGGGACTTGTTTACATTGCATGATTGATTGGCCATCATTGAGTGCATACAAGGTGTTTGGTTAAATGCTTAGGAGGCTTTAATTCATAACATTTGGCATCAAATCACACCATATTAGTAATTCTTGCTAGTAGGAGCTTCTAGATAATTAATTGAGCTATTTGGAGTTAATTTATGCATCTTGAGTCCTAGTCGGAGATAGATGTCATAGGTTAATCCACTAATATTGGTTGCTTCGAGAGAAGAATTGATGTTTAATATATGTAGAACTCCCATATGAATTAGATTAAAATGGCTAATCCTAACAAATCCTAAAACCTAGGCCTCTAATGATTATCGGATTATATTTGGAACCAAACTTTCTACTATTGTTTGTTAACTCTTGCTATTAGTTGTTATCTAGTTTGTTACTTACTTTATATTTCTCATTAGCTAATCAAAAACACAAAAACATGTCACTTGTAAGCTTGAATAGTAGTTAGATAATTAGATTACTACTTGAATCTTAAACGACCTAGTATTCCTTGAGGATTCGACTCAATTATACTATAATTGATTATTATTGCTCTCTACCATCACCCCTAAAGTGAGGGCGGATCACTATGTCAGTTCCTCGACATAAATTAAGCACGAGTTTTGGATCGTGACCCTTACAACATTCTTACACAAACTTGCTTGATAAAAACTAGCGTGCTCCTTCACTTGCGGAGCTTGATCTTCTCAGCAATGGCGGAGCGAGTCACAACTTCTTCTTCTTCACAAGACAAACTTGAGTGAAGAGAGAGTTTCTGGGGAGTTCTGAAGCAGCAGTAAACGCTTCAAGAACTCGAGATATTTCCAGAATCAGAAATCTTGAATATCAACACTTGGGAATTCTCTAGAATTTTCGAGTGTTGAAGTTGTTGTGAAAGCTTTAGATTTCTACAGAGTGTTTCGGCTCTTATAATGAAATTCCAGTACTCAGCTTCTGAAGTGGATGAAGTATTTATAGGCATAGTTTTTGAATACTAGCCGTTGGAGTATTTCAATCGTGTACCAAACATTAATTTTTACTAGTTTTATCATGTTTTAAATAAAAATAGAATTGTTATAGTAATAAACATTTATAACTAAAAAATAAATTTTTAAAAAAAAATATACCCTAATTTTGAATTTATCAACTTAATTTCAGCTAATAAACTTAAAATTAAATGCTAAAAAAAATTATAAACTGTAATTAGATTAGTGAACCCTAAAAATAATTATAAAAGTAAACTAAAACATTATAAATTGAAATTGTTGAATAAAAATATATAAAATTAATAAAAATTAAAATTTGATACACAGTTGAAACACCAAATAGGTACAGAGAATCTCCAAGTAGCATTATTGTAGAAAGCTTGACTATGAATAAAATACATATATTGACCGTCTATACACAACTATTTTACGCACTATGCTAGAACATTCCAGAAACTTCGCTAGTGAGATTGGAATTCTTTAGTCGAACCGTAAAGATAAAATCTATAATTTGGGCAGCACTTTCTAAATTCTAAGTCAACTTCACAATAACGGCTTAGAGGGGCAAACTAAATAGTACTGTAGTACTAAAATTCATGTTAAATATTATTAAAAGAATAATTTGTTAAGCCATTTGTTAAACAATGTCACAATTTGAGTATACCGTGTTCACAAATTCATTTTTTAATTTTTAATTTTTATGCGTTTTTACTCACAATTTTAATATATCATATGATTTAGTTTAATTTTATTATTATTCCCTTCTTCTTTTTTAATTTGTCGTTCTAATGTCTTGCACAAATTTTAATAAATAAAAATTATGCCTAAAGTAACTTTAGTAAATGATGATTAAGAGAAGCTACTCATCACATTTGAATTGGTAAAGGCGTAAAATAATAAACAATAATGATATTTAGCCATAATATGGCTTGCCACACAGTTAGGGGTGAGCACGGGTCGGTTAACCGCCCATTTAGCATATAAAAAAATCCACCGTGTAGTTTTTAGGCAGTTCAGTTAACCGTGAAAAAATGATAAATAAAAACCAAAAACCGTTCATGCGGTTAACCTAAAAACCGGTTCGGTTAACCAATTATTCAATGGTTAACCATAATTAAAATATATATTTAAAATTCATGTTATGAAAAATTCCAAATTATAAAAGATGAATATGTATAATATAAAATTTAAAAATTATAAATAACGTGGTTAAGAAAATAAAATTATAGTTTAAATAACAAATACATACAAAGTGACATGTGTGTTGTGGAATGAAAGTCTAATTTAGAAGGGAAAAAAAATATTTGGATAGGAAAAAAGTTTAAGAATAGAAAAAGAGAAAAAATAATTAAATAAAACTTATATGATATATATCTAATAAATATAATTTTAATTTTTCATATATACCAAAATTAACCATCGGTTTTTTGACATAAAAACCAAAAACCGAACCGTTAACACGGTTTTTTCAAATTAGAAAATTAAACCGTAACCACCGGTCCGGTTAACCTCATTTTTGGTCCGGTTTCGGTTCGGTTCGGCTGGTGGTTCGGTTTTTTGATTTTTTATGCTCACCCCTACACACAGTGGCATCTTTTTTAATATACATAATTCAACAAATAATAAATTAAAATTTATAATTAATATTTAATTTTTTTTAAGAGATTATTCTTAATTATTTTTAATTATATATAAAAATATTTATTCTCTCCAATAATTATATTTTTTTTTCATGTTCTACAAACGTGTGCGGTGAGAGAAGATGAGGATACAAACGTGAGCTACGTAGCTTGGGCAGCACGAAACCTATACGAAACTTGGAATAGAGAGTAGCAGTTTTGTATTGTAAAAACCTGGTACTTCTTATACCTTTCGTGTTCTTCAATAAAATTTATTTTGCCGGATTATATATATATATCAAATTCTTTAAAGTAATCACGATCATCAAATAAATTAAAGGGTTAACTTGTTAGAAATACATAAATTATACTACTTTTTGAATTTTCTCATAAAATCTAAAAAAACTTGGCATATATACATAAATTATTACATATTAATATTAATTATGGTTGTTGGTCCTAAAAAGAGTTAATTGGTGTATAGGGGGATTACACCAATGTCCAACAGTTGTTGAATTTTAAAGTGATTTGACAGACCAGCTCGATGGACAGATCGAGACTCAGAATGCAGCTCGATCTCTTCAGTAATAGCAGACGATTTGCTATATCTTTCAAGATCGATCTGTAATGCGGAAGTTGGTGGTCTATTGGTAACTCTTAGAAAATTCTTTTAAGTTAAAGTTTTCTTAGCAGCTCGTTTAAGAGAATGTATGCTCAATGTATGAAGGTTAGTAATAATGTAAGGAAATTGAATGTAAATAAGAGAGAGAGAGAGAGAGAGAAAGAGAGAGAACGACACAACCAATTTTTATCGTGGTTCGGGAAACTTCCCTACGTCCACGTCAGATTCCGTGAATCTGAAAATCCCTTTAACCTTTGAATTTACCTCTCTCTTGTTTATACTAGCTGAGCACCAGCCTCGATCTCTGTCAGTTCCTTGACAGAAATCAAGCACGAGTTTCGGGTCGTGACCCTTACAACCTTCTTACACAAACTTGCTTAATAAAAACTAGCGTGCTCCTTCACTTGCAGAGCTTGATCTTCGTAGCAATGGCGGAGCGAGTCAGAATTTCTTCTTCTACTTCACAAGACGAACTTGAGTGAGGAGAGAGTTTATGTGGAGTTCTTAAGCAGCAGTAAACGCTTCAAGAACTCGAGATATTTCCAGAATCAGAAATCTAGAGTATCAACACTTGAGAATTCTCTAGGATTTTCGAGTGTTGAAGTTGCTGTGAAAGCTTGAGATTTTTGCAGAGTTTCGGCTCTTATAATGAAATTCTCGTACTCAGCTTCTGGAGTGGCTGAAGTATTTATAGGCTTAGTTTTTGAATACTAGCTGTTGGAGTGTCAGAATTAGCTGTTAAGACTGACACACTTTTAGCCATTGGGATCGGTCCACGCTGACAGCTGATGTGGCAGCCAGCAGAGCAGCACGACCTCGAGCAGTAAGGTAACCAGCATGCTAGAGATCTTCAATGCAGAACAGCTGGTCTTCTACTAGCAGATTGACTAAGGAGCAAGATAGCCAGATCGATCTCCTATAGGTAGGGATGACAATGGGTCGGATCTGGACCGGATCCGGCTTGCTCCAGATCTAGATCCGTTTTTTTTCTCTTTGTCCAGATCCGGTCCAGATCTGTCGGGTCCCAAAAAATGAGATCCATGTCCAGATCCAACGGATCTCCGAGTCTACGGATCTGGACCTGGATCTGTAGCATTTATCACTAAAATGAATTTTTGAAAAGAAAAAAAAATTAGGATGCAAATTCTTCAAAATTAAAATATGTTTCTACAATCATAATAAGTTATAATATAACATTAAAGTCTATAAATTCACTTGCCAAAAAATTAAAAAATTATAGATATATATATATATATATATATCAACGGATCCACGGGCCGGATCTGGACCGGATCTGGATCTCAAAATTCAGAATCCGGATCCGGATCTGAAAATTACATAGTAGATCCAGATCCATCGGGTCCAAATTTTACAAGGTCCAGATCCGATTTTTCGGATCGGATTTACCGGATCTGGACCGGGTCCTAGATCCATTGTCATCCCTACCTATAGGTGAGCTCGTTACCACGATCTCGACCTTTACAAGCACGATCGATCTGTCCTATACACTTAGGGCGTGTTTGGTACACAAGATAAAGCCCATGTTAGCTTATTATCTAGGCTTATAGCATTGTTTGGTAATCAATATTATAATCATTGAAGCCCTATATAATAGTAAGGCCCTCTCTTTATTGCCCTATTATGCCTTGTTAATAATCCCACCTCCCCCCTAATATTGTAATATGGGTATTGTAATATGGATGTGTACTCACACTTGTTGGTCTTTCATTGTACACATGTCACATTATTTTAAATATAAATATATCATATTATTTTAAATATAAATATATCATATTATTAAATATCATAATATAATTATTTAAATTAGTACGCATTTAAAAAATATCATAATATAATTATTTAAATAAGAAAATATATATTTAAATAAAAATATATTTAAATAATGAGTTATTTTATCTAATATATTTAAAATGAAAAATTATTTTATAAATTAGTATGCATTTAAAAAAATATCATAATATAATTATTTAAATAAAAATATATTTAAATAACATGATATATTTAAATAATGAGTTATTTTATCTAAAATATATTATATGATAATATAATTGTATGTTATATTGAATGTAACATTATTTTCAAATAGGAAATATATAATATTGAGTTATAAAACTTTTAAAATTTATCAAAGTTTGTTGAGTAATAAAATTTTGAGTTATAAATTTTTTTGAATATTGAATTATTGAAAGATACATTTGTGATTTCAAATTTCATACAAGGGTATAATAGTAAATGACAAAGTTAGTATGTGTTTAATCCGGTCTACCAAACAACAATATAATATTACACTATTTTTTAATATGATCTACCAAACACTTCATACATATTGTTAACTCACTTAAGTCATGACTATTATCTAGGCATACTGTTATCCGGCTATATCTTAACACTCATACCAAACATGCCCTTAAGCTTATCGATATGTACTATACAACCCATATTGTTCCTATCAATCTATATTCTAGAAAAGAGTAAATAAGTCTAAGTGTGGTTTCGAATAACATCATCAAAATCAACTGCAGAGGGTTCCCAACAATGGCCGACCACATTATACACAAACACTCAATAATAAAATAGGTGAATTAATAGGGGCAATTTTGGAAAAATCATCTAGAACAACTATTATAAAGAAAAAAGAAAGAAGTGTTTAAACGCAATTGATTAAAAAAGAAGGGTGTATTAGGTTTCATTAATCTAATCATTATTTAAAATGACAACGAAGCGCAACCCAATTAGTAAGACGTTTTCTCTCCAATCCAAGAGGTTGAGGGTTCGAGTCACCCTGGGTGCATGTGTGTGAGTGTGTTGTGTTTGCACGATCAAAAAATAATAATAAATAAATAAATAATCATAATTTAAAATTATCTTGTTGCATTTGATTATCGTTTTATTATTTAAAAAGGGTTAATCTATTCAAATTAGGATTTATATATGTTTATTTATTTCTTAAATTTCAATATATATATATTTACAAATGTTAAATATGATTAATTATATTATGATAATTATATATATAATAAATAAGTAATTTGAGGATCCCTAAAAAAAACTACATGTTGAATCTTCTCATATTTCATTTTGATTATAAATATTGAAACATTTGTAATAAAAATTCAGTTATTAGTTGATATCTCAAATTACAATAATAGAACATGAAAGCTGTAAGAGAACTATTCGTATATATTTGTTTGGTTCTCATAAATCTTTATTAATTACAATGACATCATTTCCTCATCGATGGTATTGAAGCTGGAGGACCAGTGGGCCCATGCACCAAGATTCACCAGCTTCAACTTCTTCACTTAGTAGACCAACCAAAATTTAAGGTAGTAAAATTTATTACACAAACGGAGTTTATGTAGAAACTCGGGTAATTCAAGCAGTATTATATTGCAAGATTATGAGGATATATAGAGATTTTCTTCCATAACTGTCAATGAATTATTTTCATAACTTCCTCCGTTTTTGTCTTTAATAAGCTTGTCCTTATTCATTTAGTAAGAAATGATGAAACATGAGTAAGAAATTAAACAAACTTCATTTAACATCAAAATTAAAATCACAATACATTTCAAACAAAACCATAAAAATCAAAAATCAAAACCACCATTACATAACATAAATGCTGAATATAAAACTTCCTCCATTTTGTCATTCATAAGCTTCTACTAATTCATTTGGTAAAAAATGACGATGAAACATGTGTGTAAGAAATTAAACAAACTTCATTAACATCAAAAATCACAATACATTTCAAACATAACCATTACATAACAGAAATGCTGAATATGAAACTCACAAACTAGTAGTTTCATACTTTTACATGAAACATAAAACATAAAAAAGAAGGAAATCATGGGACTGTGTAGCATGTATGTATGTGTATTTTCTCAAACATAAGATATACTATGTTTGATAAAATCACAGAGCACTTGATTCCCATCTGTGGAAGAAGGAGCCCGATAGCCCTTCGAAAGGAGGAATCAAAGCCATCTTCACTTGAATCTCAGCAGCCTCAGCTGTGCTCAATGGACCAGCATTGTGTGTGATATCAGACCTAGTATGGCCGGGGCACACTGCTATGATGCAGATGTTGGGGTACTTCTTCGATAAGAATTTAGTGTACGCGTTCAAGGCCGCCTTCGTCACCTTGTAAGCCGCAAATGAAGCAGGCCAGTTGTTCTCCTCCACTTTCCCTTCCTTAAATTCCTTCACGAATTTGTCCACGACTTCGTCTATCTTCTCCTCTGTAAGGCTGTCTTCGTTGCTGAACACTTCTTTCGCCCATTCGTTAATCAGAAGCTGGAGATATATTTATATTTAGGATCATACTATACATTAGCAAGTTGATAAAACAAAAAACATTAAATTAAAGAGGTTAATCAAAAAAGTTAATTACCACTAGACTCCCAATGGTGGAGGAGACATTGACGATTCTGGGTGAATCGGATTTCTGTAGAAGAGGAACGAAGGCCTCTATGGTTCTCTTGGGGCCATAGTAGTTTATTTCAACGCTGTCCTTCGCCAATTCATATGTGTAAACCATTTTACCGTTTGCTTTAGGTACAAATGGCTCTGGCTGCATAAACAAGAGATCATCAGTTTAATTAACTTCTAGCTTCGGAAATAATTGACAAAATCTAGACGAAGATAAACATAGATCCGCAGATTTCAACGAACCTTAACCGATCCTTGGGCAGCGAATTCAACACCCACAGCAGCCAAAGCCTCAGCAAGCACTTCAACATCTCCTTCCACCTCTACTCCACTGATTCCTGCATTGTTCACCAACAGATCCAGCTTTCCGAACTTCGTCTTCACGAACTCAGCAGCAGCGGCGACGCTAGCAGCATCAGTAACATCGAGTTGATGAAAGACAACATTATCAACTCCCAATTCCTTGAGCTTCTCAACAGCTTCATTCCCTCTCTTCTCGCTCCTCGATCCCAATAAAACAGTGAATCCTTTGCCTGCTAACTGCCTGCAGATTTCGAACCCGATCCCTTTGTTTCCTCCGGTAACCACTGCATACCTGAATTAAAGAAAATAAAAATAACGTAAGAAAAATGAATGATATACTAAAAGCTTGAAAAGGTAACTATTTCCATCGGACTATTACCTCTGAGCTGCCATTGTAATTTGTTGTTTTTGCGTATTAATTGCTCTGTGGCTTAAAAAAGAAAAGATTTGTAAGTTGTGATGAATGTTTATGTTTGGAAGAAGATGCATTTGGTAGCTTTATTTATAGTTGTGTGTGTGATGGTGAAATTTCAACCATCGAAAAACTGTTCACATCGCTTGAAATATACTATAATTATTCATAAATTGCCAATGGGATCTCTTTTTGTTGAAAGTTTTCCTTTTGACTTATCTTGTTTTACACTTGATTCTCGTCACATTCTTCTTGGGATTGAAAGCAGCCTAACTTGACTCTTGAATAAAAATATATTAATTGACCAACAATAAACAAAAGAGCTTGACTCATTATTATAGAAAACTTTTCATAAACAAGATAGATCCACGCATTATTATTGAAAATTTTTAAATAAAATAGAATGATCTGACGCGCATTATCGTAGAAAACTTGACTATGGACAAAAATACATGTATGAACTTGACTATTCACAAAATTACTATTCTAGAAAATCCAATTTCGGGTGGGTTTTTTTAGAAACTGGACGTCGTCGGTAAGGTTGAAATTATTTAGTTGAAATGTTCAGCCTAATTAATTACTGCTCGAAATAGGATGTGATCCACTTTCTTCATTACATATACCATTAATCGTGTATTAAAATTATTTTTATTTATTTTCATCAATATTGATGGTAATATGATTTAGTCTAATCATCAATATCAATATCAATTCAATATATCTCGATTTTTCGTGAATATTTTCCTAAATTCTGGTGGTTTTAGCTATATTAGGTAATATTTCAATCAATATATGACATATATATTTACTACCCAAAATATGAGATTTCCTTAAATCAAATAATTTATATAAAATTAGTAGATATATGTCGCACTCAATAAATAAAAATAAAATGTATTGCATCCAAAAGTTTATTTAGAAAACTGGAATTAATTTATTATATAGCATGACGAAATTTGGCAAATGACGTTTTGGTGGTGAACTATTGATATTGAATTTTATTAAAAATCAAGATAATTCATTACATAGATTTTTCGTGAATATTTTTCTAAATTCTGGTGGTTTTAGCTATATTAGGTAATATTTCAATCAATATATGACATATATTTACTACCCAGAATATGAGATTTCCTTAAATCAAATAATTTATATAAAATTAGTAGATATATGCCGCACTCAATAAATAAAATCCTACGTGGAATAATCTCGATTTTTCGTGAATATTTTCCTAAATTCTGGTGGTTTTAGCTATATTAGGTAATATTTCAATCAATATATGACATATATTTACTACCCAGAATATGAGATTTCCTTACATCAAATAATTTATATAAAATTAGTAGATATATCCCGCACTCAATAAATAAAATAAAATGTATTGCATCCAAAAGTTTATTTAGAAAACTGGAATTAATTTATTATATAGCATGACGGAATTTGGCAAATGACGTTTTGGTGGTGAACTATTGATATTGAATTTTATTAAAAATCAAGATAATTCATTACATAGATTTTTCGTGAATATTTTCCTAAATTCTGGTGGCTTTAGCTATATTAGGTAATATTTCAATCAATATATGACATATATTTACTACCCAGAATATGAGATTTCCTTAAATCAAATAATTTATATAAATATGCCGCACTCAATAAATAAAAATAAAATGTATTGCATCCAAAAGTTTATTTAGAAAACTAGAATTAATTTATTATATCGCATGACAAAATTTGGCAAATGACGTTTTGGTGGTGAACTGTTGATATTGAATTTTATTAAAAATTGAGATAATTCATCATATAGATTTTTCGTGAATATTTTCCTAAATTCTGATTGCTTTAGCTATATTAGGTAATATTTCAATCAAAATATGACATATATTTACTACCCAGAATATGAGATTTCCTTAAATCAAATAATTTATATAAATATGCCGCACTCAATAAATAAAAATAAAATGTATTGCATCCAAAAGTTTATTTAGAAAACTAGAATTAATTTATTATATAGCATGACAAAATTTGGCAAATGACGTTTTGGTGGTGAACTGTTGATATTGAATTTTATTAAAAATTGAGATAATTCATCATATAGATTTTTCGTGAATATTTTCCTAAATTCTGATTGCTTTAGCTATATTAGGTAATATTTCAATCAAAATATGACATATATTTACTACCCAGAATATGAGATTTCCTTAAATCAAATAATTTATATAAAATTAGTAGATATATGCCGCACTCAATAAATAAAAATAAAATGTATTGCATCCAAAAGTTTATTTAGAAAACTGGAATTAATTTATTATATAGCATGACAAAATTTGGCAAATGACATTTTGGTGGTGAACTATTGATATTGAATTTTATTAAAAATCGAGATATGCAATAATTATTATCCCTTAATAGATCCTTTACGGGCAGCTTCATATTCAAAATGATTACAGTAAAACCTCTATAAATTAATACTACATAAATTAACAAACTCTTTAAAATAATAAAATTTTCCGGTCCCGACTTGAGCCTTTGTAAAAAATCACCGAATTCAATAAAATATAAGATAATATTGCATTAAAAATGAATACAATTGTCAATAAATGTAACTCTCAAATGGCTGAACCAAACAACAAACGGTTTGACATTCAAAATGAATATAATTACCCGAAAAATATTATACCTCTAATGGATAATCCAAACAACATGCGACTTCATATTCAAAATGAATTCAACTACTCGAACAAATGTGACCCTCAAATAATTGAATGAAACAACAGGTGGCTTGATATTCAATATGAATACAATTACTCGAGAAATATTATATCTCCGACGGATAATCCAAACAATAGGCGGCTTCATATTCAGAATATATATAACCAGTCGACTTGAGAATGCAACACAACAAATGTTATCCCTCAAAACAGTTGACCGAAATAACGAGAGACTTTTGAAATAAATATAACTATTCAAAACATATTACTTCCAGCAAATGTTACCTTCAAATGCTTGAACCAAACAACGGGCGGCTAGGCATCAAAATAAAAATGCCTGAAAAATAATATCACTATTAATCTATTTTATTTATTATTATTGTTTTTTTTGTATTGTATGTATGACAAATGTCTTGAAAATTAAAAATTTGAATATTACCGTAAAATGGATGGCCTGTTATTGCAAATATATAATGTTAAATGCAAAATATTTTCTCTCATTTACTTTTTTCTTTTGATATAATTTCATATTAATATTTTTAACTAAATTTGTGCACTTTTATCAATTTAAAATAAATAATTATATTATTCTTTAAATTGTACGTTAAAATTGCAATAGATAATGATCCCGTCGAAGTTCGACGGGAGCTACACTAGTATTATATTAATTAATAATGGTTTACTAATTCAATTAAGGTGTATAATTATTTTTAATATTTTTCTTATTTTTAACTAATAAAATTAAAATTAAATACTAAAAAGTAAATTATAAACCCTAATCAGATTGATGAGCTCTAATCAATTACTGAAAAGTTAAATTGAATTATAATATCGAGAAATTTAAAAATAAATAAATGAAAAATTAAGAAAAATTAATTTTGATATTTAAAACACTATAATAAGAATAAGAATAGAAGATCTCATGTGGCTCGATACACAACTTTTAATTTAGCCAAACACTTACTAGCCGTTTGGCTAAGCTTAGGGGGTGTATTGGTTGTGGAGTTTGGAGGATTTTTTTTAGACTTTGAAAATCTGGGGGTATTCAATCTAGATTTTTAAAAGTTTTTAAAAATCTCAAGGTATTCAATACGGATATTAAAATGTCTTAAAAAATCTTTAGGTATTCAACAATCTATAGATTTTACTAGTCTATAGATTTTCTTTGATTTTCTTCCAAAAGTATAAATAGATTTCACTCTCCAAAATCTCTTCTAATAACTAGAGATTTCTAAAATCTGTCGTAGAACTCTTTATTCTATTTTCTGTCTGCCGTTGTCGCCTCGCAACCAAACCACAATTCTTCAACAATGATTTTCTTCTTTCTTTTCTATCTTCCCCATTTCAAATTCCGCCTTAATTTTACGTTGAAAGAGCAATACAGTGAGGGGTGAGAACTTGATTCAATTTTCTTCTCGAATACAGGTAATTAACATTTATAATTCTCACTTTTTTTAGGCTTTCGCTTGAATGAATAGTTTTTTCTCGGTTGCTCATTGCTTTGTATACATGAAACTTATGGTGGCTGAAATTTTTATTTTGTGCTATTATATGTTCATGTTTTGCTTTGATTAGATTGTTCAAACACATTACATGGTTTTCATTTTCTGTGGAGATAGTCTTCTTTGCTGCAGATATTTTTTACTGATACTGTGAGCAATTGAGGTGTCGAAAGTTCTTCTACATGATTGATGTAGAAGTTTAAGTTTAAGTTTGGTTGAAACTGATTCAAGGGCTGTAAATCTTTTGATGAAAATAATCAGGAATTTAGATAAAGCCACATTGAAGTATGGTAGTTTATTATTATGATAAAGGGAATACATATTTTTTTGTACTGTTGTGTGACTAAAGGAGATACTCAAGTTGTATGTTCTATGATTACTTTCTTCTTGTTTGCCTCCAATTATTTGTGGCCGAGTGGATATAGACATGTTTTATTTTATGTCGATGCAATTTGATGTTTTATCTTAGCGAGGTTTGTTAAAAAATGAAGTTCTTAACGATGTAAGTTATCTCTGATATACAGTTATTACCTATGCTGAAATATTCTGCGTTTTGCTACGTTTTTGCATTCTATAGAAAGTTGGAAGCAAATTGAACTGATGTAGATTATTCTAAACTTCTGGTTTAGTGACATTAGAACACGGTAGAAGATTTACTTCCTTTTTTGCTTTGGAGATCTTGGTTGTTTCATTTATTCTTGTGAATGCATTGTGGATTGACACCCTGTCCAAAAGTATTATTTGTTTCAATCACTTTGTAGTGGCAGGTTACATGTTGCAAAATGTATCGTCTTGCTATTTAGAAAAATTGTATGGAAGCAAGTTATTCTTCAAATCTGCTAATTGAATTGCAGATCACTTGATGCAGGGATTGAGAGTTGACATTAGCATACTGCTTGGGAGTTTTGTTACCCTTAGGTTCAGATAGAGTGTTCTGGTTAAGGAATTGTTGTGTCTGTGATACTCATTGACTTCCTGCTTCTTTTATTTACTCTTTCTTTGCTTAAAAATTGAATCAAATAAATATAACATGTAGTCTGTAGACTCATTATATTGATGAAAAAGTTACGGGTCTCCATTTATCAAAGCTTTCATCATGGTATACTATTATGTAACTCATGCATTTTTTTTATTTTTTTTTGTGCATCTGGTGCTGGATTATATAGCTTTCTTTGGAAAGATTCACCACGTCTCGAATGTAAGAGGAAAATCTGGAATTGGTTTCTCAAAGCCAACTACAACAAAGAACGGAAGCTAATGCATCGAGAACGAGTATTGCTAATGCTATGTGGGAAATGAGACCAAGGTATAACGGTGATAGAAATAAAGATGATGAGAATGGAGATGAGAATAATAATGATGAATAATAATGTGTTTTGGGAACTAATGTTTTTTTGGTATTTTTTCTAAACAATTTGGATATTTTTTTTAATATAAAAGTGGGTTTCATATACATTTGCATCAATAGTTCAAGCGCCGGAGTCTAGAAATTTCATGTAAATCAATAAAAATATTGTATTCCACTATCATGTCATGTCTATGAAAATCCATGTAAATCAATAAATAAGTCAAGCAAACTCTGCATATAGTTGATGGATTTTCTAAATCCACAAACTTTTTAAAATCTGTAAAAATCCAACAAAATCTCAATTGAATACACCTTATTTTCAAGAGCTTATAAGTTATAAGAGCTTATAAGATGTTTGCGATAGAGCTAATAAGATGTATGATGATAAGAGCTTATAAGTTGTTAAAGTAATAAGATAAAAGAGCTTATAAGTTTGAATATATAATAAAAAAAAAATTGAAAATTAAAAAAATCAAAATTTTGAAATCCATGATATTGCAAAATAAAATGGAAGTGTATAGGAGTATAATATAAATATAAAAATAAAATAAAGTTATAGCAATCAAAAAGTAAATTTTTAAAAAAATACTGGAAATAGTTTATTTTTTAGACAACTTAGAAGTTATTGGAGCTTATTTTTTAAACTTATAAGCTCTTAAAAAAAGAGCTTATTTTATCAAACACTTTGAAAGCTCATAAACAGTCAAACGGCTTATATTCTTTCAAACAGCTTATAAGCTAGATATAAGCTTTTAGCCAAACACCCTAAGTCAAGCATGCTTTAAATAACGGCCTAGACGGGCAAACAAGAGTAGTAAAACTTAAAGTCAATGAGTTAAGATATTTGATAATGACTCAAAATTATCCTCAATATCGATTACGTGCAATTTTAATTTTATTTGTTTTACTTTTCATGTATTTTTTTTTTTTTAATTTCAGTCATTTATGATGTAGCTTAATTTTTTCAATTATCCCACCATCCACAATCCTTAAACCATATTTTTATAGTGGTAATGGTAGAAAATAGCCACTTAACTTAAGAAAAACAAAAAAATAGCCACTAACTTATAAAGTCTCACAATACACTTTAACACTTTATCACTTTAATATTTTACACTTTAATACTTTAACACTTTAATACAATTAAAAAATTAAATGGACTCGCAATTATTTCACTTTAACACTTTAACTTATTAACACGTCATCAAAACATATTAAACTCCGTGCTGAAATTTTTGGAGCTTAAGATCATGGGGATACTACAACTGTCAGAGTACCCCGTAAAAGAAAAAAAAATTCAAAAATTCATTTTAAAACTCATCATCAAGAAACGTGGAAAAGCATGCTAGAGCCTAGAATAGACCTTATTGAAATGAGGCTTATTCGACAAAATGGAGGGAGTATGTTAGAACCTTGTGATATTTCATTTTGATAATAAATATTGAAACACTCCAATAGAAGCTTAAAAACAATACTCTTTTACTGCTTTGCCTATTATAAATATTTGATTAATTACAAGCAGATCACTTCAAGTTCTAAAAAATACAGAACCAACAAAGTTTATATATGCGGAAACTCGGATATTCTTTTTCTGCACTCCAAATTCATAGCTTCTTTCGATTGGTTTTCTTTGCAAAATAATCGCAAAAATCTAAACATTTATCTATCCAGCCATAAGGTAGATCGGCAGCGACCCCTCCGATATGAAAATAATTATGCATCATGCGCATACCGGTAGCAACTTCGAATAGGTCATATATCAATTCTCATTCTTGAAAAATATAGAAAAAGGGGGTTTGTGCCCCAATATCTGCCATAAAAGGGCCAAGCCATAACAAATGAGAAGCGATACGATTCAACTCCAGCATAATAGCTCTAATATAGCTATCAACTTAGAAATGGAGTTGAATAAATGACTTTAAATCTTTGTGTACTGACCCCTAATCAAATTGTTTGGGATTCAGAAGTGAAAGAAATCATTTTATCTACAAATAGTGGTCAAATTGGCGTATTACCAAATCATGCTCCTATTGCTACAGCTGTAGATATAGGGATTTTGAAAATACGCCTTAAGGACCAATGGTTCCTCTACTGTCTTTCATAAGATTGTCTTTATTTCTGAACACTCATTTTACTAATTTGGTAAGAAATGAAGAAACATGTGCAAGAAACAAAACTTCATTAATACTATCAAATATCAACGAGCTGAAATACAAATCACCAAAGCTGAATATGAAAATTACAAACCGGACGTTTCTTATTCTGTTACATAATTAAACATAAAACAGAGCAAATCACAAGAATGTGTAGCATGTAAGTGTATTTGTTAAACATATATAAGATATAGTATGTTTGATATAATCAGAGAGCAGATGATTCCCATCTGTGGAAGAAGGAGCCCGAGAGCCCTTCGAATTGAGGGATCAAAGCCATCTTCACCTGAATCTCTGCTGCCTCAGCAGTGCTCAATGGCCCTGCATTGTATGTGATATCAGACCTAGTATGGCCGGGGCACACTGCTATGATGCAGATGTTGGGGTACTTCTTCGATAAGAATTTAGTGTATGCGTTCAAGGCCGCCTTCGTTACTTTGTAAGCAGCAAATGAAGTAGGCCAGTTGTTCTCCTCCACTTTGCCTTCTTTGAAGTCCTTGACGAATTTGTCCACAACTTCGTCTATCTTCTCCTCTGTAAGGCTGTCTTCGTTGGTGAATACTTCTTTCGCCCATTCATTAATCAGAAGCTGGACACAGATATATAAAGATCATGTTATATATTAGCAAGTTGATGAAGAGACTAATCTTATAGGTTAGTTAAAAGTAATGAAGGTGGAAGAGCTAATTACCACTAAGCTCCCAATGGTGGAGGAGACATTGACTATTCTGGGTGAATCGGATTTCTGCAGAAGAGGAACGAAGGCCTCTATCGTTCTCTTGGGGCCATAGTAGTTTATCTCAACGCTGTCTTTCGCCAATCCATATGTGTAAATCATTTTACCGTTTGCTTTCGGTACAAATGGCTCAGGCTGCATCAACAGAGAATGCATATAGAGATCATAAATAACAAAATCCAGAATATATATATATATATAAAATATAAAATAAAAAAATAACAGAAGCAAAGATAGGTCAGAATATTTGAACGAACCTTAACGGATCCTTGGGCAGCGAATTCAACACCCACAGCAGCTAAAGCCTCAGCAAGCACTTCAACATCTCCTTCAACCTCTACTCCGCTAATTCCTGCATTGTTCACCAACAGATCCAGCTTCCCGAACTTCGTCTTCACGAACTCAGCAGCAGCGACAACGCTAGCAGCATCAGTAACATCGAGTTGATGAAAGACAACATTATCAACTTCCAAATCCTTGAGCTTCTCTACAGCTTCATTCCCTCTCTTCTCGCTCCTCGATCCCAATACAACAGTGAAGCCTTTGGCTGCCAACTGCCTGCAGATTTCGAACCCGATCCCTTTGTTCCCTCCGGTAACCACTGCATATCTGAAACCAACAAAACTATAGTAATTAATGTAAGAAAAAAAGATGTATGTATTAAAATGAAGCTTGAAAATTTAATGATTTGCATGGAAGTAACAAAATCTGCATGCATGCATGCATTAGTTACCTCTGGGCTGCCATTGTTTGTTGTTTTTTGCGTATTGCTTTGTGTGTCTTTGAAGAAAGAAGAATTAATTGTGAATTGTGAATTGTGAATTGTGAATTGTGAATTGTGATGTATTTTGAACAAGATGTTATAGCTTTATTTATAGTTGTGAGTGTGATGGTGAAATTTCAACTGCATGTAGAGGTCATATTCTTCTACTACGGTAACGGCTTCTCTCTTTTGTTGAAAATAGGCCTCTTGACTTTTCTTGTTTTACACTAATAATAATGGATCGCATTCTTTTCTTTTGGGTCAATATAATGGGAAAAGCAGCCTAGTTTGACTATAGGATAATATGAATAAATTATCCAGAAATCCGTCAGTGTTGGTGGGATAATACTTGAAGACAAAAACTTGTGTCAGCCGGAGACACCGTGCGGCCGGGCCCAAAGTGTCAATCTTTATACAGAAAAGTGTCAATCTATATGACTAAAAGTGTCAATTTTTAACATAATTATTTTACGAATAAAATGACAATTTTTAAAAGTGTCAATCTTTATACAGAAAAGTGTCAATCTATATGAATAAAAGTGTCATTATTTTAGTCCGGCCGCACGGTGCCTCCGGCTGACCCAAGTGTGTCCCATACTTGAAACTTCCTCGAATTCATTGGTTGAAACGTTCGTACCTATCTATACTTATATTATAAAAATATATTGTTTTACAAAATATGCATCCCTTATGATGTTCTTTTATTTATTATAACTTGAAGAACAATAATGTAATACTATAAGATATTTTATAAATAAGTAATATGATAATTTTCTAAATTAAACTTATCTTGTATCACTTTAGTCTTTACTTAAATTAATACCCCATCCGTCTTTAATCCCTTGAACATTTTTTGGCACGATATTAAGGGTGTATTCATTCCGAAATGTAAAGGATTTTTTTATATTTCAAAACTCCATTGATATTCAATTTAGACTTTAGGAAATCATTATAAATCTATTAGTATTCGATTATGACTTTTAATAAATATCCATCAAATCTCATGCACTACAAGAAATTCTCTAAACGGCGACGGACATGACGACGGGCATGTTATTCCGAAGTCGATTGGTGACGGCATATTACCCCGTAGTAGATCGGCGACCAATCCTTAATTGAAATTGGCGACGGACGCCAATTCCGTAGTTGATCGACGACCGATCAACGACAGACAGAGAATCTGTAGTTGAAATCGACGACGGCCAAAAATTCCATAGTTGGCTGACGACTGATCGGCGATGGCAGTAGATTCTGTAGTTGAAGCCGGCGACGGAGGCAGATTCCATAATTGAAGTCGGCGACGGACGGTGGACGTGTAGTTGAACTCGTTGTTAAGGCATAAAGCAATTTTTAGATGACTTTCACTAAGGTTGCGTTCTCTTTTATGGAAAATTATCATAGGAAAATAAGGAAAAAGAAAAATCCTTTAATTTTTTCCTTATTTCTCACCTTCTTATCTATGATGAAGAATTTTACTCTTTGTTCCCCTTCTTTTTCACTCCAATAGAATGAAAATATTATCCCACCAACATGGAGTGAAAATATTTTCCTTCCATTGGAGTGAAAAGGAACGGGAAGAAAGAGTAAAATTCTTCATCGTGATTAAGGAGGTGGGAAAATGTGAGAAATAAGGAAAAATTTAAAGGGTGAGTGTTATATTTTATCTCCTTTTCCTATGATAATTTTCCATCAAAGAGAACACAACCTAAAAATATACTATTATCGCATGTCAAACGATTATTCTCTTCATATGTATTTTACAATAATAACCACCTATAATGTGTATAGGTGAGGGAGTATTACCTTTAATAACAAAAAAGATCGGATAAAAATATCATTTTAGAAACCAAATTTGGACATGTATCATTTTATTGAAAACAAAATATTATTTTTACTTTCATTTTATTGAAAGATCGATGTCAAATACTCCCTCTGTTTACGATAATTGTGGCTGCTCTTTGGTACGAGTTTTAACAAAAAGTTAGAAGATGTTTGCTGAGTGGAGTAAGAGACACATAAATAAACCCAATGAAGTAATGTTAAGAATATTGAGTGAATTTTGTAGGTAATTAGGTAATGGGTTGTTAATGTTAATAAATATTTATGGACGATGAGGGTCAGAGATACTGCATCCATCCACTAAAAGTGCGATGTGGGCTCCTTGGTATGGATTTTTATAAATTTGTTATTTCTTAGGTAATTAGCATAAACTTGTTTACTATAATCAGCTAATTCTAACCCAGTGATTAACTATAAAAAAACTAATTAAAGTTTCATAAGATCAATTGTCTAATAAATAACAAACTTATAGGAATCTATGCTACGAAGAGCTCATCACACTTTTTCGTGAACAAATGGATTATTATTGTTGTGCAAAGTACATGTCCAAAAATAGGTAGTACAATTTTTGTATCAAATTCTTTAAATTATTACATATTGGATATTTTTTATATATTCGTATTAATTATGATTTTCAAAATATAAATATTTCGATACAAGTAATTGTACTTGTCAAAATTTATTTATTAAAATAATTCATGTGCGGAAGAAACAAATAAATAAATGATGTGGTGTCGCGGTACAGATTAAAGTGATGAGATTAGAGCAACCCCAGCGGGGTGGGCTCGCTGCCTAACGCCGCCGCTGAGCGAGCCCCGCCACCGTTGGGGAGCCCGGGCTCGCAGAGGAGGGGTTCGCATTTGAGAAATGGGAGCGAGCCCATTGTTGACGTCATTATGACGTCAGCGGGCAATATTTTTTTAAAAATAAAAAATCAAATTTTCGTCAAAAAAAAAGAAGAATTAAAAATAAATTTTTTTTTGTGGGAGTCGTTGGCCCTTCAATGGCAATTTTCTTTTTTCTTTTTTTCCTTTAAATACCACACCCCCCATTCACAAATTCACACCCAAAATTCACTCAAATTCATCCAATTTTTCCTTCTTTCTCCCAAAAAATTCACCAAAAAATATGTTTTCATTGTCAACCTCTTCGAGCTTTTCCGACGACGTTGAAATGCTCTACCAACAACTGCAATCCGGGTTCAAATTTAGTAAAAAAGTCGCCGAAGCACAAAAGAATAAGAAGCAAGCCGAACAAGAGCCAAAGCGGCGCCGACGAGTTCCAATGAAGCAACACATTGATCGAGATTGTGAATTCGGTGCAGTCCAACTGTTCAAGGATTATTTCGCCAACAACCCCACTTACAATGACACCATCTTTCGCCGACGTTTTCGCATGTCTAAGCAATTGTTCTTGTGAATCGTACAAGTATTGGAAACTCATAATCTGTATTTCCAACAACGACCCGATGCAACCGGGAGAGGAGGTTTCACCCCATTCAGAAGTGCACATCGGCAATGAGGCAGCTCAGACAAGGATGCCCAGCGGACCACGTGGACGAGTATCTTCGCATGGCGGAGTCCACTAGCATAGAAACGATGAAATGATTATGTAAGTCGATCATTTTAATTTTTCGTGGCAATTACTTGAGGAGACCTACTAGCCAAGATTGTAAAAGATTGATGCGTATGCACTTGAGGGCGCCACGGGTTCCCGGGTATGCTAGGAAGCATCGATTGCATTCATTGGAAGTAGACGCAGTGCCCGGTGGCGTGGAAGGGACAATACACTCGTGGAGATAAGGGTTACCCCTCGATCATCCTTGAGGCAGTCGCCTCGTTCGATCTCTGGATTTGGCATGCATTTTTCAGAGTAGCGGACTCCAACAACGACATCAACGTCTTCAACCAATCCGATGTCTTCAGCGATGTTGTGAATGGGATAGCGCCGCTCATTCAATTCACGGTCAACGGTCGCGTTCACAACATGGGATATACCCGAAGTGGCCTATTTACGTGTCAAGCCCATTAGCCACAACCGACCCTAAAATAGAGCTTTTCAAGGCGAAGCAAGAGTCGGCTCGCAAAGACGTTGAAAGAGCGTTCGAAGTTCTGCAAAAGCGTTGTAGAATTATCTCTGGTCCTTCACGACTCTACTACTGTGATGTTATGCAAGATGTTATTTATGCTTGCATCATCTTGCATAATATGATCATCGAGGATGAAGGGGTGGCGGCATCGAAATGGCATCCCCTTGAAGAAGAGGCTTCCGGCAGTAACGACCCGAGGAATGAAGATATAGATCGAGGCGTGCATCAATCTTTCGAGCAATACGTGGAGCGCACTGCCACTCTCCACGACGCCTGCCATCACGGAGTACTCATGACCAATTTAATTGAAGAATTATGGACACGTAGCGGTCATTAAGCTTTGTTTTTTGTATTTTTTAATTCGATTTAATGTTTTTTTTTAATTCAATAAATGACTTTTTTTATTTCTTAAATTTATTTATATAAATAAATAACATGCAAAATAAAATAAATATTTGAATCGAAATATATAAATCAAAATACAAATTAAAAAATAAAAATTAGAATTAGATTTTTGAATAAAAAAAACAAAAAACAAAAATCGAAGAGAGCCTGACTATTGGGACTCAATTTGGGAGTGAGCTCTCTGTGCTGGAAAAGTGAGAGAGAGTCCATGACTTGGTTTATTTGGAAAGATAAAACTAAAAAAATGAATCATTGAGGAGGGCGAGGGCCTATCGCTTTCATCCGAAGACAAATCGGTAATTCAAACATGACAAAATAGTTAATAATTGTTTATTCATTTGGTAATGTGAAATCCCAAGCTTGATTGGATTTGGTTGGCTCAGCAAATCTCATTAAACAAAATATTGAAAGAGAATCAAAAATCTTTTCCACGTCCTCTCAGAGCTACTGAAAACTACAAACAAATGGCAACACAGAGGTAGCTAGCAACCATCTCTCTCTCTCTCTCTCTTTCTCTCTCTGATGACTTGTGTTTGGATTCAGGTATGCATTGGTTACGGGTGCAAACAAAGGAATCGGGTTCGAGATCTGCAGGCAGCTAGCATCCAAAGGGATAGTAGTGATCTTAACATCAAGGAATGAAAAAAGAGGCATTGAAGCAATTGAAAGGCTCAAGGAATTAGGCCTTTCTGATTATGTGGTTTTTCGTCAGCTCGACGTCGTCGATCCTGCCTCCGTCGCAGATGCTGTCGAATTCATAACGACGAAATACGGGCGACTTGACATTCTGGTCAGCATATGTTATACTATTATCCTTCATGCTCTCCCCAGAGCTCCTATTCTTGTTGGGAATTACTATAATATAAAAAAATAGATTCCACACATCTCTAAAAGTTCAAACTTTTAGATGAGATGAAATTCTATCAGTTCATTAAATTTTCGAAAATTTGCAATTTTTATGCAGGTGAACAATGCAGGCACATCAGGAATTGGAGTGGAGGGAGATGTTTCAATTATTCAAGAATTAGTAGAAGGAGATGTAGCTTCAGTATTAGCAACTGGACAGGTTACACTCTAATCTTTCTTTTAACACTAATTAAAATATAAAAAAAAAACACTAATTAAAAATCTCTATTATGTTTTTGGATTTATTTATTTATTTTAGATGATGTTGCAGCTTCTTTTTACTCATTATTCTGTTTTGTTTTTCTTTTCCGGTCTTCCTAAATAGAAATATGAAAACGCTCTAATGCCCACTGGCTCTCAATGTTTTTTTTTTCTTTAATACGGAGTAGGATTTAATTTCTAGAGTATATATTTATAGTAATTTTATTCACACGTGTCGTTTACACCGTGGAATAGTAGCCTTTCTTACAACCTTTTCTTTCTTCCCATATGAAAGCAGCCAGAGCCATTAGTGTTGAAAACAAATGCAACTCTCATCCAAACCTACCATGGTGCGGAAGACTGCGTGGAGACGAACTTCTACGGTACAAAACGAGTAACACATGCTCTAATCCCTCTCCTTAAACTATCCGAATCACCAACAATTGTGAACGTCGCCTCCATATTAGGCCACTTAAAGGTAACCAAAAACAAACTCAGAATTCATTGCTCAAATTAACTTTCACTTCTATTTGTATCTTATGATCATATCACATTACTACGTTCAGCTCATAGAGAATGAGCACGCGAAGAGTGTGTTGGGGGACGAGGGAAGCCTCACAGAGGAGAGGATAGACGAGGTGGTGCAAGAATTTCTTAAAGACTTCAAAGAAGGTAGAGTGGAAGAGAAGAAATGGCCAACTTATGTTGCAGGATATAAAGTCTCCAAAGCAGCCTTGATTGCATACACTAAAGTTTTAGCCCAAAAACACACTGATTTTATCATCAACAGCCTCTGCCCTGGCTTTGCTAAAACTGACATTACTTGCAATCATGGGCCGCTGACTTCTGCGGAGGCGGCTGAAAATGTCGTGAGGCTGGCGTTGCTGCCCCCGGGCGGGTCTTCGGGCACCTTCTTTTATAAGGAGGATGTGTTTGTTTCTCATTGAGAAATGGAGATACGTGTGTGTGTGTGTGTGTTTTTTTTTTTTTCTTGAAGTGTTGGAATGAGTGGTTTTAGTGATCTTGATTTGGTGTTAGTTGTGAGGGAGTTCTCTGCTTGTTTGTGAGGATTTCTTGGAGTTTATTTATTTTTATTTTTTTCTGTTTTTTTTTATGTTTTGTTGTGGGATTTGGTGCTTGTGCAAGTGAAAGAACAGTTGATATTGATTGCTGTTTTAAACTAGGTGTTCTTGAATCTTGACTAACACTATATGAATTTGTCAGCATTCAAAAGTAGATAGGGGTCACAAGTTTATAAACTTGTCAATTTATTGTTATATATCTATTCTTAAGAATTTACTGTTTAGTGTTATATTTTTGAAGTTCTAATATATTTTACATCATTAGCTATAAATAATGCAGAAAGTAACATCATTTTTGTGTGCTTCCTATAGGACTACATTATTCAAATATATGAACTCTGCAGCTTTTTACAATGAGTTTTTTCTTCTTCTTTTTAAAAAAAATAAATTGAATCACACCAATACATTGCAACTCAACACTCCTTTTACTTGATTCGGTAAGAAATGATTAACATATAAAAGAAACAAATCTTCAAAAAAGCTGAATATGAAACATCAAATCACAATTACAAAACATCAAAGTTGAAATGGAAACATACAAACTAGTAGTTTCTTCTTCTGTTACATAATGAAATATAAAAAATGGAAATCACAAGACTGTGTAGCATGTATGTGTATTTTTCAAACATATACTATAAGATAAATGTTTGATGAAATCAGAGAGCAGATGATTCCCATCTGTGGAAGAAGGAGCCCGAGAGTCCTTCGAATGGAGGGATCAAAGCCATCTTCACTTGAATCTCAGCTGCCTCAGCAGTGCTCAATGGACCAGCATTGTATGTGATATCTGACCTAGTATGGCCGGGGCACACTGCTATGATGCAGATGTTGGGGTACTTCTTCGATAAAAATTTAGTGTACGCGTTCAAGGCCGCCTTCGTCACTTTGTAAGCAGCAAATGAAGCAGGCCAGTTGTTCTCCTCCACTTTGCCTTCTTTGAAGTCCTTGACAAATTTGTCAACGACTTCATCTATCTTCTCCTCTGTGAGGCTGTCTTCGTTGCTAAAGACTTCTTTCGCCCATTCGTTAATCAGAAGCTGGAGATATATATATGCAAGATCATACTATAGATTAGCAAGTTGATTAAAAACAATATTAAATTAAAGAGGTTAATTAAAAAAAAAAGTTAATTAATTACCACTAAGCTCCCAATGGTGGAGGAGACATTCACGACTCTCGGAGAATCGGATTTCTGAAGAAGAGGAACGAATGCCTCTATGGTTCTCTTGGGGCCATAGTAGTTTATCTCCACACTGCCCTTCGCCAATTCGTATGTGTAAATCATTTTACCGTTTGCTTTCGGTACAAATGGCTCAGGCTGCATGCATAAACAGAGAGAACAGAGAGATCATTAGTTTAATTGACTTCTTCAAAATAATTAACAAAATTTGTAGAATATGAACTAACCTTAACCGATCCTTGGGCAGCAAATTCAACACCCACAGCAGCTAAAGCCTCAGCAAGCACTTCAACATCGCCTTCAACCTCGACTCCGCTGATTCCTGCATTGTTCACCAACAGATCCAGCTTTCCGAACTTCGTCTTCACGAACTCAGCAGCAGCGACAACGCTAGCAGCATCAGTAACATCGAGTTGATGAAAGACAACATTATCAACTCCTAATTCCTTGAGCTTCTCAACAGCTTCATTGCCTCTCTTCTCGCTCCTCGATCCCAATAAAACAGTGAATCCTTTGCCTGCTAACTGCCTGCAGATTTCGAACCCGATCCCTTTGTTTCCTCCGGTAACCACTGCATACCTGAATTCAATAATGATATAAGAATAAAATGATGATGTATGTAGTAAAATGAAGGTTCAAAAGGATTTCCATGGAACTAAACTAAAGATACCTCTGTGATGTCATTGTTTGTTGTTTTTGCTTTGTATTGCTTTGAGTCTTGAAAGAAGATTTGCAAGTTGTGAATGAATTTGTATGTTTGGAAGAAGATGAATGTGGTAGCTTTATAGTTGTGAGTTTGATGGTGAAATCGCAGCAAAGTCATATTCTCGTACGGCTTCTTCTCTTTTTAATTTGTTGATTGAAAACGCTCCTTTTGACTTTTCTTTTTTCGCATTCTTGTGGGTCAATAGAATTGGAAAAGCAGCCTAATTTGAATCCAGGATAAGATGGAAGTTGAATAAACTATTCTAGAAATCAGTCGGTGGTGGAATTGGATTCTAGAAACTTCTTAGCAATATTCGATCGAATTCTCTATTTGAAATGTCCATACCACTAAAGTTATTAAAATTCCGTGATTTTTAGCTAAGGATTGGTATGAGGGGTTGAACAAAGAAATATTCTCTTGAGATCAACTTTGCACGGGTATTTTTGGCTAAGTATTTCCCTCCATCCAAGATACAAAGGTTATTCTCTCAAGCCGGTAAAGAGCCTCTATTTGAAGCTTAGGAAAGATATAGGAATTTGCTTCGCAAACGCCCTCAACGTGGTTTTAACCAAGGGCAACAGATTGCTAAATTCTATAATGGTTTGACCCCTCACACTCGCAATATTGTTGATGCAACCGCCGGAGGTTGCTTGGTAAATCATAGTACTATTGAAGCTTTTGAGTATTATCGAGGAATTGCGGCAAATAGCTACCAATAGCCTATAGAAAGAGGTTCAACAAAGAAAGTGACTTCTATAGCCGATGAAAAGTATGATGATTTGACGACTCAATTCAGTCTTTTGAAGAGGGAATATGAAACTGAAAGGAAGCCAAGACCTAAAGTGAACATGGTGCAACCATATGCGAGCTTGGTGAACATGGTGAACATGATACATTGTATTGACTTTTGAGTATTACCTCATATATACACTTGAGTGTTGAGTGATACACATTCCCGTGAGGTTCATATGTTCGATTTGTCATAAGATAAATTTTCTATTGGTGTGTGTGGGTTAATAAATGATGTGTTTGATTTGTCTTAAAAATTTGGAGTTGAAAGAAAAGATTTTTGATGAGGAAAAAATCGGAGGCATCGTTGATCTTATTTGCAATACAATCATTTTCAAATAAATAATTTAATAAATTTTTGTATACTTTATTTAAAATTAATTGCCATCGAATTTCGACGGGCGTTACAATAGTAATAATATATATTTCGGGACTAATCTTGGGTTACGTAATCGAAGCACACGACAATAGCCTTCATTGATCCCAATTTAATCTATAGATTCGTGTTTTAGACTAACTAGAATTTTCACCTATAGTTTTTACCGGTGCGATGCACAATATATAAATGATTGCGACTCATCTTTCATCTTTGGCGAGAAAAAAAAGACGAAAGATTCACTTAATATCAAGATTTCATATAAAATTAAGTGATTTTTCCTATGACTCAAATGATGTTTATGCTTGAAAGAATATCATGTATATATTGACAATCATAAGGGATTGAAAATGCATGTATGCATCCACCTCATTTATGCATAGCTTGAATAAAAACTCTATGTCGCTGCATTGCATAGATATATTCGTCCAGTTTGGCCAGACATAATGAATTATTGTAACTTCTGCTTTGTATGGCTTATCATTGGAGTACAGTATCTTTGTTCTACTTAAAAAAAAAAAAAAAAAAGAAAGAAAGGTGCTGAAGAAAAGAAAAAAAAAAGGAAAAAGTAAAAAAAACCTGCACCTTAGTTATTGGAGTTGAGTTGTGCGTAAGGCTTCTTTGAAGACGATTATATTGTGTAGCATGCACGTGTTAGTTGGTTTGTGTGAGATGCCTAAATATTATATATTCATGGATGATGATTCGAGTTTGAACATGCATAATATTTTGCTTTTATTTGCTAAGCCTAGGAACCTTTAGATCCTACCAAATATTTTTAATGGTCCCTAGCCCCATTACAACCAAAAGAGAAAGACCTTGCTGATTTGCATAATAACTTCTCTATGTTATGACTTGTGAATTTGTGTGAATCTCCTTGATTAGTATATCGACTGAATGAGTGAATCCGTGAGTAATATTTGATTTTTGCTCGATTTTGATCAAGTTGATAATAATGAACTGAAATTTGAAATTTTCAAATTGTCACTTGAAAGTTGAGAGTTGCTTTGTGGGTTGCATGATTTTTACTTGTTGGCAGGGAAAAGTTTATATCAAAGGCAAATTGGTATTCACTTGGCTATTTTGTGTGTTGAGTTAGTTCGTGTCTCATTTCTTTATCTTTCATCTTTCTTTTATTTTTGTTGAGCCGTTTGTGTCGAGTCTTGGAGGGATTTGAAAATATGAACAACATGGTTTGATGATTGAGTTTATTCTTCACTTCATACTTGAGGGCAAGTATGATTCAAGTGTGAGGATGTTTGATATGTTGGTATTTGTTGTTCATATTTTTGATATTATGTATGAGCTTTAATTGATTTAATTTACACTATGGTGTGATTTGTGCAGGAAATTGCAATATTTGAATAAAGAGGAGCTTAATGGAAAATTCTGGAATTTTGAGCTTATTTTGCAAATATGGAGAAAACTTGGAGAAGGAAGGAAGCTAATTAGAAGACTATTTTTATTAATTCTAATTAGTTTAGGATTATAATAGTTTATTAATATTTTAATGTTTTAGGCTTGGCTAAATAAAAGCCCAAGTAGCCGCAGACGTGTTTAGGGGGAAGTTTTAGACTAGAGGTTTTAACTTCTTTCCCGTCAATGACCGTAGGCGGTTTTAAAATTAGTTTTTAGATAGTTTTCTTCATTGGGGGGCATGAGGACGGGGGAGTTTACGAAGGAGATTAAGTTTTCCTTCTCTCTTGTTCTTATTTCTCCGAAAATTACAATAGATTAGTTTGTTAGTTTTTTGCACTTTGGATTGCCATTTGCAATTTTCAGCGATAACTTGGTTTATTTCTTTCAATTCGTAGTTTATATTTCTGCTACTTAGTTCGATTCTATTGTGTTTATTTCAATATTATAAGTAGCTAGCTTTTTAATTCGGCTTGAATGATGAATCATTAAAATTATGTGAGACCTAATTGTGTTATAGTTGATTTTTATGGATTCCAAGTTATTGCTTGCGTTTATTGTTTATTTCCGATTTTGTTTAAGCCTAATCAACTTAGATTTAGTCGGAATATAGTCAATTAGTTCGTCCAATCCATAATTGTTGGAATAGAGCTAATTTATGGCAAAGTTATCGTATCGGTAGTAGGAATAGCTTGGTAGATGAGTTATTACTTGCGTTCTTGGGTAACTTGTCTAATATCGAGTTCCTTCTTGTTTAATGCTATTGAAACATTAAATCTGGAACTAGCGTTACCAATTAGGTTGTGTTTTGATAAAAGAAATAGCTAATTTAGCGTCTCTTGCTAGCTATCGAAGAAGTACGTAGGCATTGGGGTATGCCTGTTGCATTCACGGTATCTTATAACCGATTGATCCATAGGAGTTGATTTATTATTGCGTCGATGATCAGAGCCATTGGACTAGTGAGGATTTATTCGAAGTTGAATTGTTTTTATATTTGATTTATATTTCTAGTTGCGTTAGTTTATTTCTTGTTTTCGTAGTTGATAATTCCAAAATCATACTTTAAGGCGTGGTGGCTACACCGAACTTGATATTTAGGAAATTTAAGTTCATTAATCCGTTCTCTGTGGTTCGACCCTGCTTACGCTTTACTAATCTTAGTTCTTAGCGAATTGCAGGAATTATTTGGTGGTAAACGACGTCCACCAATCACCTTTCCACAAATCTGTAAGTTCTTTACACGAGGTTGTTCTGCAGATAAAAGCAAACATGAGCATTTGATTCATGTCATAGATTTTAATTGACAAAAATGTCATTGATAAAAATTGCATCGATTGCGCTCGATTTTTTCCTCAACTATAAGGTCCACATTGATAATCAGCGCCACTTCAATTGAAAAGTACTCGAACCACTTCCACTTTAAACTCTAAAGGTGATTGAGGTCGAGGCACTCAGCCAATGCCACAGATATCGCCACAAGAGGTATTAATACATGAATAGAGAACCTTTTCATTTTCTTGTCACGGATACCAAACATTCCACCATTTTTTTTTCTAACAACAATGATTAAGGTTTTGAAGATTCACAAGGTTTGAAATAGCTTCAAAAATGAACTTAAAATGGAAAGAAAGTTATCTTAGACGGATTAAGCTCAAATACTTCGACAGACAAATCATAGTTGTTAACATGTAACAGATCGAGTACTCTGAGTAATCTAACATTGCACATCCAACACCTAAGATCATTCACCGGGCGACATATATATAATGATGCAGAATCATCTGACATCGTAATATATGCATTATAAAGTTGTAATTAATGCACTCGTATTTGTATCTGATGCAAAATCATCTAACATTATAATAGTATTTTATATATCCTACCGGTATTGATTAATTAAATCGGTTCCCGATCTGGTACTACCGGTTTGGTATTGGTTAACCGGTTTTGGTACCAATTTTCTTTAAAAAATTCAAAATGTTTTTTTAATGTCTAAAACAAATCCAACAACAATTCAACGTCGAAGGATCAATAATTTCTATTTTTTAATACCGTAAACAAATCCAACATCAATTTATATATAAAAGTTTACAAATTCAAAAATCTCAATATAAATTTAAATAGCAAAAAAAATCTAGTAGTATATAGTTTTAAGTTTAAAAATTTTAATTGTTAAAATTAATAAAAAGTTAAAATATAATATTATAATTATAAAAAAAATCATATGTTTTAGTACAAATTAAATTTTAGGACACGGTTGGGATACCAATTATGGGACGAAGGATTCCATCCCGAAGAATCGTCGTTGCTTGCATGTTGCCTCAATAATACTCCTCCGTCCCACTTATATAGAGCCTTTTTTTGTAGTACGGAGATTAAGATGAGAGTAATTAATAATGAGTGAAATATATATGTTTGGAATATTAGGGATTAATTAATTTATTGAATTAGAAGAAAGGGGATTTAAAAATTAAAAAAAAATAAAAGGGGGGGGGGGGGGGGGTTTAAAAGCGAACCTTAATTTGTAACAAAAAAAAAACCTTAATTTGTAAAAACCTTGAAATCAAAGGGCGATGGAGCGCGAAACAGGCGATCAGAATCCTAGATTCTTTGTGGCAGTGCACGTCGGCGCCGGTTTTCACGCGCCGTCGAACGAGAAGGCCCTCCGCTCCGCCATGAAACGCGCTTGTTTAGCGGCCGCTTCGGTTCTCAGCAAGGTCTGATTTTTTTTTTTTTTTTTTCCGCCATTCACTAAGCCTATATTCTTCACTCGTTTTTTCAAATTCAACAAAAAAAGAACATATGTTTCCAGTTCAGTAGCTGAACTACTCGTGTTTAATATAGAGTTCCGGTGGATGCGTGGATGCTGTTGAAGCTGCAATTCAAGTTCTGGAGGTATAATTCCTTTTTGGCCATCTTTTGTTGGTGTTTTTGCTGTAATTATTTTTTTTTCTCGTTTTTGAGAAATCGATTGTGAGATCAATTTCCATTTGTTAAAGGGGGATTTGGGACAATTAGAACTAGTTCTCGACAGATTACCTTCCTCTTTCATTTTGGATTACTAAACTGTAAAATTTCCTCTTTCATTTTGGATTAATGAGGGATTATGCTTTTGTATATAGGATGATCCTTGCACGAATGCTGGGAGAGGATCGAATTTGACCGAGGATGGTCGCGTAGAATGTGATGCCAGTGTGATGGATGGTGATTCTGGAGCTTTTGGTGCTGTTGGAGCAGTGTCAGGTAGTTTGCAAACTATTAAATGTGTTCACTACAAAATTTATGGCTTTTAAACTTATAGTTGTGGATAAATATGTTCAATATGAGTTGGCTCCTGTTTTTTCATTACTGCTTTGCATTCTTGTGAAGTTGATGGTCGACAGGTGTTAGAAATCCGATAAAGATTGCTGTGTTGCTGGCCAAAGAACAGATTTTGGGCTCGTCACTTCTGGGTCGAATTAGTCCTATGTATGGTTATCCTCCTTTCTTGTGCTTCAAAGATGATGTTATCTTAGTCTCTTAGACTTATACGATTTCTTACACTTTTGTTCTTGTGTGTCATAGTCTTGAGAAGTGACTGGTCCTTTGTAGTAAATCATGATTTTTCATGCCTGCCATTTGTTCATGCTTTGTGATTAGGAGTCTTTTGGAAATTATTTTTTAATTAGAAAGATCACATTTGCTCAGGTTTTTGGTTGGTGAAGGCTCCCACATGTGGGCGAAGTCCAAGGGTATTGTTTCTGATGGTTCTATAGAGGAGGCTGATGAGGTAGCTTTTACTTATTTTTTTGTTCTTCTCTGTTTAAATATCTAATCCTTTTGTCAAAAATTCACCTTGCTTCTGAAATCTGATGTCTTTGTTTATGCATTTCGTGGTGCAGTGGTTGGTGACTGAAAGGGCTCGAAATCAATGGAAAAGATTCAGAGAAATGCTTGATGATGCCAAAGCTAGAGGTAGCTTTCATAGTTCTTAAGACGTTGTATCAAATGTTTTTTATCTTTTACTACTTCTTAGTACTTCCTGATTTTCTTATTAGTTTTTCATTTGCAAGAGTTCTCTTTTAATATGAAAAGGTTTTGATGCAGTATTTCTTAAATACTTCTGGATTTCTGCAATATGTTCCTGGAATTCTACAATAAATTTTTGGTTTCTATTCTACGTTATCTTTGTTTCGTCTGTAGAACATGATCTTTTGAACGTAAAGGAAAGTGGAACTCAATCTCATTCACTGAGTACACTAGAAGAGGATGCTATATTAGACACGGTTGGAGTGATTTGTGTCGATTCTGAGGGACATGTAGCTTCTGGAGCCTCAAGTGGCGGCATTGCCCTTAAGGTGATCCTTCTAACAACTTATATGAACTCTCAACTCAAAGACATCTAAAATTTGAATATGGCAGAATTTATTTTCTGTTTTTGTTTATTGCCCTTGATCACGCAAATTGAGCTTACCATAATTCTGCTTCTAATTACATTTTGGAACTACTTCATAGGTTAGAGGCCGCATTGGATTAGCAGCAACGTATGGTGCTGGTTGCTGGGCTTCCACTAAAGGACCCTTTGGAGCTCCCTTCATTGTTGGTTGCTGTGTCAGTGGTGGTGGAGAGTACCTAATGAAAGGATTTACCTCTCGAGAATGCTGTATATCTTCATCATTGTATGTTTTTCCATATTATTTTAACCATCTTTTGAAGTTCACGAGGGGAAATCAGATTTGAGACTGTCTTGCAATGTAACTCAAAGTGATTGCGTAATCACCATCGCAGGTCTCAAGCTGGTCCAATTAATGCTTGTTCAAAAGTATTGAGATCTGTTCTTGAAAGTGGCCAATGTGTCGGTGAAAAGAGTGCTGGTGTTTTACTTGTTCAAGCTGATACTTCTCCTCTGGTAAGACTAAATACTTGAAATATCACGAAATTCTGTGGAGAATTCGTAACATTAGTGTTTTCGTTTCCATCAGGGTTGTGGTACTCGTGCAGAGCTTAAAGGTGTCGAAATAGCAGCTGCGTATACTGCGTCATCTTTTGGAATAGGTTATTTTGGGAGCTCAATGGAGCGACCAAAGGTATCGACTACGTTCGTTGCTTCTTAAATAAAAATATTATGTGTTGGTAAAATCTTTATTATTTACAGTTGATGTGTTGTTGCCATTAGGTATCCATTCTAAGAAGTACAAGACTGCAGAATCAAAATGGAGTTGACCAATTTGCAGCACGAGTTAATATTGATACTGAAAAATTGTAGTTTAACCTTCCATCTTTGTATTGATTTTTTTTTTTTTTTTCTTGGAAAGATCTTTGTATTGATTTTTAGTTTTACCAAAAACATAAATTTGAACATTTCTTTTATCTGCTGGAAATTAATACAATTATTTCATAACAAGAAACCATGAGCTAACAATCAAGGCCATAATATTTATTAAGAATCATCTTAGCTTAGATCAGATGTTTCTGCTTAGATAAGGTATAATTTGAGAGAAATTGCAACGATATAATATACCATCATTCATTCTAAGTTGGGTTGCAGAAACCGCTCTAATATTGAACCTGGATTGAGACATGAATTACAACCTCAAACAAGTGAATACAAATTGCAGGGCATGAAACCATTTCCTCATTCTCAAATTTCAACAAAAAAAACCGATGGCTAGTTATTATTGTATTATCATTCAAGATTGTTGGCTCGCTTTGCTGCAGTGAGAGTATTGGAGAGAAGCATTGCTATGGTCATGGGCCCTACTCCCCCAGGAACTGGAGTGATGGCTGAAGCAATCTTGCTAGCCTCCTCATAACATACATCTCCGACTAGTCGATACCCACGAGGGCAGCTCAGATCCTGTAATGTTGGAATGCACAAAATTTCAGTACTCAAAACCTAGATGGCAAGTAGGAATCGATTCTAGGAGTACAGAACAAACTAGTTTTTCATACCTCGACAGGATTGATTCCAACATCGATGACGACAGCACCAGGTTTGATCCAGCTACCTCTGACCATGTTTGGCTGCCCCACGGCGGCGATCACGATGTCTGCTTCTCGAGTGATCTCCTCTGGATTCTTTGTTCTTGAATGGACGACACTAACTGTAGCATCTTCCCTCTACCAAGCCAAAAACAGTAGACTGATATTAGTTGAAAGAAATTTGAATGGAACAAAATGAATGACTACAGAGTAATAATATTACCTGCAGGAGAAGGGCGGCTGGCATTCCAACAATGTTACTCCTCCCTATTACCACAGCCCTTTTTCCCTTGATAGGAACGTTATACCTATGCAACAACTCTATGCATCCTTTGGGTGTGCATGGAACAAATAGTGGCTCCCTATCTCTCATGGCAAGGCGGCCGATATTCAGGGGACTGAATCCATCAACATCTTTCTCGATGCAAACAGCATTCAAGATAGCTTGCTCATTCATATGCTAGTAAAACATATAAGAGACAATTAGTATAGAGATATTTCATTATTGGAACTCTTCTAGATTTACACTTCATTAGCATAGTTGTAATAATACAAAACCTATCATGTACGTCAAGGGTGTCAAAACATGCTCAGCGAATTACATATGCTGCCTGGAGCCTCACCAATTCACCAGAGCCAAAACCTACTAAGCAAATTTCATGAGTACTAGTGCTATTATACGATATACCTCGGTATGTGTTAGGAGCAGAAAAATAAGAATAGAAAGAAAAGAACACCACACGGCAAAAGCCGTCTGTCAGCCTAGGGCTCAAAAATCTCGATACTTCAATAATAATAATCCAAACCCTAAATAACAATATTTATACTAATACGCCTATTCCTACCATAATTACTTAATCAATCATAATCTAAAAATAATATAATAAATACTAGAATTATTAGAATAAATAACAATTCAGCCCAAAGGCTAAGCCCGCCCCCGCCTCCATCTCTTCCTCAACATTCTGCTCCCTAACAGTATGGTACATCAATCATATATTCTATTACTTAGTTGTTTAATATCCAGAAATACTCACACGCACATAAGTTCTCTGAGCTATCATTTTGATTAATTCATGAATAGGCATATAGTGTGAAAATACAAAAAAATTTGGAGGCTTACGGAAGGTAGAGGCAACTGAACAAGGATTCCATTAACTGCAGGATCATCGTTGAAGCATGAGATATGCTTAAGTACTTCTTGTTCTGAGGAGTCTTCAGCTAAGTGCACTTCATATGACTTGATTCCAACTGATTCACAGGCTTTTTTCTTGTTGCGAACATAAGTCGCAGAATCCTTTCTCTCTCCAACAAGAATAACAGCCAGTCCAGGAACAACCCCAGTGGACTCCTTCATTCTCGATATTTCAGCAGCTATTTCTTCTCTGATTTCTTTGGCAGTTGCCTTTCCATCAATAATCTTTGCAGAAGTTTCGGTACCCAAGGCAGCTACATAATCACATGTGAGATAAAAGCATAATTAAAAGAACAACTTCTATACATACTGTAGAATACATAACAGGGCATACCCCCATTCCACCAGGACTGTAATAAGAAATGTAACACCTTGAAAACCCATCACCTACTACTGCCACCATAACCTCCAAATTAAAAAAAATGATAAAAATAAATAAAAAACAGATTGAGTGGAAAGATTTGGGCTGACTCAACTGAGCTTAACAAATGGAGGCTATTACACTGGAAAATTATCAAGTTTATAGTCTCTAAATCTTGATACCAGGAATACGGCTAAACATAACTATAAACATAGAAACCTTAGGGTGAAGAGACTACATAGTAAAGGCGTAAACAGGTTGAGATCCTCGCAGAATTCTACTAAAAGGAAACTTGACCCTTAGCTAGCTCATTTACAGATGAACCTACAGACCCACAAGCTCAAGCTCAAGCTCAGCTTACCACCCAGATAGAAAAGAAGTGGATCACACTTCAGCTAACATAAATAGTATTGCTTCACTTATTTTAACATCATTGCATGACTAATTAAATTCATTACCATCACTACTTATTGTCTTTAATATGCTACCATTGTAACTCAAAAAATAGTAAACAACAAAATTTCAAATACAGTAAACTTCAAGAAAACAATAGCCAACCAGATGTCCTGAACACAAAACCATGAACCGTGTAATATGCACCAGCACCCTCTACTCAATAGGCACCGCCACATCTAAAACTATTCCCTCCCCCCCCCCCCCCAACAAGAGATCTAATCTAGAAATTCAGTGCCTAGTTTCAACAGGATTTTTTTATTTTTTTATTTTATTTTATTAAATTGGCCATAATGAAAACTTCTCAACAATCACATGCATATAGTTCATCCATATCCGCACCGTATAGACACAAGTCATACAATCGAATACGACCAGAGCGTATGCGTAAGACTTAAGCAAATAGGCGCAGAAAAACATGCACTCACCATTAACAGTGGTCGAATTGCTGCAGGAAGCGCAAGTATTGATAGCTCTACTCGTTCTCAGGAAGACGGGAGAGCTCCGTGCGGGGCGCACCTGGACAGTAGTCGTAACAAAGACTCGGCGTGAGCAGCCATCGGAGGCAGCGGCGGTGCTGAACATGGCGGCGGCGGACGAGGTGGCGGCGGCGGATGCCATCTTGAGTCGGAGGAATCGGAGCCGGAATCTCAGCGCTATGCTTGCTCTTCTGCTCGTGCTTTGAGGTGAGAATGGATGAATGTAAATTAGGGTTTTAGGGGAGATGACAAAATGGAAATGGCAAAAGTAGGGTATTACGAAAGCATATTTCTGAGGTTTCGAATTTTCTGATATCAACGATGAAGAATGAAAAATTTGCAGGCAACGACGCCGTTTCATGTTAGACTTTCCTTTTCTGCATTCTGGAAATTACTGAGTTTCGTCATAGAATTCGTTAGTATAATTTGCTTAAGAAATTTTAAAAGAATTTAGTTAACCTTAATACATCAACTAGAATGCTTAATTCTACACCACTATACTTAACATTATACTCCCCATCTTTTATCACAATTTTCTTTTTCTTTTCTTTTTTTTTTCTTTTTTTTTTTGACACTATAACTCACGAGAAATCACTTTATATTTATTCTCAATCTACTTTACTTATTTACCAAAAATATCACATTGTTTAATATTTTATTAAAACTCATATCACAGTATATAATGAAATAAAGGGCGGAAAGAGTATAGTAACTAAGTATCAAAAATAAAGACTACATATATGGAATCACCATATAGTCTGGTTAATGTAAGAACATAAAAGTTTTGAAATGCCTAATAGAGTAAAGATAACAGGTTTTCCTTCGGTCCCATTAGAATGAGAGAATTTTTTTTATTATAATAGACTCGTCTCGAATAAAAATAGTCATATCTTAAAAAGAGATATCAAATTACTATCACAAAAGTCAAAATATTTCCAATTATTAATGGCCGAAAATCAGGATTAAACTCAAAAATCTTAGAAAGGAGTGTAAAAAAACTAACAAAACATGCGTTGAAACATTAGCGAGGGGCGAACCAAAATTTTATGGAAGGGAAAGAATGAAAAATCATCATTCTTCCACGAGGTCTGATGCAGCATCAGCAGCTGCTGTATTTCTGTACAAACTCTTACCAAATGGGTAAAAATGCTATACAAGCGTTCGTGCATCTTCCCTGGTTTTATAAGGGAGAACAAAAACCCTTTTCTTTCTACTCTTTCTTCGTATGTACCTACACGATCAAATCGCCAGTGTTCCTTCGGGTAATTCGTCTGAAGCATCTGGCTGGGGTTGTTTGGGTTTATTCATCGTTTGAGAAAATCCATACCCAAGAGAGCTTCCACTGGTTTCCGACAGCTGCACAGCGAGATGGGTTTGTCGTGTTATTTCTCTGTGTTTACAATAGCTAAGAGATGAGATTTGCATCGATGTTTAGACTTTGCATACCTCGGTGAGCTCAGAGAGGTGGCGGGATCTGAACTCGTTAATTGTTGTAACGATCTCTGACATAGGCAGTTTAGCCTGAAGGAAAAGCAGGCATTTGCCACAAATTCAGATATAACGTAGAAGAAATAGCTAACAGAAGCATGAATGATTCCAATAGTTGTTCATGCACCAAATATCTACATAAGCAATTAGAAGTCATTCTACTTACTTGTGCAAGGACAGCCGCCGCTAGTTGCAAACTGGGCTCCAAAGTCTCGGGGACAACCTGTTACGATACAAGAATCATATTCCCTATTGCTGACTCCATAACTCGAAGCAAAGAATACTTTTATTATGGAGAAAAAGGAAATCACAATAAAATGATAGAAGTATTACCGCCGTTGCCCCAGCCTTTTCTAGATTGAGGCCATGATCAACATCATGAGCACGGACGAATGTCTTGACATTAGGAAAGTACTTGCTCAAAGCCCAAACAGTTCTGTAATTAGCTCCAGGACTATCTAAAGTTATAGCTGCTGCACATGCTCTTTCAGCACCAACTTTGTGGAGGACCTGAGAACCAGTTAAAAGGGATAGGTATTACATGCCTTTTGAGGTATATGCAGATCTAAACTGCTTGAAACATTATTTAAAATAAATAAATAAATAAATAAAAACAACAACAACAACAACAACAAACAAACAAACAAGACCATAAGCAGCAGGACTTGATTGTTTTGTTACCTCTCGACTACCGGCATCGCCAAAGTACACTGGAAGGTCAAGTGTACGTCCAACAGAAACTCGATCGCTGAAAGTACGAATGTTAAGGGTTAGCAAATACCATCCAAATAGAACTTCTATACTTCAAAATTAGATATCCAAGTCTTTAAACTATCCTCAATTAATTATATAAACATAAAGTGAAAGTGTCAACAGAACTGGAGACTTTACACGGTATGCATATTAGACATAAATTTCCTTAAATCGAGTGTTCAGAATAATGATAGGATGCCACAATGTAGGGAGCAGTAGTACCTTCTGACATCAAGTGCAACAAATGGAATTAACCGTTCAGAGAGAAGCTGAGCAATAATCTGTACAATTAGAATGAGTATCAGACAAACCGGATAGAAGATTCATAGATTAGGTTGACAATCCATAGAGGTACTAGGGCATATATGTAATGTGAATCTAAGGCTGAACAATACCTGGCCAACACGTCCAAATCCACATATGATTATGTGATCTTGCAAATCATCAGTCTGAAGAAACCCAAGGAAACAATATTATAACCTTCCAGACCAGACAATTTGAATATCAACTGACTTAACGATGAATATGGTCACACAAAAATATGCTAAGTTACAAGTGAAAAGTCAATTAAGTAGATAGATCTAATTACATATTAGAAACTGAGGACACAAGAAGCGGAAAGAAATACTAAAGATGAGAGTAAGAGAGCTTATTTTTTATCTTAATGGACCAGATTAAGGGTTAAATGATATTGAGCACAGAAGTAGAAACTAAGACAAGAATACAGAGCATATAATGATCATGGAAACACATTAGCTGCATTAGTTCATATTAAGTATTAACTTATAGTTTTGGCGGCTAACCTCGCTTTCATCAGGCAATAGATTTCGAACATCATGCAGCTCAAACCGAGATGCTATCAATTGGCCTCCAGCGGCTAACCATGGGGTGAGTGCCATTGAAATACCGACCACAAGAAAAAGTAGTGAGGACATCTGTGAGGACATTATACCCTGCAAAGAAGTATAACCTTGAATAATACTTTGAAATTGCACTTCCTTATACATCTCAGTCAATGTGGTAGCTGGATCATATCACTTGAACCTCATTCAAGTGGAGAATAAGTACCTAAATAATAAATGCATGCCAGCAAACTAAATGGGCAATGAGCAACAAATTCTCTGGTCTTAGAACTGTGAAAAGAAGGGGAGGCATTTTGCTGCAGAACCGGAGAAATTTATGTTCTTGAAACAAATAATATCTTTAAAGTCACAAAGGGGCAACTCAATTTTGGCTCCATAAAAAGTTGAGTTTGCATGAAATGCGACATCATTCTCAAGCCACAAGTATTACTTATCTGAATATAATGTGAACAAAATGTTCGTTTTTTGTAAAAACACTAGGATGATTATATGCACATTAGCTTCTGGGAACTTTGCACATGCAACATATAAAGGCAAGCAGACGAATAATGCAAACGGCTATGATTTGTTAGTTATACCTGGTTAACAGCTTCACCAAAGGCTACAAAAGCAAATTCTCCGCCCGGTGCAAGTAGAAGACCAACTCTTATTGCTGATACTATTGAAACGCCAAAAAGTCTGCCAATAAGAGCAACCAAGATGGTCTTTCCGACAATTAGAAGAGCTAGCATTCCTGTAATAACTGGGAAATTTGAAGCTAGAAGTTTCGGATCAATGGACATCCCAACCTGCGAAAAACATCATCTTCCATTAGTGAAAAATGATAGATAAAAAGTTCAAACAACTCACAACAGAGTTGGTAATCAATTTAATCCAGAACAACCAAAGCATTTTGCAGGAGAAAAGTGAATGATAGAATCATGTGCTTGAGAGTTGGGGTTAAAGAGACATGGTGAACGATGAAGCAAAGGAAGTAATAGCCCAAACTTAAATTCAGTATTATCATGACGAGCTTATGAGGAAATGACTATGAATTTGAATTTCAAGACCCATAACATCAAGTTTACGTAGCCACTCATATATGATCATACCGTCATGAAGAAAAGGCCCAATAGAAGCCCACGGTAGGGAGCAATATCAGATTCAACCTGCAAGGAGAATTCAGTTTCTGCTAGAAGCAATCCAGCCAAAAATGCTCCTAAAGCCATGGAAAGACCAGCCTGTTTTGAGAAATAGAATGAGAATATTAACATTATTATCAAAGCACAAAAGAACAATTGCTACCAGACATGCAAACAAGAAACAGCCACCATGAGATGAATTCACTTACCCTGGCAGTTAGGAGACTTGTACCTAAGATAACAAGCAGAGTATTTGCGGAGAATATTTCTGCATTTTTGTTCTCGGCAATTTGCTTATAAATAGGGCGAAGCAGCTGCAAAAGAGAGAAACTTCATTGGACAGAGTAAAAATGGCAACTGCAAAGATTGCATTTATCTGATCATTATGTGTGGGCAATTTCTTAAACAAAGTCAATCGTCAAGTAACTCTAGTTAACTCAATAAAAAGGGAGTGATGTGAGAAATGACTAAAAGAATTGAATGCCTACCAAGCGTCCTCCCGCGATGATGGCTGAGATGGCAACAACTGCCTTCACGGCAGCCAATCCGAGAGCTTCAGCAATTGCTTGGAAACCAATCTGGAATATCATTGAAATAGTAGTAATAAAAACAGTGCCAAATTTGCAGAAACCAATAATTTGCTTGGTAGTAAAAGAAAGTGCTCAAATAGACAAATATTATCATGTTACAATTCATGACAGAAGCATCATACTGAATATGAGAATATAGAAGGTATAGGAAAGTCATTAGGTCTAGCATGTATTTTCCTTCAGTTCAGTTGAGTCAAAAATAAATACAAAATCATTACCCCTCCTTTCGATGAACTAGGTGAAACTAAGGGTATCAGTATAAGCAAAACCACCACTGCCAAATCCTGTAACAAAAAAAAACAAAAAAAAGAAAAAGAAAACTTGCATAAATGGAAGGAATCTAATTAAAAGTAATCAGAATGACCCCAAAATCTGATATCCTTGGGGGGGAGGGAGATGGGACTCATGGGAGTAGAACATATACAATAGCCCGTGCACAAATACCTGGAAAAGTAACACGGAGAATGTAGCTCGTCCATGGCGTGATGTGCTCTCACCACGCTCTTGCAATACCTATAGACACCACATGCATATTACATTAACTGATTTTCCAGTACTAAGAGAACACTGCTCTTTGATGAAAAGAGCTTTCTCTTTGATGACTTAAGAAAAAACAAGAGTAAAACCATAACTCTAGAAAATAAGTTTCAAATGCAAAAGTAAGAGAAAAATTAACACAAAAACCCAGACTAGCAAACTTGTTCACCTGAAGGACAACAGCAGTTGAGGATAATGCAAGGCCATTCCCAATAACAATTGCAGCAGGCCCAGCCAGACCACCAACATGATGAGCAAGCAGGCCAACAACTACAGCAGTTACCAGCACCTAAATTTCATAATACTAATCAGAAACACAAAACACGTATAAAGATCCTAAATTTCAACCATGCTCACGGTAACGCTTCGATTGAAAAAATTAACACGATTATGCAGATTGTAGTCACCTGAGCTGAGCCCAACCCAAACACATATTTCTTCATAGAACTTAGTCTTTCCACAGAGAGCTGTCACAAAATATTGATTAAATGTCACAAAAGGTGTAAATATCTGGAAGGTGAAATGACACATTTTATCGAAGACCAAATTTGACATGGCTCTACCTCGAGGCCAATGTTAAATAGCAAGAAGACAACCCCAAACTCAGCAATTGCTTTAGTTCCATGGACATTGCGAATAATAGAGAGACCATAAGGACCAATTAAGATCCCAGCAGCCAAATACCCTAGAACAGGACTGCCTACACTTTCCAGCACAGAAAAGTATAAATCAGCAACTACTCTCATGATGGATCATCATAATAAAATAAAATCTATATGACAGAGAATGTATAGGATATTTAGCGTACAGCGTAAACTGAGCCTAAGCTACTACAAGATCTGGCTGAAATATGTACATCACAGATAATATGAGAAAGGCCAAAAAATAAGAGAAAGAGAATACATATCAACAGCACCACACACTGTAATATTAAGAAGATTCAGCATAATATGAAATCAATTGATTATACAAAATCTGCAAAAGCTTGTCCGAAGAAACACTCGTTACTCATACCTCCAGGGATTTTTGTGAAAAGGGGCACAAATATGACACTTGCAAGCAGTAGCCACAACATGTCAAAAAGGGAAGCTTCTTCCTCATTTATCTGGTATATTGAAGAAAAGGAGAAAGATCACCCGTTTAGTTGAAAACTGACACATGCCCATATGAACTAAGGACAACATGCTGACAAGCTTTAATCAGAAATAGACCAATTAAATATGAACTGGATTCATGCCTCTTGATGAGGAATCATCTCCATTAGCTTCTTCAGTTTGGTTGGAAGTTTTCTTAATTCTCGTACTAGAGGCTTTGCAGTAGTTGATACTTCATCAATCCCAGTGGTTATGATATCTGGTTGTTGAAATAGTTGTTTAATTCTGTCACCTCGATTGACAAAAAGAATGACTCTGCAATCAAATTCAGCAGCATTTGAAATATTAGCAACATCTCTTACACAGGGAAAGCAGAAGAAGCATAGTTTAAATGTTGCGTGAATTATTTTTCACTTCATTCAGAAATTCAAACCATGCATGTAAGTAAATTTTCTGAGACAGAAGGTACTAAAACTATCCAATATATTATAACCATACCCTGCTCCTGCGAGTAGTGACCCCAAAACCAGCTTAGGTAATTGCAGTTTAGCAGACTCCACGAGCTCATGGAAAACCGATCCTGGAGTGAACTCTTCTTCATCTGCCGTAGAAGAGAAGAAAGATGCAGAAAAGAACCGAGATGATTTCTTCAGTAATGCTTTTGGAGCACTTAAAGGAGAACTCTCCTTCGTGGATTCCTTCTGCATCTCGTGTACCTTACTTTGAATAGATTTTAACTTCTCCTTATCTGATTCACTGTCCTTGAGTACCTCCACAGTTAACTTTCCATTCTCTTTATTACTCTCATTTGACAAACTTGACTCCTCAGGCTGTCCGAGTAACTCTGAAACCTCAGCTACACCATCTGCAGTACTTCCTTGAGACACCTCTAAATCGTTGGTTCCCTCAAGAGCAGAGTCCACATTCTCGATGCTAGACAGGGCAAGGTTTTTTTCTGCCCTCTGTAATGCAATATCAGCATCATCAGCATGTTGTGCAGCCTCAAGTTCGTTAGCTACGGCTTGTTCTGCTAAAAGCATGATGTTGGATACATCTTCCTCTGCTTTAGAAGCCTTAATTTGTGCTTGCTCTGCAGCTACATTCAAGCGGTCTACTTCCTTTTGTAATTCTTCTTTTCTGCTTTGCACCTGTCTGAGCTCAGCCTCACATTTTTCTAAATGTTCTTGACATTTTATTACATCCTCTCTGTAAGCCAAGAGCATTTCATCTTCACTTGAATCTTCCTTACCAATATCATCCTCAGGATATCCATTCTTTTCTTTTGCAATTTTCAAGGAATGAACAGCCACATTGAGTCTTGCCTCGGCTATCTGAGCTTCTTCTTTGGCAATAGTCTCTTCATTTATAATATCTTGGATTTTACCAAGGGCTTTATTTACATCATTCCAGGCATTTGTAGCTTCATCCTTGAGTGATATAGCATGTTCTGACAATGTCTGGGCTTTCTCCTCAAACATTGTACTGCTCATTCTTGCAACTTCTAAATCTTTCAATGCCTTCTGCAATGCTTCCCTCAGTTCTTCCAAACTAGGAGCCTCAGCTTCTTCTCCCTCACCAATATCCTCAGAGGCATTAGAACCAAGCCCGGCTTCATTCTCACCAGTTTTAATGATTTCTGCATCTCTGCCATTTCCATTTAGATAAGCTACTGATTCGCTTCCCTGACACCGTGACAGACCCACGCGCTTTGAAATGCTAATCAGATTTCCACAGTTGTATAAGGAAGAACCACTGGAACTATAACTCCAGTTCCAGAGACTACTCTCATTGAGTGTTCGACAACTGGCCGAGCTAACACAACGCACACTGTTCTTCTTCAACTTCTTTGGTAAAATAGTTTCCGAGTGAAGCCTAAATTCCCCATACAAGTTATGGTAAATACGCTTAGAGTTAGACTTTAAACTAGTGGCCAAATTCAGTCGTTCCAGTGCCTTAGAACCAACGACTCCACCTCCATAAAGCACATTTGACCGAGACAAACTACATGAGGCATCCATCACTCCTGTTTCAGGAATAGCAAATATTTCTCAACAAGCTCTAAATAAAAATTCTGAAACTAATTTAGCATCAGATCAATCTGAAAGAAGAAGCAAAACCTATGCAGCCTATAGAAAGAAACATAAGCATTCATTCACGAGAATCAACAGCATGAATTTTAAGTTCATTCTCTGCGTAAGTAAAATACTCTACATTAATGCCAGATCATATTCTAAAAATGCTGAAAACAACCAACTAATATACAAAATGCTAGGCATTCAGCTGATTATAATCACAATAATCCCAGTCAGACATCGTTGTACGCTCCGCACAGCTCACTGCTCTCTCATCGACCTCGCACCACCACACAACTTGCACTTCAAACAAAAAATCTCACAAAATAACCATGAATAGTCGAATCAAATGTACGTTTTCCAGCAGCTAATTCAATTTCATAATCATAATCATCATCTCCATACAGTCCAAAGATTGCAAGGCAGAGTCAAATAGTTAACCGGAGAGAGAGAGAGCAGCTACTGACCAGTGGAGAGCTAGGTAGAGCGAAAATTGGAGCGTGGAAATGGCGAAAAAATGGAGGCGGAAATATTAAGGGAGGCGGAGGAAGTGACGGAAGTGATAACGGAACTGAATTCAGAACGGCCAGTTTGACGGCAGAAATACTTGCCGTCCGCCTTCTCTGGTTTGCTCCGTATGGGGAGGAGAATTTAGAATAATAATACAAAACAAAATAAAATAAAAATTGGAAACTGAAGTTGTTAATTATGGAAATATTGCAATTGGCGGATAAAATAAATAAAGTAATTTTGAAAAATGCGTGGAGCCCGTGAAATTTGATGATTTTTGTATGCAACTTTTTTTCATGTATGTTGGCCTTTCCCCTTCATGTAAAGACTATGTCGTTTTGATTATAGTTTATAGATTTCTTATACGCCCCCTCAAGAACCACTAATTATATATCTTCACCTCCAATTCTAGGCAGTAGATACTTAAATTCGATATGTTAATAGAGGAATGCTCCAATGTTGTACGTACGCATTGACGTGGCAATGTTATAAATAAATAATAAATAAAAACCTAATATAAATATATACCCTAAGGCCTAAATACTAAACCTTATCATAAAAAACTAGAATTTGCAAAAAAAATAAATAAATAACTTAACTCTATAGGGAAAAAATTTACCAACGTGACATGTCATATCAACGATGGACACATTAAATTTGTCTACGGTGGGTAGTGGGATGTTCCTGTATATATTTCCCTTTAATTAATAAATAGAAGGTCGACAAGAAAACTTACGTGACGTGTAATTTTTCGAGCAAAAAAGTATTACTGGTAGAATTTGAACCATGATATTCAATGCAATATTGCTCGCTGCCATTGAAATAAAATTATGTAAAATGGATTACGAAAATTCTCAATATCAATATATACTAATATGATCCAATCGTTACGTTTAACTATAAGTTACGTTTTGCTACGTTTTACTTTAACTTTATATAGGTTGCGTTTTGCGTAACACACGAAATTAATTATACTTATTTTGTTTTTTGAATAAATAACTGAGTAGATTTTTTGGTTTTTTAATTTTAATTTTATTTTATTTTATTTTATTTTTGAAACCTGGTCTTTTTAGTTTTTTTTAAGGAAGGAATAGTGGATTTAATGAGCCTGTGTTCCGTAGAGGAGAAAAATATCTTACAAAATGTGATGTTATTGTTGTCAATTTTTGCGAAAGTGAAATTGTGTGAACAGAGTGGACTCTAGAGCAAATCCAAACACGTATTATTGAGAATGAGAAGTATATTCCACGCAGCTAAAATTGTTCTTTTCTTATTTTCGACATTTCAATATCATATACAAATTCCTCTATGACAAGCCAAATGTTCTATTCGAAATAATTTAATTTATGTAGAAACAAAGTGTAATTAATAATAAATTATAAGTAGGAGAATAAAACAACAAACCTGCCAATAGACGAGTCTTAATCTAACCTTTAATGATAGATTGTTTAATTCAATTTAATTGCAAAATTCAATTATAGGAGTTAGGCATGCGCGAACATGTACTTATGCGATATTTAATTCAGTTTTATTTTCTCCGTAGCTATTAATATTCAAGTGTTCATGAAAACAAAAATAGAATCAACATCATAATTTAATTATATTACGTATATATTTTAACAAATTATATGATTCTTCAACTTTTAAGAAGGGGGGGCTTTAGTTAAAATGCGATATTATTTGGGCTTCAATATAAGTACAAAGTTAAATAGGCCCAAGCTGATTCTATTGGACCCTAACTAGCACCAAAATAATCGACCTTCTCTTTTTGAGTTCTTTCTTTTATGAAAATAAAAATATTGTCTCAAAGGTCATTACAACATTATAAGATTAATATTTAGTTGTTTTTTTTAAAGTAGAATATACACCCTCCCTCCTTCATGAATATGTCTCATATCAATTTAGTTTGAGTCTATTGAAATAATAAAATGAAATATATTTAGACGGGACGGATGAAGTATGTATTACCAGTAAGAACACGGAAAAGTAGAAAGGCTAACCACAAAATTCGAAAGCTCTACCCACACATGAGGGTATAGATAATATCTAACAGTCTTAGCAAAACAAAACGATGCGCCACAAAATTGGTGTCACGAAAAACATACTTAGTCTTATAGTATAAATTATTCTTAAGAACCTTAGTAACTCTTGATGATAATACCGAATTTGAAAAATCAATTCTTTGGCATTTACTATTATTAGAAATGATCCCCTACCCACGGTGGACACGCTTAATATGTTCACCGGTGATGTGGCAGTGTCACGTCTACAATTTTTCCTTTTAGGGTTTAGATTTTAATGTTAGGGTTTAGTTTTTTTATAGTAGGGTTTAATTATTTTTTGTAGGGTTTTTATTAACTTCCTTATATATTCTAATGTCACGTCATCCGTGGGCACATTAAGCATGTCCACGGTGGGTATTGGAGCATTACTCTTACTATTATTCTATTAACTTAAAAACACACACATCTATCTATACCCTATTATAAAAGTGTCTTGTTTTACAAAATTTGATTTGCCTATTATGTCCCTACAAGGTTAATGATGTAATATTATATATAGTATATTATGATTATAATTATCATTATCATTAGAACAAAAATAAAATCATATATATCCAATCTCTTGAACATTAAACATTATTCCCGACTATATATTCAATTCATGATCTTCTCATACTATGCTATGATAGAATTAATAATTTTTTTTACAGATTCACACAAATTTCTATAATAATTATCACTTCTTACCCTATGAATAATTTTGAATCAATGGATTACTGTATACTAAATGACCATTATCATGAATTATACTCATACTATGCCTTGAATTCTTGATTACCTCCTTTTACAATTACGTGAGTTTATTGTAATTAAGTGCAATTTTTTTTTTTTAGTTGCTTTTCAAATTTATTCCATACTGTAGATTTTATTCTCCTGTGCTTTGTTAGTCCAATAGGCATTAACTGTTGTATGTGTTTGCCTTTTAAATTTGTTCTACTCGCCAATTTTTTTTTTTGTTTGATTAATTATATTGTATTAATTGAACTTCTGTTTTGACACTTTTGATTTTGGCAGTCAAGGGCAGTAATGCTCGAATTCCCATGAGTTTTGTTAATTTGATATTAACATGTGTTCAGACTTTGATGAAAAAAAATCATGCTTTTTATGTGAATTGATAAACAGCTTTGCCTATAAATAAGAGTGAATAACTAAATATAGTAGGATTGCAAATGTAATCTCATATGATCCTCTCAACTTTGGCGCTATGCCTATTCTTGTAGCTCTGCTCCGCGTTCTACCTGTGCTTTAAAGCCTAAATATTAATTTTTTATCACGTTTATATTTTTTCAATAATTTTAATTTAATTATTTTGGTTTAATTTAATTTTACAATTATTTTCTATGATCCATAGTTATCTCTTAGCATTTAATTTAATTTTATTAGTTAATTTAGTATTGATATAGTTTTTTTTAATTTCAGTATTAGTTATAAATATTTATTATAATCATTATATTATTTCTTATTTTTACGGAGTAAAATAATTATAAAACTAAAAATATTATTAGTCGAGACACAAAAATAAGAACAAAGGATCTCATTTTAATGGATTTGTTACATACAAAACTTTATATTTCACGATAGAGGTTAATTTTTCATCGGGAGATATTTACTCAAGTATCAAATGGTTTCATTCGTTAGCAAAATGTGCTCCAAGTTTAGTAATCTTGTTTCTATGAATTAATTTTGTAATAAATACATTTTGTTTGTTAGTGTAGACTTCCATATGGTTATTTATTTTTTAGTATAGCTAGGGAATATGGATTGAAATCCTTTATACCTAAAAAAGAAGTAACATTTTAACATTTTTCATTATAACTAAAAAAGTAAAATGTGAATAAAAATAAATTATTAATACTCCTAATTGAATATTTTATATCTAATATGACAAAATAGTCCTTAAACTAAGAATAAAAGGGAGTTGCAGTTAAGAGAAAACTACACTCTCCGTCCTGCCGGAAGAGAGGTTGTTTTTAAGAAAAAATATGAATAGCAAAAAAGAAATGTTCTTTCGGCCTTGCCTTTTCAATCAAATGTAGGCAATACAATATTTAGTTAATTATCTGGTCACTCTTGATTATTGTTTGAGAATCTTCGCCTCTCTTATTGAATGTAATGGTGGTATATAAAATGAATAAAAATTGTATGTATAAAAAAATATATGATATAACTGATTTATTCACCAGTAAGATTGTTAATTAAAATTTACTTTGATTCGCAATTCTTTGGTTCTATAAAAGTTATCCTAAAAGATTTATCATATGATTTTGTTGAAGATAAAATATAAATTGTACATTCGAATGAAAGATTTGATAATATGATATGTGAAAAATAAAATTTTAAATGAAAATGTTTTAATGAGTTCACCTGATTTTAATTTTTGTTGTTGTGAGAGACTAAGAAGGTTCATTGGTATGTTCACATGAATGAAGTTTAGGTATTCTGTCACTCATCCTAATTGAAGAGAGTTCACACGAGGATGTGAGATTAAATGGAACAAGTGGATAATTTCACAATAATATTCAAAAAGTAAATATATTCTTTTAATTATTAATAAGTGGTTATCGTTTGTTAGCTTAGACCGATGGTACATCACAATTAGACCAAAACGGGATGTGTGATAAGCTATGAGAGGACTACACAATATAGACTTAAAAAATATATATTTTTTATTCACTATTGAACAACAAGTAACAAATTGAGAACACTTTTCTATGTGACTATAATTATTAAAGCCATAATGTCAATTAGTGAATCAATTGAGATTATTTATTAGATGGGGTCAACTTGTTTCCCTTATAATCAAATATATATATATATATATATATATATATATATATATATATATATATATATATATATATATATATATATATATAATATGTGCTTCTGCTAAGATTGGTATATTACAATGCATAGATCACGATTATCAATGCCAATAAAGAATTTTTGAAAGTATCAAATACAATAGAATGTAAATCATTCGGATTTATATTTGCCAAAATAGAATTTTGAAATTGTCAAATACAATAGAATGATATGATTATCAATGTTCATGAAATATATATATTAATAATATTATACTAACCGTTAACATATTATTTTCCCCTCAAAACATATTCCTCCTTTAGTCCCCTATTTTTTTGTGTTAAATTTAATGAGGCACGGGTAAGGGTGTAGCTAGAAAAATATCATTGGGGGGGGGGGGTTGAATTTTATTAAAATTTCATATTCGAGATTTGAAAAATAAATTTGTGTACAATACGATTTGGTGGCATGGGCTTTTGCATTAAGATTTATACAAAATACAAAAAAGATTATAATTTTATAAGAATAAAAAATAGATTTTTTTTTAGTGGAGGACTTAAACTATCCCTTCGGTACATGTGGCTCCGCCACGAAGCACTGATATTAAGACAATTTGATATATTAGTTGATAATGGATGATAAATTTTTTGATTCTGGATAAAAGGTTGAAATATATTTGTTGAGAGAAGGAATTAAGTGGCAGACCATACATAAAAATAAAATATAAATTCAAGGTTTAAAATATAAAAAGGTGTAAGAAAATAATTTCTATTGTATTCAATAATATGTATTTGTAGATATTTCGAAAAGAAAAATTTTCACACAAATATTAAGGATGGAAGGAATATCATTTGAAATAAATTAATCATGATAAATAAGAGTTTACACGTGCGACACACGTAATCCCTGCTAGTATTTTAAAAAGTGTATACTCGTCATTAATCAATTATTAGAAAAATTACAAGCTGTACATAGAATCTTCCTTTTGAATAAGGCGTACAAGTTCCTCCAAAAACTAGGAAAAAAAACCCTCACACAAAGTGTGATGAATCATGAGAGAATTACAACAAAACAAACAACACCTAAACAATACATGTCGAAACCAATAACAAGTAACTCGGAAAATCTTGCTGTATTAATCAAATCAAATTTAAAAAAAGAAAAAGAAAAAAGAAAAAAGAAAAAAGAAAAAAGAGGGCGATGAACGTAGGATCAACCTTCTTGCGGCTTCTCCTCGGGTTCCGGCTCACCCGGATCCGGCTTCGCCTCCTCCCCCTCCGCCGCCTTCTCTTCTCCGTCGGCCGCCGTCTCGGCCGCGGCAGCCGCAGTGGCGGCAGCGGCGTCGTCTGCATCGTTCTCGGCGGTGCTCTTCCTAGCAGCCTCGATGACGTGCTGGTAGTTTCCTTTCTCCATGAAAAGCTGCTGAAAATGGTGCTTGCAGTAGAGGATTCCGTCGAGGGCGGCGTAGGACGAGTGCGTCAGCGCGCAGCCGCCGTGAGCGCACCTGAAGCACGATTTGTGGAACGACTCCCCCTCCATCGTCACCTGAATTCACAGAAATTAATTAATTAGGGTTTGTAGAGAGAGAGTCTTTAATTTGAAGGTGGAAATTTAGGGTTACCTTCTCCAATGGATACACAGTTTTGCCGCATGCAGGGCATTTATCTTGGGTCCCACAGAACACAGAAGAGAGTTTGCTTGGTGCCCTTGCCTATATTCAATTCCAAATGAATCTTGAAAATCTATAATCTCTTTTTTTTATAATATTATAATTATTGTAAATTCATGCATGCGTGCATGCATGTTGAGGTTGAGGTGCTCACCAGAGAATTATCCTTCTCATGTTTTCCTGTATAACATTCATCAAAGACAACAAAAAATGATCAATGATGATAACCAGAAATAAAAGTCTACGTGAAAATTTATGAAAATCCATGCATATAAGTAGACAAAATACAATATAAGGAAATAAATGGAGCACCAGTTTGAAAATTCTTGCTAAAATTTCCAGACTCCTTAAAGAGCTGTTCAAAATGAGTCTTGCAGTAGAGAACTCCATCCATGGAAGAGTAGTTGCTCATCTGCCATGAAAATTGTGTAAAACATGAATATAATTATTTCCCATAAAATATAGCATGTTATGTCTGTTTGCTATTCCAAATAAATTATCTTGAAGTCCCGTGAAATAGGTCTGACCCATGTTAAAATTATTATTTCCTTTTGATAAAATATCTGATTTTCCCCTCGGATAAAAATACAGCATCTTGGTTGAACGTACCTCATCGAGATAAATTTTTATGATTTATATCTTATCTAGCATATTCTCATGAAAGCTACCAAAAGGGCGATGTTGTAGTAAAATACAATTCTCTCTCTCTCTCTCTCTCTGAACTTACCACGAGTGTGCCTTTGCAATGGCTGCATTTGAAGCAAGATTTATGATAAGTTACTCCATCAGCAGACAACAAATCCACAAAATAAACAGTCTTGTCACAAGCCTTGCATTTATCCAGAGTTCCTGTGAATGATGCCATTTTTTAATTTTTTTTATTATTATTTTTTTTAATCTTGAATTCTCAGAACAATTCCAAGAATGATCACACAATCAAGAATCTGACCAAAAGGGAATTCAAATATATTTGTCTCTGACTTATAAAAAAATATGGATATTTTCCCCCATCTATTTGTGTAAGATCAACAAGAGAAATTTGCCACTCTTTTTTTCCTCAAGTAAAATGGAACTTTTTGTAATCCTATTATTGAACTGACACGTGATTGGATATCCCAGCATTTTGAAAATAATGGAAGATTATTAATGCTGCGAATTTTTATTTTTTATGGAAAATCCGACTAAATTGGAGAGAAAATAGGCTCGTGTTTAATTTTTTTGACGTCGTCTTCCATTCAAAATATGGGAAGGTCGGTATTTTTCTGGAGGGAAGAGTTTTATTTTTTCCTTTTCAGTATTTGGTCGTGGTAGTTAAGTTAGTTACAAATAGTGTTAGCATAGTTTCTTTTTATGTGGGACTCTATTTTTCTTTGGAGAAAAAAAGAATGATTAACATGAATGAGGAAAATTTGCGAGTTTCATGACATTAGATCTCAATATATATATATATTATATTATGCAAAAAATTATTCATTAACTTTATTCAATAGAATGTTAATGTGGATATAAGAAAATAACAAAATAAATTTACAGGGTTGCTAAAAAAATCTACCAAGATGTGCTTGTGTCGAGGTGACAAGATTAAAGACCTTTTTCGTTTTATAAAATACTTCATAAATCATTATAAAACATATATACATTGAGAATTGCAAAAGATTAGTAAGTAATTTGTAAAACCTTTCTTCTTCTTTTTTTCTATGAAGCGTGAAATGAATAAAGCAGTCAAATACATAAAGCAATCGCACATGCACGCATTCTAAATCAAATTACTTGGAGTGGCATCAACAGATTATAAGGTACAGTTAGGCATCAAAACTGCAGGGCTAGACCGGCACGGTCAGGTCCGGTCCAATCGGACCGAGTCTAAAACAAGAATCAGGGTCACAATTTGAATTGAGTTGAGTTTCGTGGTCCTCAATGATGATAGCTTAGTAAGAGAAACTTATGTGTACACGGCTTTCTATGAAAATATAAAAAGAATACTCCTTTCGTTCCTATCTTTTTGCACAAATTTTATTTTCGACACGTCCTCAAAATCTGTACTTTGCTTTTTTGAACACTATACACCACTATAGTATATTTAACTTTACTCTCTATCGTTTCTATTTATTTACCATTATAACATACCACCAATCATTTTATTAAAACTCGTGTCATTATTTTTAATGTAAAAAAATAAGGGACAAATAGAGTATCTTTGAATTTTTTTAGATATTTTTGTTGATGAAAAGAGACGGTCCAAAGTCTAAACAGTTTGCCATTGACGGCACTAATGAGAATTGCACCATCTAAAGATGGGGACGGCACGTTGAGAGGGATTACAATTTGCATCTTGAATTTCCAAATAATGTTTCTGCCATATATGTAAAAACTAAATTAATCAGCTTTTCCAATCTATCACATAATATTTTCAAGAATCGAGTGTCTATGCCTAATTTATCATGAAACGTCTTAATTTTCTTACAGACGTAACCTCAAAATAATGTAAAGAATCGTTAACCGAACACTAGTACTCCATAAAGTTACACCAATACAATACATATATAGGGAAAAAAATTCCCATATGAGACAATAAATTAAACATCCTTAGTTGCCGAAATATACCTTGAAAATGATCAAAATACTTGAGTTTACTAAGGGTCCGTTTGGTAACTTTTATGAGAAAATTTATTGATGACATATTGTTCAGCCAAAATAATTTTAGCCGAAAGAGAAGATCGGATAATATATCAAAGAGAAACAATGAATTTATTACAAATCAAATCTATTTCACGGGCACTCGAGATAACTTATTTGAAATACCAAACAAACACAAAATATCAAATAACTTTATTTATGTGAGTTTTTCTCGACTTTTGTTGGCTACCAAATGAGGTCTAAAAGTGAACAAGACCAATAAGTTGGACAGACTCCAAGAAAAGCGAAATCATGGCTCTTACCAATAACGAAAAATCAAACAAAACGCATAGAATGCACCATCTTTCCCTGTCATGCGCTGCCACAAAGCAAAATATGCTAAACTATTAATAACTTGAATCGATTCTGCTGCGCGGATAATAGAAACGACAAATGCAGCATACAAAAAAGCTACATAGTTTTACACAATTAGGATCTCAAAGGTATAGTTATTTTAGTATTTGTGATCTTTTGTCCCCACCCCAGAAGAAATACAGCACATACACACACATTCACGCAGTGTCATAGTACCAAACACCTATAAAGAGAGAGTGCACATAAGTTGGTACTAGCAGCGAGTGAAGGAAGATATCGGAGGCATGGAGGAAGATGGACTGAGAGCGAAAAGTTTCAGGTACGAAGATTACAACACCAGAAGGGTATTCTTGAGGAGTTATCCACTTCACTGGGGAGCAAAATCGGAAACTGAAGAAAGCGTCGAAGCAGCAGCAGCAGCAGCTAAGTGCGGTTACGAAGAACCTGCAAAAGACAGAAAGAGAAAAAGTGGGAAAAAGCCTATTCAGAAGATAGTCCTTGCAGTTGTTCAATGGGGGGAGGAGAGGATCCTAGTTTTCAGAAGGTTCAAGCATAAGATCACTGTTTATGTTGTTAACTGTGTGCCTGTTGGTTCGAAGTTCCTACTGCACTGATACCAGTTGAATGAATCTTTTTTACTGAAACAGTTTATGTTTTTATGTATGATACTGGGCCTCTTGTGCACATACAATTAAGAAAGAGTGCTATTCTATACTAGAACATGTAAAGGAGATGGTTTGAACCAATTCAGATCTATCAACTAGTAAGGAGCACTCCTTCCCCAGGGCTCATTCTAGGATGAAGAGCACTTCATAACCTGCAAACGATGTGTGTGTGTGCGCGCGCGTTCTCATCAAACAAAGAACCATAAATTCTAGCTGAATGAAAAAAGTTTTCCAATTATAAGGGGGTGTTTACTTTGAGTGATGAATTAGATTGAAAATGCATAAGATTGAGTATTTCACGAATTACATGATCAAACAAACTCAAAATTGTTCGATCCATCAGAGTATATATGTAGTGTAATAGACCATGTTGTTTAATCTATCTAAGCCATCATCCAAAGAATGGCTAAGCAGCAACAACCCCGATGAATTTAAGGAAGAAGATCAATTTGATGCTCAAAGAACCAACCAAGGCAAGAACACCAAAATACCAACCCAATGTATTCATAAAAAGGGTTGACTCAACCATCTTCGGTATAATTTTGACACATGAGCTGGATGGTGAGGATGCAAGGCTCGCAAGAAGACACCACAACTTTCTTTCATAACGATAATCAAGGTAAGTAAAATTTTGGTCTTGAACTGTCTTCTTCCCAAGTAATGGATCTATGGTTAACAGCATGGGAGGGACCGACCTATCAATTCCCATTCAAACAGTGAAGGTGATGAAAGAATCTTCCCAATTTCTTGGGTTAAGGAAAAGAACTATGCAGTATGCACCTCTACAATAATGGGTATCAAAAGGTAGAAATTCAAACTAATTAGTATAGGGCACTCTGATGCCGCAACTAACTAGCAACATAGTTTTCCCACGAAACAATTGTGCATTACGTAGGATACTATTGTTTAGTTGGACTTTTAATCAACGTAAAATAAACATCTAGATCATAGAAAACTTAAGGTTTTGGAAGAGACGCCAAAAAATGTGCAGCATCTTCTATTACAAATAAGCATCACCATCCAACTCGTAATAGTAAAGAAAACACCATCAGCATTAGTGGCTAAAAAATGAACCTCAAATCATTCATATACAGGATGGAGTACATAACCAATAATAAGGTCAGTGGAGCTTACATCTAACATACAGATATCTCTGTTCAGAAGAATATTATTGAAACCCCCATCGAGAAGCATCCAACGGCCACCCAAGGACTGAGTCTCTCACCTGTTAACAGGATTGATTATCACTTGATTAGAGTCTGAGTATATTGGACAAGCTTCACAAAAGTCTCAAGTTATGACAAATAGGTGACAAATGCAAAAGAAGGGGGGGGGGGGATGAAACATTCAATTTGAAACTCTTATATCAATGAAGCTAAAAATTTATTACTTTCAAATTGATGAATCATAGCATTATGTTCTCAGAAGGGATATCCTCATAAGAATAATTACATCCCTAAAATGTGAATTGAAATGTTTCGAAACCCAATATTCTCGAAAGAAAGGGCTTTTGTCATTAAAAGCATGTAGTGACATTTTCAACTTTTATAGCTTTGAATCCTGTTCTGGTCCTTTATCATAGTAGGAGACTTTTTCCGGAAGATACGATTGGAAAAATGAAACAATCATTTTAAAGTAATCTATCATATCCTGAATAGCCGAGTCCTATAACTCAAAGTAGCATTGCAAGTTATTAGATGATACCTATTCTAGCAGCCTTCCAGAAAACCCCTCGAAACCTGCCATAACAACTCAATATCAGAATGAATTAGAGTCATGTTCATGGAGATCATGACCTATTGAATCCATATAAAATAAAGAATGCAGATAACATAAAAGGTCCATTCAAAATAATATTACACGATGGCAATTTCCTCACGTACTAATTTACTATAGAAAATGTAAATCAATACCAGGAGATTAGCCTAAAACACCAAAACCAAAACAACTTTCTCATAGAGATGTTAAAAGGTTGATATTATGCACAGCCAGATAAATGAATAAAAGCAGATAACTGTACAGAGTTACTATGAAATCATGAACCGTTTTATTGACAACCAAAATTTTGAAGACTTTTGAAATTGAAAACAATCGATGGACATGAAAAAACTTACCCAGTTCTTTGTTCAAGAAGTGCAGGAAACTGCATCTTCACATATGTACAGGCACAGATGCCTAACAATACTACTGTCAGGAAGGAATGGAAATTGAAGAGAGCTGACTGAAAATTCATTAAGCATATCATCAGAACCAATCCTTAGGTAGCCACGAGAATCAAACTGAAGTGTTGCTCAAACATCTTACCATCTTTAAATTATCTTTGCTGAGCTACTTTTCTGCCACCCAGTATATCTAGGATACAGAGTACACTCACTGACATACAGAAATTTCAAAAGGCATACATCAGTCACAAAATGAGAACAAATAACATACATAAATTATCAACTCAGATTTGTAATGAGTTTACATATATAAACGTTTCATCTCCAGGAAATAAGAATCAATGCTGATTGAATGAGAATAAAATCCTAGAAATCATATACACCATATCAAATAACGCTTACGGATCTAGAAACTAATGTTGTTCTAACACACTAACACTGAAATTCCAGGTAAATGATACTTGAAGAAAATATGCACATTCCTAACATACCTACTATACTATTTACATGTAATATGCAAAATAAAGAGTGAATTGCAGCATATTGTAGAATATTAACAGCATACGACACTAGCTGTTCAACGGGCAGTGCCGCAGCCGGCGAAAATTGGAAAATCCTCAAATTCTAACCAAAAAACTAATGCATTGATCCTCTCGAGATGCACTTTACCATCATAAAATTTGAAATACATTAGCGTGCAGGCAAGCTTTCATAACTTCGAATCAAATTTTCACGGAAGGAGAAAAGATCCTAAAGCTATTTTGGGGGTGGGAAAGATCATCAAATCCAGGAATTGCGCATAAATAAATGGGAGTACAAAAAAAAAAAAAAAAAAAAAAAAACAACAACAACAATAACTACTACTTCATACGCATTTTAAGATTGAAATTACCGCAAATTCGTGCCGAAGTTTCCAAGCTACGACGATAATCCGACGCCTCCTTTCGAGCTCAGCATCTGAGACGGTTTGGGAGAAGAGAAGACAAGCAGAAAGAAGGTGCATAGTTCGTCAGTTAGCGAATCAAAACTTGCCACTTCATCGGTTGCGTAGCTTTTACTTTGATTGGCGTCGCAGAGGATTGTCGCCTCTTCACAAAGCCCGGTTATTCAAAAAAAAAAACCTTCAAGCCCAATCGAGGATCCAAATTGAAGTTTAGAGGGCCCAAACTTATTGTATTTCATTGTGGGCCGACATGATTGGTCTTGGGCCAAGAAATTTGATCCCAAAAAAAGGAGCAGAATTACGTGGACCAATCAGGGTGCAGAATGTGGATAGACCGGTTTAAACGTTGACTGACCACGTCAGCATGAGTTGCCGGTGGTTTATGGTTATCCGTAACTGCCTTAACGTCTAACAGATATTTCCATGGTAATTGTAAATACGTGGATTAGATACAATTAATATTATATAGAATTTTAAATTATATTTGTGTTTATGAAATAATTTTAAAATATATTTTTATCGTGTTGGTTATACTCATGTGGTGGTTAGGTGTTAGTATATTCTTAGTTTTAATTGCGTAAAGATCTACACAAAGTTGCATGTGAATTTGGTTCAATTATTTTACTGTGCCACTTTTAACAATCAATCGAAATAATGTTTAATAATTCAATAAGCAATAATGCAAAAAAATAATACGTAGTATTAATAAATCAATAAGCAATAGTTTTGCTCTGTAAACTCTCCTCTCCAAATTAGTGGGAGAATTTAGCCTAATAGTTGCTCAAGAATTCTGTGGAAAGGTTACAAAAAGCTGAAGTTTATCCAAAAGAAAAAGAAAATAAAATACTCCAATCAATCAAATAATAATACTTTACAGTTTCCCAAACATTCTATTTCTGCCATTTTTTGCAGTTTAAGATTTCAGAATTGGATTCTGGGCTCTCAAACTACCTGCTCTTCTCTCTTCTTGATTGTTGCTTTATCAGTTTCTGCACAAAATTACAAAAAAAAAAAGAAAAAAAAAGAAAACCCAAATTGTTACTTATTTCCTTTTATTGCAAGTAGATTTTGAATTTCTTGGTTCACTCAGGTAAGTTCATTTTATGTTTTGTAACATTCATTCATGATTTTCTTTGCTTCTTGTAACATATTCTTGATTGTCTGTTTGCCTTGATTCATTTTTCTCCATTTTCAAAATTCTGATTTTTCTCCTAATTTTGTCTGAGTTTCTTGAATTATGCATGTGATGCAACATGGGCTGGCTTAAATTCTGATAATTACCAGAGTTTTATTTAGTTGAATGACAAATAATGCATAATGTGAAATCTGGAGGTCTAAATAAGTGCTATAGATTCAAAAGGAAGTTCTTTTGCACTTCTCATAAACTTAAATATATTTCCATTTAGCAGCAGATGTGAATGTATGGTGAGAATTTAACATGGCTACACTATCTCTAATATCTGGGAACTGTGGGAGGGGAAGAGGAGAGGATCATGGCTCAGGATTGGGACAATATTGGCATTTCTCAAATGAGTTCTTGGCTGGTGATGTTCATGGAAGGTCGCTTCGAAGTTTGAGTTCCATTCGCCCGAATGGCTTCGAAGCTTCAAGATTAGGTCAAGGGAAGAAGTTTCGAGTCGTGGCTGGTGTTAGAAAGGGGAAGAAGCACGACTATCCGTGGCCGGATGATGTCGATCCAAACAGCAAGACGCCATTGATGTACCTTTCCTACTTCAAGCCTTTGGAGGAGAAGCCTAAACCTGTCACACTTGCTTTTGAGAAACCATTGATTGATTTGGAGCAGAAGATCATTGAGGTTATTACATTCTAGTTTAAACCTTAAACTCTTGTTTTAGTCCACGTTTTAGTTTATTTGATTGATTTGGAACAGAAGCTAATTTAGAGGTTATGTTTTAGTTTCATGGTTTAAGTGAATTGTGAAAATGATGATTTGGTTTTTATTTTATTTTATTTTATTAAAATGTTTAGGTTCAGAGAATGGCTGATGATACTGGACTAGACTTCACTGACCAAATCAATGCTTTGGAAATGAAGTATGAACAGGCAAGTGTTGATTTATCTCATTTTGAAGGCTTATTCTGAACTCAAGAAAATGTTTTGTTTTTTGTTTTTAAACTTCTGTACAAAATTTTATGTTCTTGTTCCTAGTATTGAGTATTCTTAGCATTCCTTCAGGCTTTGAAGGATTTGTACACGCACTTAACTCCGATCCAACGCCTGAGCATCGCTCGACATCCCAACAGACCTACTGTGCTTGATCATATCTTGAACATCACAGAGAAGGTGCCCTTTTTCTTGATTTTTTTTTTCTTGCACAATCAATACTTGAATCTTGTAGGAATGATAGAGAAAACATTTTTCTTGAAAAAAGTGGGTGGAATTCCACGGAGATCGTGCAGGCTACGATGATCCAGCCATTGTAGCTGGTTTAGGAAGCATAGATGGCCGGAGCTACATGTTCATCGGCCATCAGAAGGGCCGGAACACGAAGGAGAACATCATGCGAAACTTTGCTATGCCGACTCCTCATGGGTGAGTGCTCGAGTTCATACACAACTAAACTGCATTCTTTAGTATATCCTTACACAGTATTGAGGTACTTGCATTTGCAGTTATAGAAAGGCTCTGAGAATGATGAAGTACGCTGATCACCACGGATTTCCCATTGTCACGTTTGTCGACACTCCAGGGGCCTTTGCTGATCTGAAATCCGAGGAATTAGGACAGGTACGATGAGTCGAAGAGACAGCATGAATGTGGCCTTAGATTTAGTGTTTACTAGTGGTAAATAATAAACTTATTTCAGGGTGAAGCAATAGCCTACAATTTGAGGGCAATGTTTGGGCTTAAAGTCCCAATCATCACTATAGTAACTGGTGAAGGTGGCTCCGGTGGTGCTCTTGCAATCGCTTGTGCCAACAAGCTGCTGATGCTCGAGAACTCAGCATTCTACGTTGCAAGGTGAAAATCGATTCTCATCTGTTCATACGAAACAAAACCAAATTTCGACAGTAAAAGAGATTCTTGTTTTTAGTTGATGAATCTCTCTCTCTCTCTCTCTCTCTCTCTAGTCCGGAGGCATGTGCAGCTATACTATGGAAGTCATCCAAGGCAGCTCCTAAGGTATATGTTGTTATAAAAGGCTTTCTTTCTTGGACTATAAACACCATTTTTAAATAAGAAGCTTTATGTGAAATTGAATAGGCAGCTGAGAAACTGAGGATTACTGCTCAAGAACATTATAAGCTGAAGATAGCAGATGGGATAATTCCTGTAAGAACACAGATTTTATTACCTAACATTCTATGGATGAGAGAGAAAGTGAAGTCACTTTGAACTAAAACACAACCAAAAAATCTCAGGAACCTCTAGGTGGCGCACATGCTGATCCTGTGTGGTCATCTCTGAGGATCAAAGATGCCATTCTCCAACAAATGGAGGTAAAAAAAAACACAATCCATTGATTTTTCGTATTTCTAGTTTCGCCACCGGTTCTGAGAGATCACTCAACTCGAATGCAGGAGCTGATGAGGATGACTACAGAGGAGCTGCTAGAGCACCGGAGGCTCAAGTTCCGGGCCATTGGACTAGGCGGGTGCAAGGAGGGCTCTGAGGTAGAACCGGAAAGGAAGCGAAACATGAAGGCACCCGAGGTCAATGCACCGAAGTTCAAAGACATAGAATCGGAGCTCGAAGATCTCAAGAAAGCAATACTTGAGGCAAAGGGGCCTTCTGATCCGATCACAGATCAGAAGCTCAGGAAGCTTGAAGACGAACTCGATCAAGAGATGACAAAGGCATTCGTTTCGATGGGATTGATTGACCGGATCGAAGCTCTCAACTTGGAGCTAGCTAGATCTCCCAATCCAGATAAGGCCATGAACCAAAATTTGAAGGAAAAGGCAGACAAACTAGTGCAAGAGTTCAAGAGAAACCTGTCACGCCCTGGCGCCTACCTAGGCCTAAAGAAGAAGCTCCAAATGCTCGACATGGCTAACAAACTCCTTCTACTGAAGGAAAACAGCAACAAGTTGAAGAACGAACTCAATCATAAGCTCTCGTCTGATCTAAAACTCAACTTCGAAACTCTAAAGATGGCTAGAGAGAATCTAGCACAAGGGAATCCCTTAGATGAAGATCTTGCACTTGAAGTTCAAGAGGCTAAAGAGGAGCTAGAGGAGGTGTTGAGATCAGCCAATTTGAAGATCGTTGGAACCACGAAAAGGGAAGGATCAAAACTGAATATTCAAGAACCTGAAATGAGAGAAGAGGTAATGAAAATTAATAGAGACATAAAGGAGGAAGTCAAGAATGTGATAGAGGAAAAGGGACTTCAACGGAAGATTGATGAGCTGAGGGAAGAAGCTGCGAAGGATTCTAAATCGGAGAAAGTGAAGAAACTGGAAGCTGAGATCAAGGAAGTGATTGCTTCTGCACTTAGTGACAGCCCTCTTAAGGAGAGGCTCGAGAGCTTAAGGCACGAGGCCGGATCATCAAATACACGAGACGTGCAAGAAAATGTTAGCGCAGATAACGGGAGGTGGTGAGGAATGCTCGAGTCTAGTTGGAGTGAACGAGCTTATTTATTCGTGGCGTTGAATCGAGGTTGAGGATGTCCTATACATGTATAATGTTCTTGCTAGTTTCTTTCTTCAATTTTGTTTCAGCATGAGTGTTTTTGTCACATGATGTGCATATCCTGTTTTGATTTCTGTTTAAAATAGGACAAATTATGTGATGAATTTGATTATGTCATGATTTTTTCTTTTTTTCTTTTTTTAAGGAAACAATAATAACTTTATAAGATTGAACAAATAGTTGTCGCTTGTTTATGTTTGAACTTGATTTTTATTGAGCAAATAATACTAATAAAATACACTCCTTAATTCGAAAATGGAAAAGAGAAAAACATAGTCCTTAGTTTGACTAATATTTTTGCTTGAGTTGCTTAGTTTGACTAATATTAGGGCACACTCTTTTCAAAACTCTAATCAATCAGAATTTTTTCCTTTCAAAAAAAAAATAAAATAATTCAAACTAAAATTTAAATAATTTTTTAGCTGTCATTCAGGGGGGGGGGGGAATCCTAAATTAAGCTTAATTTTTAATAAATAAATGAGATATTTATGGGAAAGTGTAGGGCCGTGTGTTTACTAATGTCAAAAGTAGAGACCCCTTTGAGAAAATTAATAAATCTCTCTCACGCCCTAAAATGGTCGCATTTTTGTAGACTTCCAATTAGTCTCTTTCAACGCTCACTTTCTTCTCTTGCTTCAACAATATCAAGATTTTTTTTCTCAAATTGATACATTCTGATAGTATTTTTTGAAATTTTGTAACGCAAATCATTCTGTAGCTTGTGATTTTGTACGATTTTCTAGGCAATTCGTAGATTTGTACGTATATTTTGCCTCTTTTTCTGTTGTTGTGGTTAAATTTCAACCAATTAGCTGCCATTAGGTCTGGGTGATGAGTTCTCGAGCTAGATATCCGCCGCCGGGTATGGGCGGAGGCCGAGGAGGAGGCGGCGGAGGACCACCCGGCGGAGGTGGAATGAACCCGTACGGCGGTCCTAACCCTAATTTTCAGCCTAGATACGCTAATCAGCAGTACGGGCAGAGGAGTCAAGCGCCGAACTTTCAGAACAACCAATTGATGCAAAATCCTCAGCCGCAGCAATGGCTGCGAAGAACGCCGCCGGCGGACTCCTCCGTTGATGAGGTTGAGAAAACTGTGCAATCAGAGGCCGCTGATTCGAGGTCAAAATTCTGTTCTTACATTCTTTCGAGGAACTATGCACTCAGTTGTTAGTTTTAATGGGGAATAGAGAATCTTGTCTTTCTATAATTGTTTGATTGATGATTCATTCTGCCTGTGCTTCTAAGTTCTTTCGAAGAATAAGATTTTGGAAGGTCTTAAATTGATTCTAAGTGGAGTTCAGTGATAACGGTGGTTCCTGCTACAATGATGTCTAGATTAGGCACATAGCTCTAGAGAAAGAAATCCTGAATATAGTAGAGTTTTAAGCTCATGGTACCTTGGCAAACTAAGTGCATAAATGAGTGACAGTTGTGACTTGCTAGAGATGCTTTTTATCTATAACCACATTAAAGTCTTCTGGTACCAGTTGGCCCACAGTATTATGACCTTTGTTGGTTGCTTGACATTATGCAATAAAACTTTTGTATGGAGTTGCCCTGTTTTTGCTAGTTCACTCTCCATTTGTTGTCGTCCTGCTTAAAGTCATCCAGAGACTTCTGTTTTCTTGACTTATCATATTGAAATGCCATTGCTACTGCAACTCTTAACCACCCACTTTGATGTTTCTTCATGGAATGTTGAATTTGCATGGATTCAGTTTAATAACTCAAATCATGCTCTATGAGTTGGGAAATAATAGTGCTCATGTGTATTTGTTGACCTGATATCTTTCTTTCACGAGTTTATGCTGGTATCCTAATCTTATTAATGCATGATTTGATTAAAAAATACAGCATTCCTGCTTTTTTTTTTTTTTTTTTTTTGGAATTAGTTCGCAAGATTGGAAGGAAAGATTAAAGTTGCCGCCTCCAGATACCCGTTTTAGGACTGAGGTAAGGTTTTATGGACTTTCATTGTATGGCATAACATATGTTGGAATTGACTTATGTGCATGTAGTTTGCCATATATTTCGTCATACCCGGCATAAGTAGTATCCTCACTGCTGTTTGTTTTTCAGGATGTTACAGCTACTAAAGGAAATGAATTTGAAGACTACTTTTTGAAGCGTGAGCTGCTCATGGGGATATATGAGAAAGGTTTTGAGAGGCCATCTCCAATCCAAGAGGAGAGTATTCCAATTGTTCTCACAGGAAGCGATATACTGGCCAGGGCCAAAAATGGAACTGGGAAAACTGCTGCCTTTTGCATTCCTGCTTTGGAGAAAATTGATCAAGATAAAAACTTTATTCAAGGTTTTACTCGAACTGTTTTAGGTTCCTCCAAATCTGTGTGCTCTGTACTCTCCAGTAACTGTGGCCTTTTCTTTATGACATACGTCACATACCTATTGGATAAGACCTTTTGGCATGTTTTATTTACCTTTATCAATACTTGTAGTATCTTCCTACTAGGTCATGCTGGTTTCCAAATGTACTGAATCACTCTCAGTTAGCTTTAGTTAATATATATATATATATATTTTTATAATTGCCTTTTAGCTTTCTGTCTGACTCTCTATGTTGGCAGTTGTTATTCTTGTCCCGACTAGAGAATTGGCTCTTCAAACGTCACAAGTTTGTAAAGAACTTGGGAAGCACTTAAAAATTGAAGTAATGGCTACTACCGGTGGAACTAGCTTAAAGGATGACATAATGCGTCTGTATCAGCCAGTTCATTTACTTGTTGGGACACCTGGAAGAATTCTTGATCTTTCCAGAAAAGGGGTTTGCAACTTGAGTGAATGCTCTATGCTTATAATGGATGAGGTGCGTGTAGTGCACATCTTCCGAGCTGCTATTTACTCATGCGTTTTGGATTAAAAAAATTATTATCTTTTGATTTTCGACCTTCATTCTGTATTTTTACTTCTAAGTTATGTGTTTTGGTGTGATAGTACTGGTTTTCAGCTGATCAATATGTCTTGTTGAGGTGCATCTAATCTAATACATGACCTCAGAACTGCCAGAAGAGGGTCATAGAACTATAGTAGTATGGGTAGATAGTGATGCTTTTTCTTTCTTTCTGCTTTGCTATCTTTCTGTGTCATGGTAATTGGTTACATTTTGAACAATATGATTATCAACCACTCTTACCCTTGTGCTTATATTTGGCAGGCTGATAAACTTTTGTCTCCAGAGTTTCAACCTTCTATAGAGCAGTTAATTAGTTTTTTGCCTACAAATCGTCAAATCCTGATGTTCTCTGCCACATTCCCAGTAACTGTAAAAAACTTCAAAGATCGATACTTGCGAAGGCCGTATATCATCAATCTCATGGACGAGCTTACCCTAAAGGGTATAACCCAATTTTATGCTTTTGTGGAAGAAAGACAGAAAGTCCACTGCCTCAACACACTATTTTCTAAGGTTCTAATCTTATCAATATTAATGCGAATGTCTTGCAGGATATGTAGTTATGTTTTTATATTCATTAAAATGTGTATATATTCATATATCTCGTCATATGTATGATATACTTTTTTTTTCCCCTTGGCAAACAGCTTCAAATTAACCAGTCAATTATTTTCTGCAATTCCGTAAATCGAGTTGAGCTTCTTGCTAAGAAGATCACAGAACTTGGCTATTCATGCTTCTATATTCATGCTAAAATGCTCCAAGACCATCGCAACAGAGTGTTTCATGACTTCCGCAATGGTGCCTGCAGAAATCTAGTTTGCACTGGTTTGTTCTCTTGACCGACTTGTCACAATATTTTGGATGCTAAGTCTGAGTGAATTTTGTTTTTCTAGCAATCATATTTTCTTTTGTTGATTATGCTGCTGATCATGTGAAGTTAATATTTTACATCTGTAAACATCTTCCATTTTCTGATTCCTTTATATTGAATAACACGTTATCACCTGTACTTATGAAATATTAATTTCTTTTCCCTTTGTATGTAGACTTATTTACAAGAGGTATAGATATTCAAGCAGTGAATGTCGTCATTAATTTTGACTTCCCAAAGAATTCAGAAACGTATTTACACAGGGTATGGTGCTTCAATTATTTTAAACTTATCATAGTCTGTGAGTCTGTCCTTTTTTTGGATATCTTATCTCTATTTTTGCTGTATGCCAGGTTGGTCGATCTGGGAGGTTTGGGCACCTTGGTTTAGCTGTGAATCTGATCACATACGAGGATCGTTTCAATTTGTATGTTATCTTCCATCGGTTCCCTTAATCAAGTTTACTAGGACATGTTCAAGGTTTTGATTTTTAACTGAAATGTTTTCTCACCTTTCAGGTATAGAATTGAACAAGAACTAGGGACAGAGATAAAGCAGATCCCTCCACATATAGATCAAGGTATTTACTGCCAGTGATATGTGGTGGGGGCATCTGTTTTCATGGATGAAGGTGGTAGAGCTGGTGAGTTTATTTACTTTGCAGCAGTCGGTCCTTTGCTCTTTGCAGTCATTTACAAAAGATTTTTCTTCTATCGCACAACGTTATGCACTTGTACAACAGTTTTAGAAATCGGGAATGGTAGTAATAATAAATTGATACTAGTTCAGTAGTTCATAAAGGCACATTCCTTCTACTTCATCTGTATGTTTATATTGTTTTGATTGCTTTAGCTGTGGATTTGTTTTAGTTATCAGCTTTCTTTCTGAAAAATCACTTGTCTCCATCGTCCTTCCTCGTTCATGATGTTTGATGCTGTCATGTTCGATCAATGCATCTGTTTTTGTCTGTATTTTATTGAATCGGAATCACATGTTCAATCAGCACGCTCATCTTGATAGAATTGTTCATATTTAGAGCATGTCCAATAGTACTTTATTATAGGGTAAATCTCTATTTTGAAGTATGGAATGTATTCAACATTACTTAAAAGTATTGAATAGTAATACCTTATACTTCCTCCATTTCATGGAGAATGACCACATTACTTTTGGGTGGAAACCAAGGAGGAAGAATTAAGTGTGATTAGGGGTTTGGGGATTAAAGTTGATGCATTATTATTGATATCTTTATTCTGTAATTATTTAATCATTTTATAATAAAAATATTCTTTAATAATTTTTTTTTTGCAGAATTCTGATTTTTTTAATTACTGATTCTGGTTTTTTTGTTTCCTGCAAAACTGATCCATAAAATACAAACTCAATACATGATCCATTAAATACAAACTCAATACATATGGAAATAAGTCTGCAGAAGATAGATTTAAACAAGAAAAAAATGGTATTAAATAGAAGTATGCAACTGAAGTTGCTTCAATCAAAGAAGTCACCTCACAGTATAAAATGGCGGCAACTGCTAGACTCTAGCCTTACTTAAAATACACCTAATCAAGCATGTGATCAAACACTTCATCTCATCTTGAACACAAGATTTTCCCACCCTAATTCAAATTTAAAAAAGAGTGGGAGACTCTACATATACCACAAACTTAAAATCAAGTAAGCAACATAACATCTCACCAAAGTGAAGGAAAAAGAAATCAGAAAAAAGAAGAGAATGGTGAAGAAGCAGCTCTGTGGTGATGGCAGGAATTTGGTGGTTCAGTTTCTGCTAGTCCACTCAAAGAATGGGAAGCCCCAACATGGGAGGATGAAGGAAGCTTGTGTGAAGTGGGAGCTGTCCTTTTCAACCTGCCAGCGGCTATGGAGAGCTGCAAAACAACAAGCTGCAGGTAAGGCAATACTCTCTGTGAGTGGAAACAAAACAAGGAAAAAAGTCATAAAACACATACCTGATCCAGCAAAAATCAAAGCCCTTCATCTCACAGATAGAACCACTAATGAAAGAATGGGCAATGCTCTAGGCATAAGCCCTAGCACACTGTGTAGATGGAAAAAAATAGGGATATTCAGGGCTCACACATCAGCAATTCACCCTAACTTAACTGCTGATAACAAGTTTTTGAGGCTCAGATTCTCATTGGAGAGCTTGGAAATAGACAGAATTCTCAACAAGCTGCAGTTCCAGAATATGAACAACATTGTTCATATTGATGAAAAATGGTTTTACATCACAAAGGGATCAGACAGGTACTACATTACTGCAGATGAAGAGGAGCCTTACAGAGCCACACAATCAAAAAAGTTCATTGGCAAGATAATGTTCATGTGTGCAGTCAGCAGGCCCTTACTAAATGCAGATGGAACTGTTTTGTTTGATGGGAAAATAGGGATTTTCCCTTTCACAGAAAGAGTCCAAGCAGCAAGGGGTAGCAGAAACAGGCCCAAAGGCACATGGGAAACTAAAGCAATCAATTCAGTCACAAGAGATGTCATTAGACAGACCATCATTCACAAGGTAGTTGTTCAAAAACTAGATCTCAGACTTTAATTTCATCATCATTGATCATTAATCCCACTGAATTTGTGCAGGTCTTACCAGCAATCAGAGAAAAGTGGCCACAGAATGCAGGCAAGACAATATACATACAGCAAGATAATGCCAAACCACACATCACAGACTCAGATCCAGAGTTCAGAGCTGAAGCAAGTAAAGAAGGTTCCAATATCAGCCTAGTGTAGCAACCTCCTAATTCCCCAGATTGCAATGTGAATGACTTAGGGTGGTTCAATGCTATTCAGAGTTTGCAGCAAAAGAGGGTATGCAAGAGTGTGGATGACTTAGTTAATGTTGTTGTTCAATCATTCTATGAGCTACAACCACAGACATTGAACAAAGTATTCCTAAGTCTTCAATGTGTCCTAAAAGAGATCATGAAAGTAAAAGGACACAATAACTTCAAGACACCACACATGGGGAAGGATGCATTGATAAGGGCAGGAGAACTACCAGAAGTACTAGAAGTTCCAATAGAATTGGTTGTTGAATGCATCAAATTTCTTATTCAAAATGGGCAAATGGGTGGAATAGAAGCACTAATTAGTAGATTGGGTTTAATGAATGTAACAGGGCAGTGGTAGATGCAGGGACAGACGGTGAAGCATCAGAGTCATCAAGCATTAGGACATGTTTGCACTTTTTTTCTCAAAAGTTCATTTTTTGCTAAACTTTTGACATGAAAAGTGCATTTTGTTATAATCTCTCTCAGTTCATGCTATGCTTATAATAAAACAATTAATATTTCACCAAGTTTTCAAAAAATCACATGATTGTCTACATGTGCAGAGACAAAGCATTATCATCAGAGCATACAGGGAAACATAAGCAGCAAACAATCAGCATCATCAACAACAACATAAGAAGACTTTCCAAAACATGCCCGAACAGAGAATCCATTTTTGAGAATCCAAAACAAGCTTTACTGTGAGAGAGATGCAACATATCACATTCATTCACATCATAAATCAGAGATGCCCAATCAGCAATGAGAATACAAAGCATGCTTTCATGTCACTGAGATCCAACAAATCACATAGATGCACAACAGAATTCCAAGATAGACAAACAGAGAAACAGATAGGCAATCAACACAGAGAAACGATTCGATTTTCACTCATCATCAGATGATGAAGACACATCTAAACCCATTTTCCTCATTTGTCTTTTCACATCTCTGTTGGCCTCAACACAAGCCTGTGTCAAGCCGTCGCCTACATCCGACCGGCGAAACCGCAATCCCTCACCGGCAGCCTGTTCTCCACCGATTCTGGGGCTCTCCACTGTGCAGTTATTGGAGGTGTCGTCATCATTCGTCAGACATGCAGCCACCACCGGCATCGGGGGAGGGTTACTCGGCGGGGATTGTCTTGCCGGCCGAACGGGCTCTCGATCTGGGAACTGTAATTGCGCACGACGCAGAGAGCCCCACCTCTCTGGCCTACAAGTATGCCATCGGCGTCTCGGCGGCGTTGGAGGGCTCTCCGGAAAATCCCAGCCGCCACCAGCAAACCCACCGCTCACACTCGTCATCGCAGTGGGAGGGCGGCGGCGGCGGATGGAGACCCACCCGGAGGTGGGCGGCGAGGATGATGGGTCATTCTCCATGAAATAGAGAGACAGATTTCTGGCCCTATTTAGGGTTTTCAGAAACAAATCGGTGGGGAAAGATAGAGATTCAGAGATCCGGAAAAGAGAGAGACAGTAATCTGCAGCAACCGGGATGGAAGGAGTGAAGATCGGCGATCGATTTGAAAGAGGGGCTATTTTAGGGTTCTTCAAGAAGAAGATTCGAGAGAAAGAGAGAAAGAGAGAGAAATCCTTGCTTCTAGAGTGAGAGGCAAGCTTGGACAAATGGGGGTTTTTTCATCCGTTGTTATGGGTAGATAGGTTAAGGCGAATTATGTTTTTTTTTTTAACACATTGATTAAGAAAATAAGGGGATACTTAACCCTTAATAAACCTACCTAATCACCCCTAATTATTTCCTAAAATGAAAATAGGTCATTCTCCATGAAATTGCCCAATATGGAAATGCGGTCATTCTCCATGAAATGGAGGAAGTATATGGAGTAATACTTACTATTCAATACTTCATACTAGTATTTTACACAATCGCTCAAGTTATTTAAAACTAGAACACTAATTACAACTATTACCGGGATAAACAGGCTACAAGCCTACAACCAAACGAAACATAATTACTCTTTCACACAAGCACAAATTTAATTAAGATTTATCTCAATCATAGTAAATGGCATCAAATGAATCTCCATAGTGAGCAAATTGATAGTCTAATGCAAATGCATGTTTTAAATTTCTCTTTCTTCTTTTCTACTTAATAGGCAGAGGAGATGCAAATAACAATGGAGAAATAGAGGGAAAATCAGAGGAAGCCATGCTTTCAAATTTAGCTTTTCTTTCTCCTATATCACATGTTAACCTTCTATTTTGGAAGTGGAGATGTTTTACGAGGAGGTTATGAATTTTACAATTCCCTTTCCTTTTTTTTTGTCAAATCCAATTAATTGTGTTAAATTGTATAGATTGCAACATGAAATGCATAGTTAGTCTGTGCAAAATATGATTTGATATATGGTTGTAAGCATCTTATTTTTGTATTATCGGCATTGTTATATGTGAGCATGTTGGATACAAGATACTGAATCCTAATTTATTACTATGACTTGTAATGTTGCTTTGGTTATGCTCTTTTTCTTTTTTGGCCGAACTTTTTTTGGTTTTGTTCTTCAATTTATTGATTTCGTTGTTGAATCTTCATTATGTCATGTTATTATGTTGTTGGTACCTTTATTTTGTATGAGTGTGACTGTCAAATTGACACCTTAATGATGTAATATTTTTCACCTTGGTTATTAAATTTCGTAATATAGATATAAATTTTTAGTTGTAAAGTTCACCCATTCAAAATCATAATCAGACATCTAATCCACAAAATATTTAACTTGAATAACTTAAAAATAATAACTAATTGAACTAAAACATAAATTAAGCAAAACAAGATCAACTTATTTAAAATGTAGATCGTTTGATGTATTTTCTATCTAAGTGATTTCTTACAGTTTTTTTTTTTTTGTATATAACCAATTACATCACTGATAAATAGATTTGATCAAATTGATAAATAAAGCACATTTTCTAATAAAATATTGTATATTTCATATATGAATCATATTTTATAAAATAAGACTCTTTTTATATAAGTATAAATGAATATTTCTCTTGTTTTGGGTGTTAAATGATGGTTAGATCGGGAGTAATTATAAATTAGACAGTAATTTTTATAATATTTCTATTAAATGTATTAGTAAGTTACATGCAACTTATTAACTACATACGTATAGAAATTTTATCCATACATTCTTTGTAGTATTCTGTAAAATAAATTATACTTAAAATTTTTATTTTGAAATCTATCCTCACAAAATATTGAAATTCATATGGTGCCTCTATATATTTTCGTAATCGGAGAACTATTTTCGTGGACGAAGGAAGTACTACCTCCGTCCCGTCGAAGTGGTCTTGTTTCTATATTTTATACCTCACATATATTCAAGAAACAGGGTCATTTCGACGGGAAGGAGAGAGTATTATTTATATTTTCGTGGGAGGGGGAGGTATTATTTATATTTCGTTGCAAATTCTGCATAAGAATGGTATTGGTAAATGCTCCCTTTTGTTATGTAAGAATAGTCTCCTCCTTTCATGAGTACTGGTAAACACATTCAATGTACTCCCTCTGTCCCCTTTCAATTGTCCAGTTTGACTTATTGACTTTTTGGCACGCATTTCCACCGAGCCGGAAAACGAGTTATAAAATATAATTTTGAAGTATTGTTTTTTTTACGGGATACTATGACACTCATAGTATCCCGTAAAAGAAACAATACTTCAAAATTATATTTTATAACTCGTTTCCCGGATTGGTGGAAATGCGTGTCAAAAAGTCAATAAGTCAAACTGGACAATTGAAGGAGGACGGAGGGAGTACTTGGAAACAATATAAAGGATGAATTTTATACATTGTGGAAAAATAAAATTTGAATGCTCATTCACAAAAGAAAAGAAAATAAAATAAACTATTGGAGGGAGAAATTACAGCAGAAGAGGAACGAAAAAAGGGGTTATCCTCCCTTATGAAAGCAGAAAACATGCATGTGGGTGAATAGAATCGTCATCACTTACTCCAAGACACGACAACTAAAAATCTTAATTCTTTCAACATGTTTAATAATATACTAATATCTACAGTGTTTCTTTTTTTCTTTTTTCTTTTTTTTTTTTTCTTCTCAAAATCTAAAACGAGAAAATGTTGGGAAATCAGGTGAGCAACCAGTAATATATTAGGAAAAGGAATAGAGTTTCATGGTTTCAAACTTCAAAGCTCTGAAACAAGATTTTTTTTTTCTCTAATTTATGACGTTTCACAAGAAAAATAGATGTCCCTTAAATGATTTTCCCAGAGCTCGTACCCCCTGCCCTCCTGCATGAATCTCTGTCCCACCCTTTAATGCCATGCTTTCTCTCTCTCTCCTCTCTCTCTCTCTCTCTGGATAATATGTAGTCATGTGCTTGCTGTATAGGAGAGAGAGAGAGAGAGAGAATGGGATTTTTCATTGAATGCAGAGTATGCCCTTTCACCATTGAAGAAAGCACATTAAATGCTCCATCTTCACAGCTTCTCCTCTCGTTGTTTGGTAAGAGATCTCATCTCTAGGGTTGCAAATGAGCCGAGCTACTCGTGAGCTATTCGGAGTTCGGTTCGATAAAAGTTCGTTTAAGATCGTTTAGTGAAGCTCGTCAATTAAACAAGTCAAACTTAAGCATGACAGTATTCGGTCTCGTTAACTGATTTAGTATGAAAATATCAAATTATTACTAGTAAATTACGACTTGTATTATATACTTTGATTAGTATTAATTATCTAATTAACTCTATTTATTATAGAACATGATTAATACTATCTTATTAATGTGAATAAAATCATTAAATTAATATTCTAAATATAAATCTAAATTTAGAAAGTCTATTTTGGGCTTTTGTCTCGGTTAGGCTCGAATAAGCTCGTGAGACTAGAAGTATTCGGTAAACAAAGTTCGAGACTCGACTCAATAATAAACGAGCCAAACTTGAGCACGACGGTGTTCGGCTAGGCTCGGTTCGCTCGATTGCACCGCTACTCATCTCTCTCTCTCTCTACATACACACATATTTTTCTTGATTTCTTGAGTTATCTTGCATTTACTCCTCCTCACTCCATGGTATAGACACACGCAGTGAAAAACAGAAGTATGTGTTGGCACAAATCTTGAAAGTCCAATTTCCTCTTTGCCCTTTCAAGCTTTATATTTACTGTCCGAAGCATTCAACGCCAAAAGTCTTACAGAATCATTTCCCCTCTCTCTCTCTCTCTTCTTTCCTCTTTATAGAACCACTTTTTTTAGCACCTAAATCAATTTCTGTTCAACTCAATAAAGAACTTGAAATAGCCTTTTTAATTTCTTGGCTTCAAAGGATTAAGCCAGACATATATCCTCACTTAATGCCCTAAAAACCTCCTAAATTTATACCCATTTTCCTCAATATGGATATAACGTTAGTTTAAAACAAGTTAATTTTCCAACATGCAATCATACGCCATAATCATGCAAAATACTGTTATTATTACTATTATGTGCCTATATTCGTGTTTGTGTGTGTATGTGTATGTGTGTGTGTGTGTGTGAAGTCCCTCTCTCTCTACATGTATATATAAATATGTACTACCTCCATCCCATTACATTAGTCCTCTTTGTTTTTTGATTGTTCGGCACGTTTTTCCACCGAAACCTAGTACGAGTTTTAAAATATAATTTTGACGTATTCATTTTTTCACGGGGTACTATGACACTCATAGTACCCCGTGAAAAAATGAATACGTCAAAATTATATTTTAAAACTCGTACTAGGTTTCGGTGGAAAAACGTGCCGAACAATCAAAAAGCAAAGAGGACTAATGTAATGGGATGGAGGTAGTATATATGAAGAAATAATGGTGGTGACAGAAATAAATGAAGGGGGGCTAGTGAGGGAGGGGGTCAAGAAAAGAGCAGCAATAAATAAAAGAATTACTTTATTCCATAGAATCAATCATTCATCAATATCCTCGTCCATGTTGTTGGAATTGCTACATTTATAGATTAGCAAAGAAGGAAAAATCTCTCTAGTTATTAAGTTTATAAATCTAGGATACTAGTATATGTGAATCTCTGCATAACTATACAGTACTGCTCTAAGTCCAAGCATTCAATGCATTTTCCGGAGTCGAAGCCGCCGCTCTGAACCATCTTCCACATTAGCCTTATATCTCTCTCTCTCTCTCTACCAAGATTCTACACTAGCCTTATCTTCCCTTTTCACCTTTTTTTTTTTTTTCTCGAGAAACTTCCTTCTGTCTCGATAAGATTTTTCTTGATTCTGTGAGTGTGTGTTTTCTTAATGGGGAGAGCACCTTGCTGTGAGAAGAAGGGTTTGAAGAAGGGGCCTTGGACTCCTGAGGAAGATGAGAAGCTGGTCGACTTCATCGACAAGAACGGCCATGGCAGCTGGAGATCTCTCCCCAAACTTGCAGGTTTTTGTATTTTTAATCTCCATTCTTCATCTCAACCATATATATATATATACACACACACACACACACACACACAGAGCTTTAAGATCCACTTTTACTAGCATTCTTCCAATTTAAACTGTAGAAATTTGGAAATTTTACTCAAGAGTTTGAGGCCATTAGCAATCCTTGTATTTAAACAAAAAAAAAAAAAAAACGTTTGCATAATATGTTCTTCCTCGTACAGGTCTCCTCCGTTGCGGGAAGAGCTGCCGTCTGCGGTGGACGAACTACCTCCGTCCCGACATCAAGCGGGGCCCCTTCACTGCCGAGGAAGAGAAGCTCGTCATCCAACTCCACGCCATTCTTGGAAACAGGTACCTCATCATCATCTTCCTTCACATTTTCAGTATCACCATTAACATGCTAGCTAAGTACTGATGGAAAATGACCGAATTGCCCCTCCGCAGGTGGGCCGCCATCGCCTCCCAGCTTCCGGGAAGAACGGACAACGAGATCAAGAATCTGTGGAACACTCATCTGAAGAAGCGGCTGCTGATGATGGGGATCGACCCTCAGACTCACGAGCCCTCCCTGGCCTCGAGCCGGCCCCCCTCGGCCCCATCCACGCGCCACATGGCGCAGTGGGAGGGGGCCCGCCTCGAGGCCGAGGCTCGTCTCTCGAAGGAGTCGTCGCTGCTCTCGGCCCCGAGTACCCCGATGCTGGCCTCGGGGTCGGGGGCCGACCATTTCTTGCGGCTGTGGAACTCTGATGTTGGAGAGACCTTTAGGAAGTTCAAGAGCGGAGGAAAGGCGAGCCCGTCTTCCTCCGCTTCGACTACCAAATGCTGCTCGATTTCGGGCACGACCACCGAAATCGAGCTTAAAGTCGAAGGCTCCGTAAAGATGGATCAGAGCAGCAAACAGAGTGATGAGAGGGATTGCAAGAGCAGCAAACTCTGTGGTGAAGAGTGTGCTCGGACGGAGGCCGATGAATCGAGCTCGAACGAGATGGAAGATTCTTCAGAATCTACGTTGCAGTTGCTACTTGATTTCCCAAGCAACAATGACATGAGTTTCTTGGGGAATGCTGATTGCTACAGCTTCTATCCAAGCTTCAGTACTGAGAGTTTGTTTCATGAGACGAAGAACGGCTTCGTCTAGAGTTGGAAATTGCAGAATATCGGAGATTTTTCAAGCTGTTCTAGTTTAGCTATTCAAGTTTGTTTACCTGCATTTAACTTTCTGACATATTCATCGATTGCTATTTGTAATGTAAAGTTGGAACAAAGGATCTCATCCCGTCTCGTCTCGGACGAATGTAAGAACATTTCAGAGGGTTTGGTAGCAATGCGAAATGGATTTTATTCAAGACATTGTATTCTTGTAACAATCCAAAAGAGGACACAACATATATAGTAAATCACACAACACAAGAAACTCAAAACTATACAGAAAGACGAAGAAGATGCAACAAAATTATTGGTCGAGATTCAAACTTCGTTCATACTTTAGGCACCGAGGCATCCACAAGCCTTGGGCGGAGAAGTCCCCGTTGCACGGAGTTTTGCAGCCGTTTCCTCGGCTTTGAGCATGTCTTCTCCGCGTTTGGCCTCAACCATGGCTCTCTTCTCTTCTGCTTGCTTGTGTACTAGAGCTACCTTGTTCCTTATTTTCTCCGCGTATTCTCCTTTCTTCTTCATCATCCTCTCCTGCAATAAGTAATATAATCGGATTACGATATGATCCCTTGTTTAATTTATCTATTGTTAGGCATCTTCAATTCAAGAATGCAGAAGTCACCTCAATCCTCTTTAGCTCGCCCTCGAGAGATGCCTTCTTCGTGTTCTCCCACGATGCAACATCGGAAAGCTTCTTCTGTGCCCTATTTCATCATTAGATATAATACAATCACTACCATCTTCCAATTTCAAGATTTTGCAGTATGAGAATGTTCACCATACAAAAGAGAAGCCTTACTTGTTTTCGACTTTGGTTTTTTCGCTTTCTTCCCACGCCTTTATATACGAGACCCTCTTATCATCTTCAAGCTTTGCAAGAGCAACATCTGCAAAATTCAGACATTCCCAACTTCTTCACTAATTGATTTCCTAGTACACTCCAATCATTTCAATTTCTGATACAATCAATCAACTCATACTAAAACTTAATAGTAACCTCAGAATCCAAAATTTGAAGGATAATACACATGTTTGCAATCAAATTGAAGCTCATTACTACTAATAGGTTCTTATGAACAAGAAATGCACCTCTATCAAGGGATCCTTTCGAGCTTTTCTTTGCAACGGGTGGTTCGGGTACCTCTGCAGCACAACACAAATTCAACTTCAATCAGAACTAATGACAAAAGAGTTTTGAAAACAAGCATCAAATGTTTCCAGACATTTTTTCTAATTTTTTATGTGTACTGGCAAGGATTACGTGCGTTGCACATAAATCCGTTTTTGTTTATTAGTTTTATACTTTGTTTATTAGTTTTATACTTCACTAATTGCATTATATAAATATGTATTTGAGCAATTTTATACAATCATATTAATAAGATTCAGGCAATCAACCGGTTGTTGCATAATAATCGCTAATATTAATTATTTCTTTGATCTATTAGTTCAGTACTTCAGTTGTGACTATCTTTAATTTTTTAATTATAGTTTTACTTAGTTCTAGCTATTTTTATCAATAAAAATCAGTAAATACTTAAATCACAATTCACAATCGCTACAATAGATGAATTTATGTGATTTGCTAATGTTCTAAATTTGTTAATTAGTGTGTCGGCTTATTCATATAATAAGCACTCATATTCGAAATCGAGGTTAAAAAGGCTAACATCAATCTATTGATGAAATTTCTTAGATCAATTTCTTTAATTTTTTTAATTAAGATATATACAAATACACATCACCATCACCATTAGATATACACAATAAATCGTAATTATTGAGTTTTAAAAATATAAGAATTCGAAGAGTTCTATTAAGATAAAAATTACTAATTTATTAAGCATATAATTATTTTCTTGAATTGCCCTTAAAAATATATTATGATAGGGATATATTTGGCAAATCTAATTTTATAAGAATAAGCTCTTTCATAATAGATTATAGATTATTAAAAAAAATTAAAACAATTAAATATAAAATTTAATGACAGCTCGAGGATTCGGCTGCTAGGCCAGCCAACACACAGCACACGATATTATTCAATCTTAATACACAACTGGAGAAACAACCAATTGATTACTATTAGCATAGAAAACATGTAAGAACTTGTTTTCTAGCAATAAAAAAGGACTTCAAAATCATACATATTTGGAAAATGATTACCGCAGATTATTTATTTTTTTTTATTTTTTATTTTCTAAATATGTTCCAAATATATATTGCAAAAATAGTTCGAACTAGTACAAAAAGTAATGAATTACCAGCAATCAAAACTCAACAGTTAATTTGCACCTTATTTTACAAAAATATCTAAACAAAATGCAGGGATAATTATTCCTTGATCATGGATTAGTCATAGCTTAAGATTTATTAATTTCAAACACAACAATATATATATATATACAGAGAGAGAGAGAGAGAGAGAGAGAGAGAGAGAGAGAGAGAGAGAGTTGAGTGAATTTACTGGCAATAGCTTTGGAATCGTCGTGAGGAGGGGGGACAGCAGGCTTATCCTGCACAACGTCGTCGGGCTTAACCATCGCCGCCGCAGCTGGTGGTGGCTCCTCCGCTTCAGGTTTCTTGTGAACAACTTCTTCCGGCGCCTCTGCTGCCATTTCTACAGAATACGGATATATATGCACAGTCTCTCTCTCTCTCTATTTTCTCTGTGTGTGTGTGTGCTTGTCTCTGCTGGCGAATAATGCGAAAGAGGCAAAGGAAATTCTCCACTAACGGAGAAAGAAGTAGAGCGGTTGGAGAGTTGGGAAGTGGGAAAGAAAGATTAACTAGTACTACTATATTTTTTGTGGGTGGTCTGTGGCCCTTAAAACGACACCTCAAACTGCGTATCTACCGTGTTTGCTACTACTGCGTGCACTCTGTTTCTTGTGCAATCCAAGAGCCGCGATTCTCTGCTTTTCGCCTCACGCTAGTTAGCCACGGAAGCTTTTTAAATTGTGGTAATTCTTGGACAAACTATTTATGGACTAGTAGTACCCTATGCTGTAATAATTGAACGCACATGTGAGGTTAGGAGGTACTAATATTTCCAAGTTTACTTGTATTTTTCTCTTTAGTTTTAAAGAAAGAAAATTCGGAGTAATTCTATTATTGAATTTTTTGTTTAATTATTCTAATTTTAACTAGATATTAGTGTTAAAATTAATGTTTTGGCAATTGAACCGTTGAATGATCCCCTTTGGACAAAAATCACAACACATTGATAAATTTGCATCACTATAAAAATTTATCTAGATAAACAATCCATTAAAATGAAACTGAGATTCACATAGCTGAGATTCACATAGTTTGTAGAAGTTGAGAAATCATAGAAAATAAGAATGATTGTGCGAGATTGAATGAAATAATGGTAGTTTGGGAGTAAATGGTAGACTTATCGTGAGACTTAGCAACAAGTTTCCCTGACAATGAATTTCACAATGCAAACATGAAATTGAGTCTAATATTAGTCATAATCAGGCCCTGTCGCCCAAACCAAACAGGCCGTAAGAGTTTTAGTCATAGACAATGCTTTATAATTAAATAAATATTGAAGGATAGGGGGAAAAAAAATACTCTATGCTATGGCTATGCTAATACGCGGGTGATTATGGATAATATGGAAATTTTGAGCGTACTAAATAATTGTGACTGATAAATTCTATGATTTGATTATGTGAACTCTTACACTTATAGTTAATTTTAAAACATTTTTTTAAAAATATATATTACTTCGAATTTATTTATAATAAACACAAACGAGCGGCTAAAATGGCTTAACGACGTTAGTTAGTTGACGGGGATAAATTAGGGTGCAGAGAAAGATATGTGTGGGTGCGTTGTAGAGTGACTCTCCCACGTGCCGACAGGTTTCAACTTTCATGGTAAATGACGGTGCCTCTACCTTTTATGTAAGATTTATTTAACGTCAGTAAAAGTTAATCCGGTTATATAAACATGCACAGTAATAAAATTAATAAAAATAGTGTACGATTTTTGTTGAAAAATTAGGGATTTTGTAAATAATTCAGCTTCTCTAACTTAGCTCCGACGTGCAATAAAATATTATACTCCTTTCATGAGTACCATTTATAAAGAAAAAAGTTTTATTTCGATCTGTTCTATCCATAATGGGACATTTCTCAAAATATAAATTTTTTTTTGTAATTATTAAATAAAGCAAAAATTTATTTAAAAATAAGTCTGATTTTTTTTTGTATTTATAACTAGATTTTAATTATAAATCATTAAATAATTCATATAATCTATACAACTCACTACTAATTAAAAATGTTTTAATTCTTGTGCCACAAAAAAAATATCCCTCCATATATAGGAAGAGGGAGTATACATGCTTATATAGTTATATATGGATGAATTATCCCATGAAAATTATTGTTGTAATTCCACTAATCAAGTTTAAACTCGAGAGAGCTTCATAAAGCGCGATTTATTTAATCATGTATCTTTTTTTACTAGAAAGAAAGAATAAGAATAATCTGCATAATATTCCTTTAAAAAAAAAGAATAATCTGCATAATATTAATCTAAAGTGTAGCGTGCACACCACAAGAGGTGAAGAATTAATGTATATGTATTTGTATAAAGTCTTTGGTGATATAATACAACTCGAGTTTACCATAGTCTCATATATATTTTGGACCATATTAAATATGATTATTAAAAATAGTATCAAGCTTCTTGATTGTATATTTGTATCCTACCGACATTATTGTTTCATGTCTTTAATTTCTGACCACACTATTTAAATCAATTTACACCACATTTATTTATTTTTATTTTTAATTAAAATAGCTACCGAATTCCGTGTATAGAGGCTCACGCCAAAAAAGTCGTTATAATAATATAATCTAATTTAATTTAAAATAAATTATTATACAGGGAAAATCGTTGATAACTAAATGTTATTTTCAATTTATCCAAATTGGAACAAAGGCATGCCATGAATAGACATATGTATGATTTGGAGGAGGTGCTTTGAGATTTTAGACCCCACATAACCGATAATATCATGCATGCAATTTTTTTATATATAAAATTTAAAACTAATAATATCTTGCTATATGCTAGTATTAATTTTTGTGTAACGCTTTCAACGTTCAAATTAATAGTGCAATTACATCCGTGACTTCTACGATTTCCAACTTCCATTAATAGATATTATTAAATACAATTAAGATATGCGATTTCACGAGTCTAAAGTCATTTGGAGTTAAATAGTTAATTATTTCTATTATTTAGTTGAATTGCTATTTACCTTTTCAATTGAATTGATAAATATATTCTATTACGGAGTACTATTTTTCTTTCAAATTTCACGCTGTTGATTGTTTATTTAAGAAAAATGAAATTATTGATAGTTTTTCTTGAATTGGAAATTATTTGAACGTGACATGTTGAATAATGGCATCCCATGTCACACCCCGATTCCTGTGAACCATGGTGTGACGGGGGTTGGATTAAAGAAGCGGGGAAGAAAGGGGATATTATTAACTTATGACCATTTTACGAGTATCTAAAATATAATCTGAGACTATAAAGAAAATGGTGGGGTAAACCAGCGTCAAGTCGCCAAGTGGAGTCGACCGTCTACTACGACACATTGGAATTACCAAGAGTGAGTAGGAAATCGAGCGTCCAAGTGGAACCATTGCATGACACTCTCCACCCTACATAAAGTAAAAGATGGGGTAAACCGGCTTTCAGTAAACTAGAGAAGTCGACATCCACTTCGAAAAATAGAATAACCATAATTGAGTGAGAATTCGAGCTTCCAAAAGGAACTGATACACGTCACTTTCCATCCAACAATAAGTAAAATGGGAAGAGAGCAATAAGTTTAGAAAACAAAGAAACCATATTATATAACTAGAGGGTTGGAAGATGACGCCCTCGACTTATTTATTATAAAAAAAACTAGTAGTCTTGTTATCAAAGTTATAAGCAAAATAATATAGCGGAAACTTAATAAAGTCTTGCAATAACCCCCTTTGCCTCAGCCTTGCTGCACATCACCTGCTTCCAGACCTGAAAACATTTGAAAGAGTTTTGGGCTGAGTACTTGATGTACTCAGTGGATCATGCCCCTTTGGCAATCATTTTGAAAACTAGCAATTTATCCATACATGATATATCAAGAGGCTTGCAGAAAACAACTCTTGAAAATACAAATATCATTTTGGGGTGTGTGATGCTCATTCTTGGACTCAACCAAGGCTACAAATCACCTTTGGTTCATCTAGACCGGGTTCAGGGTCGTAACCCTAAATAATCCCAGTACTTGCAGAAAACCCGAGTCGAAACTCAAGGAATTCGCCATTAGTTAGCATACGACGTGATCAAGGCATCGTATGTAACCGGAGTGCGCACAATTCAAAGTTAGTATATCTGATACTAACAATGAATCTCGATCGATCCATAAAGTCATTTCTTGGAACACACACACAAAACATTTTTATGGATAATTGCATTTTATAACATAAATACAACGCGCATTTTAAAAATTATTTTGAAAACATTTTGAACCCACCTTTTATTATGAAGTAACCTTGGGAATAGCTCTAAACTGATATACTATAGTCCTTCTAAAAAATAGCCTTAAGAGAATATTATTATTTTTTTTAAACTTATTTTGTAACCTAAAATATATCTGTAGAAATAAGTAAGGAAGAAGTTATGCTGTTTGAAGTTTGAGAATGAAAAAAATAGTGAAGATTCACGTTGGTATTTATAGAGAAGCTAAGTTGCTTATTCGTATACTATAGCTTACATTAGTCACCATAGGTTAGATTAGTCATCTCCTGTATATGAAACACGTGTATTAAGAGGATTGACAAAAAGCCTATATACTATACTCATCAAAGCTATACCTCTATTAATAGGGTGCCACGTTACAAAATACTAAGTGCTTGTTTGGTAGCAAGTGTGTGATATCATGGTGTAATAGTAAACCATGATATCACAATTACTATTTAAGCCCACATTCATATCACATGGGGGGAGGTATGATAGAATTTAGTGTATTACTGCCGGACCGAGCAGATATAACGGGTTGACCCAAAATTATATCACGGGAACCAAACATAAGATTAAACTGTGATATCATAGTCAAACCTATGATATCACAACTACCAAACAAGCACTAAAAGTCATGCAACGAATTGATTTTTAAAAAAGCTAGGTACACATAAATGTTATATGTTAACATAATTCATGTACCTAATGCCATGTAATTCAATCATTACTAAACTCCATGCATTTATAATTTATATACATATTTTGTATAACTAAATAAACATAATTAATTTAACTTTGTGTAGAAACATAAAGTGTGTATAGATATACATTCACTTGAATCAATTTAAACAATTCATGCATAACTACACATACATGCACGTATATAGTGTATTAACATATATGCATGCATTTTTTTTATATAAATAATTATATATTATATTAACTAATTAATGTCTTTAAGCATCTATATATGTATATAGGTTATTCGTATTTATATATATATACATATATCTATATATATCATATAATTTATGAATTTATAGGTACCACTCATTATACAGTTTTCTCTCTCTCTCTCTCTCTCTCTCTCTCTCTCTCTATATATATATATATATATATATATATATATATATATATACGAAAAATAGATTATCTTTTATTGTTGAAATACAAAGTATATTTCCTCGAGTGGAAATTAATTCCTAATAGTAATAGACTAATTATTTACTAGCAAGACTTACTTGAATTATACTATATGTTTGTTTGCTAGGAAAATTCAGGATATTACACCCCACGACTCGAGATTTCAACTGAAGTGCGTGACATGATTTTTTTAGATTTTTATGAATTAATTCCAGTTGCATAAAAGTCCAAATGGCCATTAACTACAATCATGTACTCAACCTAACTTACATATAAGATTTTCTTTTCTTTTTTTAGTTATGTTTTTTACTTTTAAATTACCCGGTCGCAGTTATTATTTATGAATGTAGCCCGAATAACTTAATCTAAAAAATGAGATTTAATCATAATTTCATTTTAAATAAACGCCCTACTGCCCACTTGAGCACGTTTAATGTGTCCACTGTTGATGTGACAATGTCACGTCAATAATTTTTCGAATTAGAATTAGTTTTTTAAATATGATTTTTTTTTTTGTAAAATTTTTATGAGCTATTTTATTTATAACATTACTACGTCATCAGTGTTCTAAAAGAAGGCCGACTTGGCCGCCTAGAAGGCGTCTAGGCGCTAGAAGGTGTTGAACCGTCCCAATTAATGGCAAGACGGTTTTCTCTAGGCGGCAGCGAATTAATCGATATCTAGGCAGGTGCCTAGTGGTCCTAAGCATGTATAGGCAAACCTAGGAGGATTTAGGTGGGCTAATCGAGGCCGGAAGGGCTGTAAGATTAAATTATATTTGAAAAATCATGAATTTCATACTCTAACTTATGGATATCATGTTTAAATATATGAAAATTTGACCTAGACTTTGATGTTTATGTGAAAGATTATTAAGTTTGTGGAATTTGAACTATTAATTAGCATATTATATATTTTTAACTTTTTTATATTGTTTGTATTATAGAACATAATGTAAAAATAGTACATTATAATTCTTATCCGCCTAGCTCGCCTAGAAGCCTAGCCGCCTAGACGTTAATCCTCACCCCACCGCCCTACTAGCGTTTAGCGTCTTTTAGAACACTGTGCGTCATTCATGAATACATTAGTTGTGTTCGCGGTGGATATCGAGCGTTTCTGTTTTATTTAATGTGAATCATATACTTGTATTTTGGTCATATACCTTCATAAAAAAGAAATTTATGCCAAAAATACAAAAGTAGATTAGAAATACATGCTATTTTGCCTTTATATGCATGTGTTTTTGGAGCGTACACAGGATCCAATGTTCGTTCCAATTTTTGGAGCGTAGTATGAACTCGTAAAAAGAGAAATGATTTGTTGCCAGCAATTTTTGGTCGTATTGAATTTAATAAGTTGTACGTGGGGGGCCCTCTTAATTTTATTCATCTACTACTTTTTTTTTTCTCTTTAAAAATTTTCAACTTTCAGTAGAAAATGTTAGTGGGACCTACCTAAATCAATTTTCACTTTATTTTTCTGTTCATTTTAGGTCCCCAACAATTACGCCAAATTATAGAGCCGTGTGTACTTTTTTTTTTTTTGGGCAAATTGAAATCCAGTAAAATCTCAATGTTCATGTTTTATATAGATTTTGGCACAATTTTGTTGTACTCGTGCATTTATTCTTTTTAGGTTACCCGCAAAAAATGTGCGCATTACATTTTTGAATGTGGAATTTACATAATCTGATACGGAGTTCTAATTTTTTTTACCATCAATACAATAACTTATTTACGAAAAAAATCTAAATGGATTCACCTTTTACTAGCTCATAACACTTTATAAAATGAGACCAGAACTGTGTGTGTATTGGTTTAGTGATAGAAGGTTATTACCTAAGACCAAAAATTTCGCAATGAAATTCTCTATGATGCAACTTTTAAATTTCAAGTTAATTTATTAAAAAAAAATAGACCAGAACTTCACTAACTTTTTACTCATATAAAAATTAAAACTCGTGTTAAAAAAAAATTATGAATTATGAACATTATTTGTGTAAGCTTTTTGTGGCGAAACTTTTTATGTTGTATTTATGAATTTTTTATGGGGTTAGTGGGAGATGAGCATAATTTAGGCTATTTAGCCAGGCTGTGTATCCTCTTTTATCCAACTTTTATGATGGGGGCCTAATCTTAATCAATTAAATACGACAAATTCTTTTGACGCCATTATCACATTACAAAAATAATCCTAAATATTCCAATCCATGCATGAACATACGAAACACATATGTATACATGCACCATTTCATGTCTATCGTTATTAGCATCTATTTTTCTTGTGTTCACAAGAAAAGCTCGCAATTTTTCTTTAAAATAAAACAAAAAGAAAAACTTGCAGCCTCTTGAGAATGAAATTAAATATAATATGGATAGAATTTTAATTTGAAAAATTAAATTAGAAAAAAAAAATCTTCTTAAAAACTCGGTCGGATATATATGTCGGCTAGCCATGTACAAAAATTATTTTTCTCGTAAATTAGCCCAAAGTGTTCCTCTTTTGGGTGTCACACCAAAATAATAGTAGTTGAAATAATCATATGCAACCCTATCATACTCATGCGGTCATGCCCCAATACCACCCACTCTTTATTATTTTAATTAGTTATACAACTTGCCCAATCATGCCAATTATTTTACGACAGACTTATCATTGAAGATTCTATACGTTAAAAACTTCTTCTTAATATGTATTTTTGCCCATTTTGAAGACACATCTTCAAAATATACTCATTTTGAAAATATATCTTCAAAAAATGCTCATTTTATTATAATAAAATTAAAAAATGGGCCCTGCCTCTCTGAAGGTCTGACCTCTCTTTTGTCCTTTTGTGCTATCTTTTTTTTTAAAATCTTTTCAAATTTATATTTTTTTCTTTGTATTTTATGAAATAAATAATATTGTTGAGTACCAAATAATTTATTCGAAAAAGTAATTCAACATACAAATAATTTTTTCTTTGTAATTTGTTCGAAAAAGTAATTCAAAAAGTAATTTGTTCGAGCGCTTTTCACCTACGAACGAGCGCTTTTGACCATGATCGAGCGATTTTGACCATGATCGAGCGCTTTTGATCGTGAATTTGTTGTATTGTAGCAATTATTGCTATAGAACACTGCGAAATCCGCGGATCTACAAAATAATTCAGAGAGATATTTAGTGTTTTTCACGGACTGAATAGTAGAATATACAGTAAATCAAATAATTGAAAAACTATGTATTCATTGTTTTATAGCCCTGAGTCGAAAATCTTGAGCTCATTCTTGTGAGGTAAAGAAATTTCAGAAAAAATAGTGAGGAGGAAGAAGTGAGGAGAGAAAAAAGAAGCAAGAAACACGCACGCACGAGATATAATTATACAAGGTATTCATCCTATTTTCTAAAATCTAGCGTGCTTAATATTAAATTATGTTAAATTATGTGATTTTCTAAAATCTAGCATGCTTAATATTAAATTATGTAATGTTCCCATTTTATGTTATTTCATGTTACTAGTAGAAATATACTATAAAATACAAACTTTTATATTCTATTTGGAAATTTTAACGCGTAAAAAATGGGGCTAAAAATTGGAATAACGCTAAAAATAAGAAAAACACATTAGAAATTTAAAATTAAAAAAAATCGGAAAATAGGTTTATTTAAAATTATCGAGCACTATATGTGAATTATCGAGCGTTTTTGTTAATTTATAGAGCACTCTTCATTATTATTGCGTTATTGATGAATTTGTTGTTTGTTTTTGACATTTTCCCGCATGTTTTCGCATTAAATTAAATAAAAATATTACTTTTGAATAATATCGTTGAGAAGTTTTTGACATATGAATTTTTGTCGATTATAGTTTTCTAACTTAAATTCACTTTTCTTATGCATATGTCGTTTATTTTTGTAAACGTGACTTACAGAGGAAATTGGTCCGATAGTAATTATCAGGGTGGCAGAGAGATTGATATCCCTTTATCAAGAGAATCAATCACCTTATACAACTTGAGATGCAACATAACGGAGATGTGTAATCTCTTTGGCACTGATTTTGAGATATTCTACTTCAAGCAATCTCGAGTCGGACGGCTTATTAAATCACCATTGGAAACAGATGAACAACTTCTTCGTTTGTGTGGTAGAGATCGGCCCCAAAACTATACGTGGTTTCGAACAGCAGGACATCGTCTTCTTACTTAGCCGGTGAACAAGCTGGTGCCTCATCATCATATTTCCCTACGTACGAGCAATCGTACCAGTATGGTGGGTCATTCCAATTTGATTACTATATGTGTATTTTTTAATGAATTCGTAATATTTAAAATAAAATTTTAATTTGTTCGAGCGCTTTTTTGAATTAATCGAGCGCCATTGGTTTGTGGTCGAGAGCTATTGGTGTTTGTTCGAGCGCTATTGTTAATAAAATAGATCACATTAATAATAATATCGCGAAAAACATGGAGCGCTATTCATAATACATGGAGCGCTTTTCCGAATTAATTCGAGCGCTATTAGTAATACATGGAGCGATATTCGTGGGTTATACGAGCGCTATTATCAATACATGGAGCGCTATTCCTAGTTGTCCGAGTGAAATGTTTAAAACATACAAATTGTAAAACTAGATAAAATCACTTCCAAGACCAAATATCTTGGGTGCAACAAGGTACTTGTACTTTTTGACATTTCTTCTACCCCACCTTATTTGAGAACGTCCACTGATGAGACGTTCAACGGTCATGCATGTCATAACTGCGCTGTGTCTTCTTCGCCGGAAAAGATCTTTTTTTGCGGGAACTTTCGGCTTATTGAAAATCTCCTCATTTTGTTGAACTCCCATCCTATTGTGACGAAAATACTGAGATTGTAAAAGCACCACGTGTAGAAGGAAAAACAAAGGACGTAGCTCTCGAAGTACTTGCTTTCGAGCTCTTGCGTCTAGGTCATACCACATCAGGTCAAAAAGCCATACATTCCATGTCGTGAGTGCAACACGAACCAGAACGAATCGCTCTTGGATATAACAGGGGAAGAGTACCTAATTCATTAAAGCAGGTTGAAATGAATCAATTAGCAACATTCATATGAATAAAATAAACATAATACTATAAATTTAAAACTATGTCAAAAAATAGAATGTTACCCCTTCGTGAAAAAGTCTCCATAAAGCAGGGTCATCAATTGTAAGCTTCGTTTTCAATTTCCAATTGATGGACCGCGGTAACCATCCTACATTATTTTGGACGCCTGCGACGTCGCCAAGTCCGGGAACCACTTCTAATCCCCAAACATATAATGCCCATGCAGGCCCGTAAAAATGATATTAATCATTGTCTTGCGCATTCTCGAGATAATATTTCAAGGTATGGTACGAATGTGCACCCCATGGAAATTGGGCAAATAGCTCAGTATTCTCTACCAATTCCCACAACCAAGGGTACGGTTTTTTCTGTGCATCATGCCCAAGGATGAAAATATCAACCACTAACAGTTGAGCTACGCGCAAGTGGATAGTACCGTCGGGGTCAGCAATCGAGCTTCGCAATTTCTTGAACTGGCCAATCAAGTCTTTCCCAGTGCCCGGTCTCCCACCGCATACTAACCTTGCAAGTTGTGAATTTATTGGATCACGAGTAATAGTGGGATCATAATTCGCTGCTCCAAAAGTCAATCATGTCACTAAAGCGTGATCCGCCATCGTGTACTCAATAAACCTCCCTTTGATATGGAACCAAATGCCTTCTTCAGTATCTAGGAATCTCGTCAGGATTCCATGTAGCACTTGGCTATTCATACGGCCCGGTCTCCAAGTTATAAAGTGCCCAAAAGGCCCGTTACAGATACGACCAACCAAGCTGTCACCCCCTTTAGCCATCAAGGTTGTATGAATATCCTTGAGGAGTCCTATTCTACAAGAAGTATTCACGACTGCATGCGTGTTCATATTATCTTGTCTCTTGAAGGACAATACCTGATTTCACATAAAAATTAAAACTTGAATTAATAATTATAATAAAACAAATATTAAAGTAAACTTTCAATTAATAATTCAATAATAATTTATTTGAAATGGGCATTTATGGAACAGAACGCCATTCTCTATATTTTGAGCAAATTAATATAAAAAACAAACTAATTCAATATTTTCGAGCGTTATTGTATTTCCATAGGGCGTTATTCAATTTATATAGAGCGCTATTATCTATATTTCGAGCGTTATCGTTCAAATTATAGAGTGTAATTAATAATTCTATTTTCATTTCTTGCTTATTACTAAAATAATATCTAACTCACACATCACTAGTAATATTCACAAATAAAATCCACTAGTAAATTAAATATAAAAAACAAACTAATTTAATATATTCGAGCGTTATTCATTTCACATGGAGCGCTATTCATTTTTCATGGAGCGCTATTCATTGTTATGGAGCGCTATTAATCTTTTTATGGAGTGCTATTAATCAAAATAATTATATATTTTCGAGCGCTATTATTTTCCTATAGAGCGTTATTCATGGATTATCGAGCGTTATTCATGGATTATCGAGCGCTATTGTTTTCCTATAGAGCGTTATTCATGGGTTATTCATGGATTATCGACCATTATTCATATATTAGCTGATTTTGTAACGCTATTCATGTCTTCTAATTTGCGCAGATAAATTTCAAAACAAATTTAACAAGGATACCCTAACCTGAGGAATTTGTGCCATTACTCCGATCAATTCTCCTCCGGCGGCGGCGGCTAGTGCGGCGGATTCACTGCCAAAAATATTAAAGACCGCATAAGTAAAACATGAATAATTAAAATCAATAAAATAGTTTAACGTAATCGAAACTCACAACGAGTCTGGCAGCGGCGGCGGGTGTCGGCGGCAGCGGCAGGAATTTCAGAGAGGAAATGAGTGGCGGTGCGGAGGGGAGGAGGTCGTCGAGCAGCGGCAATTTCAGGCAGCGGCGGCGGGGGTCGGCATCAATCTGCAGCAGCGGTGGGGTGGTGTCTCCGGCGGCAACGACCGAGATCGAATGGTGGCTCGTGCAGGCAGAGTCGGCGGCGATAGCAATTTTGAAAGAAGAAGAAAAAAAAGTTCTAATGTGTTTAGCGCTTGGGCGTTATTAGGGTAATTAGTTTTTTTCTTTTTTTTCACATATTCCACCGACAAACATAAACGACAAAATACATTATCCAGGCTTTGTCGATAAAATTGGTGAAGTGGGGCCTATTTTTAGTGTATTTTAATAAAATGGGCATTTTTTGAACATGCCATTTGAAAATGGGTATATTTTAAACCTACATTTCAAAAATGGGTATTTATAGATTTGGCCCTAAAAACTTTTACTTGTCATCTAAATCCTTTTTTATTTTATTTTTATTTTAGGGTAATTTCGCTAAATATAGATCCTTTTTTATTTTATTTTTATTTTAGGGTAATTTCGCTAAATATAGATTGATTAGAAATATAATTGCTTTAAACTATATAAACGTCTCGCTATTAAAGCATAGTGCAAATAATACTTTCTCTGTCCTCCAAATATGTACACCATTTTTTTGTATACAATAAATGATGCATATTATCGAATTCTGTAAGTAATACTCCCTCCGTCCTCTAAATCTGTACATTATTTTCTATTATGTGTATTTTGTATTATAAAAAAATGATGCATTTTATGGAATTCTTATCGAATTGAGAAATGATATATAAGTCACCTTCCGTTGACACTACTTACGTTTTGACCATTTTATCACAGTTTTTTTCTTGTTTGCATTGGTCTTTATTCTAATATCTCAAAAACTAAAAATAGCATCATTACATTCACAAATTACAGAAAAATCAAACCACGATTTGTTCTTTTTATTCATTTCTTTGAAATTGAAGGGATCAAAAATAAATTAAGGTTTGATTTTTATATAATTTGTGAATGTAATGATGCTATTAATAGTTTTTGAGGTTTTAAAATAAAGATCAATGAAAAAAAAAAATCACAACAAAATAACCAAAACGTAAATGATGCCCACAAAAAATGACTAACATATCATTTATCTTATCTAATTATAATCATCATAAACTTATCAAAATTGAGAACTACTCTCCAATATAATAGGTGATCGATTAGGATCAACTAAAATACATGCCTAGATTTTCTTGAGTATTTGAATTCATGTCGGGCCTTAAAAAAATTAATCCAAATAGTTAATTGGGCTAAGTTAGTCCTAATTACTAATTAGTGATCATGGAGTAATAGAGCCCAATTAAGGCCCGCCTCTAACGGTTTCAACACAATCAAACCGGGCCCGTATAAATTTCAGATTCCCGCTCAGAAACTCTCCTTCGACCGCGCAATACCGGCGACGATGACGTCATCGGCGGAGAAGCCATGGGCGGAGAAGGTTTCGGAAGCAGTGATGTCTACCTACAGTTCTCTCCCGAAGAAAGGGAAGCCTCAAGGTCGCGAAGTCACCGTTTTAGCTGCTTTTCTCCTCTCCAATCCTTCCCAAGGTTAGTTAACTGAGGATTGACGAATATAATTCGTTGATAATTTCTCTGAATTTGATCCTGTGTTATTGATGGTTGGTGTTTCTCGCTTGTGTGTGTTCTGTGCGAAGACTTACAAGTGGTGGCGTTGGGTACGGGGACGAAGTGTATAGGGAAATCGCGGCGGAGTTCGGGCGGCGATGTCGTGAACGATTCGCATGCTGAAGTAATCGCCAGACGTTCTCTGCTTAGGTTCGGATTTTAGTTTCTATTATGATTGTTCAAATGTTAATAGAAGCTGAGTGACTTGCATATTATCGTTATAGACCTAATAATTCCTTCTTTGTTTTTTTTTCTAGATATTTCTATACAGAGATTGACTGCACCTTGAAGAAGTATAGGGAGCTTAGTCATGAAACCGGGAGCTCGGTTTTGCCGAATGATGACATGATTAACGCAATTTTCCAGTTGAGGTTGGATAAATCTGATCGAGGAAAAAATGAATTGAGACCTGGCTGGCAGTTGCATTTGTATGTATCGCAATTACCATGTGGGTATTACCGTATTATGTGTTTCTTTTAATTTTTCTTCTTTCCTGATTCTTAGCCTTGATATACGATTTATCCTTTTGTAACAGGTGGCGACGCATCACTCAATTCTCAGATGTTCACTTCTCTAAGTAGTAGTTCTATAGAGAAGCCTAATGATGAATGTCTTCATCTGGAAAATTCGACACTGCAGAATGGTAATTTTGGTTTTCCGGTGCTGGTGATTGGGTAGATGGGGTGGTCATGGATTTTTCTTTCACTTTGTTTTCCATTTACTTTCTGGTCATTGTTTTCTTCTTTTGAGGTAATAAGAGTGTAATCACAAAGATTTGTTTTCAGAAGTTCCCGGTACAGTTCACAGGAAGCCTGGCCGAGGAGATACAACCTTGTCTGTAAGCTGCTCTGATAAGATTGCTCGATGGAATGTTGTGGGAGTTCAAGGTTTATGTGTGTTTCATGATGAATTTCTGAGGTTCTGTGTCGTTACTATTAAGAGAATTACGTAGGTTCCAGTTTGATATATTGGCAGAGGCTGCCTCGATGTTGTCTTGCTGTTTATATGGTGCGTCATAAACTATTCCTGGCAACTTAGCTGATTCTGTAAAGATAATGAAGAATCTGCAAAGCCTGAATGTTGGGCTGAGTATGGTGGCTAATGAATCACCTCTAAAATTCCTGTTTAAACAATGTGAACATCTAAAATAAAATTGTCTAATAGTTTGGTGTCTCTTTTTTAGAAACTATATTTGTTTTTGCTAGTCTACTTACTGGTCAGAAAATGGAGTTTTCAGTTGGCAGTTTAAGATGCCATATGCACTTGCCAAGATATGGTTTCTGAAATCGGAAAGGTTCTTGCTAATTGCGGGAACACTTTACTGCGATTGTCTGGTTGAAATCTTTGTTCCTATGCAGGAGCTCTACTTTCTTGCTTCGTGGAGCCAATTTATATATCCTCTATAACTGTGGGTCAATCGCACGACTCTGCAAATATTGTTGCAGATCACCTTAAAAGATCTTTATATGAGCGGATCACTCCATTGTCAAACAAACTGGCAGAACCTTTTAGAGTGAATAAGGTCATACTGCATACATTTCTTCCTATTTTTTTGGCCATATGAATGTTGGGTACAACTCAAAAGTTTATTTTATTTGTATCTTACAGCCACTCTTTCATGTTGCTCCTGTGCCACCTAAGGAATTTCAACATTGTGAGACTGCTCTTGAAACCTTAACTTGCGGGTGGGATTTTAAAAAAAATTCTCTGATAGTGGAAATTATTTATATCCTTGCTATGTCTTGTTCTGAAGTTGTATTCTCCTTGATTTGAAGGTATTCAATATGCTGGAATAAGTTAGGTTTGCATGAAGTCATTCTTGGAACAACTGGCAGAAAGCAGGGAGCCTCTGCGAAAGGTGCACTATATCCATCTACGAGATCATCTTTGTGCAAGTAAGAATTGTTAACTTGAGGTTACCAAGTTTAGCACAGTTCAAATTTAACATTGAAAATTAGGATGAGTCCTTCTCTAGTTTCTGTGAGAAATGATTGGTTTGGCTTCCTTCATGACTTGCAAGTTTATTGATAGTGAAGAACTTCTTGTTTCTTTTGCTACTTTGCAGTTCTTGTTTTCTGAGTTAAGTAGAACTTCTCAGTGTGACCTTCGTGATTAAGCTTTTAACTCATTTAAAACAATTATTTGTAACTCTACCTATCCTGTTGTTCCTTAGGAAGCAATTGTTGGGGTTTTTTGTGTCACTGAAGCAAGATTACCTATCACAGTGCTGCATCATGGAAGTCACTTATCGAGAACTCAAGGTACATTGATGTACATGTTTTCAGTTCATAGCATACCTTTGTAAAGTTCTTTAGACTAGGCAACCAAGCCCATCATAGTCACATAGTTTGTGTAAGCCGTGTCACTGTGGATGAAGTTTACAAGAGGATCTAAAGCATTGGAAATTGAATCCTTTTCCAGGAATTGAGTTCTATAATATATTTGATTGAAAATGTATACATCATCTTGAATTTAAGGAGATGACTGAATTACTTGGTTTCTCTATAGCAGGAATGTGCCAAGGAATATGATGCAGCTTCAAAGGCCTTAAAAGCTAGCCCACATTTTAGAAACTGGCTTGTGAAACCTCAAGATTTTGAGTCCTTTTATTGTGAGAGGCATTAGAACAAGGAGCAGGCTGTCACAATTGATTCATGGTCATTGTTTAGTGTTAGTAACAATGACATGTCGTTTTCATTATATTAATGCTCTGCTGAGCTATTTTGCAACTGCAACTTATTCCCCTCTTCCGCTTAAATTTCCTGTGCTACATGTTATTCTTATGCAGTAGATCTGGCTTGAGGTTCGGCATGCTTATGATCAGAGAAATTATTGTTCTCATCACTTTTAATTATGATAGAGTGAAGCATGCTCCGATATTCCCTACATATGTGTATTTGTCTCTTCGCCTACTAGTGTTTGTTTACACCACTTTCCTTTCTCTGATAATATACATACATGCATGCATCTATGGTTATATGTACAGTCAAACTTATGTTGTACTGCTCATCTTTTTTATGATTTCTCTCTTGTCCAGTAGTCCATTGATGGAAAGATATGTGAGGAAATGGCAATCATGTGTTGGTGTCACGTTTCCAGGTAATCGATTCTTCTTCCTTGTTTTCTACAGCATGACTTTGCATATGTTTTGAGATGAAGCAATTGTAGTCAACCCCAGTTATTAGGGGCTTACTCACATGTTTAGTTCTCAATTTCACACTCTTCACTTGCTTCACTTTCACTTGATTGCATCTTCATGTTGCCCACGTTAAGAAAATTATGATCCTTCACGAGAAACTCCCAGTTCTAAATTTTACCGTGGCTTAACATTGTGGTGCTGTAAATTCATCTGCTTGCATAGAGTATATGTCTGCACATATTACTAATTGTTTTCTTTTTTATTTGAGGGAAATTTATGCTACTAATGTTACTGACGTGTGCTTCTTACTTTAATTGAGTACAGCCTTTAAGTAATTGAGCTTAAATATTGTGAAGTTTGGTTGTTATAGATCTGACTGTTAAAATTGTATTTGACTTTGACCTAATTGTAAATAGTGTTTATTGATATTTATCATAAATTAAATAGACCCTTTATTTTTTAATTAATTGCAAGTATTTTAGCTGATATCTTGAATCGTTATAGGGTGGTTGCTAGGTTGCAATCCGTGAAATAGGAAAAATATCTAGTAATATTAATACCGACAAGGTCATTTACAATTTAATACTATTATTCTATAGCTTGTCCCGTAGATACATTAAATATAATCAACCATCTTAACAAATAACCCATTTATCTTTCCTCTGCCTATATACAAGGCATAATATAAGGAGAGTCAATTGACATCCACCATTAACCAATGGGAGATCAACGTGAATAACCCTCTAGGGAGAAAAAATACATTTACTTTCTCTTGCTATCCCATTTTCAACTTTCAACCCATAGAAAATTCTACAAAACAGTCTTCTTTTTGTATAATGACCGCAAAGAATTATTCATATTCCTATCTCTGTGAGTTTACACCTCTGTTTTAGAATTTTGACAAGAACCCTATTCCTCTCTCTCTCTACACACACACACTGACTGATAACATACACACACTAGTGCAGGATCTTGAGTGAAGAGCTATACCTGCTTCTGCATACATGTATAAGCACTAATCAGAAGGTGTGTTGGCAGAAGAGAGGGAAACATGAAAGGGCACGAGGAGAAGTTGATGAAAATATTTTGGCTAAGGCCTGCTTTTCAGAGACATTCTCCAAGAACACCCTCTTGGAAATCATTCAAGAAAGCAGTTTGTTCAGCATCTGCGCTTGCTCTGTTGTTCTTCTTCGTCATTGCCGTTTCGGTGCTCGTTTTCGCAGGCAGGGTTGACCTTGTAAGTTTCCAGAAAACAAGGTTTTGAAAGTATATGTTGTTCTAAGTTTCATTTTGGGTTTTCTGGGGAAGATTTTTATGTTGGAAATAAGGCTTCATATCATTATTCTTATTTCAATCTAAATAGGGAGACGAATCGTTTTCTCCATAAGGTTGAATAAATTTTTGTTTCCTCTTTCTGAGTTTCATGATGCATTAATGTTCATGCAAAATCAAGGAAATAGGCATCAATTCCTCTCTCTCTCTCTCTCTGCAATTTGGATTTGCTCATGAACATTTTCTGCGTATACTAAATTTCATTCAACAATGCCAGTGTACCTATAAATTATGCTTATAAGGTTGCGTGAAAACCGATTTCACTAGGCATAGAGAATTAGTGAACTTTAAAAAAAGAATTATCTATTTTAAATTTTTTTTACTATAAAAAGGTTTGTGGGGCCGATTAAATTGCTTACTCCCATATTGAAATATTGGCCACTTGCTCATCTAGGACTAGCTAGGATAGAAAATCAACTGGAACACGCACACACGCGGAGGACCTTAATTTAACAATTAATTTTGAGATTAATAAAAAATATTTCGAGTATTAGTTCGAGATTTTCTTGCGTGCGCCGAGAATTAAAAGAAATTAGTCAACATTAATTAATAGTTGCTGCCTAACTAATAAATAGCCTCGTAATCTGGCAGCCTACTTGAACCGGTCTTCTAGTATTTACCACTATTGAGTATTGACTAGAAACCGCTAATTCTTTTATGTTTTTCTCGATATTTCTAACTAATTACAGTTACGTAAATTTCTTAAAAATTGTGTACGAGAGATTTTCCGTGGATTGAATTAAGGATAAATTGTTATATCTATCGTGTATAATAATAGTAAGCAACCATATTGTATTAGTAAAATAAGATTATATAACTAGACAATTCAATGAGTTATGCCATACTTTCTCTGTCCCATTTATTTTGACATAATTTTCTATTAAACTTGTTTCATTAATCTTGATACATTTCTATTTTTGGCAAAATATTAGTCTAATAATTAAGTCTAATCATGTCCTAATTAAAAAAACTAACCCTATGACCTATGAGGTCTAACATCTACTAATCCTAATTATAAACTATTTTTATTAAAAAATTATTAATTAATTCTTTAATTACTAATTTCCATTACTAATTATTACTCCCTTTGTTATTTTTCACTTATCTCACTTTCTATTTTGGGATGTTTTTTTGACTTGTCTCATTTTTATTTTTAGCCTAACAAATACCACCTTTATCCCTAACATTACCTTTATCTCTAATTCATCACCACATATTAAATTTTTTTATTATATTTCTTAATTTGTGTGCCTAAAAAGAATGAGCCAAGTCGAATATAACGGAGGGAGTATGTTCTTACATCACGTGACAAAAAAATAAATGTGTTAAGATAAATGGGATGAGATGAAGTATTTGTTTTATTTATTTATTATTACATTATTGAAGACAAAAATATAAATTTTGTCTATTGAAAAATGATGTTAATGATTTCACTTATTCACTAACCAATTTAAATTTATTATTTGGAAGGCAAAATATGCAAAATATTCTTTCCTCAAGGCCCCTATATTCAATCCCCAAAAACACACAAATCCCATCGGGCTGGACTGCGCCACGTGGAATCACACCAACACCTGCCCGAGAAACTACCCGACCTCGCGCCAACCATCTGCTGACTCGTCGCCGGAACCGCCGACCTGCCCGGAATTTTTCCGATGGATTCACGAGGACCTCCGGCACTGGAAACAGACTGGAATAACGAAGGGGATGGTGGAGAAAGCGCGGGCGACGGCGCACTTCCGCCTCATCATCCTGGACGGGAAGGTGTACGTGCAGAAGTTCCGGCCGTCGATTCAGACGCGCGCTATGTTCACGATGTGGGGAGTCGCGCAGCTGATCCGATCCTACCCGGGGAAATTGCCGGATTTGGAGCTGATGTTCGACTGCGACGACCGGCCCGTCGTGGAAGCGGCGCATTTCCGGCAGCCGGATTCCGCGCCGCCGCCGCTGTTCCGGTACTGCTCGGATTGGCGCAGCCTGGATATCGTCTTCCCCGATTGGTCGTTTTGGGGCTGGTAATGCTTTTCCTTTTTCTGTAAATTGAAAAGTTCAAATCCTTTCTCTGTTATGAAAAAGGCGCGAAATGCATTTTTAGGAATTAGAGGATTTTTTTTCAATAAAAGAGTTATGAACCCTATTATTAAGCAGATAAATACGCAAATATTTGAATGGCGACATGTATATGATCCATGGTGGTGTTTCTCAACATGTGTTACTAAATTTGTGTAGGCCGGAGACGAATATAAAGCCATGGAGGAGTGAGTTGAAGGAGATAAGAGAAGGAAACAAGCTGATAAAATGGGAGGAGAGAGAGCCGTATGCTTATTGGAAGGGAAACCCCACAGTTTGCCCATGGAGGAAAGACCTTATGAAGTGCAATTCAACTCCTCAAACTGACTGGAACACTCGCCTCTATGTTCAGGCACTTCTCATTCACTTCATTCATTCTTAGCTTCTTCGCTTTTCGCTATTCTTATAAACGTCATCTTGTTTGTGTTGGTTGCATTTCAGGATTGGATTGCAGAGTCCAAGCAAGGTTACAAGCAATCAAGTCTTGGAAATCAGTGCACCCACAGGTTAGAAAATCAGCCATTTGCTTCATTCTTTGAATGTTGGTTGTACTTGTTGCAATGAGCTTATCTAACATCAAGAATGAACCAAATGTTCAAAAAAAGGTTAAAGTGTTTGAAATTTATGTGCTTTAGATACAAAATCTACATTGAAGGATGGGCGTGGTCAGTGAGTGAGAAGTATATTTTCGCCTGCGATTCCCCAGTTTTGCTCATGACTCTGCGTTGGTACGATTTCTTCACAAGAGGAATGGTTCCTCAGCACCATTATTGGCCCGTGAGGGACAGCGACAAATGCAGGTCTCTCAAGTTCGCGGTCGAATGGGGAAACAACCACACAGGAAAGGTAAAAAACCGTTTCTTCACGCCCTTCTTACACAAGCCTCATTCAAGGAAGCAATAAAAGATTGTCCCAAATCTGTTCTTGTTAGGCAAAATCCATCGGTGAAGCTGGGAGTCGCTTCATCCATGAAGATTTGAAGATGGAGTACGTCTACGACTACATGTTTCATCTTTTGAACGAATACGCGAAGCTGTTGAAGTTCAAGCCCAAGGTCCCTCATGATGCGGTGGAGCTTTGCCCAGAATCGCTGGCATGCTCTGCTCAAGGCGTGTGGCGACAATTCATGGAGGATTCGCTGGAGACGGAGCCTCGTGAATCGGATCCGTGCACTTTGCCACTGCCTTACGAGCCTCAAGAAATCAATCTATTCAAGGATGAGAAGGTGAAGAGGACTAAGGAAGTGGAGGCATGGGAGAATGAGTATTGGGACAAACAGAACAACAAGAATCAACAATGATTAAATATATTGGCTGTTTTTTCTTTCATTTTTTTTTTCTTCCAGTCCAGTTATTGTTGAATAAGAATATAGTTTTGATGGTTCTGTAAATGAGGGTTTCATGATTCAAACTTCACAAAGTGATTCTTGAATGATGTCCATGAAAGAAAAAAAAATTGATTCTGTTGACTGCATTATTTTTCGCAGTTTGTACTAAAAAAATTCTGCAGATCTCAAATCTGAACCTCACTACTGTTTTTTTATGTTAAATCAGAATTGGTAAAACACTAAACTACAACCACTTATTTTAATTTTAATTTTATTTTTTATTTCCACCTAAGTGACAGCCACATTTTGTCAGCCAATAATATCGCAATCATTTCACCAAGTCACTATACAATTTCACACACTAAGTGTGTGTTCTAGGTGAGCAAAAAGTCAAAGACACTGCTAAAAATTCATTGCACACAACATAATCAATCTGAGGTTAAAGATCAAACATTAATCAAAACAAAACAAATTTTGTCTGAACCATCAAGAATGATAGACAAACAGCAGCCTAGAAGGGCTCAATCCACTGCTCTTCTCTTTCTTGCAATCCTCATCATCATTGGCTTGATCACTCAATGGCTAGACATTGTAAGCTGTGTGTGTGTGTGTGTGTGTGTGTGTGTTTTTCCTAGCTTCATTTTTCATTTCTTACACTGTCTTTGGCCATTTTCCAGTCAATAATCACAGGAAAGAAGTTTCATCTCCAAGATTCATCCTATATATATTCTGAAGAATTCGACTGTTCACTCAACTGTTCAAGCATTTCACCACCTACAACAAGAGATGCAGGGAGCTCATCAACTGAGGTATGCCCAGAATACTTCAAATGGATCCATGAAGATCTGAGGCCATGGAAAGAATCCGGGATCTCGTTGCAAATGGTCGAAGAGGCTAAGAAAGTAGCTCATATTAGGATCATTGTAGTGAATGGAAGGCTATACACATTGAAGTACAAGAATGTTTTTCAGACAAGAGATGTTGTGACTATATGGGGTATATTGCAGCTTCTCAGGCTGTACCCTGGCCGGATACCGGACTTGGACCTAATGCTCGAGTGTGGGGACAGGCCGGTGATCAAGAAACGCGATTATGAGACTCCAGAAGCTTCCACTCCCCCACCATTGTTTCACTATTGTGGAGATGATTCAAGTCATGACATTGTCTTTCCTGATTGGTCCTTCTGGGGTTGGTAAAATTTTCTGTTTTTGTTTTTTTGTTTTTTGTTTTCTTCATTTGATGTTTAGTTTAGATGATTTATTTTAGCCTTAATGATGGAAAATGACACTGAGTTTTGCAGGCCAGAGCTGAACATCAAGCCATGGGAAGAACTGAAGAAGGAAATTCAAGAAGGCAATGAAAGATTCAAGTGGGAGGAGAGAGAGCCTTATGCTTATTGGAGAGGGAACACGAGGGTAGGCGTTGCACGTCGTGACTTGGGCAAATGCAATGCCTCTGATCAAGGGAAAGCCAGGATTTTCAATGTGGTATGAGCTGCAAAACTGTAGGTTCCCTTTAGGCGAAAAATGCACGAGGGTCGTCGTTGTGGATAGATTTTTACAGCATTGCAGTTTATAACTCGTGCTTTTCGAATTGTAGGATTGGAATGCAGAGAAAAGGCAAGGCTTCAAGAGCTCTGATATGGCAAATCAGTGTACTTACAGGTATGGAACAAGAACTATTAACTTGATGTAATGATATAGGAACTTCGAACTCTTTTCTGATTCATATTTGGATTTATGCAAGTCAGATACAAGATTTACGTCGAAGGAGTTTCGTGGTCCGTTAGCCAGAAGTACATCTTAGCTTGTGATTCTATGGCTTTGGTTATAAAACCACAGTTCTACGATTTCTTCACGAGAAATCTGCTGCCCTCAGTTCATTACTGGCCTATTAAGACTAAACAAAAGTGTGAATCAATCAACTCTGCAGTTGAATGGGGCAATAAACACACAGACAAGGTGATCAAAACACGTTAAAACTTCGAGTTATAGATCGATGTTCACATTTGATGTTTGCCTTTTCTACCAGGCTCAGGAAATTGGGAAGGCAGGAAGCAGCTTTGTTCAAGAAAATCTCGTGATGAATCTTGTTTACGACTATTCCTTCCACGTCTTGAACGAGTATGCAAAGCTTTTGAAATACAAGCCTACTGTCCCCGAAGGGGCAGTGGAGATGTGCTCCGAGGCGTTGGTTTGCTCAGTCAGAGGTCAGAAAAAGAGATACATGATACATTCTATGGTGAAAAGCTCATCAGCTTCGCCTCCATGCGATTTGCCACCTTCGTTTGAACCAGAAGACGTTCGAGCTTTTCTTGAGAGAAAAGACAATCTAACAAATCAAGTTAGATTGTGGGAGAGAAGTGAAATTTGAGAAGGGACTATTTTGGAGTTTTGGCATAGGATTTTTAGGCTACTTTAAGAAAAAGATTCATGCTTCTTTCCTCTGTAAAATGCAGTGAGGATGATGATGTATCGCGTTTCGATACAATGTGTGTAATTTCTCATGGCTGAAAGCCTTATTTGTATCATTTTCCCAATTCTTGTGTGACAGATGTTTTCTGGTTTTCATAAGCATATTGATTTTGAAGAAACTGAAAATCATAAATTCTCTTAAGCTCTTTCATGCTTCGAGCAACGAACTTTCTGCTGAAATGAGAACTGAAATTTGAAGAACTGAAGCTAGTTTATGCTAAAGATCATAAATTTAGAAGTTGGGACTTAGTTTTTATAAGTTTTAGACTTCTAATACTACTTAACAAGAAGTTTTCTGTATAGTTATCCCATAGTTTATCAAGACAAAATTTCATCATTCTGTTGTTTTCTGTTCCTATAAATGCATAATCTTTCCAAGAAAAGTAAAGCATAGTTTATGAGATAAAACAAGAGGTGTAGCCACAGAAAAGATGCAGCTAATACATTAATAATAGTACTCTTGTAATAAACACAACAAACATAACCAAAAACAGAAAAAACACAAAAGATGGTTTTATACTTGTATCAGTACTAGCAAGTTCCAAATACTAAAATAAGCCCTCTTCACACATAGTCGAAAGAGCCGCCTCAAAAACTATAAATCGACATTTCAATAAAACTCATAACAGATGCGAACACTAGAGCTGATGACGATGATGCTGCAAAGGCGTAGCCAAAAACTTCAATAAGCTCGTGCCTTGAGGGTATCCCAGCTCATCTCACTAGGATCGGTTGCTTGTAACTCGACCTGAATCCCGTCTAACTCTCTCTTGAACCTGTCTTTAGAGCTTGCATACAACATCTTAGTCCTCACCTTTGCAACATCTGGTGACCTACACACTCAAATTTTCGCCTTTTTTAGACAAAGAAACCAGCATTTTTTTGCATTTTTTCATAGGCTAAGACCATGTTTTTTTGTCCTTACCATGCAATGAAGAAGATCTTGCTCTTGTGGCAGTTTTCATCTGTTGTGAAGTCGTAGTCGAAGACAGCATAGCGACAGTCGTCATCAGGTAAGCTTTTGCAGAAATCCTCGTAGCTCTCGCCTTGGCCCCCGATCTTGTCCACCACCACTTGTTGGAGGCCATCATCAATCTTGAAGGTCAGATATCTGTGGTTTCTTCTGGCTTTTAGCTCCAAGAATGTCAGCTTGCATTCGTCGTTCACAGCAATTCCGGAGGCTGAGTTCGCCTGAGACGAAAAATCGAGCAAAAGATAGAGAACAAAGGGTGTAATAGCTTCATCTCATTTAGAATCAAAATCTTGAGCAGAGATCAGATCGTGACTTGCAATTCATTCATATGATATCATGCAATATTTCATGCATATCTGAATTTTCAAGTTTTGATAAAACTTTTTTGATCTAATCTAATGATCATGTTTATGTTAGAAACATTAGACTAAAAAAGTAAAAATCACATAACAACTACCAAAAATGATAAAGAAAAAACATAATTTCTTTGGTAAAGTTAAGTTAATATTATGAATTTAAGATCAAGTTTTCAAGTTTTGATGAAACTTTTTTGATCTAATATTATGATCATGTTCATATATGTTAGAAACATTTGACTAAATATAAACACATCAACAAGAATCACAATCAAACAACTACCAAAAATAATAAAGAAAAAACATATTTTCTGATAAAAATATGTTTTCTTTTCAAGAATCAAGATTTATTTTATCAGATCACTATTCAAGAAAGTGGATGGAAATAAGAATAAAAGGTGAACATGAACATGAAAGAGAAACATACCATGTTGTTTCTCTGTCTAATTAATGAGAGAATGGGACTTCAAAATATGAGGGAAAAATGGAGATGAAGTAATCAAAGGGAAAGAGAAAGATGAATAGATAATGATGGAAAATGATCCTTGTTTTTTGGTTAAAGAAGTTGACGAAATATTCAAAAGATGGGGAGATATTTGAGGTGTGTTTATAGGGAAACTAAAGGCACATATCTCATTTTGCCTTTTTTAGGCTCGTAATTAATCACATCCAACAATTTTTATTATTATTATTATTATTTTATTTTATTTTATTTTTTTTTTTTTTTTTTTAAATTTTCCAACAGCCTCAAGAATTCTAGTTTGTTCATTTGGTGGCATGTTTTATAGAGGTGCTAATGTTTATTGCATGCATTCTTATTCAAGAATTGTTGTAAAGTTTGAAGTGAAATATGTATGCTTTTCCAAGTAACATATAACATGTGATTTTCTTTCTCTTAATCACCCCAACAAAATCTAAATTAATCGTGCATACATAAAGAAAGTAATTTCATAACCTTCACATCAAATATATTTCTTATTCAACCATTAGTATTATACTCGCCACTTTTTAGATTGCTAATTTAAAATCAATTTATTTAAAATAAGCATTATGTGAATTGTTTGATGTTCACATAATATTTTATAGGGCCATTATTTGAAATACCCATTTTGACTTTGTCAACAAAAATCATAGCCACCAACTTAATTTACATAAATTATACCCACTTTTTGAGCTTTTGGACAAAATTACCCTTCTCTCTTTCACACTTTACATTTTTTATTTCTTTCACAACTTGTAATTTTCTTTCTCTTTCTCCCTCTATTCCCTTCTTATTTTTTTCATTCATCAAATTATACGAAATATAACTTTTTTTTTTTACTGAATTTATTTACTTTTAGTACCTATTGAACTATAAATTTAATTTTTTTTTACTGAATTTTATATCTGGAACGAAAAAAATATTAAATTATTCTAATAGTTCTAACGAAATTACTAAATTGTTCCAACTTTTCGTTGGAACAGTTGGAACAATTTAGTAATTTCATTCCAATAGCGTCAAAAATCACCAACGATGAGAAGAATGACGGAGAGAGTCCGAATAAAAAGAGCGTAAGAGAAAGAAAGAAATCAATATTCAACACTAAATGGAACAAAATGTGCACAAACCAAACAACAAGAAAAACACTAGAGATCTGATATTCAAAAACAAAAACAAAAAAAAAAAAAAAAAAAAAAACAAACAAGCACTAGAGAAACAATAACACTTCGATTCCATGTCTCCACATCACAAACTAGGAAACTAAATCGCAAGATCGAAGCAGTACCAAGGATCCTCCAAAAAGTAATAAAAATGGTTTACTAGAAAACAAATAGATTAAACCTTAATGGCATACTTCCTAGGGGGAAATACATCTCTTTCTTTTTTTGCTTTTCCATCTTCAAAGATGCCTGACGTTTGGTTAAACGGCGGCGGATGGCACAAGCCTTCTTAGGGCGGAGATCGAGCAGCAGATACTTCTTGTTCTTGTGTGCTTTTCTGAGGGCGGATTTTTGCTGCTGAGAAAGGACGGTGAGAACCTGGGCAATCGACAGCCGCACGACCTTGATCTTCGATAGCTTGTTGGGGGCACCGCCGGTGACCTTCGCCACAACTCCGCCTTCAAATCCTTCAGCTGCGCCAGCAAATCCACCTTGCTCTTCTGCCTTAACTCGTGCTAATTCTCGTCATTTCGCTCGAGGGATTGGGGGGCGAGCGCAGGGGGAGTTTTTGGGATTTCTAATAGGGTTTTCAATTCAGGAAATTGAAAGAAAAATTAGAGAAGGGGAAAGTAGAGAAGACCGCCGGAGTGGCTGCGCCGAGGAGGTGGTGCCGACCACCGGCAGTCCGAAGAAGAAAGGGGAGAGAGGCATGGCGGTGGAAGATTGAGAGAGAATGAGAGAGTCGAGAGAGAATGAGAGAGTCGGGCAAGAGTAGAGAGAAGATATATCTAGATCTGAAAATTTGGGGAAGGGACTGAGGTGGGTTTCAATTGAAAAATAAGGGTATTTTTGTCCGAAAAATGAAAAAGTGGGTATAATTTATGTAAATTATTTTATGGGCTGCGATTTTATTTGGCTAAGTCAAAATGACTATTTCATACCATTTTCACTATTTTATATCTATGATTTGTTACGCGTGTATTTATTTATTTTTATTTTTTTTAAAGCCAAAACTAATATTGTGGAGGACGAATAAATATATGTAAATATATTGGGAGGGCAATCGCCCTGGCAGACTACTCAGCCCCGATACCTTTTTTGTTTCTGGTTAGAATGAACCAACTTGGTTATCCTAATTTCAAATTTTAGTATATTTTGATTATATATATATATATATGATGTTTCTTTAAAAAAAATAAAAAAAAATAAATATATATAAAATATATTAAATTTAATCAAATAACAATAATAATAATAATAATTGGCAAAACATAAATTTTGAGGCAAAACATAAATTTTGATTTTGTCAAATTGAATATAAAGAGTCACCAAAAAAAAAAACAAATCGGCTTCTCCATCATCGAAAACTAGCCACGGCAATGCAGAAGAGAAAGCAGCCTGAACTCGCCGCAGACCATGGCGACGACGCCGTTTCTGGTACTTCAGAGTTCATTCTAGCATGAACAATTACCTACTTCAGTCAATGTTTTTCTTTTAAATGTATGCAAAGAGTTGAATCCTTAGCTTTGTTTCAAAATGCAAGTTTTCCGAGGGTTTTTGTTGATGAATTTCTCGTAACTTTCTGCTGTTTAATTTCGTCATCACTGATATTTTTCATATGTAAATTCTTACTTGCATTCGTTTCAGCGACGGCTAGCAACTGGTTTTTATCGATGTTTACATTTGGTGAATTGTGCTTGATTTCAGCATTTTTGAATCGTGATCCATTGATAGGCAATTATGCAATGATTGGATTTGATTTGATTTTGCAGCTGATTTTGGAAGTTTTGAATTAGTGAAGGGTTATTGTCATGCACATCCAATCTATAAGTCTATCCATGTAGCTACTGAGAAAAAATTCTATGATCTATTTGTTGCAATTAACTGTCCTCGTCGCCCGAGGTCATCAAGGGGAGGCGGGAGGGAGACGAAGGCAGCCGTGCCAGATGATGGTATGCTGCATAGTTTGGTTGTTTAAGTGTTGCTTTGCTTTGAATATTTGAAAAGTATTATAGGTTGGTTGACCCCTCTTAATGTTTAACTAGGAAATTGTGTAGAAAGCTTTGTGAGCGAAAGCAGCAGATCTCGTGATGTTAGAGACGAACCAAATGTAGAGATAGAGTCGAGCGATTGTGTAGTTATTGGCACACATTCTGTCTGTAATGGCAGAGTAACGAGGAGAATGCGTGGTAGCACTGCCATGAGTGAGGATACGAGGAAATTAAGCTCTGGAAAGTTTGAAATTCACTTAGAGTATGATCCCCTCGTGCTTTTGTATTGAACTAGTTTAAATCTCCTTATACTTTTGTTATAATGAATAATGATCTGTGTCTTTGGATGATGTAGGAGCATATGGAGAGAACTTTCGGAAGAGAAAAAAAATGAGTTTGCTTATCTTAACTCCTTATGGTTTTCCTTGTATGCAAGAGGATCTCACAAAGAGAAAGTGTTGAGTTGGATCAAGAAAAAGGACATATTCTCGAAAAAATATGTTTTCGTGCCTATTGTTCAGTGGTATGTGGTTGTTGTGTTGTGATAAAAATAACTTCCATTGGGAATTTATGATTCTCTCATTAAGAGGTAATTCTGTAGGAGATATTCGTTTCGTTGAGGTTCGCTGATTGAGGTTAAATTTTTGCTAGGGGTCATTGGTCTCTTTTGATCTTCTGCCACTTCGGTGAAAATTCAGAGGCGCAATCCAAATGTCGCTGCATGTTGTTGTTAGATTCACTGCAACAGGCCCATTCTAAGCAGCTTGAACCTGGAATTAGAAGGTATTTTCTGAGAAAAAAACGAAGAAATTTATTCTCTCTTTCGAAATTTTCTGGGATATGTACTTATACTTTTAAATTTTCATCTACATCTTCTCTACAGATTTGTCTTCGACATATTTAAAACAGAAGAACGACCAGAGAATACCCAACTAATCAAGAAACTCCCTCTTTTAATACCTAAGGTCACATTACTTATTCACCAATAAACCTAATTTTCAATATTCAGCACATCGACTCATTTGATTGGGCGCATGATTCCAGGTGCCACAACAGAAAAGCGGTGAGGAATGTGGATTTTTTGTTCTCTACTACATATATCAGTTCGTAAAGAGTGCCCCCGATGATTTTACCTTCTCGGAAGGTTGCACACACTTTGTAAGTGTTCCTACTATGTAATGATACTTTTTTTATCTAAAGCAACTCTTGGTTCAAGGTCTCATACAGTGTTACTTTCTGCTCTTTGATTCATTAGATGAAAGAGGACTGGTTTACTACGGAAGACGTGGAATGCTTTGTCAAATCGCTGGACTCAATGACCGAATGTTGAGACTGCTCAGATTAGTTATCTCCTAATTATCGTAGTAAATGATGTCAAATCAGTCAAATTTAGCAGTATGAAGCTAGATTGTGATTATAATCAGTTTTAGGCTAACGAATTATCTGCTCTCGGAGTAAAATTTTGATCACCATCCCTTTTGCTAATTAATTCCATAAGTATGTAGATTATTGCAAGACTCAAAACCAGAATCAGCCATATTCCTATTCTTCTTTTCTTGACATCTTTTCGTGTGATTGCTGACTTGTCACTCGAACGAAGCTGTAGGTCATGATGCAGATAATGTACCATCCATGTCTTTGGATAGTACATTGGATTGCTGCTTCTCTATTAGTATGTTATCCATCTTATTATATGCTGGCACAATCACTTTGAGCAAATATTAGCATCATTAGGTAGTAGAAGTGGAAATAGTTGCATTTATTTCGTTTTTCGCTACTGCTCATTGTTTGTTACCAAATGAGACAATCTGGTAACAACTTGCAGAAATAATTCATGGTTGCTAATATAGTGGATGGTGGTATCAAGGTGGAAAAAGCTATGTGGATTCATTATTTGTGTTATCATTTTCTTTATGGTATGGTGATATGTTTGTTTCTGTGAAAGTATTTGGCTGGACCAGATGCAAAACTGCAAAAGCGCGGTCCCTCCGCAAGCTGAACTGTAAAGGGGCACGTTCAAAAATCGTCCACCCCGTTTGATCCAACGGTCAGTATAATTACTTATTTGTTTTTTATTTATTAACGGCCCTTGATCTAATATGATCTTTTCAATCTTTCAATGTGGTTATTGTGTCTTTATCTGTGAAAAAAATTTGAGTGAAGGAGAAATGATATTGACAGATGAACCAAAATGCTTTCCTTTTTCTTTTTCTTTTTTTTTTAATTTAATTTAATTTGGCACTCTATGATATGATGATACATGATAACATGAACAATTTTTGCTTGCTCTTGAAGTTAAATAAAATGAATAATGCATGAATTGGTTGAACTTTTTATCTTTTCTCTTTTTGTGATTGGGGTCGTGAATTTTTGTTTGGTTTAGTTGAAGTCAACTTGCTTATTATATAATGTGGATGAAGCAAAATTCTCTATCATCTGTTAAATTAAAGTTTACGTTATCCGTTTTTCTCAACTAACATTTCAGTTTTATTTTTTCACAAGATATGCTAATTTATCGAAATATGTTCCAATCCGAAATTGCCCCTCGATTGCTTCATTCTTTAAATAGAAACTGAATTTGTTTTATCTTGTCCAAAACCAGATGGGAACTTATTGTACATGTATTAAGAAATTAACTTAGAAAATTCATTTTTGGTGCAATTTTTTATTAATTTGCCTAACAATAAAAGCGCGTCATCATGACTAATCACGTACCACGTTAAATTATAATTTAATGTGATATACTTTTAATTATCTTTCTAAGCCGTAACTACTTTTTGTTTTGGTTTGGTGTGAAGATGACACCACAATGAATCCACTCCATTCATATCTAATTTATATAATTTGATATCAAATGTAAACAATAAAAATTTATTATAAAAAGGGTTGTCGTTGCATGTGTAAAAGTCTATTTTAAGAAAAGTATATTATTATTTTGATAATACTATAGTGATATGTACAAGTCATAGTGTGGAAATTAGCTTAGTATATAATTATACACAACTTTTCAACTCTAAAATCGTATCATATCATAGATTTTTTAAAAATAAACAAAAATAATAAGAATCGTGTGATAGCAATCGAGAAGCTTGAAAATGTGCTCCGTCAGCGGTGGGAGCTGGCCTATATTAATGGAGTCAATACTTTTTTGAAATTAGAACATCTCATTTAATATAGTAACAGTTAGGTTGTAATAAAACAACGTTAAATTAACTAATGCTCGAAAACATTGGCTCATATTTAGACAAACGTAACGCAAAAATGAGCAAAAGATCAGATATGAACAACACGAAACTATATTAACATAATAAAATGAAAACAGTGTGTACGAAATATACTTTCACCTAAAAAAGTGTAGCAATATTTTGTTTAGTAAAATCTGTAATAACAATTCAAAAAGATTAGACGACACGAAAGCATTAAAATTAAAAAAGAAAGAAAGAAAGAAGATAATACCTTCTCTAGAACTATATGATGCATGCATGATGTAGGGGCGGACTCAGAAAAAAATGTCAAGGAAGCCACGACAAAGCTAATGGAGTTGCGATGTAATTTTTTAATAGTTTATTGTTATTATAGCTATAAAAAATTACAAAAAAAAAAATAGTTGGCAGGATCTAATGACCATCGATGGAATATAGTAGGATAAGAGAAAATCATGATAAAATTATCAGGACTCCTAAGATTAAAATAATTAATGGGGGAGGTCTAATTAAAATTGAGAGAGGAACAATACTTTTAGTTTAGACTATAAAATGATTACGGAGGCTTATACAAAATAGTTTTTGTTCTTTTAAGATATTTACCCTATCAAATAGTAGAAAACTAAATTTAGTAGGAAAACATATGAAAAACAAATCATTAATTTCCATTATGCAATTACCGCACTATTAGTAGAAAACCGAATTCAGGACGCCTATGCTGATTGCTTTATCTTCTTCGTCGCCAGAAAATAAAATACATGAAATATATGCGTTGGTTGTCAGTTGTCACATAATACAAATATAAAATACAAGGTTCTTTTTTTGTGTTTTGGTTCGAGAAATATTAAAAAATGAAAATGTTGATATGGGCGCGTTGAACTAAAAAGAAACATGAAACACGGTGAGACACACACGTATCTACGAAAACAGACATCATATCCGTCCAAGACTTTTCCACCTTCTCTCTCATTTCTTACACTTCTTCTTCCTTCATTTTCCTCTTCTCTCTCTCTTCTTTTTATTTATTATGTATATTTAGAAACCCCTCCCTCTCCATTACTACTACTACTACTGTTAGACTTTGAACTGTTTTTGCTGAACGCCTTTGAATTTTCATCGCCCACGTCGTCTTCTTTCTTCTTCACCGCTTTTTGCTCGTTTCACCTCTGTATTTGAAGCTCAGGATCCTCTCTTTTCCCAGTCAAGATTTTCCAGCGGTCTGTGAAAGAACAAGATTATAAACAGGTTTTTTTTTTTCCCTTCTTATTTTCTGTTTCGTGTGTGTGTGTGCCTGTGTGTTTTCTTTTTTTCTCTTTGCTGTTGTTGCTGAGTTTAGTTTTCTTTATTATTTTTGAGCGGTTGTGTTGTTATATGTAGTGGGTTTTGAATTTTAGTGTAAAGACTCCAGCTTTCAGGTGATAGTGTGTATTTTTCTCTGCGTGTGGAGTTTGGATTTTGAAGGTGCGATTTTTATTGTGTAATTGTTTTTCAAGAATCTTGTTCATCTGTGCTTATTGTTGAGTTTCTTGTTTATAGAATCTCGTGAATTGGGAATCTTTGTATGGAGTGATATAAATACCCGTCCCATTCAACTAGACCACTTCAAGTGGTCTAGTTGAATGGGACGGAGGGAATATATTTTAGCTGACAAATTAAAATAAGCAATTGTGTACGGATGTATTATAAGCAATCAATGTGTTTTGATTTTTAGTAAATGAATCAATTATGTGATTTTGATGTGTTGTTGTTTGAGTCTAGAGAAGTAAGGTGAAAATGAGATATGTGATCTTAGTGAATGAGTAAAAGAAAACTAAATTTCCACACTTTTTTGCTACTTTTTTTTAAGGTGCATCTGGAACTTAATTAGAATTGACATATTGTTGGATGATTTAAATTATTCGCCGTTGATATGAATATAAAATATAAGCCTTAACAAAGATTTGGATTTTAATTTCATATCTATGTGATTTTCTGCTCACATCAATAGTTCTTAGCTCTCCTTTTGTACTGAGAAAAGATGGTCCGTCTCTAAAAATGCTGGTGGTATTTCTTTTGATTCTTCGAATTCACTTGACATTGCTCCTCTGTTTCACGAGCAGGTTTCTAAACTCACCAGAAATAAGAAACGAAACTGGTGATTTATTGTGTAACTCATGAACAATCTCAAGCTAGGTGTGGAAGTTGTAAGAGCCCACAACCTTTTACCCAAAGACGGGCAGGGCTCGTCTAATGCATTCGTGGAGCTTCAATTCGACTCTCAGAAATTCCGCACTACAGTAAAAGAAAAGGACCTGGACCCATTCTGGAACGAGACATTCTATTTCAATGTGTCGAATCCTGATAATCTGCATAATCTCATCCTCGAGGCTCACATCTACAGCATCAACAGAACCACCAACTCAAAATCTTCCCTTGGAAAAGCGAGATTAACTAGCACGTCATTTGTTCCCCATACTGATGCCGTTGTATTCAACTATCCACTGGAAAAGGCGAACATATTCTCACGTGCAAGAGGGGAGCTTGGGTTGAAAGTATTTGTAACAAATGATCCCTCTATCCGATCTTCGGTGCCTCTTCCTGAAACAGTTTCTTCATCTTCACATTCTTCAAGTGTGCACCCTTCTCAGAAAATTGAAGAAACCGTTTCTGGCACTTCAAGTAAAGGCAAAAGGGGGTCAATACGGACTTTTTTCCATCTTCCTAACTCAAATAGCCATCAAGATCACCCTCCTCCTACAGTCTCCCAGCAAAAGGTTATACATGGAGTTGATGAAATGAGGGCTCATCCTCATTCACCACAAGCATTCGGAATGTATCCAGCCTCCTCCTCACACCACCCTTCAGATTTCACTCTTAAAGAGACGAGCCCTTTTCTTGGAGGGGGCCAGGTCATTGGAGGAAGAGTTAGACGTTCAGATAAGCCGTATGGTGTCTATGATCTAGTTGAGCCAATGCAATTCCTATTTGTTAGAGTTGTTAGAGCTCACGAACTTCCTTCCAAGGATGCTACTGGGAGTCTCGACCCCTATGTTGAAGTGAAACTCGGTAACTACAAAGGAGTGACAAAGCATTTCGAGAAGAACCAGAGTCCAGAGTGGAACACCGTGTTCACCTTCTCAAAGGACAGAATACAGTCATCAGTTCTTGAAGTCGCTCTCAAAGATAAGGATACACTGAAAGATGAAGTCATTGGCATCGTTCGATTCGATCTCCGTGAAATTCCCACACGAGTGCCACCAGATAGTCCTTTGGCTCCAGAATGGTATCGACTTGAGGATAAAAAGGGAGGGAAGAACAAGAAAGGTGAATTGATGCTAGCTGTGTGGATGGGAACTCAAGCTGATGAAGCTTTCTCTGAAGCATGGCACTCTGATGCAGCTAGTCCTGTAGATAGCTCAGTCTCCTCCACTCACATCCGCTCGAAAGTATACCACTCTCCAAGATTATGGTACGTAAGATGTAATGTGATCGAGGCGCAGGATCTGGTCATGCCTGAGAAAAACCGTGTTGCGAATATACATGTTAAGGCACAGATTGGTAACCAAATTCTAAAGACAAGACCTATCCTATCTCAAAGTATGAATGCTTCGTGGAATGAAGATTTGATGTTTGTTGCTGCTGAGCCTTTCGATGATCATTTGATACTTTCAGTCGAAGATCGTGTGGGCCCGAATAAGGATGAGGTTCTTGGAAGGGTTTATATACCATTGACAACAGTTGAAAGGCGAGCTGACGATCGAATGGTTCACTCGAGATGGTTTAATTTACAGAAACATAGCACGACTGATAGTGAGGAGCCAAAGAAAGATAAATTTGCTAGTAGAATCCATCTTCGTCTCTGCCTTGACGGAGGCTACCACGTGCTCGATGAATCCACACATTATAGTAGTGATCTGAGACCTTCAGCTAAGCAGCTATGGAAGCCACCAATCGGAATTCTCGAGCTGGGAATTTTAAGTGCTGACGCTATTACCCCTATGAAGACAGCTAATGGTAGGGGCACTTCAGACACTTTCTGTGTGGCAAAGTATGGTCAGAAATGGGTTAGAACTAGGACAATCACAGACAGCTTGAATCCGAAGTACAACGAGCAGTACACTTGGGAAGTTTTCGATCCAGCCACTGTTCTTACAGTTGGGGTTTTCGATAATGGTCATATTGGAGAAAGGGGTTCAAATGGTCACAGAGATTTGAAGATAGGTAAAGTTAGGATACGAGTTTCGACTCTCGAAACTGGTCGAGTCTACACCCATTCTTACCCACTGCTCGTACTTCATCCTTCCGGAGTGAAGAAAATGGGAGACTTGCATTTGGCAATTCGATTCACGTGCTCATCCATGTCCGACATGATGTGGAAATATTCGAAACCTCTTTTGCCTAAAATGCACTATAAAATGCCGTTGAGTATGGTGCAGTTAGATATGCTGCGCCACCAAGCTGTCAGTATAGTGGCTGCACGTCTGAGCCGTGCAGAGCCTCCTCTCAGAAGAGAAGTGGTTGAGTACATGAACGATTCAGATTCTCACCTATGGAGCATGAGGCGTAGCAAGGCGAATTTCTTCAGACTAATGTCTGTTTTCAATGGAATACTAGCTGTGGGGAAATGGTTCAAAGAAGTCTCCTTGTGGAAGAACCCCATCACTACTGGACTAGTGCATGTTCTCTTCATCATGCTCATCTGTTTCCCGGAACTGATCCTTCCCACATTGTTTCTCTACATGTTCCTCATCGGACTTTGGAACTATCGCTACAGACCAAAATACCCTCCTCACATGAACATACGATTATCGTGTGCTGACACTGTGCACCCGGATGAGCTTGATGAGGAATTCGACACTTTCCCTACTTCACGAGGCTCGGATATTGTCAGGATGAGGTATGACCGGCTGCGGACGATTGCTGGGAGAATTCAGACAGTGGTAGGCGACGTGGCATCACAAGGGGAGAGGATTCAGGCACTGCTGAGCTGGCGAGATCCCCGAGCAACTGTCCTTTTCATGGTGTTCTGCATTTTGGCCGCTGGCGTGCTATACACTGTGCCTCTTCAATTGCTGGTTATCTCAACTGGACTTTATTTCATGAGGCATCCAAGATTCAGGCACAGCTTACCTTCGCCACCGCTCAATTTCTTTCGACGTCTCCCTGCGAGGACTGATAGCATGTTGTAAGTTTGCAGCTCTTTTGCAAGTCATCGGATTCTAGTATGTTTCCTCCACTGATTCATGTAGTTTAGCTGTGTTCTCTCTCGATTTCTGAAGTGTTCAAAAGTGTGTATACTAGCCACTTCTTTTGTTGCAGAAACTCGATGCCATGTATAATAGAGTTGCCTATTTCTTGCTCTTCCATTCATATTATGTGCTTGATCATTTTATCTCTTGTTATTTCATCTTTATTATGTATGGTTTTGTGGTCTTAGTTATTATCTCTTGTAGAATTTGGATTTTCCTTTTTCTTGTTTTGCTCTGTTTGTTTTAGTATGTGTATCATAGGTTGGTATGAGAGAGAGAGAGAGAGAGAGGGAGACTAGCAAAGACAAAACTCAAACTAGAGAAATATATTTATTCCATTTGTATCATATCATACATTTTATTCATTAATCACTGTCAACTGGAAAACAGAGATCAACTCCGACCACACACACACACGCACACACACACTTATTCCTCAAAACACAGAGCAAACATCTTTTACAGGTCACTCAGTTTTATTCCGGAGCTGTTCATGATCAAGATTCAAGAATCAGACCACTGGATTTCCATCTCCCCCCACTTACTCTTAGGCACTCCTAGAGCTTTCCAGACAGCTCTAGAAGCATCGACGATATTGTGGGGACACGGGGGCTGGTAGTCGTGCTCGTCATCACACCCCATAGTCGAGTCGCACTCGTCCACCACCATAGCTCTCACGCTCTTCCCGTTTGCGTGGATCGTCACGTTATTGAAGCACCTCTTCATGTTGTTGAACCAACCGGTCGAGAGTGCCACGATCGGGGTGTCGTCGGAGTGGAACTTGCCGTCGCACTCGGAGGGCCCGCCCCCATCCGCGCCTTTCCCGAAGCCGTTGAGGGTCAGGACCGCTTTGGTCTTACCAGACACCGGCGGTGAGCATTTGTAAGTGGTGTAGTACTTGCCTGCCTTGCAGCAATCAGAGTCGTTGCCTTGATTGCATTCGCCTTTCGGTGGCTTCTTGCCCTTGATCTTGCCACTCGGTTTGCAGGTATTGGGTCGAGCTTCAATGGTGAAGCTCAAGGACATGATCAAAACAGAGAAGAGGAGAAAGAGAAACAATGAGAAGGTGAGATTTCTCATTTTTCTTCTTTTTATGGATTTTGAGTTTTTGTTTTTGTTTTTTTTTTTTTTTTTTTGTGTGGTGAAGTCACAGTTACTATAAGTAGTGTATTTATAGCGAGTGATACAGTAAAAACACTGCTAAAATAGAACTAAACGACAGTTTTTGTCAGTTTTTTATGTCTTCGAGAATTATGATGTGCATGAACAATGAATCTTTGTCAACATCCTAGGTTATGAACAGTGAATCTTTGGATTATGACTAGTATTTTATTGAATATATTTATTAAATGTTGACATAATTCTCTACGTGGTAGAATCTTGAGAGATGCGAAAATTGCTGTAAAGAATCTAGTTTTGACAAGAGATTCATGTCAAAAAAAGTCATTTTTCTCATAATTTTTACGAAGATAATGAACAAGAACTACACTAATTTACTGAAACATGAGTGCATTTTTCACCGTCGATGCATAATATGTTCATAACATGATTTACTAAGTATTACACCACAGTTTACATAAGTCCACAGCTGTAAGAACTAACATAAAATCAAGCATCGGACCAAGTAATATCCAAATCGCCCCAGTCGCCTTCATCAACACCCAAAGCTTTCCACACAGCCTTCGATGCATCGACAATGTTGTTAGGGCACGGTGGCTGATAATCGTGATCTTCATCACATCCCATGGTGGAATCACACTCATCAACTACCATGGCTGTTACAGTATTACCATTACCACTTATAGTAACGTTCTGTAGGCATCTGCTTCCTCCACTGTACCATCCTGTTGATAAGGCGACAACTGGTGTGTCATCCGAGTGGTACTTGCTGTCGCATTCTGAAGGGCTGCCTCCGTCTCCTCCCTTCTGGAAGCTGTTGATGGTGAGGACTGCTTTCGTGCTTCTGGAAACTGGAGGGGAGCATTTGTAGGTGGTGTAAGGCTTCCCTTGTTTGCAGCAGTCGGAGTTGTTTTCCTGGTTGCATTGGCCCGGAGGTGGTTTCTTTCCTATTATTCTGCCACTCGGGTTGCAAGATTGGAGTCGGCCCTCCAACGCTTGAGCTAAAAGGATGATTAGCAAGGAGAAAAGGGCTACTTTGTTGATGTTCTTCATCTTGTATGTGTGTTGATTGAAGATTGTAGTAGTAGATTGTTGTGTTTGATGATGAAGAGATGTGTTTAAATAAGTATTTTTGCAGTAGAAATGACAAGAAATCGCTCAAAGGTGTTCAACTTCAACCAAATTATGTGTGCATAATGTGACAGAGTTGGAGTCATGTTCCAATCTAGTCTTCAGAGTGTTTGCATACAGTTCATATCAACAGTCTTCTCATCATCACGCCACAGACTGATATTTTGGCATAAGTATTTCAAAAAACAAAACGATTATATATTCAGTTAATCTGAGGCAGTAATATACTTAAACCTGAAAAATATTCAAATATTCACTTTATCTTTTAAAATTCTAAAATTAGAATCTGCAACATAAATTCTAAATTATTTTATACTGAGCTGGCCCTTTAAGGGCATGTTTGGTTGTCCAGTTATCATGAGCTTAAAAAAATTAACATGGATAACATGTCTGTTTGGTACCCGAGATGCTTAATCTTGAAGACCCGGGCTTATCTTCCGACCCGGGATAAAAAACATTGTTGCCTTTTATATATAAGTAATCGGGTCTCTCTCTCCTCCGATTAAGCAGACGGCATTGAACAGTAACTCAAATTGAAAAACAAATCTCCAATATTACCCTTTCGTCTACTGTAGTTTCATTTTCATCAAAACATATCTGAATTTGAGAAGTTCATATCCTCCCAAATTCTCGCTTCCTTGTTCGACACAATTTCTGGACACGCATACCTTCAACTGAAGTTTCATGTAATTTTCACAAAATCGTGGTCTGAGAAATGAATGCAACTTAGTTCTAAATATTTTTGCTGCGAATCGAAAAGAGCCATTCGATTTTAGGGTTAGTATGAACTTTTAATTTCTGGTCTTGGTTTCCATCTGAACTGTTTGAAGTATGCGAAGGAACCTACATCGAAATTCTGATGAAATCATAATCGAATTTGAGATTGAGCAAAAAGGATGTTTTTTGTTTTTGTTTTTAACAATACGTCTTGTGTGTAGTCTGGCTTCATTCATATATATATTTGGTATGATTCATATTTTGTGCTACTCATTTGTATGCTTGTAGGTAGCGGCAGAATGCCTTGGTACTTTTTATCTTTATATTTTTTCTCATAAATGAGGAATTCTTTTGGGAACCAAATATATGTTGGGATAATCCTTTTGGAATTATTTGTTCTGTTGTTCATTTGATTTATTAATGAATATGGTGATTAAATTCCTAAATAGTAAGGCAAGATATGAATAACTGAGCATTGCTTAATATTTTGAAATCATATCACCTTCCCTGCATATTTTTTTAGATATGGATACTCCGGGAGTCAACCTCAGAATGGAATCATAAGAGAGATGCAATAGCATATGCCATGTGGAATGGGGACTTGTAATTCAACCTTCTATTAGTATTTCAGTGGATTAGACTCTTATATATATTGGATGTTATGCTTTAATTCTAGCTATAGGAACTGAAACTATATTATTATGTTTGCTGTTAGCTACATTTTTTTATGGATTTAGCTGATTGTTTATCAAATCTATAGTGTGATTGTATTGTATGGTTTACTTCGTAAGACTTTGTAAATTCTAGTTTTCTACGTAGTTGTGGCTAAAATGAGATCATCTCCAATTTGTATTTTGTTGTTTGGATTTATGTGGTGGGAATCTTCACTTTATGAATGCATAGTGTTTATGCATGCATTAGTCTTTCACCTTCTACTTTATTCATGCTTGCTACCAATGCCTTTGATTCTTTTTAGGTGTGAAAGGAAACAAAGAAATGTGTGTGACTGGCTAGAATAGTGAAGGAATCAAATTTCCTTTGCTTTATATATTTGGTTCCTTTTCTCCCTTGCAATATCTCTCATTCGTTTGCAGGTTTTCTCGAAATAATGGCACATGAAGTTCCTCCCCAAGATGAGTTCCTCTACAATGGAATTTGGAATGCAGAAATGAATGATATCTTGCTGTGCAGCCTCATCAATGAGAAGCCAAAGTTTCCAGTTGGGGAGGACTATATTCCTGCACAAGGTTTGCTAATGGCCAGGGGTATCCTCTCTCAGAAATTTCAGCGGCAATTTGATTGGGAGGAGGTGTACGAGCGATACCTATTCATGAGATATCGCTACGAGACATTCAAAAATTGCAAAACTTTCGAAGAAGTGGCTACAACATGCATACTAACTTGGGCCAAGATATTCAAGGTAATTTTTCTTTTAGTTCTAGAAATGATGGTAATTTTGTATTAGTTCTTGAAGCTTACTACGTAATGGTTGTGTACGTGTAGAAAAATAAGCTTGCGAAGGCTTATTACCATCAGTGGGAGCCTGAGATTGAGAAACTATATCAATATTGTTCTGTGGTGACGATATCAAGCAAGAGATCTCACACACTGTGGTTAACATTTCCGACACCATCAGTCCGGTTGCAAATAGAATGTCCGAGCCTGAGGTGGTTTCAGATGATGAAGAAATCACATCCCCGATGTGCGCTTCTTACTCTGCATCCCGTCGCCGCTTATTCGATGAGGATTCAGCTGATTCACGCACTGCTGGCGTCTCTTCAAGTGTTCCACCTCCAAACTTTTTCCCTCGAAAGCCTATTGATCTGAAGGATTCACCATTGAAAGGAAACAACTCAACTTCCTCAAGTAGCAACATGAAATGGTGGAACAAGAGCTGACTCGCAATTCACTTCCATGGGACCTCTGTAGTTATTATGTTCCAGAAGTTTAACGAATTTATGTAATGTTGATCCGTGTTTTTGGTTGTTTAGAAGTAATGCTTCGAATTTTACTCTCATTTCATGCAATGTAATTTTGAACATCTGGTGTGTTTATGAAATTCTCCTACTACTATGATCAATGGTGTTTAATTTTCGTTTGTTATTTTGTTACTTTTTGAATGCTATGTTTTTTAGGTTTATCCATTTATTTTTGGAAGAGTTTGTTTATATTTTTTGAACTTATTGGAATCTACGTTTTCTATTATGTAAAACACGTTGAGTTTAGATGTTACTGGAGAGAAAAGAGTAGAAAATAATTCATACATTAAAATCTTAAAAGAGGGCATACAAGAATTTTTTTTAAACTGCTAGGGATAAATGTGTAATTTTATGTTTTTATCAATGGTGTAATATTTCCTACCAAACAGGTGAGTCAACTATTTTATGTCATGTACCAAACAACATGTTAAAATTATAATCTTACCACTATCTTATAAGGCTTGATAATTTTTGAATTGTTTTATCTTATCCTCCTTTATCCTATAAAACCTAGCAAACATGCCCTTACTAGCCTGAAGCGGTCTAGATCCCGGGCTTCAGATGATCATGGGCCTGATTTGGGCCTTGATTTTTTTATAAGAAAAAGCCTATTGGGCCTGGGTAAGATAAAGATCCATAATCAGAAAATTTATGCATTTACCACATCATGAAATTCCTCTATGTGTGTGTGTGTGTGTGTGTGTGTTAATAGGAAAGAAAAGGTAATACAGAGAGAAGAAAAGCATAAATAGAAGAAAAATATCAAAAGGTACTAAACTGAAAATACCTCGGTTTCTTATATATAAATGCTGCAAAATTACTTTGATTGCAATAGCTCTGTTTTTGTTTTTGTTTTTCTTTTTTAGGATTAGGATGGATGATCATGAGCTTGTTCTTAATCATCATCGTGGTGGTATTGAATGTTTATCTTTTCTTTCTCGCCCACACATGTCTCCTAAGGAAACTATCAGTCTCCCCTTTTACGGAGTAGAAGATCAAATTCACGCTAGATGTTGTCGTGGGTTGTTCTTTTTCGATAACTTTCAGGGCAAGGCTGTTGTTATTAACTTAACAACCAAAGAGTTTAAACTGTTTACCAAATCCAACCCAGAATGGACCTACGGCTACAGTGGTCTCGGATACGATGCCAAATCCGACGACTACAAGGTCATAAGAATTGTCTCCTACGGCGCCGAGGTGTTTTCGTTCAAGAATAATTCTTGGAAGGACATTCCTGGCGCCGGCGATGATATTGTAATGGGCGGTGGATGTGGTGTGTATGTTGAGGGTGAGGGTCGTTGTTATTGGCCAGTATGGACATGCTCACAGGAGGACGGACTTCGAGATTTTGTTTTGTGTTTCGACTTCACTCATGAAACTTTCTCTCGCTTTTCTTTGCCTACAGCTCTGCGTCCGCTTCGATGGTTTAAGGGCGACCCCAGCAGTGAGTATAGATGTATTGATCTTTTTGATTGTGATGGGTGTTTGTGTGTTGTTGGGTCTAAGAATGAGGAAGAATATTATAAGAGTAGAGTTTCTAAGCAGTTTGAGGTTTGGGTATATAGAGAAGGATCGTGGGTGAGGTCATTTGGTGTTATTCTCGTTGATGTTGGGATACCGGTGGGGCTGAGGGATGGTCGTATGTTTCTTGAAGGGAAGAGTAGTAATTTGATGGTTTATGATTGGGCTAAGGAGGAGCTGAGAGAACATGATATCTGTGGTATATTACCAAAAGGGATGCATCTTTTTTATTATGTTGAGAACAGAGTTGTGCTACCAGATGCAAAGCCGCTGTTAATCAATGGGTACGAATCATTAATTCATATTACTTCATTCTTGACTTGTAGTCTATAACATTTATTTATGGTTGCTCTACTAGCTCACTTGTTTGCTAATCCAAATAATCAATTTCAGTGCTGAAGAGAAGGTGTTGAAAAGGTTCCGTCGTCCAGAGAAGAAGGTGCATGCTGAACATTCGCCAGAGAAGGTGTTGAAAAGATGCCGTCGTCGAGAGAAGGAGCATGTTGAACGTTCGGTGTTGAAAAGATGCCGCCGTCGAGAGAAGAGGTTGAAAAAATGAGCAGAGTTGAAGAAGGTGAATTATGGCAAAAGAGATGAATTTTATCTATATTTTCTGTCTAGGTTTTAATTTTAATATTTTTCATGAATCTTGTGCCTCGGATAAAATGATGCATGCAGAATGGATTCTGGTAATTATTAATTTATGCAGGCTGTTAGGTTTTGTTTATTTTGTTGGTTTGGTGAAACTTAACAATGTAGTGACTAGCTAGTAAGATCAATTTTGATTGTAAAACTGACTTAAATCTCTAAGTCAAGCTCAAACACGTGATCAGGAGAGAGAGAGAGAGAGGCAGAAAGAGATTTGAATTTGAGTTTGAGTTTCTTTTTCTGGTTTTTTCCTTTCTTTGTTTGAGTTTGTTTAAGTCTAGAAATTTGAGTTTGTATGGTGAAGTTGTACTTGCTATACAAGCAGATTTATAGTGATTGGTACTGTGAGAAAGTGATTTTGTCAGTTTGATGTGCTCTAGGATTCTCTTTTGCTGGCCTAAACAAGAAATGAATCTTTGTTTCTGATTCTTATCTAACTGAAATGTTTTATCAGATTTATGGTAAGAGATTAGCTTGTCTTATTCTCTCTTCTTATAGAATGTTTTGATCACATCAATGGCAGAAGAGCAAGATGTGAAAACCTTTTGTTGGGATATAGTTTAATGAATCATACAGCAGAAACCAGTTTTTGTAAGATATGACTGCTGCTTCATACTGCAGCATAATAGCCGGTCCATAAGGGCCTCGGCCATGCCGGGCTGGTTACCCGGGCCCATTCGAATATCCTTATTTATTATTTTTTTTAATTTATAAAAAAAATAAAAAATAAAAAAAAACAGCTTCATTGTTGAATGGATTGCGTTTGTTCTCTTTCGACTCTCATGTTCTCTACTTTAGATGATCACCTCCCTATTAACTAACTCGTGAACGAATCCTTTTTCATTCAAGTTTTTAAATTTTCAACAACAGTTGTGAAGAAAGTCCCACATCCATATTAAATTGTTTTCATCAACTTTTAGGCCACCAATCCATTCCTGGAACAAAAAACTTATGCACAAAACAGAAGTTTGATTAAACTGCATTATATATGCTGCAAAATTACTTTGATTGCAATAGCTCTGTTTTTCTTTTTCTTTTTTAGGATTAGGATGGATGATCATGATCATGAGCTTGTTCTTAATCATCATCGTGGTGGTATTGAATGTTTATCTTTTCTTTCTCGCCCACACATGTCTCCTAAGGAAACTATCAGTCTCCCCTTTTACGGAGTAGAAGATCAAATTCACGCTAGATGTTGTCGTGGGTTGTTCTTTTTCGATAACTTTCAGGGCAAGGCTGTTGTTATTAACTTAACAACCAAAGAGTTTAAACTGTTTACCAAATCCAACCCAGAATGGACCTACGGCTACAGTGGTCTCGGATACGATGCCAAATCCGACGACTACAAGGTCATAAGAATTGTCTCCTACGGCGCCGAGGTGTTTTCGTTCAAGAATAATTCTTGGAAGCTCATTCCTGGCCCCGGTGTTGATATTGTAATGGGCGGTGGATGTGGTGTGTATGTTGAGGGTGAGGGTCGTTGTTATTGGCCAGTATGGACATGCTCACAGGAGGACGGACTTCGAGATTTTGTTTTGTATTAATTTTAATATTTTTATCAATCTTGTGCCTCGGACACAAAATGATGCATGCAAAAAGGATTCTGGTAATTATTAATTTATTTATGCACGCTGTTACGTTTTGTTTATTTTGTTGGTTTGGTGAAACGTAACAACGTAGTTTGTAGTAAGATCAATTTTGATTGTAAAACTGACTTAATCTCTAAGTAATAAGGATCAAGAGCTTAAGGACATGATCAGGAGAGAGAGAATGAGAATGAAGAAGAGCAGGATTGAGAAAGTCTGATTCCTCATTTTCTTTTCTTTTCTTTTATTTTTTTCATTTTTTTTTTATTTTTTTTTTGCTTTTTTTTAAGTCTAGAGATTTGAGTATGTATGGTGAAGTTGTACTTGCTACAAGCAGATTTTTAGTGATTGGTGCGGTGGAAAGGTCTGGTAAATGGAACGAAGGGCGATTTTGTCAGTTTTATGTGCTCTAGGATTCTCTTTTGCTGGCCTAAACAAGGCTATCAAGAAAGAGGGAGAAAATGAATCTTTGTTTTTGATCCTTATGTAACTTGAATGTTTTTTGAGGATCTTTTATCTGGTAATAGATTAGCTTGTCTTATTCTCTCTTCTCGTTGAATCTTGCGAGCACCGAGGTTGTAGATGATAGCTATGGTAGAAGAGCAATATTTGAAAAAACTTATATGCAAAGATTGAGTTTTGAATCATAATTTTAGCAAGAAATGACTGCTGCTTCATACTGCAGCATTAGTGCAGAATAATAAACACCAACACTAATTGATAGATACTCACTATATTCATAACCATGGTTACACAACATATCAATATATCATTCAAACTACAAGTAAAACAAAACATTTGAAAAAGGCATTAAGCATCAGACCAAGTAATGTCCAAATCGCCCCAGTCGCCTTCATCAACACCCAACGCCTTCCAGACAGCCTTTGATGCATCGACTATGTTGTTAGGATACGGTGGCTGATAATCGTGATCTTCATCACATCCCATTGTGGAATCACACTCATCAACTACCATAGCTGTCACACTATTACCATTACCACTTATAGTCACATTCTGTAGGCATCTGCTCCATCCACTGTACCATCCTGTTGATAAGGCGATGACTGGTGTATCATCAGAGTGATACTTGCTGTCGCATTCTGAAGGGCTGCCTCCGTCTCCTCCCTTCTGGAAGCTATTGATGGTGAGGACTGCTTTCGTGCTTCTGGAAACTGGAGGGGAGCATTTGTAGGTGGTGTAGGGCTTCCCTTGTTTGCAGCAGTCGGAGTCGTTTTCCTGGTTGCATTGTCCCGGAGGTGGTTTCTTTCCTATTATTCTGCCACTCGGGTTGCAAGATTGGAGTCGGGCCTCCAATACTTGAGCAAGAAGGACGGCTAGCAAAGAGAAAATGGCTACTTTGCTAAGGTTCTTCATCTTGTATGGGTGTTGATTTGAGATTGTAGTAGTAGGAATGTTGTGTGTTTGATCATGAAGAGATGTGTTTATATAAGTATTTTTGCAGTAGAAATGCCAAGAAACTGCTCAAAGCTGTTCAACTTCAACCAAATTATAAGTGCATAATGTGACAGAGTTGGAGTCATGTTCCAATGTAGAGTTCAAAATATTTGCATACAGTTTACATCATCAGTCTTCTTCTCATCATCACTCAACAGACTGATATTTTGGCCTACGTATTTCCAAAAACAGATTATATTAATTCAGTTCATTAGAGGCAGTACCTAATATGGTGTCCCATAATTCAATTTCTACTAATTTTATATTATTTTTTATAAAAATAAAAGTACCATAATATAGCAAATCATAATAGATATTTATAAGAAAAAATTAGATTTTTTTTTGAAATTATATACTTTAATTTTGAATTTTTCAACTCTAATATACTAATAAAAGTGAAATAAAATGCTAAAAAATAATTATAAACCCTAATGGGGATGAGTGAACCCTTGAAAATAATCATTAAACTAAACTAAATCATTATAAAATAAATTTATTAATTTTTTTTGCATGAAACTAGTAAAAATTGAATTTTAGGACACCATTTTATGGATAGAGGATCCCAAGCCAATAACTATTATGTAAAATTTAAAATTATTCAAATATTCACTTTAGCTTTTAAAATTCTAATTTTTATTTTTTTGAAGAAATTCTAAATATTTTAAGAATCTAAATTATTTTATACTGAGCAGGGCCTTTACTAGCCTGAAGCGGTCTAGGGCCTGGACTTCAGATGATCATGGGCCTGATTTTGGGCCTAGGTTTTTAAGAAAACGCCCATCAGGTCGGGTTAGATAAAGGGCCGGGGCATATTGGGCCCACTTAAAGATCCTTAATTTTGAGGATGAATGTTTCAACTTGTGCTCAGTTCCCTATCTTGATCTACCATAATCAGAAAATTTATGCATTTACCGGAGTATTATTTTTCAAGAACCAATTGCAAAGAAAGTCCCATAGCCACATTCATCAGTGTTTAGGCCATGACAGAATTACTAATGCACCATTCATGGAACAAAAAACTTAATGCACAAAACAGAAGTTGGATCAAACTTCATCAACTCAAATTCATGCTATGATTCAAGAATCCTCACACATTACACTACACAAAAAACACACATAAACTTGAACCGTCACTAGGCATCAGACCAAGTGATGTCTACCTCTCCCCTGTCACCTTCAGACATCCCTAATGCTTCCCACACAGCCTTTGATGCATCAACTATGTTGTTCCGACAAGGCGGCTGATAAGCATGCTCCTCATCACATCCCATGGTGGAATCACACTCATCAACCACCATAGCTGTCACACTCCTCCCATTGCCACTTATGATCACATTCTTCAGGCATTTGCTCCCTCCACTGTACCATCCTGTTGATAAGGCAACGACCGGTGTATCATCGGAGTGGTACTGGTTGTCGCACTCTGAGGGCCCGCCCCCGTCTCCGCCCTCCTGGAAGCTGTTGATGGTGAGGATTGCAGACGTGCTTCCGGAGAGTGGAGGGGAGCAGGTGTAGGTGGTGTATGTCTCCCCTGCCTTGCAACAGCCGGAGCTGTTCTCCGAATTGCATTTATCCGGAGGTGGATCGCTCCCGTTTATCGTGCCACTCGGATCGCACGACAGGAGGTGCCTTGCTGCAGAGGAAAGTGATGCATGAAGGATCAGAATTAGGAGAGATCTTATTACTAGTAGGGTGAAGCTCCTCATTCTTGTATTTGTGTTTGATGTTTGATGTTTGCTTTTGTGTTGATGATTGTGAAATGAGATGATTTGATTGAAAAATTGTGATTATGTACAAGAAAGTGATTAACAGATAACAACAGTGATATTTTGTCTCTCATGATCCAGTTTTTCTTGTTACAGTTTTGCCATATTAGTTGGAGTATTAGTCTGTTTCAAATATGTTTTGCCTCATATCTTACAAAATTACATGAAACTTTTTTATTTTTTTTGTATACCTGACTTACAATGAACAGATAGATAGTATGAATCACAATGCACCAACTGTTAAGAAATCTACCCAACTTACAATGAACAGATAGTGCTCAACTATGTTGCATAGGTGCGGGGGTGCGGGTGCGGGGCGATACGATTCGGATAAGGGGATACAGATTTTCAAAAATTTTAGGGTGCGATTCGTCAAGGATACGTCTATATATTTATATATTTTATTAAATATATGACTGATTTTCTAAAAATAAAATTCATAGATTAAATATTACATTATAAATGTTAATTAAAAATAATATTTTCAATCAATACACATAAATAAAATACTATATTGATTTTGTAGTAATTTAAATTTTTGACAATATATATAAAAAAATCTAAAATCTAAAATTATTTAAAAATAAACCCCAAACGCATAGGATTCGTGAGGTAAACGCACCCGATACGCGTAACCTATTTATTTTTAATTTTTTATTTTTAGGATTCGCCATGTGGCGTATCCGGTGCGTATCCCACGAAAATCGCACCCTCACGTGTATCCGGTGCGGGTACGATACTGGTATTTTTAGAAGAATCCGTACATCATAGGTGCTCAACAGTTAACAGCAGTTCAAATTCTTGATATGATCCAAGAACATAAAAACAAAAATAAATATACTGCATTGGGCATCAAATAGGTGAATTTATTCTAAGTTAGTTTTCTTGGAACTGATATTTTGTCTATATCCAGTTTTCCTAGTAATTTGCCTAGCATGGACTAAAATCTTGTCTGAAGCAGATATTATTTTGTCTGATTATGCAGTCCCTCTCATGACTATTAATTAGTTTCATCTATGTTTTTCCTTTTCCTTCTTCCTAAATAACAGATTAAGACATTCTAATAATCAGAAAACACCCTTTATGAGATAATTATTTCACCTTTTCTTAGTTTTTATTGCTAGTTGGAGATACAATCAAGACCGTTTCCAAGATGCAAAAGACAAAACATCCCCATCACCATTTTTTTAAAAAAATTCTAATTTTATTAGTCCAATTTTAAAAACAACAATGGATTTTTCTTGTGACAAACTCTACATATACAAAACAAATTCTCACATCCAATATCAAGAAAATTAGAAAACTCATTTCTCTACAAAAAGTAACAAAACACAACTAAAACTAGCCCCTCTCCATGAAGAACTTGAGCTTGGCTGCACTTCTTCTTGCACTAATATTCTCCCCTCATTTCTCACAAGCTCGGCATCAAACCTGCAAGCCGAGTGGCAGAGTGAAGGGAAGGAAACCGCCTCCGGGCTACTGTAACGAAGACGACAACATGTGCTGCATAGAGGGAAAATATTACAACACTTACGAATGCTCGCCATCAGACAAGAAGGCGGTTCTCTACCTAACCGGTTTTGAGAAAGGCGGAGACGGATACGAGCCCTCTAAATGTGACAACAAGTACTACTCCAACTCCATACCTCTTGTATCTCTTCCTACTGGATGGTACAGTGGAGGGAGAAGGTGTTTGAACAATATTACTATAAGTGGTAATGGGAGGAGTGTGGAAGCTATGGTGGTTGATGAGTGTGATTCGAGGGTGGGATGCGATGCAGATGATTATTACCTCCCTCCGTGTCCTAACAACGTTGTCGGGGCGTCTGTTGCTGTCTGGAAAGCGCTGAAGGTGCCTATGCAAGAATGGGGTGAAATGGACATTACCTGGTTGGATGCCTAGTGAAATTTGTGATCTTTTGTTGGATTTCTGTGTATGGTTGATGCTGTCTTAATTCTGAGTTAATACTTAAATGAAGTGATTTCCCATATTTATGAGAAAGTTGTGCAGAATCAAAGTTAAATAGAACTTGTAGACTCTTGATATATAATAAAATTTCATCTGTATTAAGTATTAACAAGAAGAAAGTATGTTTCTCAGCTGAGAGTCGAGCCTCGGATATGAGAGAGAAAATGCTTCTGCTTCGCGGAGTTTGAAGACTTTAAGTCGAGAAGAGATTGAGTTTTCTAATGAATTATGTATTACAAAACCATGCAGGTATTCAACATACAGAGAATAAACCATGCTCAAAGCATAAGGTAAATGCAAGAGAAAACAAGATTTTTACTAGCTGAGAATGATGTTCTACTATGAAACTTAGCAATAATATAAGTATCTTTTATATGGAAGAAAATTTGGAAATTCATTGGAAAGACTGCAGTTAGCATATTTCTGAGAATAATTCAACCATCAAGAATTATTTTAGAAAATTTTCGCTTGTTCATAGCAATGCTTAAGAGTAAGATGTGAAAGTAACTTGTCAAAATTCAGTTTTGATCAGAGATCCATGTCAAAAGGGTAAATTTTTTTAAGATTCAGATGATTTATGATGTAACTGTAAGAAAAGGGGAATAGAATGCAGCAAAAAGTGAATAAAAATAAGCAGATTTTTGCAAGACACAAGTTCTTCATATAACAACACAAAGTAGACCGAAAATACATTAATAAGATAAATTACAAAGTAGCTTTACACATCCTCACATCTTTCAAACAAGCATCAAGCATCAGACCAAGTGATATCCAAATCGCCCCAGTCGCCTTCATCAACACCCAAAGCTTTCCAGACAGCCTTTGATGCATCGACAATGTTGTTAGGACACGGTGGCTGATAGTCGTGATCTTCGTCACATCCCATGGTGGAATCACACTCATCAACTACCATAGCTATCACACTATTACCATTACCAGTTATAGTCACATTCTGTAGGCATCTGCTCCCTCCACTGTACCATCCTGTTGATAAGGCGACGACTGGTGTGTCATCAGAGTGGTACTTGCTGTCACATTCTGATGGTCCGCCTCCGTCTCCTCCCTTCTGGAAGCTGTTGATGGTGAGGACTGCTTTGGTGCTTCCAGAAACGGGAGGGGAGCATTTGTAGGTGGTGTAAGGCTTCCCTTGTTTGCAGCAGTCGGAGTCGTTTTCCTGGTTGCATTGGCCCGGAGGTGGTTTCTTTCCTATAATTCGGCCACTCGGGTTGCAAGATTGGAGTCGGCCCTCCAACGCTTGAGCTAAAAGGATGACTAGCAGATAGAAAATGGCTACTTTGCTGAGGTTCTTCATTTTGAACTTTATTTTCTTCTATGATTGGTGTTGGAGAATTGAATGTTGGATGAAGAAATGGGGTGGAGTTAAGAGCTTATATAGATTTACTTTCAGTGTATAACTCCAAGAAAGTGCTCAAGGCATATCACTTGTGCTGAATTAGTTGTGCATAAGGTGACAGAGTTACTGTCATATGGAAATTCCTTCTGAGGTTTATTCTTTCATTAAAATTTTCAAGAATGGTGCATTGGCTAACTTTGGTAAACATAGTTGGCTTGTTTTGTGTAATTTTGTATAATATGAGGCTAAACATATTATAAATCAGACCAATAGTCCATGGCAAAGTAACTACAAAAACTGGTTCAAGAAAGACAAAATAAGAGCTCAAAAAAAACGAACTCAGCATAAGTGCACTACTTTCTTGTCATTTCCACTGCCTAAACTAGTACATAAACACATCACTCCATCCAAATTTTTACATCAAATCATCTCACTTCACAATCAACAACACAAAAGCAAACATCAAATACAAATCCAAAGAAAATGAGGAGCTTCACCGTACTACTATCATCTCTCCTAATTCTGATCCTTCATGCATCACATTCCTCTGCAGCAAGACTCCTCCTTTCATGCAATCCGAGTGGCACAATAAACGGGACCAATCCACCTCCGGATCAGTGCAATCAGGAGAACGACTCCGACTGCTGCAAAGCAGGGGAAACATACACCACCTACACCTGCTCCCCTCCACCTTCTGGAAGCACGAGTGCGCTTCTCACCATCAACAACTTCCAGAAAGGCGGAGATGGGGGCGGCCCCTCTGAGTGCGACAACCACTACCACTCCGATGATACACCGGTCGTGGCCCTATCAACCGGATGGTACAGCGGAGGGAGCAGATGCCTAAAGAATGTGACTATAAGTGGCAATGGTAAGAGTGTGACAGCTATGGTGGTTGATGAGTGTGATTCCACCATGGGATGCGACGAAGATCACGATTATCAGCCACCTTGTCGTAATAACATAGTTGATGCATCAAAGGCTGTGTGGGAAGCATTAGGAGTATCTGAAGGTGACTGGGGAGAGATGGACATAACATGGTCTGATGCCTAATGCAGTTTATGAGTTTGTTTAGTTTTTATGAATTGTAATGTATCAGGGGTTCTTGGATCATATCAATTATCAAGAAATATGAATTAATGCAGCTTAACCAAACTTATGTTTTGTGCATAAGTTTTTTGTTCCATGAATGGATTTGTGGCCTAAAAGTTGATGAATTCAGTTTAATATGATGGATGTGGGACTTTTTTCACAACTTTTCTTGAAAATTTAAAAAGTTGAGTGAATAAGGATTAATGCACAAATTTGTTAATAGGGAGATGATCATCTAAAGTAGAGAGAAATGCTGCAATCTTTCTGTTTATGGTTGGTTTGAGATTTGAGAGAAGGAGAGTTTGAATGAGAACAAACACAATCCATTCAATAATGAAACTGTTATTTATTTATTTATTTATTATTCTTAAAAAATAAGGATATTCAAATGGGCCGAGCTAACCAGCCCAGCCTGTCCGAGGCCCTTATGGACCGGCCATGGACCGTTCCAAGCCCTTGACTATTTAAAGCCCAGCCCAAGACCTCTTCAGCTAAGGCCCATCTTAATATAAAATAATTTCCTTAGAATTCATATTAATATTCAATATATTCATTTTGGAATTTTAAGAATTAATTAAAATATTAGAAAATTTTCGACAAACAGTTCTTTCTCCAATTTTTTTTTTATATTCCTTCTCTAGTTCCCAGTCTCTGCAGAGTGTTTTTTGTTTCAAATTTTGATCCAAACTGCTACTAATTTTCTTGGAACTTTAACTTCCGAAGCTTCTTTCATGTCCTATAATACCTAAATGAAGAAGGATAATAATAAGTGTATATTGTAATGATTTTAAAGTTTTACTTGTACTGTGTTATTCAAGACTGCAATCTTACTTTTAGGCTTAAGGTTAGGCCAAAATATGAGTCTTATGGCATGATGAGGAGAAGATTGAACATTTATGTTCACTGATAATGAAAACCATATTCAAATATTTTGAAGACTAGATCAGAACATGACTCCATTTCTGTCACATTATGCATACATAATTTGGTTGAAGTTGAACACCTTTGAGCAGTTTCTTGGCATTTCTACGGCAAAAATACTTATATATACACATCTCTTCATCCCAATTCATCATCGAACACTCAAACCAAACACAAATACAAGATGAAGAACCTCACCAAAGTAGCCCTTTTCTCTCTGATAATCATCCTTCTTGCTCAAGCATTGGAGGGCCGGCTTCAATCTTGCAACCCGAGTGGCAGAATAATAGGAAAGAAACCCCCTCCAGGCCAATGCAACCAGGAAAACGACTCCGATTGCTGCAAACAAGGGAAGCCTTACACCACCTACAAATGCTCCCCTCCCGTTTCTGGAAGCACGAAAGCAGTCCTCACCATCAACAGCTTCCAGAAGGGAGGAGACGGAGGCGGCCCTTCAGAATGCGACAGCCAGTACCACTCGGATGACACACCAGTCGTTGCCTTATCAACAGGATGGTACAGTGGAGGAAGCAGATGCCTGCAGAATGTGACTATAAGTGGTAATGGTAATAGTGTGACAGCTATGGTAGTTGATGAGTGTGATTCCACCATGGGATGCGACGAAGATCACGACTATCAGCCACCGTGTCCTAACAACATTGTCGATGCATCAAAGGCTGTCTGGAAAGCTTTGGGTGTTGATGAAGGCGACTGGGGCAATTTGGATATTACTTGGTCTGATGCTTGATTCATGTTATAAATGTTTCTTTTTATTTACTTGTACTTGTTTGAATGATGTATTGATATGTTGTGTAACCATGGTTATGAATATAGTACCATCTTTCAATTAGTCTTGATGTTTATTATTTTGCACTAATGCTGCAGTGTAAAGCAGCAGCCATTTCTTGCTAGAATTATGATTCATTAGTATTTCTCTATTGATATACATACAATTATTATCTTTATTTTCTAAAAAAAGACAAACTGTTTCTTTTATGTTGAAGACTATATCCCAATCAAAACTCAATCTTCTGCCATAGATGTTATCTACAACCTCGGTGTTCACAAGATTGTACGAGAAGAGAGAATAAGACAACCTAATCTATTACCAGATAAAAAAAAGATCCCCAAAAAAAACATCTCAGTTAGATTAGGATCAGAAACAAAGATTCATTTTCTCCCTCTTTCTTGATAACCTTGTTTAGGCCAGCAAAGAGAATCCTAGAGCACATAAAACTGACAAAATCGCCCTTTGTTCCATTTACCAGACCTTTCCACTGTACCATTCACTATAAATCTGCTTGTAGAAAGTACAACTTCACCATACATACTTAAATCTCTAGACTTAAAAACAAAAACAAAAAAGATAAAAGAAAAGAAAATGAGGAGTCATACTTTCTCACTCCTGATCTTCCTCCTCCTTACTCTCCTGATCATGTCCTTGAGCTTGACCATCGATGCTAAGCCTAAAACCTGCAAATCCAGTGGCAAGATCAAGGGCAAGAAACCTCCTAAAGACCAATGCAATCAGGAGAACAACTCCACGTGCTGCGAAGAAGGCAAACTCTACGACATCTACACATGCTCGCCCTCTGTTTCAGCTCGTACTAAAGGAGTCCTAACTCTCAACGGCTTTGAGAAAGGCGCGGATGGGGGCGGGCCCTCGGAGTGTGATGGAAAGTACCACTCGGATGACACTCCAATTGTAGCTCTTTCCACAGGCTGGTTCAATAACTTTAAGAGATGTTTCAAGAACATTACTATTTATGGCAATGGGAGGAGTGTGAGTGCCATGGTAGTAGACGAGTGTGACTCGACTATGGGGTGTGACAAGCCTCACGATTACCAGCCACCGTGTGATAACAATATTGTCGATGGTTCTAGAGCTGTCTGGGAAGCTCTAGGTGTGCCTGAGAAGGATAGGGGTGAAATGGAGATCCAATGGTCTGATTCTTGATCAAAGATCAAGATTAGTACTCTTATTTACTTTAGTTTCTAGAGTTCATGAATAAGGTGTTTGGCTGTTTATTGTCGAACTTATACAGAAATTGGCAGGAATCATGTAATAACATCTGTATACCAGGATATACAAGAATATAAGTGTATTTTTCTACTGTTTTTACTTATTTTTTCTACAAGATGCACTCCTACTCTCCTAGGAAAACTTGAATCTATGCAGTTATTAGTAATGAATGATTAAAGCAAAGAAAGAACCAAAGCAATGGATGAAAACCATCGCGGGATTTTTCTTACAATATGACATGAACTATACACAGCTCTTTTAATTCCACTAGCAAAAACTATGTGCATTAGGACATGATAATAATACATGTAATTTATTTATTTTAAGAGATATATATCTTAAATGTCTATTTTCATACATTAAGCTCAAACTTATACGATCAGACTATATTATATCTTAAATGTCTATTTTCATACATTAAGCTCAAACTTATAATTGTCATGGAAGAAAATCTTCAACGATTATAAAGTAGACGAAACATTATCAAATCACTACATATATACGAGACATAAATTGAAGCAAAAAGCACAAGTTTTTCCGGATTGTAATATATTTCATTTTGATGATCAGCTCTAACATTTCCAGTTGAAAGTATCTTGAAAGTAACAAGATCAAGAAAGAGAGTCATCAATTAACTATAAAAATCGCTTCCTCAACGAGCAAGTCTAACTGAAACTTAGATTGAACTCATAACTACAACTACGTAATTGCCAGAGGCGTTTCGATTGTAACCAAACGATGAACTAACCAAGACCTGTAGTAGTATCCTTTCGTGGTGCATCCGCTTTTATACGAGGTGGCCTAACTATTCGATCAATGAGACCATATTCAAGAGCCTCTTGAGCATTGAAGCGCTTCACTCGACTCAGGTCCTGGTGAACCTGCATATTCACGTTCAAGATTCAGTTCACATGTTAAAAGAGATGCCAATTAAAATTTGAATTCGTCAAGAGATTGGAAGATACAAAAACCTATATAGGCACTAGATCGAAATTGAAGATACTGAATGAATTGATAAATATTTACCTTCTCTACTGGCTGACCAGTTTTCTGAGCCAACTCCTTGAAAAGATAGTCTCTTATCCGTAGCAGCTCGTCAGCCTCGTTACAAATGTCATCAGCCTTGAAAAAGTTTTTTGAAGATGTAATAAGTTGCTAGCATGAGCAAAATGAGGCTTAAGATGCAAGAAATTATGATCAAACCTGACCGCGTGCAGCTCCAGCTGGGGATTGTAATGAAATTCTAGATAGTGGCATGGCAAAGCGATTACCCTACAGGAGAAGGGAATTGTAAACGAGATGACTGCACCGAGTGCTACCGATTTCAAATTTTCAGGTTATGCAAGTCATTGTATGTTATGAGGAAAATTGTAATCAAAGAACTTATATAATTTTTATGGCCTTGTATGATAATTCAAAAGGTAAAACCTTTTTCTCATTTCTAGAGAAACACATAAGCACATAAAAAGGGGTGCAACAAAATCATCAAGGTCCACTAAGCATAGAAGGCGTATTCAGCCCTGAGATTAAGTTTGTTTGGATGGAGGAGTTGGCATTTTTATTGTACCTAAATATACACAAAATAGCCCTTACAAAAATATACCTTCTCGCCAGCAGCAAGGAGAAAGCCTGCCAGATTATAAGCATAGCCCACACAGTGAGTACCAACAGGACTTTTCAAACTTTGCATTGTATCATAGATAGCCATGCTAGGGGTGAGCTGCAATCGAGATTTGTAGTTAGCATAAGACGTTAAATGGAAAGAGGAACAAGAAAATATCTGTCATTAGACAAATATGATACAAACATAAACAAATGCCAGTGCCAAGTTCTGAATGAAGAACTTACATCTCCTCCGGGGCCATTAATGTACATATAGAGCTTCTTTGAATCATCAATACTATCGAGGTATAACATCGTAGCAAGTATCTGATTGCTGAACTCTTCGTCTATGTTTTGCCCAATAAAAATAACACGTTCACGATACTGCACTTAACAGAGATTATTGACTTCCATCAGTCAAGTTTCAAAGAAATTAGAACCATTTATAAACAAAATTTAGCCAATATTTTGATATTCCAGGAAATTTATAAGAAATATACTCATCTTTCTTTGCACATCAAATAACTGATTACTGCAGAGGAAAAGATAGGAGCAAAAGATGATCCAGATCACATACCTCGATAAAACTAATGTTTGACAAGAAAATAAAATAAAAAGGGAGATATGGCTAAGCCATGATGAGTTCTCGCACTCTATATGATAATGTAGTTCAAAGATTGAGAAATCCCTACAATTTTATTGGGTTGAAGAAGCCAGATAAACTTACAAGGGCATTCCACAAATCAACCCACTGCCATGTTCCTTCAGCAGGGTTTCTGTATGGCACTCTAGGTGTTCCGATAGGCATCATTGCCACACGACCCCTTGTTGGTTTGCTATTAATAGATCTGTAAGTGGAGCAACAAAAAAAAAAGTGTAATTTAAAATTTACCAAAATAAAAGAAGTATAACTAGGGGGTGTTCTATTTGGTGGAAAAGGAAATCGAGATAAACGGTGGAAACTTTTTATTACACGATGTGGTCCCCACCTTTATTAACACATGGGAAAATATTATCACTCCAAACCCCGTATGAAAAGATTATCATGAATTGGTGTGAAAATGCAAGAAAATGGCTGCCCACGGAAAGTTTTCCATCCTGACAGGGAAAATTATACTACATGATACAGAAAAAGTGAAAATGAGATAAAACATTGAAAAATAATTTTTCTCTCATTTTCCATCAAAGAGAACGCACCCTTAATGTGTTATTTCATATTTAGGAACAAGAAATGCATGATCTTGAGCCAAAAGCAACAGTTCAAGGAAAATCTGTCTCACTTGATGATTACTGTTGCGTCCTAAAAAGAGATCTAATAATAACATTCTTCTAGTTTTTACATAACACGTATTCTAATCTTCAAAAAGTTGAAAACATGGATCAGGGAATTCAGTGAGCTGTGAGCATACCAGTAAGACCACAATACATACAACAAAAAACAAAGAATATTTGTTAAAGTGCATCAGATGAGAAGTATGTAGCAAGGGAAGAATCAGTACACCCGACAAAAGGGGCATTTCGTGCACATTAAGATTGATTCATGAGCCACAAATATAGGGAGCAAAACTGAAAGATAGTAGAGTAAATAAGATGCCAATACAATATACTTTCAATCATAATATACAAACATCTTGGAATTGTGCACTGAATTGATACACAAATTTTAGCACTACCAATTCACTAAAACTCACTAATCGAGCTTAATTGCTAATAGCACACATGCATATTGGCTTCTAGCACTATTTTAGTAAACTTCCTTCACTTTGATTGGTTACATCTACATGATTGATTTTGTGGTTAATCTTCAATCCTAAGCAATAATTTTCACCTTAAATTTTAAGTCGCTTGAAAATCTATCTTTCGCCAATCTACGGACACTTAATGAAACCAGCTCTGCTATCACCATGCAAGCACATCTTAACTTTATCTTGCCTTTTCATTTCAATGAAAGCCCTAACACCATTTGCTTGATTTCATAGCTAATTGACAACACCTCCCAGTCTAGGTCTTCAACCATACATCTGAAACTTCGTGCATATGGAGAATTCCTAAGCAAACAGAATCGAAATTTTATTTCGAAAGGTTCAGCTAATGTTACAAGATAAGATTTACCATGATTACAAAACACCGTGTTCTAAACTGAAGTACGGATTAGATATTATTCGCAGAAGACATACCTGGACTCCATGCTTTTGTAAACTTTATCACGAAATTCCACATTCACATTGGACCTTCCTACCCCCCATCCATCTGCGTAATTTAAGGTAAAACAAAAAAAAGGAACAAAGGATTCAATATTAAATTACAACAGAATCGAAATTTAACAGCGAGCTACGAGATTAGAACACATACTTGGAGATTGAACTCTCAACCCAACGAAGATTTTGGTGGCGCAGCTGGCATAAATTGTTCAATTAGGGTCTACTCGCACAGTGAAAATTAGAATTTCAAAGGAGAAGCAAAGGAGAACCTTAGAGAAGCAGTGGAAGAATCGATTCTGACCGCCATTGCAGAAAACTGGACTTGGTGTTTTTTTTTTTTGGATATGGAGGAGAGGGTAATGTTAGAATACTTAGAATCACGTAGACCCGGATCCGAGCTTCTCGACCCGGATTATCGAACCGCTAAGGCAGGCCAGCAGTTATTAATGAGGAGCTCTAAATTTACACAGATGTTAAAAAAAATAATTAAATTTAAATTAAAAATTACTCCGTATTACAGTTAAAATAGTGAGTACGGGTGAAATCTGTATTAATATACTCCTCCGTCTCGTTATCATCGACCCCTTTCTTTTCGGTATGGAATTTAAGACGAGAGTGATTAGTGTATAAAGTGTATTGTATGTAGGGATGTACTGTTGTTTATGTATTTAGACATATTTTAAAACCAGAGCATCATAGATGCATAAAAACATATTAATGTCTAATCTTAAATGAAAGATCGTATCAAAACCTTTAATTTGATATAAAAATTATAAAAATCCGAGAACAAACGATCAAGTTATGATAATTTAAAATTTTAGAATTTAAATTATATTGAGATTTGTACTGAAAAGTGAAAAGTGAGTGGATGATGATATTTAAATATAGAAAGTTAAGTGTAATAAATAATTTACTAATTGTACCATTTTAAGAGTTAATTATTTCTCAAAAAAGAAAGGGGTCAATCATAATAAGACGGTCCAATAAGGAAAACGAGTCAATCATAGTGAGACGGAGGGAGTACTAAAGTAGGATAGTTTCCTTTCAATTTTTTTGATATTTGAGCCTTATTTAATTATTTTAATTAACTAAGTTATACATACTTTAAAATATACTCCTATGAAATTCCTTAATTAATGCAATTTATTCCTATGAAAAATTATTTTTATTAATAAAAGTTCAATACATTAATTAAATTTCAAGTATAAATATTAATTTTGACCAACTAATTGTTTCTCGTTTGTTTCTTTTAAATTTGATTTTGAATGATCGATTCAAAATTTTAAATACTAAAACTAAGTAGTGAATCTCAATTTTACTGCCTCAACATCTCTCAATTTAATGAAATATATATATATATTTTTTTTTTTTTTTTGTTCTTTGACAATGAAAATTGAAAATATATTAGTATATGCATGTTCATTTTTCATTTTTACATACCCACACACAAGTGAACTTAGGTAACTCAATTAATTATGTCAGGAGTATTGTAAAATTATAATTATGAAGTTGATCCATATTTAAATGTTGGGAAAATTATAGTTTATATCCTGAACTATTGCTCATATAACAAATATATCCTGAACTAATTAAAATTACAAGAAAATACCTTAACTATTTGAAAAATAACGAACGTACCCCGCATCCATTTTCTGGTGACCGAGTCTGACGTGTCCGCCGACCATTGAGGTGGATTTTTTATTTATTTATTTTATTGATGACATGGCACATTTTCGTATTAAAAAAATGGAAATTTGGGATGTAACCCTACTCTCTTGTATCTCTTCCGCAGCCGTCGTCGAACATTTTTTCTTGGCAACACATTCTCTCTGCCGTCACTCCCTCCACCGCCTCCCTTTAATCAAACAATTTCTGAAAATGAGTTATAAATTTACAGATGCATATAAAATGTTTATATATATATAATTAAATATAACACAATATACAAGAGCACATGTATATAGAAATAATTTTTTCTTTCGTCATTTTATGAAATAAAGTAAAAATTATTAATTAAAATAAAAATAAACATTAGATATTTATCATATTATTTATAGATCAAACCATTACATCGCGGGTATACAATTCTAGTGAAATACTTATAATAATTTTTTATCGGCTTGGTCGTATTGTGTAATTTAAATAAATTTTGAAGATGTTTATTTTGTAAAATAAGTTTTGATTTTTATCTCTATTTTCAGTTAATTGTATTTCAAAAATACTCAAATAAGTAGTTAAGATTTACCGAGAGGATAGATTAACTATAAATTCTAAACTCTAGGTCAAACCATTAAAGTCTATTTAGCTTTGTATCCAGACTCGGGATTGAAATCCAAAGAGTCTATTTAGTTTGTGTTTAAAATCTCTATTAATTTATCTCATAACATTAAATGTATATGTTGCGCCTTAGCCATTTTATGAATAAACAGTTTACTTTTAACCAACATAGCATTACGTAACTCGTATACATTTGGAAGTAAAACACACATCTTGAAGTGTAGTGATAGGCAAAACACCTAAATCAGCATCCACGTCGAGTGGCGCCTATTAATAATGACGCTATAAGAATTCTAAAATTCTTAAAAGAAAGTCCGTTTCTTAAGGAAAATATATTAGTCTTCTATATTTTCTTGATTATAAATCGGTTAGGATTAATAAATTTTATTTAAAATCCTTTAAATCTTATCATTATAGAATAGCAATTATTATTATTATTATTTATAAAGTCCAATTTTTAGTTAATTTGATTCAAATATTCATGGAATAATTTATCCGGAGTTGGAATAAATTTCAGAACATATCTATTATCTATATAAAAACAGAAAAAAAAAAAAAATAGCACAAGTATTTTCCCACCCATTTGCATCCAGCTCTTCTATAATTTTCAATTGATTTTTCTATTCTTAGTCCATTCCCTAGAAATTGCTTCGAATTCCTCAATCTTTTATCACTTAAAATCTTTATTAATGGCTTTGGGAGAAGAAATTTACTTTTTCTAGAAATAGCTTTATTTCAAATTCGAATTCTGAATTTATTTCTCATTCAATCTATATATTACCAACTGCAAGCAAAACCTCTTCCACATTTTTTTTTCAATTTTTTTTACGTTTCTTCAAGTCGGTGAGCATTTAAAATTTGCTAGATTGAAAAACTAATGACCTTTCATTTTTATTTTTTTCGTGCAGATTTGAGAACAAATTGGCCGTTAAAACTCTAAATTAATAATTTATAAATATTACTACAATTTCAAATATTATGGTAATTTGCTATTAACACTTGAGAAACATTGGTTGTCCAAGCGGAGACTGCAAAATTGATGACATTTAAAACATTAATCTTTTTAGGATTAGGTAGTCACAACTCATGACCTTCCGGTAGATTTTTGTGGTTTGATACCCATAACCTTCCGGTAGATTTTTGAGTGCATGTGAGATGATTTCTCTTATGCTTATGTAATGTTTTACGCATTTGATCATTCATGGATGATTTTACAATGTCTTTTAGATGAAAAGACATGACGTTCCGGTAGATTTTTGTGGTTTGATACTCACGACTTTCCGATAGATTTTTTGGTGCATATGAGATTGTCTCTCTTATACTCACATAATGTTTTATGCATTTGATAATTCATGGATGATTTTGTGGTGTCTTTTAGATGAGAAGACGTGGTTAAGGGTTATGATTTATTTTATTTCCATGAATATATTTAATTATACATGATATTATACATGGATATATTTAATTAGTTACAAAGAATTCGTTGATGCATGAATATAATCAATTGAAAGATATATGAAGTCAATAAAAGTCACACAAAATGGTCTAGAACACTTGGTCATCCTAGTACTCGAGTTAACATCACACGTTCCCTGAGGAAGTATAACAGTCTTGTCACCTCAGCTGATACCACCCAAGTACGAAAGTCTTTCCGATCTCGACACTATCCCACATGTCTTTTTGTCGATTTCCATCTTCAGCTCACTGATTCATTGATGCGGTACGGCTCGTTATCTTCCTCTGTCGCGCCCACGCGCTAAAGAGCGGTCATATGTACTTTGCCGAGAGTCCCTTCGATGATCGATAATGCATCTTCGGCAGGCATGGAAATGCCATCTTCTAAATTTATACCTAGTAGAAACATAATAACTAAATTATTACGTAAAAACTAAATAAATATGCAACTAAAAAAACAAATTATTTAGATAGGAGTACTTACCAATGTTCATGATGGCTTGATAGATATCCATCATCGTAGAAAAATATTCCTCCGTTGTCATAGTGCTGCCCCTTCCGTGTTTCTCCACTCATCCTTCCAAAATTTAAAGGGATTGACTATTGGGTCTTGTAGCCTGTTGTTGTCATGTCACGTCGAAGATTTCCATCAAATTTTTTCCAATCGTAAGGTCTGTGGGGCCATCCACCATGAAGACACCACGTTAACGCCTTATTCAACCAGCTCGGACCCCAATAAATCAAGATCACGAGCCGGCATAGCATGGCTCTATAAGGAATATAACATGCATTTTAATACAATAAAATAAAATAGTTAGAATTAATACAGAGTATATACTATCTAAATTAGTAGCTTACTTGTTCCGGAAGAACCAAGACAGTGGATATCTTCTGCATGATTCCAAAGTCTTAACAATCTTTGGAGGTTCTATTTGCTCTTCTTCCACTTTTTGCTTCATCATCTTTTTTGCTTTCGCATTTGTCTTGTATCTTGCCTTCTTCCTAGCTCCCCTACTCTGAATAATTCCTCCTTCCACCTTCTTCTCATAAGATTTGATCCCCTTCGTCTCCTCCGAATTCTTCTTCTTCTTTCTTTCACTTCGTCTCAAAATCAGTAGCTTTCTTCGTCTCTTTAAGATCGGAGATAAGTAGAAGTATCTTTCGAAGATAAGTCCCCACGATAGCTTGACGAAATTAACTACAGAAAAACACACAATAGAGGTAGGGAAAAAATTAGAAAAATCAAAATTAACACTATACATTCGAAAAGAAAAAAGAAATTAATCGAAAAACTGAATTAAGCTAAGACGAAGGAGAAATTTTTTATTGAGATCTGCAGAAAAATTGTTCAACATACATGAATGAATCAAAATGAAAAAGGGGGGAAATGATTTATACTCCTAACTAACTAATCCACGCATCATCATCTAATTAGCCCACACGGCACTGACGTGGAAAGAACATAACTAACTAAAACGCACTAATTGGAAACACGATTTCACTTCCTTCTTCATCCTTCAAGCTTGCACCATGCCATTCCATTTCCATACTTCACATTACTCCACCTCAAGATGAGAGTGAAAGATAGATCGAAACCCCATCTTGCCAAGAATTTTATAGAAAGCAGTAGAGGGCAAAGGCTTAGTAAAAATGTCCGCAAGTTAAAGCTCCCCCTTAATGTGCAAGGGTTTGATCAAACCTTTCACATATTTCTCTCGAATGGTGTGACAATTAATCTCTATGTGCTTTGTGCGTTCATGAAAGGTGGAGCTAAAAGTAAGATACACAGCGGCCTGCTTGTCACAGAATAGAGGAACTGGTCGAGTATGAGAAATCCCAAAGTCCTTGAGAAGGTTTAGAAGCCAAACTACTTCACAGCAAGCATGTGCCATAGCACGGTATTCAACCTCAGCTGAAGAATGAGAGACAGTGTTTTGCTTCTTTGAATGCCAAGAAAGAATAAAGTTACCAAGAAAGGTATAAAAACCTGTGACATATTGCCTAGAATCAGAGCAAGTGGCCCAATCTGTATCAGCAAAAGCACTGAGCTCAAGAGAAGAAGAAGAAGAAGAAGAAGAAGAAGAAGAAGAAGGAAAAAACAACCCTTCTCCTACTGTACCCTTAATATATCGAAGAACCATGTGCACAGCTACCATATGATGAGTACAGAGATTGGCAACAAACTGACTAAGTTTGTTGACTGCAAAAACCAGATCAGGCCTGGTGATACAAAAGTAGAGCAACCGCCCAATCAGCCTTCTGTATGCCTTTGGATCAGTCATAGCCTCACCTTCTTGAGCTAAGCCCACATTAGCATCCATGTGAGTCTTATGAGATTTGCATCCAAGCATACCAGTGTCTTGTAAAAGATCCAAACAATATTTTTTTTTGGCAAAGGAAGATCCCAGATTTATTTCTAGCTATCTCCAACCCTAAGAAGTATTTAGGAACTCCCAAATCTTTGTATTTGAAGTGATTACCTATATACATCTTAAATTCTTCAATCAATGCTATTCGAAGCTTATAGTCCTTGTATCCAGGTGGATATCCCAGTAAAACACATTTATGAGCTCTAAGACTAAACTTTGATCTATCTCTGTCTAGTGTAGAAGCATAACACAAACATCCAAATACCTTTAGATGAGTGTATGTAGGTGGTTTGTATAGGAGTATCTCAAAAGGAGTAACAGAAGAGGTAGGAAGAGCTGAGGTGGGTAACCTATTTATCAAATAGGAAGTTGTAAGAATACATCCACCCCAGTACTCAATAGTGATTAAAAAAACAGACCCCTTGCAACATTCAACATATGTTGATGTTTCCTCTCGACTCTAGCATTCTGTTGGGGGGTTTCAACACAAGATTGCTGAATCAAAGTACCATACTCATTATATAGTAAGGGAAGAGAAAACTCATATCCATTATCACAACGTACATTCTTAATGAAAACATTGAACTGAGTATAAACTTGCTTGAAAAAATTAGGAAGAATAGTAGAAACATCAGATTTGGATTTCATAAGCATTACCTAAGTCACTATACACGCCATCATTAGAAACATTATGAACTGATCTAGAAACTGAACCATTATTCTCTGGTGGTCTTCCTCTTCCCCTACCAAAACCAAGTGGGAAACCATGGAGTTGGAAGCACTTATCTATGGTGTGGTTTGTCTTCCCATAATGTGTACAATGAAGTTTATCTCTCGGTTTACCATAATTGGATTGAGATGCATTTGTCAACATGCCAACAGGCTCACTTAAATGAGGACAACTGCTCTCACCAGCAACAACATAAGCAGATCTTTACCTTTCTTCCTGTAAAACTAAGGAAAAAACCTTTCCAAAACTTGGAAAAGGATCCAGACTCATCAAATGAGTTTTCAAAGCAGCATAAGATTCATTCAATCCCATTAAAAAAATACATGTCAAAATCCTTCTGCTGAAAATCACGCCATGTCATTGCACTACGGCACCTACAACCTCCACAATCACACCATGACTTAGGTTAAAAATCTGTGTATTCATCCCAAATTATTCTCAAATTAGTATAGTAAGTGTTCACATCCTGTGATCCTTGTTTCAAACTGAACAACTTCTACTTGAGATGATAAATCCTAGCATCATCTCCTTGGGAAAAATGAGTTTTCAAATCACTCCAGATTTGTGCAGCATTATTAAGATAAAGCAAGCTCGACCTAATCTGAGGTATTGTTGAATTTCTATGCCATGAAACCACCATGCTATTACATCTAATTCACGAATTCAACATTGCATCATTAGCATCTGATCTAGGTATAGTATTATCTACCAATCCAATCTTATTTTTAGCTAACAGTGCTGTATGCATAGATCTACTCTGATCAAGGTAATTCGAACCATTCAAAAGCTCCGCAACTAACACCGAACCTGGATTATCGCTCAGGTGAAGATATAAAGGATGTGCGGGATCATCGGGTGGAAATCCTCCAGGATTCTCCTTTCCATTCGATCGAACCATGATAGCAAACACACAGCAACGAACAGCAACAAGGATCGAAGAAATGCGAACAACAACGCAACAGAAAACCTACGCTCTTGATGCCATAATCGAAAAATTGAATTTAGCTAAGAAGAAGAAAAAAAAAATTATTGAGATTTGCAGAAAAATTGTTCAACATACATGAATGGAAAGTTACGGTACGAATTTATGAATTCGTACCGTAACTTGTCGAGATTGTTTAGAAAGTAATGGAAAGTTACGGAACGAATTCATAATTTTTTTCTCTTTGTAATGAAAAGTTACGGTACGAATTAATAATACCGTACCATAACGGTACGAACAGTTTAACCGTACTTCGGACCGTTCCTTAGTTACGGTACGAAATTTAAATATCGTAAGTCGTTCTAAGTAAAAATTGAATAAAATAAAAAATAAAAAAGAAAGTGGAAAAAGGTTGAAAATGATGAAAAAGGGGGAAAAAGGAAGAAAAAAAAGGCTGAAAAAAAAAACGAAAATAAAAAAAAAACTGAGAAAAAACAATTGAAAAAACAAAAAAAACAAAATAAAAATAAAAGGAACAAAAATGAATTAATTTGAAAATAATATTGAAGAGAGATGAGTGAGAAGTGAGTGCCCATGTGCACCCAAGAGAGAAGAGATAGGAGAAAAGGAGACCCATGTGCAAAAAGAAGGGGCAATTATGTCCTAAATTGGAAAAGTGGGTAGATGAATGTGTAAATTAAATGGGTGGGTAGATTTTGATTTTCTTATATGATGTTGGGTATTTGAGGGTTTGCCCCTTACCAAAATGTGTTAATATTGATAATCATGAATATATGTATTATATATTCTTTTTGTATTATATTCTTTTTAGTATTTTTTTTATTGTGCTATCCCTTTAGCTTTATTAATTTTTGAGATTCTAACACAATTTTTATCCGTGCATCGCACACGGGAGTGGATACTAGTTTTTTATTAAGTTGAGCCTTAGCTGAAGAGGTCTTGGGCTGGGCTTTATATAGTCAGGGGTTTAGGTTATAAAAAAGATGGTTTATTTGGGCCCACTGAGTCTATCCGAGCAGGCGGTATGGTCCGCGGCTGGTCAATGAGGGCCTGGGCCAGGCTGGGCTGGTTAGCTCGGCCCGTTTGAATATCCTTATTTTATCAGAATTAACAAATAATTTAAAAATAATTATAAAAAAAAAAAAAAAAACTTCATTATTAAATGGATTGTGTTTGTTCTCATTCAACTCTCCTACTATAGATGATCACCTCCCAATCAACTAATTTGTGCATTACTCCTTTTTCACTCAACATTTTAAAACTTTCAACAACAATTGTGAAGAAAGTCCCACATCCATCATATTAAACTGCTTTCATCAAATTTTAGGCCACCAATCCATTCATGGAAGAAAAAACATATGCACAAAACAAAAGTTTGATTAAACTGCATAAATTCATATTTCTTGATATGATCCAAAAACCCTCACACATTACAATTCATAAAAACTAAACAAACTCATAAACTGCATTAGGCATCAGACCAAGTTATGTCCATCTCTCCCCACTCACCTTCAGACACTCCTAATGCTTCCCACACTGCCTTTGATGCATCAACTATGTTATTCCGACAAGGCGGCTGATAATCGTGATCTTCGTCGCATCCCATTGTGGAATCACACTCATCAACCACCATAGCTGTCACACTCTTACCATTGCCACTTATAGTCACATTCTTAAGGCATCTGCTCCCTCCGCTGTACCATCCCGTTGATAGGGCCACGACCGGTGTATCATCGGAGTGGTAGTGGTTGTCGCACTCAGAGGGGCCGCCTCCGTCTCCGCCCTTCTGGAAGCTGTTGATGGTGAGAAGCGCACTCGTGCTTCCGGAAGGTGGAGGGGAGCAGGTGTAGGTGGTGTATGTCTCCCCTGCTTTGCAGCAGTCGGAGTCGTTCTCCTGATTGCACTGATCTGGAGGTGGAGTGGTCCCGTTTATCGTGCCACTCAGATTGCATGAAAGGAGGAGTCTTGCTGCAGAGGAATGTGATGCATGAAGGATCAAAATTAGGAGAGATGCTAGTATGGTGAAGCTCCTCATTTTTGGGATTGGTGTTTGATGTTTGATGTTTGCTTTTGTGTTTTTTTTTGTGATGTGAGATGATTTGATGTAAAAATATGGATGGAGCAATGTGTTTATGTACTGGTATAGGCAGTGGAAATGACAAGAAAGTAGTGCACTTATGCTGAGTTAGATTTCTTTGAGCTCTTATTTTGTCTTTCATGATCAAGTTTCTGTAGTTACTTAACCATGGACTATTAGTCTGATTTGTTTAGCCTCATATTATACAAAATTACATAAAACAAGCCAACTATGTTTACCCAAGTTAGCCAATGCACCATTCTTGAAAAATTTAATCAAAGAATAAACTCAGGAAGGAATTTCCATATGACAGTAACTCTGTCATCCTATGCACAATTAATTTAGCACAAGTGACATACTTTGAGCACTTTCTTGGAGTTATAAACTGAAAGTAAATCTATATAAGCTCTTAACTCCACCCCATTTCTTCATCCAACATTCAATTCTCCAACACCAATCTTAAAAGAAACCAAAGTTCAAGATGAATAACCTCACCAAAGTAGCCCTTTTCTCTCTGCTAATCATTCTTCTCGCTCGAGCGTTGGAGGGCCGACTCCAATCTTGCAACCCGAGTGGCAGAATAATAGGAAAGAAACCACCTCCGGGCCAATGCAACCAAGAAAACGACTCCGACTGCTGCAAACAAGGGAAGCCCTACACCACCTACAAATGCTCCCCTCCCGTTTCCGGAAGCACGAAAGCAGTCCTCACCATCAACAGCTTCCAGAAGGGAGGAGACGGAGGCGGCCCTTCAGAATGCGACAGCAAGTATCACTCTGATGATACACCGGTCGTTGCCTTATCAACAGGATGGTACAGTGGAGGGAGCAAATGCCTACAGAATGTGACTATAAGTGGTAATGGTAATAGTGTGACAGCCATGGTAGTTGATGAGTGTGATTCCACCATGGGATGTGACGAAGATCACGATTATCAGCCACCGTGTCCTAACAACATTGTCGATGCATCAAAGGCTGTCTGGAAATCTTTGGGTGTTGATGAAGGCGACTGGGGCGATTTGGATATCACTTGGTCTGATGCTTGATGCTTGTTTGAAAGATGTGTAAAGCTACTTTGTAAATTATCTTATGAATGTATGTTCAATCTTACTTGTGTGATATACGAAAGAACTTGTGTCTTGCAAAAATATGCTTATTTTTAATCTCATTTCTGCTGCATTCTATTCCCTTTTTCTTAAAGCTACAACATAAATCATCTGAACCTTGAAAAAATACCTTTTTGATATGGATCTCTGATCAAAACTGAATTTTGACAAGTTACTTTCACATCTTACTCTTCTGGCATAGCTCTGAACAAGCGAAAATTTTCTAAAATATAATTCTTGATGGTTGAATTATTCTCAGAAATATGCTGACGGCAGCCTTTCCAATGAACTTCTAAATTTTCTCCCATATAAAAGATACTTATATTATTGCTAAGTTTCATACTAGAACATCTTTCTCAGCTATTAAAAATCATGTTTTTTATTGCATTTGCCTTATGCTTTGAGCATGGTTTTGTAATACATAATTCATTAGAAAACTCGAGCTCCTTTCGACTTAAAGTCTTGAAACTCTGCGAAACAGAAGCATTTTCTCTCTCGTATCCAAGGCTCGACTCTCAACTGAGAAACATACTTTATTGTTGTTGATACTTGATACAGATGAAATTTTATGATATCTTAGCTTCAAGTTCAACGTAAACTTTGATTCTGGAGAGATTTCTCATAAATATGGGACAGGAAATTACTTCATTAAAGTATTAACTCAGAATTAAGACAACATCAACCATACATACACTGCAATTCAACAAAAGAGTTGCACCAGAAATAAAATCTCAAATTTCACTAGGCATCCAACCAGGTAATATCCATTTCACCCCATTCTTGCATAGGCACCTTCAGCGCTTTCCAGACAACGACAGATGCCCCGACAACGTTGTTAGGACATGGAGGGAGGTAATATCGTCTGCATCGCATCCCACCCTCAAATCACACTCATCAACCACCATAGCTTCCACACTCCTCCCATTATCACTTATAGTAATATTGTTCAAACACCTTCTCCCTCCACTGTACCATCCAGTAGGAAGAGATACAAGAGGTAAAGAGTTCGAGTAATTTTGTTTCATGTTTTGATCCAAACTGCTACTTAATTAGATGTTGTCCTATAATACCTAAACGAAGGATAATATTAATAATAAGTGTATATTTTGATGATTTTAATGTTTTACTTTACTGTGTTATTCAAGACTACAATCTTGCTTTTAAGCTTAAGGTTTTATGAAATATTTAGGCCAAAATATGAGTCTTATGGCATGATGATGAGAAGATTGAATATTTATTTTGACTGATAATGTAAACCATATTCAAATATTTTGAACTCTATTTCTGTCACATTATGCACACATAAGTTGGTTGAAGTTGAACAACTTGAGCATTTTCTTGGCATTTCTACTGCAAAAATACTTATATAAACACATCTCTTCATCCCACTTCTTCATCAAACACACAACAATCTACTACCTACAATCTGAAACCAAACACATATACAAGATGAAGAACCTCACCAAAGTAGCCATTTTCTCTCTGCTAATCATCCTTCTTGCTCAAGCATTGGAGGGCCGACTCCAATCTTGCAACCCGAGTGGCAGAATAATAGGAAAGAAACCACCTCCGGGCCAATGCAATCAGGAAAACGACTCTGATTGCTGCAAACAAGGGAAGCCTTACACCACCTACAAATGCTCCCCTCCCGTTTCCGGAAGCACGAAAGCAGTCCTCACCATCAACAGCTTCCAAAAGGGAGGAGACGGGGGCGGCCCTTCAGAATGCGACAATAAGTACCACTCTGATGATACACCGGTCGTCGCCTTATCAACAGGATGATACAGTGGAGGGAGCAGATGCCTACAGAATGTTATTATAATGGTAATGGTAATAGTGTGACAGCTATGGTAGTTGACGAGTGTGATTCCACCATGGGATGTGACGAAGATCACGATTATCAGCCACCGTGTCCTAACAACATTGTCGATGCATCGAAGGCTGTGTGGAAAGCTTTGGGTGTCGACGAAGGCGATTGGGGCGATTTGGACATTACTTGGTCTGATGCTTGATTGTATAAAATGATGTGAGAATATTATGTACTGTTTACATGAACTCATTTTATGTGTATATAATTCCAATCAAAACCATATAATACTATTTGATATTGCTTTTTTCACTATAATCTATGCTAGATCAAAACTTCACAAGGTTCTAAAAAGTATATCAACATCAGTTAAGAGATTGGTTTAAGGAAAATTTGGATGAATTTACAAGGAGTCCTTGTTAATGTCAGCAGCATCAGACAAAAAAACACCCTTAAATCAATATTAACTGTCACAATTTTAAAGTATAAATCACTATAAATATGGCTGTTCTAAATGTAAACTCTAAGCAAAAGTGTGAAAAACTCTGAACAAGAAAAGAAAAAAAAGAAAAAAAAAAACAGAAAATGAAGAGCAAGTGTTTCTCCTTATCTCTCTTTCTCCTTCTCTCTCTTCTCATCATGGCCTTCCATGAGGTTGAAGCCAAAGCATGCAAGCCTAACGGAAAGGTTAGGGGGAAGGCGCCGCCTAACTGCCCCGGCTGCTGCGAGAAAGGCAAATACTACGACACATACACATGCTCACCTCAAGTCTCATCTCATACTAAAGCAGTCATGACTTTCACTACCTTCGACGATGACAAACCGCCATGAACTTGCGAAGGGAAGTTCTATCCAGACGACGCTCCAGTTGTCAAGCTCTCGACAGGCTGGTTCGACAAAAAGAAGAGATGCTCGAAGAATGTGGTGGTTTTTGGCAATGGGAAGAATGTGACTGCAAAGGTAGTGGATGAGTGTGATTCCACAACGGGGTGCGATGATGATCATAACTACCTGCCCCCATGCGGCAAGAACATTCTAGAAGCTTCTAGAGGTGTCTGGAAAGCTCTAGGAGCTCCGGTCGAAGGATCGGGTGGGATGGATGTCTACTGGTCTGATGCTTGATCAAGAATCCCATTGTAATAGAATTCTGTGTCATGGTGAAATATGTGTTTCTTTACTTTTTTACTTCGACTGTAAGAAAAGATTGTTGTAATAAAACTTGTATTAATCATCTTTGTGCATTATTTTAGAAAAGAGAGAATAAAATGCTGTGATTCTCAGATTAAGGATGGCAGAATTCTAGAGAAAAAACTCAACCTGCATCATAAAATCTTTCCTACCATATTTGTAGCAGATAATAGAATCACAATTTACCTTATTCGAATTTTTACGGTGTCTGAAAATTTAGCAGGTAGGCCAAAGTATGGGTCTTTGCAGCATTGATGAAAAGTTCAACTTGAGATTGGCATTTCAATGGAACATTTGACTGTATTTCTGTTGCATTCTACACATAAAAATATGGGAGGAGTCATCTATATTGAAAGCTTTCTTGGCATTTCTATTGAAAATGAATCTATATAAACATACATTTGCATCCCATTTCTGCATCCAACAATTCAGTTTCTCAACACTAAAGGCAATAATACAGAGCTAAGATGAAGAACCTCACCAAAGTAGCCATTTTCTCTCTGCTAATCATCCTTCTTGCTCAAGCGTTGGAGGGCCGACTCCAGTCTTGCAACCCGAGTGGCAGAATCCAAGGAAAGAAACCACCTCCGGGGCAATGCAACCAGGAAAACGACTCCGACTGCTGCAAAGCAGGGGAGACATACACTACCTACAAATGCTCTCCTCCCATTTCTGGAAGCACGAAAGCAGTCCTAACCATCAACAGCTTCCAGAAGGGAGGAGACGGAGGCGGCCCTTCAGAATGCGACAATCAGTACCACTCTGATGACACACCAGTCGTCGCCTTATCAACAGGATGGTACAGTGGAGGGAGCAGATGCCTGCAGAATGTGACTATAAGTGGTAATGGTAATAGTGTGACAGCTATGGTAGTTGATGAGTGTGATTCCACCATGGGATGTGACGAAGATCACGACTACCAGCCACCGTGTCCTAACAACATTGTCGATGCATCAAAGGCTGTGTGGAAAGCATTGGGTGTTGATGAAGGCGACTGGGGCGATTTGGATATTACTTGGTCTGATGCTTAGTATATGATGTAAAAGTATGATTTATTTATTTACCTGTTAAATCAGGTTCTAAGTTTAATATATGATGTAAATATGTCGTTTGCCTTCTTGATTATTGCCTAATATAGCATTGAAATCATCTAAAGGATTAGTTTGGTGAAGGGATCAAACAATTTTGCAGGCTGCAAAAATATACACAAATCAGAGAAAAGATTCTTGCATGATATCTGAATCAGAGACAGAGATTTGATATGTACTTAATGTTGTGTCCAAACAACTTGAGTTCTCAAGGATTCTTGTTTATGCCAATTAGCTAATAATAATATACTGAGTTAATGGAACAGTCCAATTACTAAAATTAAGAGACAATCTGCGTCTACTTCGATTTCAAGAAATCGACAAACAAATTTCACTGTTTAAAGATCCTTTAAATGTTCTTCTTATTCTGGGATGATTTGGAAATGGATAAAGATCCATGATAACAAGCTGGAAACACAACTATAACAGTAAATTAAGTGACTCTTCAGTTCATGAATTAAGCTTGATTCCTCTCTTACTTCAGCATGCATGTTTGAAGCCATAGAAATCAGCATACTTCTTCAAGAACAATGATATCAAGACACAGATTAACAACTTGCTGTTACATTCACTCACCTCGATGAAGATTTGTATTTTCGACTTTTTACTACTTTAGTAAAAGTGATATGCATGCAGATGAAATGCAGAGCCTCCCAAAAAATTTGCTTCAGATAACCAAAAAATAATACTAATAAATAAATAAACAATCAAATCAATAATAAAACGCACCTAGTATTGGAGTAGATTTCGTGGTGCCAATTTCATAAAGCTCCAGCTTTCCAGAAACTTCGAGTTTCTAGCGGCTGGTTATTCACCGCCGACGCACCACCACCGGTTGCGGCGGAGGCCGCCTGAGTTGCAGTCGTAGCAGGCAGCTCGGTTTCCAATTTCACGCTAGTTGACGGTCTGCTGTTCGCCGGAGGTCCACCGCTTTCTTCGTCACTACTGTCGAGGTCGACGACTTCGGCGGTGGCCGGAATTTCCTTATGGTGCTTCGGCGGCATAATTTTCCCGCGATTTTACAAAAGAATTTCGGGTTTTATAAGATGAGATTTATGATTATTTATATACGAAAATTTCAAAACAAAAACAAACAAACGCTTTCCTATCTTCTTCCTCATTTCTGCAAATCGAAACAGCATTAGAACTCAGAGTTTCATCGGATCCATCGTCGTTACCCTCCACTTAAGGTACGAATTTCCCCTCTGTCGTCAATTTAGGAATTTCTATCGAAATTAGGCATATTATGAAGATATATAAAGTAAATGAGACTGCACTTTCAGTCCAAACGCTTCTAACCGGCGACTGCGAGTTTATAGCTACTCTCATCAGTGAATTCTATTCAATGTGAAGATTCCTTCTACTGCTGTTGTTGCTGCAGAACAAACACCGCAGATCAATCTCTCCTAAATCTGTTCCCGAACTCATTGAGTTCAATCTGAGATGGAGGCGTCGGTTATCACGAAATGTCGATACAAATACGTACACGATGTGAAGATTGGCCCACCCGAAGCAATCGACGTTCACCGCATCTTCATCGCGAGAAGCGGTGTTGATTTTCCCCCTCTCTGCTCGTACGCTCTACGTTTTGCGGCCGTGTGCTTTCTGATTTTCGCGTTATTTCAGGTAGTAGTATTTTATTTGTTTAATGCGGCAATATACAGATTGAATAATTGTAGTTATTCATTGATGACGAGATTCCTGATTTGACCATGAATTTGATGTTGAGCTTGTTCGAACTGCAATGAGTGTATTACATACTGTCAAATTCTGGAAATCGCGAATTTGTTTTGTTACCTAAAGAGAGAATGCAGAATCGCTTAACTGTGTAATACTTATGAGTGAATGATTAAGCTGTTGAACTGAGGAATTTTATTTTTTTCCGTATGATGTATAGAAAACGACGAGTGTGTACGATCTATTAATGCTGGAGAAGCCAGTTGCTATTGCTCTTTGGAGCTTTGCCATAGCTGGCTTCCTCGTGAGGCAAATCCTTAGGAATGAAATCGAGAAAGGTGAGGAGCTCATAAACAGGGGACTCGTGTTCCAACATTTTGTAGATTCCGTACTATGTTTTCATTGATGGGATGACTGTTTGATGCTTTCTTATTCTCTAACTCATAACCTAAATTGTTTCATTGCACTGGTATTGTATTTTATTTCTACTTTACTGTGTGTACGAGTGTTGTTGATGTATGCAGATCCAATCCTACTTCTATATTCATTAATATGATAATTTTTCCGACAGTTCATAATTATGGTTGCTTGTGTGTAACAGAATCTGTTATCATTTTGCCAGCTTTTGGGATTCAGCTTGAGACAGTTTACAGAAGGTATTCTTTTGAAGAATGTGTTGATTTTTTCAATATCATGTCCCCCTCCCCATCATTTTTGTTAGGGACTGGCACGAACCCCTGATTTTCTTTAGCATATGTCACACCTCACAGAATCAGATTTACAATGTCTGTTTCTGCATCAATCAGCCTCGTGAGCTAGTTTGGTTCTTGTTTTCTCTGTGATGTTAACTATTTAATTTATCTAAACCAGTGGGAAAACAGTTCATCAGTTTGTTCCAATCGACAAGATCTTGAAACCCGTCCTGAATGAATGTGTGACCCCAGTAACCTGCTACTGGAGTCTTTCTCTGATCGCACGTGGAGAGGATGAACTGTTGCTAGTATTCAAGGTAGATAATCTTCTATTTCCTGGTCTGTTTAACCTGTGAAATCGAAAAATTAAGAAATTTTTTGCTACTTATTCATAAATGAATCTGGTATTTTCAAATGTGTAATTTTGTTTCTAATGTTGTATCTTTCATTCACTTGATTTCAATTCTAGGGATTATATCCTCCAGTCATAATGTTAGTTCCCATTTGGAAGCCTCTCTGTGCAGCCACTCACATAAATGAATAGGCTGGGATGCCATCAGATTGTGACACTTGACGATTGAAGGAGGTGGAATTTAATGTTTTATGGTCTAATGGTATTTTTCTGTTTTTTATTAACTTGATTCCTCATCGTCATGATAGCCGTAGGCACATTAAAAATACTCGTGATGGGTAGGGAGCATTCCTCCGATTAGCTATGGTTTGATTGTTATAATTAGCATATTTTGATTTTATAAACGGCATCTTTATCTATCATTTTGATTTTATAAACGGCAGTTATAGAATAGAGTCGTGAGATTTGCAGTAAGATCATGATCCCAGATATTTATCTATTGATAGTATTATCATTTCCGATAATCTGTAGTTATTCGACATCATATTTTCTAATATCGCGAACAATTTTATTTCCTATAAAATGAATCAATATCCATATCAGATCTAATAAAATTCATATGTTTCACGCTGTATTAATCATCTTTGTGCATTATTTTAGAAAAGAGAATAAAATGCTGTGATTCTCAGATTAAGGATGGCTGAATTCTAGAGAAAAAAAACTCAACCTGCATCATAAAATCTTGCTTACGGTCTTGCCATATTAGCAACAGAGAATAGAATCATAACTTCCCTTATTCGAATTGCTACGGAATCGAAAATTTAGCAGATAAGCCAATGCATGAGTCTTTGCAGCATTGATGAAAAGTTCAACTTAAGATTGGCATTTCAATGGAACATTTGACTGTATTTCTGTTGCATTCTACACATAAAAATATGGGAGGAGTCATCTATATTGAAAGCTTTCTTGGCATTTCTATTGAAAATGAATCTATATAAACATACATTTGCATCCCATTTCTGCATCCAACAATTCAGTTTCTCAACACTAAAGGCAATAATACAGAGCTAAGATGAAGAACCTCACCAAAGTAGCCATTTTCTCTCTGCTAATCATCCTTCTTGCTCAAGCGTTGGAGGGCCGACTCCAGTCTTGCAACCCGAGTGGCAGAATCAAAGGAAAGAAACCACCTCCGGGGCAATGCAACCAGGAAAACGACTCCGACTGCTGCAAAGCAGGGGAGACATACACTACCTACAAATGCTCTCCTCCCATTTCTGGAAGCACGAAAGCAGTCCTAACCATCAACAGCTTCCAGAAGGGAGGAGACGGAGGCGGCCCTTCAGAATGCGACAATCAGTACCACTCTGATGACACACCAGTCGTCGCCTTATCAACAGGATGGTACAGTGGAGGGAGCAGATGCCTGCAGAATGTGACTATAAGTGGTAATGGTAATAGTGTGACAGCTATGGTAGTTGATGAGTGTGATTCAACCATGGGATGTGACGAGGATCACGACTATCAGCCACCGTGTCCTAACAACATTGTCGATGCATCAAAGGCTGTGTGGAAAGCATTGGGTGTTGATGAAGGCGACTGGGGCGATTTGGATATTACTTGGTCTGATGCTTAGTAAATGATGTAAAAGTATGATTTATTTATTTACCTGTTAAATCATGTTCTAAGTTTAATATATGAAATCCTGGTTGAAATGTGTCGTTTGCCTTCTCGATTGTTGCCTAATATAGCATGGAAATCATCTAAAGGTTTAGTTTGGTGAAGGGATCAAACAATTTAGCAGGCTGCAAAAATATACACAAATCAGATAAAAGATTCTTCCATGATATCTAAATCAGAGACAGAGATTTGATATGTACTTTTATGTTGTGTCCAAAAAAACTTTAGTTCTCAAGGATTCTTGTTTATGTCAATTAGCTAATAATAATATATACTGAACAGTTTGGATATTTAACAAAGATACAATCTGCCTCTCCGTCGATTTCAAGAAATCGACGCACAAATTTTTCACTGTTTAAAGATCATTTGGAAATGGATATAGATCCATGATAACAAGCTGGAAACACAACTATATCAGTAAATTAAGTGTCTGTTCAGTTCAAGAATTAAGTTTGAAGCCTCTCTTACTTCAGCATCCATGTTTGAAAGCTACAAAACAGCATAGAAATCAGCATGCTGCTTCCAAAACAAGGATATCAAGACACAGATTAACAACTTGCTGTTGCATTCACCTCGATGAAGACTTGTATTTTCGATTTTTTACTATAAGAATGTTACTTAGTACCATGTTACTGTAGTGAAAGTGATATGCATGCAGATGAAATGCAGAGCCTCCCTTCCATCCCTGCATTTACTGCGCAATTCCTCAAGTTTGGGTGACTTTGCAAACATGGAGAATAGAGGATGCGTATATATTCACCAGATTCAAAAAAGGCTTCCAATTTCATACAAAAACTGAGTATACAAATGTTTCTTGAACTGACAGCTCAAGAAGAATTACAACTATCGTTGTTCATACAGAAGGTACAAGATATCTTCAATGGAGGGATGTACATTTTAGGACAGCCTATGTCATGTAAGAAAACAAATGCATCGAGCCAAATGCTCTCTCTCCAGCATCAGTTAATGTCAACACAGTACTCATATACATCCATTATCTTGAATTCGTCCAGGCCCGCATCTGGTTGAGATTCTGACTAATGTTAGCTGGAGTTACTGAATTGAGTGTACTACGGTGAGGATCTCCAGAAGGTTCTAGATCTTCGGCCACCTTATTTTTGGTCTTAGAGTTCAATGCAACCATGCTTCCAGCAATGACCTGAACCAGTTTAACACATATAGAAGGAAATGAAAAAGGCATATCCTATTTCTCCAATGCAAACACAGTAAACTGTATATTGGCAGAGCCTAGTAAAATTATAGTTGGTTATGACACGAGGGCGTTTTAGTAACACCTGAACAGGGCTTCCAGCAATGAGAAGTCCCTCGACTGGGCCACCTATGAGACGGCCATCAGGACCAGCAAACGTAACATTAAGACCGCCAGTCGGGCCATGAGGACCATCAACATCATTGATGTAGGAGCCTGATAAATTTACCATATCAAAGTGCCCCTACAAAATAATTGGAAAGCACAACGATTCCTCAAACTCAAGCTATGAAAAGAACGATTACTCATCTATCTGTATAACAGAACTATGTCATTGGGGTCTCAGTCCTTCAATGAAGATTTAGATATTAATCCCTTATATCATTGGTGTTTTGCAGCTTAGCCTACACCTCACCTCGTAAGTGACACTTCCGCTAGAATTTGAAATTTTGATATTTGCTGCGGAGATGGCACCAACGCCTGACAAGATAACTATGCCTCTTCGTCCCTGTAAAAGAGATAGTACCTTTCTTTTGATATCCTGCAAACAAAGAAAGCAGTTATGAAGGACCATTTCTATCGAGTTGAAAAGGGCAAAGACATCATACTAGGACGTTAAGAAAAGTTCTTTTCAAATCTCACACGTAGATGCAAGAGAAATCAAGTGAAACCCTATAATCATATGAATTTCGAAGAATTGTACGTACTTCTCCAACTGCAACATTGATGATATGTGGAGTCATCGTTCCAGCTCCACTGAAAGCAGATCCACCTGAAAAGGTAATTAGTTAGTAAATATTCCATTTTAAAATATGATCGAGGAACCTTGAACACGTACAATATGATGAAAACATAGAAATCACTACATTATCCCCTTCTCTTCAAGATTTCGCATGACAACCAATGCAACAAAAGCTTCACTTCTCCAAAATCAAAGTGAATACGGTGAAGGCAGAAAAGAAAAACTACCTAAAGGAGAGAGCTGTTGCTTACGTCCAGCTCCTGGTGGCCGCCCTTTCCACTTCTGAGCTGCTCTTGCTATTGAAGGAATAGAAATCGAAGGAGACAATCCCAACGAAACTGCACCATCATGTCCATATTTACGAGGCCTTCCCCTTTTCCTTCTCACAGGTTCACCTTGCTGCATAGCATGTGGGCCCACACTAACTCCATGAGGAGACATTGCTGAAGAAGTATCGAGAGGTAAAGTCGAAACATTTAAGCTGCCACCGGTGTTGGATTGGTAATGTACACCAGCATTAGACATTGGGCTCATGTTAGGTGAATTTTGTAGCCCGGTCACAGACTCGGGTTGCATGTAGTACGAACCCGAGCCCGCTAATGTCATAGCATCCCTTTGATCCATGCATTTACTTTGGGAATCCTAGACTTTATACAGCTACAATAACACCAAATGTCAAAATTTTGAGAACCATATCAAATCTAGATTATTGGATAAGTTCTTGTTGTGCAGAAATAGTAAAATTTTCTAGCTCCAATTCAAATAACTTAATCAATGTAGTTAGATGAACCCTTTTTATGGAATACAGTAGACAGAGAAACTCAGCCAGATATCACAATCTCAAGCATAAAAAACCTATGATAATCATGAAAAAAAGTGCTCAAAGAAGATTAAAAGGGCCAAACAAATTCAAAATCAAATGCACAAGACATCCAAGAATTCTACTTACATAAAGGACTTAAATTCAAGAAAACAACAAGATAACACACGCCTCATAATTCAACATAGAAGCTTCATTCGGAAGAGAAACTGATTATTTGAAGGGTTTGAATCAAGAAAAGGAGAAAAAAAATTCAAAAATTCAAGAAAATCCACATCCTACCAAACAAAAAAAAAGGACACTAAAAGATGCTTCACGTTGAAGACACACGCACACTAGACAGAAAACAAAATTCTCCTCCACTCTTATCAATCCCATTCTCAATCACAGAGCAATCTTCAAGCAGAATTTCAAGAAACAGAAACCCAAATCACATACAAGGCGCCATTGCCTTACCAAAACATAGTACATACTAAACATGCAAAATGGTTTCCAGAAAGATTGAAACTTGATGAATGAATGGAACAAACGAAGTCGTTTTGCAGAGATGAACAGCAACAGAGAGAAGAAACAAGGCATGGATGAACTCACCATAACTTTGAAAGCGTTCTTATCTGAAAAATGCAGTGCTTTTTCTTGGTTTTTTCTGACTAAATGCCTATTGACAACACGAATAGATATTTTGCCGCAATACATGTATCTGAACTCGGGCTTTCCATATCATAGAGCTATTTATTCGTAGTAAATCTTCACGAAAAATCTATTTACACGGAGGCCGAAGCAAATCTATATGGTTTTTGTTGCGTAATGAATTAATAATATTCCCACATGGTTAAAATTCCCATGTACTCTTATTCATGGTTGGAAATTGGAATGTCGATATTTCCCTAATAATTACTCTGAATTTTCTTTAACGTGTGTCCACTATCTGCACTATTTTGGTTACTCCATATATACTCCAACTATCTCAAATTATATTGACACGAGTCCACATGCTAATTCTAGCACAATCTAAGGTTTGATTTGATATTTTTTACTACCTCCGTCTCATTTAAGTAGGGACGGTTTCTGTAGATACAAGAATCAAGAGAGTGGAGATTGTGTGACCATAATTAATTCTGAGAAGAGAGAGTTAATTGTAGCCAAGTATTCTTTGTCATTTAAGGAAACAGGTCTATTAGTTGAGACGGACCGAAACGGAATACAAGTCTACTTAAATGAGACGGAGGTAGTACTTAGATATTTTGGATAAAATGCTCATCGGCGTGTTGAAGCGCTGACTTTCTTTCACTTGTCTACTCTCTTTTTCTTTTCTTTTTTTTTCTTTTTTTCTTTTTTAAACTTGGGGTGTGGAGGTAGGGTCGGCTTACGAAGTCTTTTATTCTAACTCTTTGTGTATTTGCGTAAACGTATTATGAAATTTTGGGCATGTTACAAATATAAATATTAGTACTAGAGTAATAGAAGTTGAAATATAGTTCAATTGGAATATCGGAAGTGGGGGAGAGAGAGAGAGGAGGTGAAAATGAGAAAAGATGACAAAAGAGAGTGCTTGGTCCATAATTCTCATCTTGATATCTTCAATCCTAATGTGATTGTCACTTCAATCACTAACACCTCTACCCCTCTCTCGCTCTTGTGGGCCCTCGACTTTAGTCGACTAAACTTTCAAGATATCTCTATTCAATCTCATTCGGAAATTGAAGCCAATCCTGCACCAACATTTTCCCAAATTAAACTTTAAAGCAGGTTCTTGATTAAACTTAGCCCAATACGTTCTAGGCTCAGCCCACACTCCATACGTCTAATCTCATTTCTCATTTTCGAACTTGTTTAGTGAAATTCAAGAAAATTTAACAGGTTATTGTAAAAAGAAAAGGAAATATGTAAGGCATTTGCATGGAAAAAATAAAATAAAATAACATTCGTTATTATTTATTACCCATAAACATAAGTTGGCTATATAAACCTGTTTCACACTCTGCCCCTTTAAAATATACATTCTTCAACCTACAAACCATACTTAAAAAGTGCAGAAACCATCCATGACCAAACAGTTCATTTCAAGCTCAAGAAATCTCCAAGCCATTTCAAGAACCCTCGTCGATTCTTGATCAGCTATGAGGTTCGGCATGAGCATCAAGAAAAAGACGCGTGCAGTCGAAAATCCTATGATGGCATGAGGTTTGCCAACAAACTACTCCAGAAACATGATTGTACGAGAACAACAAAACAGGCCTAACTAAAATTGATTAGTGGCATTCATAAATAGAAAAAACTACCTGTAAAACCGAAAGGCAGCATAGATTCTACATCAGAGTTACTAGAGCTAGACCCAAGTGTTACTTCTTGATAGAAATGGTAGTGCTAAGGTCAGCTATAAAACTGCGAAAGAAACCATTAGCTTGGGTCATTTGAACTGTTACACACACCGACTGCCTATCAATTGCCCTCAATCCAATATGCAAAGACAGACAGAAATTAGCTCTACAACAATTAAAAGTGGGTTGAAATCGAGAGTTTTGAAAGGGGTTAACTTCGTGCAGTTCGACTTCATAAAGTGATCATTCGTTACAGAAGAATCGTACAAAGTTGGAAAAAGGACTTAATAACAGAGTCAAGAATTTGAGGCGGGATTTCATGACCTCAATGAACTGTCTAAAACCGATAAAGATTTGTCACACCATAACCACAGGCATCAATGACTAGTCATAAACTTCATTTGGTAGAATTCCCTTAACTATGGGGCACCAAAGATTACTAGCATCAAACTCCCACATAAGAAGACCAAAACTGAACTTATATAACACAAAAGCTGAAGTAATTGATTTCAGAATGCAAAACGAGAAGTCGTTCGAACTTAACAAGCTACAAACAATGAGATTCAACAAATTTCCTACTTAATCCATTTCGACAGTAACCTCATTTGTCGACCTCCATTGCCTGTGCAGCTTTAGCTTTCGCCAACGGAGTCATCTTCGTCTTCAACCTTTTCTTTCCTACTTGAAACCCACTCCCACCCTTCTTCTTCTTACTGCTGCTGCCATCAACCTAATCACCATGTGAATTAATTTCTTCATCGTACATAATTGAATAATCGCCAAACACAAAGAAGATGAACTCAATCTATCACCACTAAAACTATGCACAAAACCTTAATCTCGTCAAAATCTCGACCTAATCGAAGTTAATCCCACAACTATTCATACAAATACGTATTAAATTCAGCAGAAAACATAAATTCATAGAAATTCAACCAGAAAACGAGAGTATTACCTTCATCTTATTTTTCTTGGCCTGGAGTTTCTTTTCCCTCTTTTCCTTCTCTTCTTTTTCTTCTGCTCGCATCAATTGAAAGGAACGCAATCAACAAAAAGAAAAACTCCGAAATTGATTTTAGCGCAATCGCAAAATTAACGAGTAAACAAATTAAGAAGAAGTAAAAGCAGTACTCTTTAGGTCGTAATCATGAACCCTTTTCCTTCGACCTAAATCGTTCTTCTTCGACATTTCTGTCGTTCTTCTCTATCAGTTGAGGCGTAGAGTGGAATACGATTACAAAACCCTAGCACTGCCACTGCACAATTCCCTCAAAGTCCTTTTTTATTTTATTTTAAGCACCGAGAGCTCTTTAATTATTACTGTAGGATTATTTGTCATCAAATACACAATTTTTACCTTAATTTTAATTTTTCACATTAATTATAAATCTTACCAATGTCAGAAATCCATTATCACAATATTTTGGAACCTATCGGGCATGAATTTTGATTTTGGGGTTATGTTTTTTAAGCTACTTAATAATTATATTTGGAAAATTTCTGAATTAGAGCATACTGTATTACGTACTTCTATGTCAACTTTATTAATTTAAGGTTGTGTTCTTTTTAAATAAAATGTGGGAAAATGAATTTTTTTTCTCATTTTCTCACGTTGTTACTTGTTTACTAGAGTTTGACATAAAAAAAATTTAGGTAAGAGGAAATATTTTCCCGAACGTCACTTTTTTCTTCATTTTCGCTCTAAAGTCTAAGCCTATATAATATTTTCATCTCAATTTAGAGTTATAATATTTTTGATCATAGATAATGAGATTAAAAAATATATATATGGACCATATTGTGAGATAGTATTTTTTTTTATCATAAAAGTGAATAATATTATACAATGAAGAAAGGTACACGGAGTCCTTAACAAATTCAATTACAAAATTCCCTTTGATCTACTTTGCAACATCTTTTCGGATCATCTAATCACTCTCCAAAATAAATGCTACTACCTCCGTCTCATTTAAGTAGACTTGTATTCTGTTTCGGTCCGTCTCAACTAATAGACATGTTTCCTTAAATGGCAAAGAATACTTGGCTACAATTAACTCTCTCTCCTCATAATTAATTATGGTCACACAATCTTCACTCTCTTGATTCTTGTATCTACAGGAACCGTCCCTACTTAAATGAGACGGAGGTAGTATGTCCGTTTTTCGACTGACATCAACTCCATAATCTACCTTTAATGGTTTAACTTCATCCACTATCTTCTCTTTATTCCAATTCTCATCCTGGAATAATACTTTCGTTCCATTATTTTCTTATTCTCATTTTTCCTTTAAATCAAAGGAAACACACCCCGAGCGTAATATCATAACTATAGATTATGGACAAGGGTTAGGAGGTCGAGAAGGAGGTGAAACTAAGGACTAGAATCCGAGACATTTGATTTCAAGCATTAATTTCACTACCGTTGAGCCAACTCACACACATATAATTGACTCTTTTAGTGTAAATATGTTTCTATATTCTAGTAATTGTTAATCTTAATTTCGTACACAATTGTGCTCACACACAAAAGCACATGTTGATAATGAAGTCAAACTAATAAGATGTTTTGTATTTTTATTTTATTTTAACCTCGATGAAATTAATAATCTATTTACATATTGTGTTATCTTATCTTACAAAATAATACACCAAAATTATTTTTAAAAAAAGGAAATCAAATTTCCTTCCCAAAAATAAAAAATAAAAAAAATAAAAAATAAAAAGGAAATCAAATTTATATCTCGATTTTAATCTGGCCTCTCTCTTTTACCTCCTAAACTAAATCGGACATAAACATACACAAATATAAACCCCAACTCCGCTGCAGTAGCAAAAGCCCTTTTCCCCCCATCCACCGCCGTGCTCCGCCGTGGCGCCGCCTTCTTGCTAGTAAATAGGCCGCCGCTGTCCAGCGTTATGGAAACGGAGCTACCGATAGAGCCACAGTCGCTGAAGAAGCTCAGCTTCAAATCCCTAAAGCGATCGCTCGATCTTTTCTCGCCTGTCCACGGCCAATTTCCGCCGCCCGACCCCGAAAGGTTTTTTTGAATCTTTTTTGTTTCTTAATTAGCATTTTGAATAATATGTTTGGAGTTTTTGAGCTAATTCAGCATTATACCGGTAGTGTGATTGATTAATATTTTATTTTTCCATATCTCTCTGCAGCGTGAAGATTCGAGTTAGCCACAAGGTCAGTGCTGAATAACGCTTATGTTAATTAGAATTGCAATTTTCTTGGATAATTTAGAATTGTTATTGTTTTTTTATGGGAGAAGGAAATTTTGAGCATCCTCATATTGTTTTAGTCAGTAGTTGTATTGGTTCATAATTATTAAGGTTCTATGTTTGAATCGTTTTAGCTCAATTCCGAGTATATGAGAGTGAAGGACTCGACATCCGAACATTCTGGTAATAATGCTGCAAAAACTCAAGCTCCTAGTTCATCCAAAACCCTTGCACTTCCAGGTATTGCACCCTTGCCAATTCTAGGAATGTTGTTAATTTGATTCGGTGTGAGGTTTGTTAAGACCTGTAGTTATATGGGCATTCACTTGTGTAGGTCCTCAACAATCAAATGAGGCAGGAGGGTCACAAGATTTGGTGACTAGCTCGATTGGGCAGACTCGGGCGCAGTATGTATATCTTAAATCTTGTTTTCGTATTGAATGCCATCTTTTGGTTACTTGTTTAGGAGTTAATTATGAGTGTTTGGTGTAGAACGGAGAGTGGTCAAGGAAGGAGCACAGCTATTATTCCGTCTGCCTCATCTGAAAGGTCTTCTATATACGTTGTTTTATAATTTATTTTCAGAACTTAAAACATGCATTATATAGTACTTTGAACTCTATTGCCTCACAAGTTAATAGTACATTATGTTTTAACTTTCATACTTTTTATTGTGTGGTAAATATCTCAGAATGTCAACTTCGGCCATCATGGAAAGGATTCCGAGCAAATGGCCTCGACCTGTTTGGCATGCGCCTTGGAAGAATTACAGGGTGAGAATATACTTCATGTCTACGTGCTGATGGTTTTTCTTAGTCTCTCGACTAGTCTCAGTTTCAAGGTTTGATCTCTGTAGGTTATCAGTGGCCATTTAGGATGGGTGCGGTCTGTTGCTATTGACCCAAGCAACACGTGGTTTTGCACAGGATCTGCTGATCGGACAATCAAGGTTAGATATACATAGCTCGATTTTCTTGAAAACAGTTTGCCCTGTCCTCTAGAGCAAATAAAATTGATAGATGATGATATATGTCACGTGATATGCATGTTAATTCCATAAGAATCTGAGTTACCGTCAAGTTTTCGTCAAAGATTTGGTGGAAATGGAAACACCGGAACAAATCATTCTTTCATATTTTTCTATTTGTTTGAAGTTGTAAATGGATTAGATATCTATTATGGAGCTGAAAAAGTAAACTCATTTTGTTTCATTTTTTTCCATTTTCTTGAAGTTGTAAATGGATTAGATATCTATTACGGACCTGAAAAAGTAATTGATTTTGTTTCAGTATTTAAGTGCTCCTTTTAGAGTGTGCAAATCATGCTCTCAACTACCTTATGTTGTATTCTTTATAGTGGAATAACTAATCTACTTTCTATTGTGACAAGATATGGGACCTAGCAAGTGGCAGACTAAAACTTACGCTTACTGGTCACATCGACCAAGTTCGAGGTAGTTTAGTTTTTCCTTTCCTTTTTATGTGAATTCCATTCGATTTTTGAATCATTTGGTGGGTAGTTTATTATAAGAAACAAATGTTCTTGCAGGTCTGGCGGTTAGCAACAAACATACGTACATGTTTTCTGCTGGTGACGATAAATTAGTTAAATGTTGGGACTTAGAGCAGAACAAGGTAGGTTATGCACTTTCAACAGTTGCTTCGTCTGATTACATGACATCTATTGCGTTTTGTTGTAATGTTTCCCATTTGTTTTTAGGTCATTCGTTCTTATCACGGTCATCTCAGTGGTGTTTATTGCTTGGCTCTTCATCCTACTATCGACATTTTGCTTACGGGAGGTCGAGATTCTGTGTGTCGGGTATGTATTATATTCTACACTGATATGGTACCTATTTTCCATGTTTGTGATATACAGTACTAGTGTACTAAATTTAGCTCTACGGCGCTTTTAGGTGTGGGATATTCGTAGCAAAGTACAAATTCGCACACTACCCGGGCATGATAATACTGTTTGTTCAGTATTCACACGACCCACGGTTAGTATTTATTTTGTACCTTGAGAATTAGTGACATTATTCTATCAAAACTGTTGTTCTTGTTAGCTAAACATAAATCACTTGTTCTTGCAGGATCCACAAGTCATTACAGGGTCCCATGATTCAACAATAAAGTTGTGGGACCTCAGAATGGGTATTGTTTATGAACTATTTGGTTTTATTGATATATAATTATTTCTGATATCTCTTTCCTAAAATTGAAGTGCTTGTCATGTCAGGTAAAACGATGTCAACCCTCACGCATCATAAGAAATCTGTAAGAGCTATGGCTCCACATCCTACGGAGTAAGCATTTTCTGGTGCTTTATGATTCTTAATTTTGCAGCAACTGTTTGCTAGTCGAAATTTGCCTTTTTTTTATGACTCGTTTCTTTTGCAGGGACTGTTTTGTATCTGCTTCCGCCGAGAATATAAAGAAATTTAAACTTCCAAGAGGAGAATTCATGCACAACATGCTGTGAGTTTCTTTCATACACTTCACCATGTGAATTTTAAAATGTGCATTGTGAAAGTTATGAACGCTATTTATAACTGCATAAATATTTTGATGAACTTCTTGAAATGTAATTGATGATGCTTTTCTTCTCTCCCCCCTTCATAATAATGTCTATAGCTTTCGTGGGACTATACTGATGATATGTTTTCTTCGTGCAGCTCTCAACAAAAGACGATCATTAATGCTGCAGCAGTCAATGAGGAAGGTGTACTCGCCACAGCAGGTGAGCCGTAAACAAACATGAAAAGAAAACTTCTCTTTCCCGGAAGGTTTCTCCATTTTATTATTATTATTGTTTGAGAATACAGCACATGATCTTTACTTCTTGCAATTCCCTTGGTTTGAACAATATAGGTGACAATGGAAGTCTATGGTTCTGGGACTGGACTAGTGGTCATAATTTTCAGCAAGCACAAACCATAGTTCAACCCGGTATGCATTTACGTCATCGAAGTAGATAAGTTCGATTGCTTTATTAGTTTGAAACATAGTAACTAATCTAGTTTCTTATTGCAGGTTCACTGGAGAGCGAAGCTGGCATCTATTCCATCATGTACGATTTGACTGGGTCGAGACTTATTACATGCGAGGCCGACAAAACAATCAAAATGTGGAAAGAGGATGAAGATGCTACTCCGGAGACTCATCCCGTCCACTTCAAGCCACCCAGAGACATGCGGCGTTTCTGATTATTTTTTCTGGGTCGATTTGAGACTTTGTTTCTTACACTTTCTTCTCCATCTTTTACTGCAAAGTGAACTGTAAAATTTGATTGGTTTTTTTCTAAGATGTTCGTTGGCAGGTTAGCTATATGTTGTAGCATCTTATGTTGGTAATCTAATTGTATTCGTTGAAATATTCTAATCTTCTTTAATTTTATGCTTTTACTAAGTAAGCATTTTTCACATAGTTATTGAATTTCACAAATACAAATTAAAACTTTATATTATAAAACTAAGTCATTCAAAATCATAATTGATAAATAAACCAAGCAAAACAAAGTAAGATTAAATTTTTTAAAATGTGCACTACTTATTTGAATATAAATTTTACGCACTAATATTGTTTTCTATTTACGTGACATGTCATGTTAGTGGGAAAAAAAATTGAGAATTAAAGTTAAATTATGTGATCATGCAAGTAGAAAAAAAAAGTTAAAAAAAGGGCCCAACCGGGTTCGAACCGGTGACCTATTGATCTGCAGTCAATTGCTCTACCACTGAGCTATGGACCCTTGACGTTAATGTTCAATAAATATATTAATTTATCATAGACTAATTCGTTTTGATCATAACAAAAGAAATTAAAGTAGGATTATGTTTTAAGAAACCATTATGAAATTAAGTACGTCGTTGCATTGTTTAGTTTCGTTTAAAGTTTGTGCATAGTAAATTAGTAATGGTTTTCTCAATACTAATAAACCTAACTACTGTAGATATAATTGTATTACTTATGTTAATCCATAAATCTAATATCCTACAAGCATAACTGTTGGGAAAAGTGAGGTACAAGAACTTGCCGGACATACAAATGATTACAACATAAAGAAGATTACAAGCGAACAGATTTACGAACTAAAAAGCCGAGTCGAGGAAAGGTCTCTTTCCGCAAGACGAAATACGCCCCGGTAGTGCTCTCGGTTTTGGCGTATCGTCCCCAAAGATAAAACAGCTTCGTCTCGAAGGTAGCAGCACCGCAAAACCTTGGAGCTCCGGCGAACTGGATGAAGGCGAAAAACTGAGCTCAGAAATGAACAAGGAAGAGAAGTGTGTTTGGGATGTGTGTATCACTCAAATGCAGTCATGCCTCTCCATATATAGGCGACTCACCATGGGAGGATTAACTGCTAGAACATCCCCCGGAAGACGGAAAGGCACGCAGGCTGAACGCTGGACGTTGGGCTCACAAGACGGATTGGGCTCATGTTGCACAAGCCCAAAATACTATAATTTTTGTGGTCCAAAATATAGTATGTAAGGCCCAAGTACAAGCCTAAAAGACCAATCGCCAAAATCCAAGTCCACGGCCACGAAACCCGAACCCGAGGCCCGAGCCGGAGCCGTCCGTGCCGGCCGGATCGAGTGTGTGCTCACGCGAGAGCCCAACCACACACTTATCCACTTACTTGGCCCACTTGTTGTTGGGAACCCTGTTTAGTTTAGTTTTGATGATGTTATTAGAAACCACACTTAGTTATAGGACTTAGTTATAGGTTTGATAGGAACAGACTGATCTCCATGTAAAGATCAAGGTTGGTAGTGCAACCTTGTACCTAGTTAGATCAATCTGTCAACCTGCTCGTGTAACCTGCATAGTCCAACCTGCATAGGCCAACCTGCGGATGCCAACCTGCATGCTGAGGAACCTGTATGCTGAGCAACCTGCATATTGGCGAACCTGCATGCTGAGGAACCTGCATGCTGAGCAACCTGCATGCTGAGGAACCTGCTTAGGCCAACCTCCTGAGTACAACCTGCATGTTGTGCAACCTGCATGTTGTGGAACCTGCATGCTGAGGAACCTGCTTAGGCCAACCTTCTGAGGAACCTGCTGAAGCCAATATGCTTAGTCAAGCTGCTGTGAGTCAAGCTGCTATTAGTCAACAGCTTCTCAAGATGAAGATTCTAATACAAAGATCAAGCTTGAAGACCACAGAAAACAAAGACAGCTTGAGGTACAAAAGGTCGACCTTCCCAGTCTGACCTAAGTTGTGCCTTGCCAACCTTGATGGTTCAAGCTGTATAGAAAACCTCAACGGCTAGAAGTCCAGTCAGCAGTACGGTTCTGACACCTCTGCAACTCCAACGGCTCTAATTCAAATTGGAGTCATATAAATACTTCAAGCCATCCCAGAATCGAGAGGTGGGGAAAGAAGGGAAAATAGACGGGGAAGAGAGAAAAATAGAGAGAGGAAACCAGAGCTTCAAAGCTAAATCTATCCAGAAATCTTTACGCTTCAAAGCCAAACTCAACACTCTAATCCAAGCCATTTCCCAAGTGTTGAGACCTTCAAGATTTCTGAGTCTGGAACCTCACAGAACACTCTTCACAAGCTTACTACACATTCGTTCAAGTGAAGAAGAATCTGTTAGTTTAGCTGCAAGGTTGTATGTATGTTTGTATGAAAGGTTGTAAGGGTCACGACCCATAACTCGTGCTCGGCCTAAGTCTAAAGATTGACGAAGGTTGAGGCTGGTACTCAGCCAGTATAAATAAGAGAGAAGTAAGGAATTTCAGATACGACGGTATCTGACGTGGATGTAGGGACGTTTCCCGAACCACGCTAAATCGACTGTCTCGATCTCTCTCTCTCTATCTTTTATTTACAGTCGACCTTACAATGTTCAACTAACCTTCATTACATTGCACTTCATTGATATAATCAACCTGCACAAAGCAAGAATTTTCTAAGAGATAGCCAACCTGTCCACCAAACTTCCGCACACAGTTCGGTTTAGCAAGCTCACCAGTTTACTGACTGAGCTGGATAAATCGAGCTGCACTGATAAGCTGAGCTGACAACTCAGTAAGATCGACTTTGTTTTTAAAGTCAAAACTGTTGGCGAATTGGTGTATTCCCCCCCCCCCATACACCAATATCTATTTATCGGGACCTACAAGTGGTATCAGAGCGGTGGTTCTTTTGACCATCGTATCTGTTTACTAAAAGTTCTTTTCAAAACTTTTGGTCAAATTGAACTGATCTAGGAAAATTCTTTTTGTAACCTTCATATCAACCTGTCATCATGGAAACTGCACTTGTTCGCAATTGTGAAGATTTTTCTATACAGGGATATGAAGATTGGAGCTTCAGGATTCGCATGTGCCTGCAAGCTCGTCACATTCGCATGTGGGATATCATCGAAAATGGATCCTCTCTTATCTACGGAGAAAAGGTTCAGATTGAAGGAGAATCTCCAGGCGAGGCCACGTTCAAACAAGTGGTCAAGAGTCCTCGTAAGTACACTGCCGAGGAAAGATTAGAAGCCAGCCTGGACAATTATGCGAAAGCGCTCATCTCAAGCATAGTCAAAGGAGTTCACCTTGCCAAGATCAGAAATCTGCAAACTGCAAAAGAAATGTGGGATACTCTAAAGTCTCTCAGCATAGGATCTGAAGAGTCGCAAGAGAACAAGCTCTCCATGGCCTGCAACAATTTCAATGAATTCAAGATGTTGTCTGGAGAGACTGTGGAGCAGATGAGAGATCGCTTCATGAAGATCACTCTCGAGATCGCTGCTATCAAAAAGGACAAATTCACTCAGCGAGAGTTGAATCTCAAGGTCATTCGTGCCCTCCCAGCAAGTTGGCATGTGTATGTTGCCCTCCATCCCAACCGACCTGACTTCAATAAGCTCACAACCGAAGAGCTTTTTGACATTTTGATGGGGAATGAGTACGAGATCATTCGTATTCATGGATCAGCTCCAGCTTGCTCTAACAAAGGAAGTAAAGCTGAAAGGAAATGGTATCAAGGGGAAGAAAAAGATGCTGCATTTCGAGCTGATCTGGCCAAAGATGTTCCTCCCAACTTATCTAAAGAGTTCACTAGGAAGGACGAACTGCTGCAAGATCTCGCGATGATGACAAGAAAGCAGGAGAGGTTGGAATCTCGAATGCTCAAGTATAAGCAGTTCTATCGCGAGAACAAGCACAGAGTCGGCAAACACAACCTCGACCGCTCTGATTAGCAGAGCACTGGTAAATCCCTCGAATTTCAATTCTACTAACTTTTGGGGTACTTGTTGTGGTTATGGCAGGTCAGGTCACTACAAGTCAAACAGACCAGATCTGATCAAAACCGACTGAAACAAGCTTATTGTCAAGCTGGAAACACCAGCTCTAGTCACCCAAGCTGGCAACTAAGATCGGTGGTACCAGTGTGATTCATATGAGCAGTCTCTCTTTCGAGATTTCTTCCAAGCTGCTCATCAAGGTCAAAAGTATCAGAGAATCCAAGCTGCTGAGGAGCCATCTTATCATGCAGATTGCTATCAACCTGCTCCTCAACCTCTTCAAGGGAGCTTGACCTCCCACTTAGCATCCGATCTCAACAAAATGCTAAGCCTACTTTAATACTTCCAATTTCTGTTGTTAGTGTTACACTCACGACAATGGGAAATCTAAATTAAAGACTTTCAATTGCGAAGCAAATTCTAGAGTATTTCTAGGGTACTTTAAGATGAGCTGCACAATTAAAGTCCTTAATAAGATGAACATGACTGTGGAGGTAACACCTGTTGTTATTTTAATAAGTCTGCGTGTCTGTACAGGAAACTCTCAATTGATCAACAAGCAGATCACAATACAAGTGGTACAAAAGAGCAAACTGATCAAAACCAGATCACATATCAAGGGGGAACTGATGCAAGGACATCGAGCTGCCTCACCAGCTCAATCATAACAGATTAACTCCCTACTCACAGATCAGTCTATCAGCTCCACACCTCATCCCTCAATCTCATTCTAAATTCGTGGATCCCAAGATCAAGCCTGAACTTGAATAATATGAAGAAAAGATCACTCAAGGAAGATAGAACATGATCTTCCGGAGGAGCTCATTGTTGGGAACCCAAAGGATGGTGCATCGAATCGATGATCGTGGTGACCAAGATAATGGAAAGGCTGTCTCAAGATGCAGATCGAGAGCAACAGATCAGCTAAGCTTATTTCTAGAGTTGACCTGATCAGTCTGCTCAGTCAATCAAGCTGATCTCATAATCAAGCTAACCTCTCAATCAAGCTGATCTCGCAACCAAGCTAGCCTCCTAGTCAAGCTGATCAACCGTGCCACATTTTAAGGGGGAATGATCATACTTCAAGCCAAGAGCAGACTGACTTGGAAACTGCAGCTGAATAGAAGCAGTTTGGCGACACGCAACTTGAGGACACAAGCTACGTTGAAAGTCAAAATTACTGGCCAACCTTTAAGGGGGAAACAGAGAATGCAATGATCTTTCCAAGCAAGTCAAGCTCAAGGAAAAGAACTCTTCTTTTCGCCAGAAAGCACAGACCCTTATTGATAATGTCGAAAAGGGGGAAAGATGTAGAACGAACATGGAAAGATGTAGAAAGATGCAGGATAGATGCACTAGTGGTATCAAGATGCAGGAATAGCATAAAGCACAGAAAGCAAGTTCATCTTGCTGAACTTTTAGTTCATTGATCTTATATTCTCATCTTTAGGAACTATTTGTAAAGTGTTGGTTTCGACATCATCAAAAAGGGGGAAATTGTTGGGAACCCTGTTTAGTTTAGTTTTGATGATGTTATTAGAAACCACACTTAGTTATAGGACTTAGTTATAGGTTTGATAGGAACAGACTGATCTCCATGTAAAGATCAAGGTTGGTAGTGCAACCTTGTACCTAGTTAGATCAATCTGTCAACCTGCTCGTGTAACCTGCATAGTCCAACCTGCATAGGCCAACCTGCGGATGCCAACCTGCATGCTGAGGAACCTGTATGCTGAGCAACCTGCATATTGGCGAACCTGCATGCTGAGGAACCTGCATGCTGAGCAACCTGCATGCTGAGGAACCTGCTTAGGCCAACCTCCTGAGTACAACCTGCATGTTGTGCAACCTGCATGTTGTGGAACCTGCATGCTGAGGAACCTGCTTAGGCCAACCTTCTGAGGAACCTGCTGAAGCCAATATGCTTAGTCAAGCTGCTGTGAGTCAAGCTGCTATTAGTCAACAGCTTCTCAAGATGAAGATTCTAATACAAAGATCAAGCTTGAAGACCACAGAAAACAAAGACAGCTTGAGGTACAAAAGGTCGACCTTCCCAGTCTGACCTAAGTTGTGCCTTGCCAACCTTGATGGTTCAAGCTGTATAGAAAACCTCAACGGCTAGAAGTCCAGTCAGCAGTACGGTTCTGACACCTCTGCAACTCCAACGGCTCTAATTCAAATTGGAGTCATATAAATACTTCAAGCCATCCCAGAATCGAGAGGTGGGGAAAGAAGGGAAAATAGACGGGGAAGAGAGAAAAATAGAGAGAGGAAACCAGAGCTTCAAAGCTAAATCTATCCAGAAATCTTTACGCTTCAAAGCCAAACTCAACACTCTAATCCAAGCCATTTCCCAAGTGTTGAGACCTTCAAGATTTCTGAGTCTGGAACCTCACAGAACACTCTTCACAAGCTTACTACACATTCGTTCAAGTAAAGAAGAATCTGTTAGTTTAGCTGCAAGGTTGTATGTATGTTTGTATGAAAGGTTGTAAGGGTCACGACCCATAACTCGTGCTCGGCCTAAGTCTAAAGATTGACGAAGGTTGAGGCTGGTACTCAGCCAGTATAAATAAGAGAGAAGTAAGGAATTTCAGATACGACGGTATCTGACGTGGATGTAGGGACGTTTCCCGAACCACGCTAAATCGACTGTCTCGATCTCTCTCTCTCTATCTTTTATTTACAGTCGACCTTACAATGTTCAACTAACCTTCATTACATTGCACTTCATTGATATAATCAACCTGCACAAAGCAAGAATTTTCTAAGAGATAGCCAACCTGTCCACCAAACTTCCGCACACAGTTCGGTTTAGCAAGCTCACCAGTTTACTGACTGAGCTGGATAAATCGAGCTGCACTGATAAGCTGAGCTGACAACTCAGTAAGATCGACTTTGTTTTTAAAGTCAAAACTGTTGGCGAATTGGTGTATTCCCCCCCCCATACACCAATATCTATTTATCAGGACCTACACTTGTTATTAAGCCTACATGTTTAAATACTTTTAAACATCACATCACATCAATATTTATTCGATGTGGTATTCCTCCCTCTTCATTAAATAATAAAGAAACTTCCACCAAATTTTGAACATTTATATCTCACTCACCGGAAATCGGTTTTGAACATATAAATATATCATGTTCATCTACTCCACGAGTAAAATAATAATCTAATATTTAATTTACGTAATAAATTAAATATTAATTATTATTTATTTGGTCAAAAACCAAATTTTCAACAATAACAACTAACTACCCACAAAATACAGCTGCGTACAATAATCCAAAATACACGAGACATCGATTGTAGATTTGGTCTCATGGTATTAGTCTCATTTAGATGGGCACAATAACTAAGTGGATAGGGATATGTTGTTTACAATTAATTATAAGGAGTGAGAGAGTTAATTATAACTAAATATTATTCATTTTGTAATTCTTTTAGCAAAATATATAAAACTACAAATTTCAAATGGTAGAATTAGATAATTTATTATGAAAAATAAAAGAAAATAGACCAATGAGAAGTTGAACAATAATTATCACATTCTAACTGTACTGAATTTACAAAATTGCCCTCACTTATTATGTCATTTTCAACATGTTAAAATGTTCTTTTTTAATTAATAAATCTAAAAAAATCTGAATTTAAATTGAAATAAAATAATAATAATAATAATAAAATATCAGGGGAAAAAAAATAAAAAATCAAACTTCCTCCACGCCACCACATTTCTCCCTCTTTCTGTCCATCGACCACCAACCACCACCGGCCACCACCACCCCCGACGCCGCCGTCAACGAGCACCATCACTCTCGATACCAAAATGTGTGAACCTTTTCTAAATTAAATCAAAAATTTGACAAAGGTTAGTTGAGATTTAAGATCCGAAGGCAGCTATGGAAGTATGGAACTGAGGCGTTGAATTGGAGCGGGCCTGTGAAGCTGGGGGAGAGCGGCGAATCCGACGGCGGTGGAGATGACCGCACAGATGAATACCAACAGAGATTTAAGGGTTTTTGAGGGCGTACGGACTGGGAGATGAGCGATGCTTGACGGTGGAGCGGAGGTTGGTGGCGAATCGGGAGGCAGGCGGAGTATACAGTGAGATTAGGAGCAGAATAAAGAGAGAAGGAAGAGAGGGGGACGGTAGAGAGAGAAAGTGATGACGGTGTAATACCCCGTAATTTATTTAGTTTAATTAATGGAGGTTAGAGATAATTATTATAATAATAATCTATGATAGTTTTAATAAGAGAAAATATTGAGATAATGAAAAAGACAAATATTAAAATGAGAATCTTTGAGAATTTAAAGATTTTTTTTGAAAAATTAGTTCTAGTTTCAGTTTCTACGACTTGAAACGAGATGTTGAGGAAATATACTATATTTAATTATATAGTAGAATATTATTTAAAGTTAATGGGATTTTTAGTTAATCTCCGAAGACGGAAGTTATTATGAATTTTAATTCATATTTATTTTCCATTTATATTATGACTATTGAGATATAGAATATTAAGTCCTTATAATTTTTAGGACTTGAAGTGTGTGTTGGGAGGATTATGTTTATTGAAGATTAAAAATTAAGATTAATTATGACAAAGGAATAAAAGAAAAGGAAATTAAAAAATAGAAAAGATATAATAATATAAAAAAAAGGGGAGCAACTTGTTATTTTGTTTCTTCTTATCACTCTCTCTCCCGTCACTCTCATCTTTCTTTCTTTTTCTTTTTTTTTTCTTTCCTTTTCTCTTCACTTACAGACGCGCACACACATCACACTCCCATCTCAATCATCACAATTTTTAGAAGCTTTTGGAGTGAAGAAAATCATCAAAGTTAGTTAATGATTAAGGTAAGCTAACTCTTTGATTAATTCTTATGTTTGGGAAACCAAAGGGGATACCGCAACTGTTGGTACATATTAATTCGAAATTGGATGATGAGAATATTATATGCGATTGATTTTTTTTAATTCTCTGGATTTATACATGTTCTAGGATGATTATTGAGGATTTAATTTAAGAGAAATCCATCTTATTTTTAAGAATCTGAAAATTCGAATTGGTGAAGGGAGTTTGGGGATTTTCGATTTTGGATTTTGATTTGAGGAAGGGAGCTTGATTATGAGTTTATATGATTGTAAGAAGCATGAGTTTAAATTGTGAGAATTTTTAGAGTTCAATTTCAGGATTTTCGAAATTAGTGTTCTTGATGAAATTAGAGATTTGTTATTTCGATTTTATT